>JASEVX010000010.1:46047984-46788037 GCA_031761405.1 Serripes groenlandicus | reverse complement strand
TGTTCTGTTCTATAACAAAAATCCATCAAATTATTTTTTGTCAAATTGGAGACAACTTCAGTCTTATATATTCAAGCCAATCCAATTTACTTCCCTTTTACCAACAGTCATAAGAGATCGGTTTTATACGTGGACTCAACAACTATACCGACCTCTAACGACCTCAAACGGAAATCAACGACCCGTTAGGACTGTCCCCATACGTTTAACGGCAAAGGGTAAATTAAATGACATCAGAAGTGAATACGTACCTCACAGAACTGCAAGTATTACCTCCATTGTCCGCCATTTTGATAGGCAAATATGATAAGCATAAATAAAGTATATTAATAATAAGAAAAATAGACAATTAAGAAGCACAAAGGAGTTTGAGAATGACAACTATATTTCTTTAAAGATTTTGTTTTATCTGATAATAACAGCTTTAGATATAATTGTATTTGTACACGAAGTTGTTTGGCGATATTTTATTTGATACTTCCATTTTCAATATATAAGAATATGCCTATCAAATCATAAGATATGATAAGCATAAATAGAGTATATTAATAATAAAAAATGTGACAATTAGGAAGCATAAATGAATTTGAGAATGACAACCATATTTCTTTTAAGATGTTTGTTTTATCTGATAATAACAGCTTTAGATATACTTGTATTTGTGCACGAAGTTGTTTAATGATATTTCATTTGATCTTATCAGAATTCAATATATCAGAATATGACTATCAAAATGGTCATGAGGTCAATATTTCAGTTCTGGAAATTATTTCTTAATGATCCTGGTATTTGGAAGATAAATTAAACGTATCATTTTGGAAGAAGTATGATCGTTGACAAGTCGTTTCAAATCAAATTACCTCTGAAAATATATTCTTAAGTTCGGCCATAGACAAGAAGAGGTTAACAGTCGACATCAGGACCATAGCCTTAAATCGATTGACCAGCTTGCCTATATGACTAATTTCAAAGTTTATTGTTGGATTTAACGTCGTTTTCGACTATTTTTCATCTACACAACGACAGTAGTATACTCATTGCAGATGCCTGGTGTCAACATTGAAAACAAAGTACCACACTCGGGATCGGGAGATCAGGGTTCGATCCCCGGTCGAGTCATATGTACGCATATCATGTTATGAACGCATCCGTTTTTAAAAGATTTTAACATTTGCCTTATTGGACCTCACTGTTAAGAGGATAAAAGAACGACTGGTGATTCGCTGTCAGGATAATGTACCGGTAGAACTGGTAATTTACACGGGAAACGGTGCGATATGGTTGAAATAGTGCCTCCAGCCTAGCCCCGGTAGCTAAGTCGGTAGCGACGCGAGCTGTCAATCCAGGGATTGTGAATTAGAAACCCAGCTCGGAAATCATTTCCGACATTTGACAAAATTCATTGTGACAAGCGTCATTCGTCTTCCACAAATGGGCTTACAGTTTATGTGGAAAAGCAGCCAGTTGCTTGGAATGAATGCTACATGTAGAGAACTGATGTGAGAAAGGCATTTGCCTTTCTAGCATTCGAGAATGAAATTATCTTGTTTTGCTTTTTATTTTCTAGGGCAGGGGCAAACCGAGGCAAAGGAGGAAACCGAGATATGTGTGGATCAGGAAATGGCTGTCTGGCAAAAGAAGAGAAGGCTATGGCTACTATAGCACTCTTTTATATGAGATAAAGACAGAAGATGAGAAGGCCTTCTACAACTACACAAGACTTCCCAAAGGTATCTACGATGAGGTCCTGCGAAAGGTAGAATACAGAATAGAGAAGATGGACACATGGAACAAAAAGTGGATGTCAAAAGCAGGTAGCGGTCACCTGTCCTTGGAATACTGGCTCTGTGTACATAAACTACAAGGGCTTCTTCTCCATTGGCCGCATGGCCCTGGTCGATGCAGACTAGGAGTTTCTGGATTGATGTCGGCTCTCACGGTTCACGTAACGATGCCAGTATCTACAATTGGTCAGAAGTGAAGGAATGCCTGGAGAGTCCGAACAAGATATTCAATCTCCCTGAAGATAAGTCTCTACCTGGTGATTACTTTCCTGTCCCATACTACATAGTAGGGGACAATGCTTTTTGGACCAACAAGCGCCTGATGAACCTGTTTTCAATCAGAAACATGGATCCCCATGAGAGAATATTTAACTACAGACTCACCAGAGCCAGGCGTGTAGTGGGGAATGCCTTTGATATTACAGTAATGCCAAATTCTTATTTATGCAAATTTTAAAAGAATTCTGAATGTTTGAACTTTGGAAAAAAATAATGAAAATATAGTGATTTTTTACACATAGAATTTTATTTAATGACTTTTAAATTTGTCATTTGTTCTTGATGGCTACATTTTAACGTTTAATTATTCTAGTCATATAAATAGTGAACTGTAGCAAAACAAATGATGTCAAACTAAAAATAAAATTTGAAAAGTTTGAGATTTTGTTTTATATTACAAGTGAAACAGTGGTTCTTTTTGTTCCGTACAGATGTTCCGCACAAAACAAGCCGTAAGTGTACATTTTGTTTAATAAAGGTAATTCCTCTGCATTTCAACACGCATAATCAATTCAAATAAATGTGTTGCAAGTTATTTGTATCACTTACCTGTTGGGCAACTAAAACATATAGATCAATTCTCCGCCGTACGTCCGTGTCTATGCCTGTGTTTCTGTCTGTCCATCACCCATTGACTAATTTAATCAGAAAAGGAAAAAAAATGTACAACATTGTAATGTTATCCCGCTTTAAAAGTTGATCACTTTAATGTATGAATGTACATGTTAAAAGTCGATCACTTTGATGTATGAATGTACATGTTAAAAGTCGATCACTTTAATGTTATTGGGTTTTTATATTCAAATCATGTATTTATCAAGTACAGGATACTTCTTCAAATAACATAGATGTAATGAAAAGACAACAAGTTATGAATGTACATGCTTTCCGTTGATCATGTCAATATATGAATGTACATGCTTTCCGTTGATCATGGCAATGTATGAATGTACATGCTTTCCGTTGATCATGGCAATGTATGAATGTACATGCTTTCCGTTGACCATGGCAATGCATGAATGTACATGCTTTCCATTGATCATGGCAAAGTATGAATGTACATGCTTTCCGTTGATCACGGCAATGTATGATTGTACATGCTTTGCGTTTATAACATCAATGTATGAATGTACATGCTTTGCATTGATCACGTCAATGTATGATTGTACATTCTTTCCGTTGATCATGGCAATGTATGAATGTACATGCTTTCCGTTGATCATGGCAATGTATGTATGTACATGCTTTGCGTTGATCACGGCAATGTATGATTGTACATGCTTTGCGTTCATAACATCAATGTATGAATGTACATGCTTTGCATTGATCACGTCAATGTATGAATGTACATGATTTGCGTTTATAACATCAATGTATGAATGTACATGCTTTGCGTTGATCACATCAATGTATGAATGTACATGCTTTGCATTGATCACATCAATGTATGAATGTACATGCGTTGCATTGATCACATCAATGTATGAATGTACATGCTTTGCATAGATCACATCAATGTATGAATGTACATGCTTTGCATTGATCACGACAATGTATGCATGTACATGCTTTGCCTTGATCACGGCAATGTATGAATGTACATGCTTTCCGTTGATCACGGCAATGTATGAATGTACATGTTTTGCATTGATCACGTAAATGTATGCATGTACAGGTTTTGCGTTGATCACGGCAATGTATGAATGTACATGATTTCCGTTCAGTATAACATCAATGTATGACTGTACATGCGTTGCGTTGATCATGGCAATTAATGAATGTACATGCTTTGCGTTTATAACATCACTGTATGATTGTACATGCTTTGCGTTTATAACATCAATGTATGACTGTACATGCTTTCCGTTGATCATGGCAATTAATGAATGTACATGCTTTGCGTTTATAACATCACTGTATGATTGTACATGCTTTGCGTTTATAACATCAATGTATGACTGTACATGCTTTCCGTTGATCATGGCAATGTATGACTGTACATGCTTTCCGTTTATAACATCAATGTATGACTCTACATGCTTTGCGTTTATAACATCAATTTATGACTCTACATGCTTTGCCATAAAATGTGTCTGTTTCCAATCAAATCGTTCTATATGTGTTTCTGTATCTAGCAAAGTCGTCTATGTCTCTATCTTGACGAATCCTTCCGGCTTTGTATCTACTCGAATCTATTTATGGAAATTATAAGATGGTATATATGCAATACACATATGAGCTGTCCCGCGAGAAAACCAACATTGTGGGCTCTGCGTAAAGCATCGACCCGGATCAGCCTAAAAACAGGCTAACCCGGACAGACACTTTTCTTCTCCTGTGGACTGTCCGTTTTAGGAAACATTACTATATACCTCTATACCCCCTGAGACGGAACGTGTTGGCCCGGATAAGCCTGCGCGGACTGCGCAGGATGATCTGGGTCGATACATTACGCAAAGTCCATAATGTTGGTTTTCTCGTGGGACGGCTCATATTCGGATTTAATAAATAGAGGATCTTACATGAGTGCTTATTTGATATTGTTTTTATGAAACAAGTCGACTGAAATAATATGACGCGAGGCTCTGCCGAGCGTCATATTCGTTTCAGTCGACGAGTTTCATAAAAACAATATCAAATAAGCACGAATGTAAGATTCTATTTAAATCGATCTTTCTTCGTCCTCATATAAACAGTGACCAAAGTTCACCCCGAAGTTCTAATGCATACTTCCACTGTAAAAAGTAGTCCCTATCACTAACCTTTTGATTTTATACAAAATTAGCAACAAGTCACTTATGACATTTCATTTATCGAGATTTTTTCTCTTTAAACAATATTTTTTAAAAAATACCGAAATTCAGAACAATTGTAAACAATATGCTGTCATTTAAAGTGACGTCACACTGGAGTGACGCCACACGCGTGCTGTGATCGAGTCGGCTATTTATGTAACTAGTTACATATGATATTTATGTCACTGCTTTATGTCACTCCTGGAGTGCAAGTTATGTGATAAATACGGAATATTATATAATCAATGATAAAATATAGAGATTTCCCAACTTGAGAAAACCTATAACATGCTTTTTGTCTACTGAGCAATATCGCCTAGTGTGCGATATAGCTCACTAGCCGGATTTTCGGAACTACTTTTTTAAATCTATTTTAAAACACTTTTAAGCTCCGTTTTCACTACTTAACACTTTATTTCCATGATGAACAGTTAAATAATCCACAATTGCACTTTTAAATCCGCAAATAAGAGCTTGAATCGACATGACACATTTATTTCAATCAATGTACACATTTGTCGGTGCGCGCGTAGTAACGTCACTGCAAAACTGGCAGATTACGTCATTCAGATCTCTCCGCTTCTGAGCTAAAAATAAATGAGCTGCACAGGGGTATTGTCGTTTAAAAACGAAAATTATCGCCGAGTATATAATATATAATTTAATAAACATTGTTTTCATGATTTGGGAATTAAATCCATCGTGAAAGAGATTCTTGCATATAAAAACTCGTGCGATATGGCGCACCCGTTTTTATATCGCAAGAATCTCTTCCACTTGGGATTTAAATCCCGTTTCATGAAAACAATGTTAATTATACTCTTTATATTACGTTGCGGGAGCGATAAAAGGGTTTGTATTGCACTATAAGTAGCGTGGAAAATTCGGTATCTTACGAGACCGAAGGTCGAGTAAGATATGGATTTTCCCACGCTACGAGTCGTGTAATACGAACACATTTATCGCTCCCGCAACGTAATATTCCTTTTATTATATACCTACGATCTATGAAGAGCGAAAAAACTAACAAATATACAGATTCAATATATTTGTTATTGGGGATACAATTTTGTAATCTTGAAATGAAAATATGAATGGCGGGTGAATATTTACTACAATACTTAGGCCACGCCACTAAAAAGTATGCTAGATCTCTAATACGTAAGTCCCGCCCAATAACATTATCAAATTAAATTTCCATTGTTTTGTGGGAGAAAATGACAACATAATCTTTACTTGCGGGGTTTTATTAAATTTGACGCTAGGGTTTCGATACATACAATATAAACAATTTTCCTAAATAGTACTGGTTGTCTGCATATTTTACTACGTAGCGCAGATTCAAAACGGGAACCTCGCTGAAAGTAGTCCGCGCACTGTCTGACGTCGCAATCTTGTATTTTTACACCACATGTAGATACGGAATTTCGATCTGTCGTGTTGTATTTGCGCATATCAATATGCATGTATTTCCACCGGAAAATGTACAGGCATGTAATAAATATATATATATATATGATCTGACATGAGTTGTCATTTCATATAAAGTTTTATTAAACGAGTTCAAGATTTTTTGTTATTAAGCGAGCCTGTGGCGAGCTTAATAACAAATATCTTGGACGAGTTTAATAAAACTGTTTATGAAATGACAACGAATGTCAGATTCTTTTTATCACATGACGAAACACACAAAGAAAAACGGGTTTTCCAAAGCTATTTTAATTTCGTCTGTAAACCGTATAACAATGCCACAAATAATTATTCCGAGGCAGGGACAGGTTCACATTGTCCACCACATCAAAATTTGCCAACCGACCAATACGCCGGCGTTTTTAAGCTTAATGTTCATTATATTTGGAAATTGTGACGTTAGCGCATGGCGGTCAGAACAACTGCAAATTTCCAAATATAATTGTAAACGTTAATGTAAATGAAAAAATATCATTTTTTTTTTGCTCATGAAAGGTGGTCGATGAAATAAATCAGTTATTTCGTCTGTTAGTTACTGACCAAATAACCAATAATGTAGTTAAAGTTCAATCAAAATGACAAACAACACGCCCGATTTATTTGTCAAAGGTATAACCTTGGTTTATGGCTCATTAATTTTAAAATGTATTACTCAGCGCAAGATTTAGTCATGTCCGTTGAATTATTACCTAAGTTTAAGATCACTAATGGGCTCGGTCATTTCCGTATGAAGTCTTATGAGATCGGTATTGTTCGTGGATCATTTCACAGGCGTCTGAATTTCTATTACAGCAAAAAATGCGGAAAATCACACAATACCTCGTTAAAATACACAAAAAGTATCTCTATATTGTCTATACGCTTTGATAAACATGATCGTAATGGTAATTTGGGGAATCCCGCACGTGTTACTATAAATAGCCCCTCTATACGTCCATATAGTGTAATAATAATGACAAGACCTGTGTGCAACGGCATTTTACTCCCTCGCTCGATTCGGGCTATAATTTCCGCAGAAAAACGTCTAAAACGACCTGGTCCCAGGTAGAGACAGATTCATAAATGATTTTTCTCGTGATCCACCACATCAATATTTGCCAACCGACAAATGCGCCGGCGTTTTTAAGCTTAATGTTCATTATATTTGGAAATTTGCAGTTGTCTTTACCGCCATGCGCTGACGTCACAATAATCACGTTCCGCAGCGAATATTTAACGCGAAATTACGCGCTTTTTTTAGAATATTGTACCTGAGCAATGTTTGTTGGGGTTGGCATTTAATCATTTTTTTTCCAAAAATAATATTATTCATAAAAAATACGGTATTTATTTGTACGTTTTCGAAAAAAGTATAAAAAATAATTTTTAGACCGTGTTTTAAATCGTCGTTTGATTAATCTGTCGCTGCGGAATGTTGCAAATTGTGACGTCAGCGCATGGCGGTAAGGACAACTTCAAATTTCCAAATATAATGAACATTGAGCTTAAAAACGCCGGCGTATTTGTCGGTTGGAAAATATTAATGTGGTGGATCACGAGAAAAATCATTTATGAAACTGTCTCTACCTGGGAACAGGTCGTTTTAGACGTTTTTCTGCGGAAATTACAGCCCGAATCGAGCGAGGGAGTAAAATGCCGTTGCACACCTTGTCATTATTATTACACTATATGGACGTGCAAGAGCTCACAAGTGTATACACATTTAAGACATGGAGAATCAAAGGAAAATTTGACAGCAGGTTCTCAGTGGAATTTAAATCTTAGAACAATTCTGAAAGAGGGCCACCAAAGGAACATTCCTGTGAAGTTTGGATGAAATTGGTCCTGTGGTTTAGGAGGAGATGATGTTTAAAGCTAAAAGTTAACGAGATGATTTTGCCCCTTTTCTGATGCTTCCTGACTGCCATGTTTTTCAACCAAACAGTATGCCTTGAACAATCTTTGTAGAGGGTCTCCCAAGGAACATTTCTACCAAACTATATACATCCCCTTTCTGATGCCGCAGCAACCAAAGTTCTCAATGGAATTTAAATCTATGAACAATTTTGAAAGAGGGCCACCAAAGGAACATTCCTGTGAGGTTTGGATGCAATTGGTTCTGTGGTTCTGGAGGAGATGATGTTTAAAGCTAAAAGTTAACGACGACGGACGACGGACGACGAACAAAAAGTGATCAGAATAGCTCACCCTTTGGCTCTAGGTGATCTAAAAATGCAGCATCCAGAGTGTTAACAAGATAACCCTTCAATTTGACCTAGTTTCCGACCCAATATGACCTATCTAACTTGAGTTTGTCCAAAACAGAAACCGTAGTATATAAGGTCTCTGTCCAAAGCGAGACACAGTTTCATTCAAGCCTCCACGTATAGGCATACAGCCACCCAATAAGTAATGCAGTTACAAACATGTACATAGGAGCATATTTTGCGTGTTTCCTACAGTTACAGTAGTTATACCGTTGCACCCACTCAGAAAAAGGTCATTTACTTTTTACCAAGATGTAAACCTTGATAGATTAATAAATAAAGCCGTTTGGAGGTATGTTTTTATATTTTCCATCAACCATGTTTATGCTGCCTTTTTAATGAACGTGACCACACATGATAAGTTTATATTAACATGGTTATTTCGAGATGTCATTAGATTTCGTGCCAGAGAATGTTTGTTGGGTCACAGGAACTTGAGATTTTATCAATAGAGCAAAGAAAACGAGTAAACAATGAAAAATACCCCCCCTGTATATATATGTGTTTTTTTTATATACAGGGGGGGTATTTTTTATTGTTTACTCGTTTTCTTTGCTCTATTGATAAAATCTCAAGTTCCTGTGGTTGGGTCCCATGTTTGTTTGTTTGCCTTTATCCCAATCTCATTAAAACCAGATCTAAACTTCGCTGCAGTAGCAAACATTCATATTTTGTTTGATTTTATAATGTGATTGCCTTTATCTTTCCATCATATAGAACTGTCATATTTTACGCTATCTTCATGATGCATTTTGTGACATTGACATTGAAGCATTGAGAAATAAAATAGTGTTACATGTCTCTGTTTTAGTCTACCTTGATTTCGTCAAATATTTCAGTTGCAGAAATAGCGTAGGTCATAAACACATTCAGGCACAGGAAATGAGCAGAAGCTTGATAACAAGGTGAAAAATGAACCTTTTCCCACATATAGACATCTTGATGCTTCTGCAGCAAACCCTTTTGAAAAACATTGTGACAAAAGAAGAACTTGCTCATTATGGGTATAATGCTTTCAACTATATAATATAATATGAGTATAGGTGCTACCTATTTTGGGTAAACATTTATTATATGTTGTGATCGGTGAATAATTCCCCGCGAACTGCTGTTAGCCCCTTGCTTGCAGCACGATCAGTTATTTACGTCAATTACGAGTCCTACCTACCTAAGCAAAGAAAATAAAAATCATCATCAGGTTAAGCTTATATTTAACTTTAAAATATAGCCAAGATTTTACATCCATGAAAATATGATGACAGGTACAACAAATAATCAACTTGCCCTTCATACGGTACTTCAAATAAAACAATTTCATAATTCATGGAACTACATTTGTGACAAGCCAAACTAACGTTTCCTATAATTTCTGTCGTTTTCCTTTTGGTTCATTTAGTTTAAACTTATTTATTTTACATCGATTGTGAAACAAAAAACAAAAAAAAATCCCAAAGTCAGGACCCGCTCATCACGGGACTCGAACCAGGGACCTTTGATACAAGAGGCCGACGCTCTACCTCTGCACCACTAATAGAATGACGTCATATTACAGGAATTTGGATTTATAACTTCCAGAATGTCAAAGGTCAAAAAACCCTTACGAGTTTTATTTGAACTCGTTTTAGAAATAGACGACGAGTGTTATTAAACGGAAATTATCACACATAAAATTACTTGTGCTCGTTCCTTTATCGAGTACGTATTATCATATTTAATTATTTTCTCTAGAAGTTTTTTTTGTTTCGATATTTTCTTTTCATCCAATCAAAACGTAGCACTGTAGCAGAATCGTGAATACATCGAACAATCCATTCTGGACACAATTTTTGGAAAGACGGTATAGCAAAATTTTGCAAAGTTCATACACATTACCTATTGACGGGAAACATCGCCGGCTTCGCCGTCGATTTGTTTACCCGTATTAAATTATCCCTATATTTGCTGAGGATGATTTCATAGTTGTCAAACGTTTTGATGTCTTTATAGCAGAAGTTTTTGAAAAAACATTTTGACAAAAGAAGAAATTCTCTTGATGAGCAATTTCTCCTGTTGGGCAATGTTTTTAAACTCTATTCCATTATTTATATATATACATGTACTAGTTATAGAGATAATCCCTATATTTGCTGAGATGATTTCATTGTTGTATGTGGGAAAGTGTTAAAGCATATATATGGAACTCTCTAATAGGCTGAATATGGTAGACATTTCCCTCATAACCCTTTCCCACATATAACAAATCTGCAGCAGATGACTTTCAAAACATCTAGTCAAAAACATGGAAAATCTCCATGAATAAAAGTGTATTCAATGAATAGAGTTGATAAACATACTGGGGTCAGTAGGGACCTTCTATTAAATGATTAGGCTTCATATTATTTGTGGTCACAAAACTAGGCAAAGGTGCTTTCACAGATAGAAAGTTTTATTTCAGACTGCAATTAACCCTTTCCCACATGCATTCACTTTTTGACACCTCTGCAGCAGACGACTTTTGAAAACAATGTGGTAAAAGGAGAAATTGCTCATAATGACCTAATGATCAATTTCTTCTTTTTCCACTATGTTTTCAACTATTTTCTATTATTAACCCTTTGCCTCATATTGACGCCTCTGCAGCAGACAGCTTTTTGAAAACATAGTGACAATAGAAGAAATTGCTCAAAATGAGTAATTTCTCCTTTTGTCACAATGTTTTCCACTTTTAGTCATAATATGTTATCCATTCAGTTAGTGATTTTCTAATTTTTGACAAAAAGTGTTAAAAGTCGTCTGCTGTAGAATTGTCGTATGAGGGAAAGGGTTAAATAGCAATTTATTCTTTTTCCACTATGTTTTCAACTATTTTCTATTATTAACCCTTTCCCTCATATTGACGCCTCTGCAGCAGACAGCTTTTTGAAAACATAGTGACAATAGAAGAAATTGCTCAAAATGAGTAATTTCTCCTTTTGTCACAATGTTTTCCACTTTTAGTCATAATATGTTATCCATTCAGTTAGTGATTTTCTAATTTTTGACAAAAAGTGTTAAAAGTCGTCTGCTGTAGAATTGTCGTATTAGGGAAAGGGTTAAATAGCAATTTATTCTTTTTCCACTATGTTTTCAACTATTTTCTATTATTAAAGTTTTATTTACAGGGGTTTTACCTTATTTTTAAGCAGATGTTTTTAACCCTTTCCCTCATACAACAATTCTGCAGCAGACGACTTTTAACACATTTTGTCCAAAAATAGAAAATCTCTATAATTGAACGTATAACCTATGACTAAAAGCGGAAAACATTGTGGCAAAAGGCAAAATTGCTCGATTTGAGCAATTTCTTCTTTTGTCACTATGTTTTCAAAAAGCTGTCTGCTGCAGAGGCGTCAGAAAGCGTCTATATGAGGGAAAGGGTTAATGTTGTCTGATGCCGATTTGTTGTATGTGGGAAAGGGTTAATGGTTGAGAATGAAAGACTCCTATAACTGCAACCTACCCCATTTCTATATTATTTTATTTCATTATAGGAAAGAAGATGAATGTATTCAAGTATCTCTTACCCGGAGTCACTGGCTACTCAAAGTCTGTTGTTAGTTCAGTGTGTTCAAGACGTACTTTTACATCTCTGAGAATTGGTCGTCAACCTGAGATCACTCAATGTTTATCACAGATCCTTCCTGCATCTGTTTCTCGGGCACCTTTTATACAAGTTAGCCAACCGTGTCGTACTTACAAGCATAAAGACGTTTTAAAGCGAAGATGTCCAGGATGTTACTTTGTGAAAAAGTTTGACATTCTCTATGTAGAATGTGACCTTAAGCCAAGACATAAGCAGGTAAAAAAACTAAGAGGCTCTGCTCGTTACAAAGATGACTACTCCAAGGGGAAATGGCAAACCGCCCTTCAATGGGGATGGATGGAAAGAAATTATTATAAATCAGTGGATAAAGGATTTGTGAAGTATGACTGGCTAGAGGGGAAAATAGGAACTGAAGTTTAATACATATCATAAAAGATTCATATGATCAGTGAATGACTATTCTTCATTGAATGAAAAGATGTTTTAATGTCATAAACCCTTTGACTTCTGTAACTAAATTGTGAAACCTATTCCAGACTCCAGTAGTAGTATAGATCCAGGCTAGCTGGCACATCTGTACTATCTGACCAAGCTCGATGCTCAAATCAACATTTTCATCTTGATATTCCTACAATTGGCTATGGACTCTTCCAAATGCAAAGCTGGACAAGTCCATTTGTTTTCAAATTTCAGCTTTTAAAGTGTTAAAACTTGATGAAGAACATATTCTTTATGGTAGTCATTAAAATAAAAAATAAAAATGAATAATTACAGAACCTGACTTACTATGCTTTTGTCTAAAAACGAAATTTGCTAGAAAAAGTTGTCAAAGCGATCATATTTGCAATACATGATATTTAACCATTTCTCATGTACAATCGATTCCTGATGCCTTTTGAAAACATTGTGGCAAAAGAATTAATTGTTCGTAATGTTTTCCTTTCTATCCTAGACCCAGGCTAACTGACTGAGCTTCTATACTGTTTGCTGCTCAGATCAACATTTTTATCTTGATATTCCTACAATTGGCTTTGGACCCATCCAAATTCAAAGTGATCATATTTGCAATACATGATATTTATCCATTTCCCATGTACAATTGCTTTCTGATGCCTCTGCAGTTCGAGCTAGTTCTACTTTTTAGCTCCACTGGATAAAAGCCAGTCGATCTTATGTAATGGTGAATTGTCGGTTGTGCGTGTGTGTGTGCGTCAACTTTTTGCTTCAAACAACTTCTACTCCCTAACCATCTGGCCAATTGGGATGAAACTTCATAGGAAACATCATCTAAATGTCCTATCCTAAATTCTTTCACATTTTTTGGATCCATGCAAAATTCTGGTTTTCATAGCAGCCGAAAGAAAAAACTTGTGAAAACTTAAAACATCTTCCTCCGAAAGTGTTTGGCCGATTTTCAAATAATTTTGTGGAAATGTTCCTAGGGTGACCCTCTATCAGATTACTTCAAGCCATGTTGAATGGTCCAAAACTATGGCCGCCACAGGGCGGGGCTATTTTTCCATATATGGCTATAGTAATAACTTATAAAAATTCTCCAAAAAATGTCAGGCATATTTTCAAATAATTTAGTGGAAATGTTCCTAGGGGGGACCCTCTATCAGATTCCTACAAGTTATGTTTATTGGTTGAAAACTATGGCCGTCAGGAGCGTGGCTAATTTGCCTAATTTGTCTATATAGTGAAACATTAAAAAATTCTCCGAAAGCGTCAGGGCGATTTTAAAATAATTTTGTAAAAAATTATCCTAGGGTGACCCTCTATCAGATTACTTCAAGCCATGTTTTGAATTGTCCAAAACTATGGCCGCCACAGGGCGGGGCTATTTTGCCTTATATGGCTATAGTAATAACTTATAAAAATTCTGTTGATTGGTCTTAAAATGTGGCTGCCAGGGGGCGGGGCGGTTAGCTTATATTGGTTTTAGTGAAAACTTTAAATCTTCTCCCGAACTATTTGGCCGATTTTCAAATAATTTTGCAGAAATGTTTCTTGGGTGACACTCTATGAGATTCCTTCAAGCCTCTTGGGCCTCTTGTTTAATAATAATATCGTTATTTATTGAGGTTTAACATAATTTTGAGCAGATATTTTTAAAGTTGCCTGCTGCAGATTTGTTGTTTTGGGAAACGTAATAAAAATGTGACAAATGCTCCATTCAAATACTACAAAATAGTCAATCTTTTGCTTGTGTTCGCCCTTTCCCATGACCAACAGACATCAACTTTGAAAATGTCTTTGCTGAAAATATTCTATGCACTATAATTGATCGTTTAATTATTGGATAGAATAAAACATGTCAAAATGTGTCTGAAAGTGGGAAAGGGTTCGATCAATCAGACTTTTAGAACAGAAATCTTGTCTAGTCATCCACCAGTATAGCAAGCGTACAGTCCAACCTGTGTTTAAAGACCACCATTGGGAAGTGAACAATCTGACCTTATGTTCAAAAGTGGTCCTTAATTGAAGGGTATTTAGGCAGAAAATGATTAATTGGGAATTTAAAAGTATGGTTCCTATAGACAGGGAATTGCTATACAAAGATGGTTTTTACCACAGGTTTGCCTGTATTTCGAAGGAACACATGTGTCACTTTTTAATATGTCATTTATAGAAAGATTACTGTCAACGAAGTGATATCCCTATACGTATCCCTGCTAAGGCTGGTAACACATTCCTGACAGCATACAACTCCCAATGCATCTGCAGTAGACAACTTTTTAACTTTCTCCCACATACAACAATCGGCAGCAGACGACTTTAAAAATATCTAGGCAGTAACGGAAAAAATCTATTTACTTGTAAATGAAGGATGTTTTTCTTAATCTAATAAGAGTTGAAAACATTGTGGCAAAAGGAGAAATTGTTCATTATGACCAATTTCTTGTTTTGGCACGAGACTTCATATGATGGAAAGTGGGGTTAAAACATAGAAACACAGCATCGTGTTAACACACCCAAAATCACAACTTGGTGGTTGCTGAGAAACGGCCTGGATAACAGTGCTGTTATCTAAAAACCTTTCCAACATACACCAAAACCCATGAGCATATCTATATCCATTGAAAATATCTAGACAAGATAAATGGAAACTTTCTATGATAATTGAATTGTTCATTATTTTGCCACAATGTTTTTAAAAGTCCGCTGCATGCGAGAAAAAATTCAAGGACCACTTCCATAACAAAAATATTTAGTCTAGGTAGACTGAAAATTATGCACATGTTGTGGTATTCCTGGAGTGTATTCAGATCATCTTAACACATCAAGCAATCACTAAAGTAAGATTTCTATTCAATTTTCTTAAAAGGAGACAAGCACTTTCATAAAAATAGAATTTTTAAATTTTGTCATTTTACTCCTTTTTCTGATGCGGCCTGGTTGCCATGTTTTTCAACCAATCAAT
The DNA here is from genome assembly GCA_031761405.1 of Serripes groenlandicus. Classification (NCBI taxonomy): domain Eukaryota; kingdom Metazoa; phylum Mollusca; class Bivalvia; order Cardiida; family Cardiidae; genus Serripes; species Serripes groenlandicus. The sequence continues at coordinate 46,772,477 of JASEVX010000010.1, read as the reverse complement.
ATGGCTTGAACACTTTTTGTAGAGGGTCTCCAAAGGATCATTTCTACCAAATTATATTGAAATCTGAGAAGAATTTTAAAGTTTGGACATTTTGCCCCCTTTCTGATCAGCAATCAAAGTTTTCCATGGAATTCAAATCTTTGAACAATTTTAAATGAGGACCACCAAAGAAACATTCCTGTAAAGTTAAAATTGGTCCTGTGGTTAAGGAGGGGATGTTTAAAGCTAAAAGTTCATTCTTTTGCCACAATGTTTTTAAAAGTCAGCTGCATGAATTCAAGGACCACTTCGGTACCAAAAATGTTTAGTCTAGGTAAACTGAAAATTATGCACATGTTGTGGTATTCCTGGAGTGTATTCAGATCATCTTAACACATCTAGCAATTGTGAGTGCTTGTCAAAAGTTGAAATTTCGTTGATTCGTCTATCAAATGTTCAAGTGCTTGGATTGATAAGATAATCTGAATATGTCCCTGGTCTTCAGTCTCAGGAAATATCAGGCAATTATTGCTTAGAAACATCCTGAACACACACGGATAAAATGTGCTCAAAAAGTAATAAACAATGTATCTCACGCGCCCTTTGGCAGTCATGGTTTTCGTCAAATCACTTTTGTTTTAGATCTTTCAGTTGATTAGTTTGACGATCGCATGTCCGTCGGCCATAGTCCTCAACAACTAATTTAATATTTTCTAACCTGCTGGCAACTTTTGAAAACATTATGGCAAAAGCAGAAATTGCTCATGATGAGCAATTTCTAGGTTTGCCACAAAGTTTTCAATGAATAAACTATCATTTACAGAGGTTTACCACATTTTTGTTCAGGTGTTTTTGAAGTCTGCTGCAAATTTGTCCTATGTGGAATAGGCTTAAGGATATTCGATATATTTCAACCTATTTGGGCCGTTTTACTCACAGATATTTTTTCTTATGAGATGTGTATATGATTTAAATCTTTTAGCTATCCATGTAAAGAAATATTCCTGTAAAGTTTGGCCAAGTTATATAGGAGATGTCATTTGTATAAATTGTTGATGCCAAACAGACCACCGACACAGGTTGAACACATAGCTTACATTGAGCACTTGGGTGCTTAAGCGAGATATAAAAGGATACATTTTGGTTAATAGAAGGAAAAACAAGAGTCCATAATCTGCATAGACATTTATTACTTTTGGCATAATTTCTATTTATAATTTAAAAAATATCATACAAGAAATCATCACAGATATTCGGATACATGGTCAGACTTCCAACTCCCCCAGGCAAACAGTTATTAGTTTAAACTTTGATTTTAGGCCTCGTTAATATTGATTTCTTTACTATCATCAGTTATGAACCGAACTTCTTCAGTGTTAACATGGACTTGATGAAAATAAAATTAGGTCCATTATTTAAGAAGTTGATAGTATTCACTGTCAACAAATAATTTACTTTTTTCATTTACTTCAAGTTGTTGTAGTTAATGACTGCAATATCTTTATTACATTTAACACTCAAACCTGTTATACACAACTTAACCCTTTCCCACATACAGACGTTTTCCGTTTCTTTTGATGAGCAAATTCACCTTTTGCCACAGTAGTTTTTACTCCATTTAATAATTTAACTTATAAAGAAATTGTTCATGTTTTTGTCAATAGATTCAAAGTGGTCTACTGCAGATTTGCTGTATGTTGGAAAGGAGGATTAAAACTACTTTTGCAAACCTTGCAGATCAAGAGCAGCCTAAATGTTTGTGCATATTCGTATAGGGCTATTTGTTTATCAATCTGTAATAAAGACTCTCCATGATGTAAGGAAACTTGTAAAATATCAAGGTAGAGGTTGCAGGATAAATCATGTCAAGAGCCGTGCTTGAAAAGCATTTTCAACTGTTAAAGCGTGGCCAATGCTTTGTTTTACCTTTCATACAAAAAGAGTGAGCGAGAAGATTGAACGGGGAACACAATCAAAAGCTGGAATTACCCACACAATCACATTGAGCACTGGTTAAATGTATAAGGAAAATATTTGTACAATGAACTCCCAATTAATTGGAAAACTTATTCGTAAAAGTGGTCAGGTACTTAACCCTTTCCCACATACAGTAAAACTGCAGCAATTGTCTATGCAAAAGTATGCAGACTAAAACTTTCTATAAATGAAAGCAATTATTGACAAAAGTTTAAACATTGTGGCAAAAGGAGAAATTACTCATTATGAGCAATTACTCCTTTTGCCACAATGTTTTCAAGAGTCGTCTTCTGACATCAGAAAGTGTCTGTATGTGAGCAAGAAATAAAATTGCGATGCATTAAGTTAAATGACAGTAGAAAATCAATCAATTAACTTAAAGCTACATGCAGTGTTTCTAAAAGGTTGACTTGCAAGTAGGAGGAATCCAGTGTACATGGAAGTTTTAAATCATATATATATAATTTGAAGCAACAGGAAAAAACACTACACAGCATCACGCATACCAGGGAACTTGATAACTTAACGCCTCTTAAACAAAATTGATGGAGAAAAAAATTACCCAATGTTTGCTACACCGAAAAAATAATGTGGACTTTTTTAAAACCCATTGTGTTAAATGATTGTTTTTAATTTTCAAACTCCAAATTTATGTTTTCCTTTGATGTCATTTAAATAATAAGGACAGAAAATTTAACTTGGTGTGAAGCAATTTTGATAAAACTCAATCCATACTTCATTAAGATATCATCAATCGCTTTAATTTTGGTAAAAACCATTAATGTACATCCGTTTTCTACCTGTTTGGCGCTTGCCTTTCTTACATCTTTACAGCTAAATATTACAACTAAAATGGCCAATTAAACTTGACACACATCTGTAATAATATGAAACAAATTTATAGCAGGTTTTATTTATTTAAATAATACAAAATGGATTTGAAGCACCTTTATTATTATTTATTTATTTTGGAATACAATTTATCAAAATAGGATCATGTTACTTTTTTCCCCCCATAAGATTATTTAACTTTCTCCGATTTAAATATTTTAATTTAATCAAAGTTGTATGCAATTCAAAAATCCATACAATAACAATACAATACACATATTTTTTATATATTTCTTATATTCTGAAACAAAAATGTACGCATTTATAATACGAGTAATCTAAGAACAAAATACTGGCAAATACTGTCTCCAATAAGACTAGCAAAGAAAAAAACAACGTCACATTACTATAGAGAACAACCCAACCCCTTACTACATAAAACAGTAGTAAAATAAAGTCAAGACTGCATAAATCCATGTATGCATTATTTACCGTTATCATACTATATTCCTGCAAGGGGGTTTAACGTCATTTTCAAAAAAAGATCAGTCATATCATGACGACCAGTTTACCTACTCATGTATTTCCTGGCTTTCTCGCACCAGTTCTCCAAACACGTGTCAGTTTTCGTCTTATCAACAACTGAAATAACAATCTTAACTTTCATCAGTACAAAATATATGTAGATTTACACTCTTTCCAAAGTTAAAACACAATTTGGAGGCAAAATTAACCTAATGAGCAATGCCCTGCAAATCCCAACCTTACTGCTTTTGCAACCACCCAGTGTGGAGCCCGACCAGTCTGTGAATCAGTCACACATTTAATTAACTGCACCGTTTGCCAATAAGTCGGTCAAAAGGGATTTCAAGAAACATTGGAAACAGTTTGTTTTATTCCGCTTTGATCTAACATCAGTATATTAATTAAATATGAAACAAAACCGGAAGTGGAGCCATTAAACTGAAGTAGACGATAGGGATTCTTTTACCCTTCAGGGCTATATAATTACCCTTACAGACTAAGTAAGGTTGGTTTTAATAGAGCACTGCTCAAATATCCTATATGTTTTGTGCAACAGAGAAAATAATACCTTTTTATTATACAGTTTAAGCAAGGAAAACTTGTCATATCCTTCCCAAGAAATATCTCTTATTACCCAAGCAAACCCTATGTTGTGGGAGACAAGTTATCTAATATTTTATAACATGAGCGTTATCTAAAACTCTAGAATATTTGTTTTAAGTCTAACATTTTCAGACTTAACTCAGTTTAAAACTGCCATTATGATAAATACACAGTACACTGAGTGTGATCAAGATCAACTTCACACTCAGTAAAAATCATCTTGTCCGACGGTTTTTCTTAAATTGAGTTAGTTCTCTTTTTCTTTTAAATTAATAACAACAAATTGTGTAATATAAGATTATTTTAAGTTAATATGTATTTATTTTACATCGATTGTGATACAAGCTTTCAGTTTATAATAATCACACTCGATGTTTACTACCTGGAGACTTAACCCGTTCTCATGCTGTTTGTTTGGAAAAATCATTAAGGCAGAACTAGCTCATCACAGGACAAGGTAATTAAACAATTGTATAACACTGAAATCCATTGAAATTCACAGAAAGTCTATATTTGGATAAAGTGTGATGCGAAAAATTAAGAATTGTAATCAATCATGTCAAATTATCTATTTACCCTTTCCCACATAGACGCTGACATCCCCCCTCTGCAGCAGACTACTTTTGAGAACAGTGTGGTAAAAAAAAGAAATTGCTCACAATTGGGCAATTTATCCTGTTTCTACAAGGTGTTCAAATCTATTAATTAATCAGTTTCATTTACAAAGATATTCCATATTTTTGGCTATCTGTTTTCAAAGTCATCTGCTCCAGATTTGTTGTATGTGGTAAAGGTTTACACTGAAATTTCCTTGTATTTCAACATTTTGTACAAGTAGTTTTTGAAGCATGCATTCAATACATAAAAATATGCTGATCTGATCCTTGTACATTAGATAAAAATTCATTGTTAAACTTTAATTTCAACCTGTTATACAGAATATGCAAACATGACTATGCCATGAATTAATAAATAACTATCTGGTCCCTACACAAAGAGTAAACCCTTTCCCACATATATAGACATTGTCTGGAGAAGACTGATTTCGAAAACGTTGTGACAAATAGAGATATTTTCTCATAATGACTAATTTCTCCTTTTGCCACAATGCTTTGATTTACTCATTCAATAAATGTTCTTTCATTTATAAAATAATTTCATACTTCAAAGATTTCAAAGTTATCTGTTGCAAATTTGTTGTACGTGGGAAAGGGTTAATAAATATAACCCACTCATCCCCTACAACTGAGCAAACTTTTTCAATTTGAACTGCTTATCCCTGATTATCATTGTAATTCTGAAAACAAGCAAAAACTACAAACAAGATACTGCAGAAACTAGCAACAAGCTGCATATTAATGACTCAACTGAAACACTGCTGCATCAGACAATTTGGAAATAATCAAACATTGCAACAATGCCTTCCAATGTATCTCAAATTGTAATCAGTGTTCTGACAGAATTTGAGAGTATGTTATGGGTTCAAATTTAAACACTTGTCACAGAAATTATTCTTTCCAAATAGAAGATCCAAATGTTAATTCCTAAAGATTTATTTAAATTAATTCTTTCTTTTAATCCTTTCCCACATCGAACAAATATGTAACAGACTACTTCAAAAACATCTAGGCAAATAAAAAGGAAAACCTCTAAATGATAGTACATATGCATATACCAATCGATTTAATGTTGAAAACAACGAGGCCAGAGGGGAATTTGTTCATTACAGTGTCCGACAAATCCATTGCCCGGAGCCCGCGGGCTACCACAATAATTGCCCGGGCTACTGTCATTTTCAAATGAAAGCCCGGCGGGCTACTGTTTATTCCCGTGTCTGGTAGCCCGGCTTAATTACTTACACACATGTCGTGTATAAACAGTGACTGTATGTTACATGCGAAAACCACTCGCTGTGACCATAAACAAATCAATATCAGTAGGCGGAGTTACCAACCCGTCAGATCGAGTGGTTTCAGCCAACCGAATCGCTTCAGTAATAGTCAATTAACGTGATATATATACCCATTACGGCGGTCCAATCATTAGTGACCATTGTTCCCTGGTGTTAATACATGAATGATTGCGAATAACCAATGAAATTCAAATATTCCCTTAAACGTATTTTGATCCATATTTCTACTTTCGGTATGCGATGTTTGCAAACTGGTGCAGACCGGTTCAGAAAGACGGAGAAGAAAATTGTCACCATGCAGAAGTTAATAAAATAAATTCGATCCAAATATTAAAGACAATACAATACGACCACTTCTAGATCTTATCTTGTCGTTAATCAAATATGAAACACCTTCATAATCGACATAGTATGCGATATGTCAAAGAAAATGTTTGGGATGAAATCTATAATGAATAATAAATGCCCAATCACGGCTTTGTTTACCAAAATTAATTAGCATAATCGGCGGGAAAAAAATCATATGACTTAATAATTGCGATTTCATTGGAAGAAATGAGAAATTGGGTCAATGACGTTAACGACCCCGATCAAGAGTGGACCCCGATGTTTACATTCAACGCTGTTTACCGATTTCAAATTCTCAGTAGGGAACCATGATTAACATTGCGCAATTATCAAAATGGCGGCTATGTTGTGAATAATACCGTAACACATGAAACAAATTTAACGTGTTACATGTGTTACGGTATTATTCGCGTCATTGTTTTTGACAATATTTTATGATTTAACCCTTTCCCTCATACAACAATTCTGCAGCAGACGACTTTGAACATATTTTGTCAAAAAATAAAAAATATAATGGATAACCTATGACTAAGTGGAAAACATTGTGGTAAAAGGAGATATTGCTTGTTTTGATCAATTTCTTCTGTTGTCACTATGTTTTCAAAAAGCTATCTGCTGCAGAGACGTCAGAGAGCGTCTATATGAGGGAAAGGGTTTATAACTTCATTGAACCTGATAAATTTGCCTTTTGGTTAATAAAATTGAATCTTATTTAATATGGCGTTCTTTGTAAAACTGACACTCGTATCGTATGCCCTGTTTCTGTGAGGGACCTAAATCGGTGACCTCCAATTTAAAGAGTTTATACTACATCATTTGATTTTTTGGTCTCAAGTTTAAACATTTCTGTCACTAGCTTTTAAATCTTTTGTAAATATGGATAAAATACATACATTTTATGCAGAATATTTCAAATAACCTAGTGAAAAGTAATCTTGAAAATCTTTAGTACCAATTTTCTCCTATCTGTTAAGCTCTACCAAAAAGTCTTTTTTCCAAATTTCATTTTTTTTAACTGAATGCTGCACTTCAGGTCTTTTGCAACACAGTCATGTTATTTGAAATGGTCATTACCCTTAAATCATGTACATGGTGTGCTCTTAATATTATGTTTGTACAGAAGTAGAAAACAAAAATAATCATAAAACACTCATTGGCATCCGCGATATTTCGGGCTACCAGCTTCCAAATCTGGTAGCCCAGTGGGCTACCAAACAATTCTGAAATTTGTCGGACACTGCATTATGAGCAATTTCTCCTTTTGCACCAATGTTTTCGAGTCGTTAATGGCAGATTTGTCAATATATGCAAATGGCACGGACCTGATTAGGCATCAAGTTGTTGGTTTAAGGTATTTACTTATAACATTGTAAAGAAACATGGAATTATTACTGTTGTGTTAAATTAATAAATACATGTATCATATTTATATTTCATTATTACAATTATAATATAATCTCTTCAATTTACAGATCACAAAATTCAAAATTCCATCTTTACATATAAATACATTGATAAACCATTTCTATTAGAAGGCATTTAAATTCAATCACAATTTGACTTTAAAACATAAAATTTCAATTAATTAAAAGTAAAAACTGCTTAAAATGTACAACCATGGCCCTTATTTACAATTCATTCAACCATCAATCATTAGATTTTGTGCTGTTTGCTTTGACAAGAACCACCACTTTGCCATTATCGGTCTGTCACACTCACATGCTTTTTTAAGAACGGGGAATATGCAGGCAGCACATGTATTCCTTCAGACACTTGCCTATCACAATTATTATATTATTGTTATGAATAGTTTTTATCAGCCTTGCCATATGAAAACAAACCTTTATATTTTAGTCAAGTGAAGAAAAACAATAAATGTTCATATTCATACTGTGCCAAAGGCTTCAAGTAATCCTTTCAGTTATTAGCAAACAGTGCAGATCCTGATCAGACTTTTGGATTCACAGGGTGATCTGGAACTACACTGGTCATAAATGCCCAGAGGTTGATCACTCATATTATTGCTATAGTAATTACTGCTATTTCTTTTTTTCAATATTTCAAAGGCTACATATGTATGTTATTCATATTGATAAATTCATTTCATGAACTTTTAATATTTAACAACAATACAAAGATTTGCTGTCTTTGATTCAATATTCAAAAAGCAGTATTATATAGCTTCATCTGCAGCTGACACCGTATCAAAATATTTAAAGAAAATCAGTATTTTTTTCTTTTCTGTGTGATGAATCTACTTCTTAGTTTCCAGATGGTTTGTATTTTCAAAGCAAACAACTCAAAATATATATGATCCGATCAATGGTTGGGATGGATAATCAAAGAGAAGTTTTCAATATTACAGGTATTTGGTGTTGCAAGTAATTTCCAACATTTTGACATCTTAGCTTTTGCTTCTTGTTCAACACAAAATGTTTAATTAATGTATTCAACAATCATCGCGAGTGTCAGTCAGCCTATTAAAATACATCTGCAGTTGTAATTACAGTTCAAGACAATGATGTTATAACACAAATTTAAAAAAGTTTTCAATTCTATTTCATCTCTTTCAATTATTACCGATTTTATTTTTAAATAAATTTAATATATGGCTTTCGTTATTTTCTGAAGAAATCACTCACAGCAAAGAAAAATTAACTCATTAATAGATGGAATTCATATACATATCATACAAATAAAGCAAACCATACACTGCAAGACATACTTTTTTTCCTGATGAATGTTATAAAAAAAATTATCACAAGAAAATTGGAAAAGTTTACTATTAAATTTGGTCAAAAGTAAAGTAAGCAGGCTTTAGAAGCAAAGTGTAAATGGCGCCCGGCTGAGGTATACTTGGAATACAATTGCAACTTGGAAAACACTTTGTCTGGGTTCTAATCTTATCATGTAATCTGAAAAACAAAAGAAAGAAAGATAAAGTTGAGATGGGATTTAATGTTTTCAAACTATTTTCATTTTCAACCATTTCCCTGTCAGAAAAAACGTTTGTATACTCAGAATAAAGGACTTTGAGCTGTCAAAAAGTATATAACAAGAGAGCCGCGGAGCGAAAACTAACGTTCATCCTTTTCTTTCTAAGTCAAAAAAGGGGAATTACTGAATAATTAATCAAGCCAGAGGTATGTGACTTGGTATAGCCATGCGCATTGTTCCTAGGAACATGTATACCAAGTTCCATTCAAAAATGTTGAACGATTGTTTAGCTTTGAGGTAATGTTAAAAGTTTGTGATGCCGACGCGGACGCCAAGGGAATCACAATTGCCCAACATTTTTTGAACAACAGAAGAGCTAATAAATTAATTCAGAAACTATAATATAAATTAATTCTTAAGTATGCTTACCCATGAGTCTGAGAAGCTATCTGACATTTGAACATTTGTAATGTCATCGTACGAGTCCATTGAACTAAAGTATCGGACGTCTCTATCTGTGTCCCCTTGTAACCGTTTATATCCCATTTCTAAGTCTTCTTTCATAGGATGACCCTCTAAACCGGAATATTCTGAAATAAAATGGCAAATACCTGACAAATCTGATTTGTTACAAGTGTATAAATCCATAAAAAGCTGGTTTTACCTCGACACTCTGGTTTAAACTTATTTATTTTAAATCGATTGCGAAACAAGCTTTAAGCTTATATTAATTACGCTCGATGTCTGCTTCCTGGATACTTAACCAGTACTCGCGCCGATTGTGTGGAAAAATCCCAAAGTCAGGACCCGCTCAGCACGGGACTCGAACCAGGGACCTTTGATGTGTGAGGCCGACGCTCTACCTCTGCACCACTGTCTTCCACGACACTCTGGTAATATCATAATTAATCAAAGGACATATTTTTTGACTTTTATTTACAGAGATCACCACTTGATGCTACAAATATGTGGTATGTGGGAAAAAGTTTTTGTCAAAGCACTGGTAACTTACTATCATTCAGCATGTAGATTGTCATAGTCTTGGCAAGTGTAATCCTCACATTGGGTACAGGGTCGTTGATCAAAGAAAGCATTGAGGGTAGAAAATCTTTGGCAAACTGTTCTGGGTCTATGGCCTCTTCTTCTATAATTGCTTTACACAACTGTGTGTAACTGGAATGACAAGAAAATAAAGGTCAAGCAAGGGGAAAAAGAACCAACTGACAGCCGTTGATCTTTTCTGACAGAAAGTTCAATTAACCTTCATTGTTTCAATGTTGACAAGTTTCCAAAACAACTCGGTAGTAGAATATGTTCGCGATTAATCTATGGATTTTACATTTTAAAGACTCAATTAAAATGGAATATTGTTTAGGCAGGGATTAATTCTGTACTCCAGACGGCGTACACATTTCAAATCTCATTTCGCCAAACACATATTTTAAATATCATTTCGCAAACTGCACAAAATACAGCCATATTTCGAGAAGAAGTTCTACATTTTACCATGCAGTTTGAAATATTTACAGCATAACCTTCGTTTACCGGTAATATATATGCAAAAACACCTATAATATTCAGAAAAAAGAAATCATACAGTTCAGAACTTAACTGTTGCCCTAAAACATTGATCTTAATTACTGAAAATGCCACAGTAGAGCTGAATTATAGTTCCAACACCATTCACACCAGGGTTTATTTTGGTAATTTTGGGAATATGACCTATACCCATGGAATTGGAAATTTTTGTGTCTTTCATAAATAATATGCTTCTATGGTGCCTGGATATTAAACCTGGATTGTATGTCTCTGTGAATAAACGCTTGCGTGTATTTAAGGGAAATAACAGTTTTGTTTATATATTTTCTTTGCTTCCTTTTTTTGTCGCAATTTTTTTGATTGGGAATTTTATTGAAAAATTGGGGAAAAAACATACTTTTTGCCATTGGGAACATGACTGATTACCGGCTATAAAAAATAATAACAATAATTGCACATATAGAGAGGCTTTCAGCAAATGAGTTTTGAAACAATTCCAAAGGAGAAATTGCTCTTTATCAACTCTTTTCGAAATTCATTTATAAATATTTTCCACAATTCAACAGAGATGTGTTTAAAGTCGTCGGCTTTGGATTTCTTGCATATGTGAAAGGATTAAAAAAAAAAAAAAACTTACATTTGTCTAGAAGCCCATTTATGATTTTGGGCAAATTTTCCTGTTAACTGGGTGACTAGTAACTGGACAAGTTTCTCGTCATTATAGTCTGCCAATCTCTTCAGCATCACACTAACCTGCAATTACATTTACCATACTTATCAGAGGTCAAGATAAGGAGAGGGGTGTACAGCTAGCTATTTGTCCATATCTTTCAAAAATCTTGTGATCCAACCAAACCCTATTATATGGGCACTCAGTGAGACAGTTTTGTTGAGTATCAACAAATAAGGATTTTAGAACATGCAAAACGCCCCTTATCTAGAGCTCTCATATGTCTGTATCTTAAAGGTTTTATACACTGGCACTCCTCTATAAAACTCTCCGTTTTAAAGCAGATCCCGTTATAACACTGGTCTTGCTTGGCTCCCAAAATTTATTGCATTATTTGGGAATAGAATTATAAATTTTCAAAAACCTAACGTTTGAAACACCAAAATACGATCTGAGTAATAGATCACCACTGCAGTTAATCCACATGTTTACATAACGCTTTGTTCAACATTACAACAATAGACAATATCACGAGACATTTATCGATTGTAAACTTCCGCAAATATTGCAAAACTATAAGTATACTCCCAGCCACTCGGTAAATCTCGAAAGTTCACTGCAATTACCGCAAATTGTCAAAAAAATAACCCTGTAAAAGATCGACGATTAGAAATGTGTATTATTCGGTCCAAAAATATCTTGCAAGCTTGTTTTAGCCAAAAACACTCTCTCTTTGCAATTGAATTAGTGTATGCATTATAGGTGGGTGGGTTGGATTAATGATTTTTTGAACAGCGTTATCAATTTAACCCCGCTTATAGCACTGTGCGAGACCACGGCTCCCAAGTATAGTGTTATAGAGGAGTGTCAGTGTACGTATAACACATGTATGCATCATTAATTGTTTCACATATACAGAAGTTGTCTTCACACCTCATAAGCATAGCAGACGTTTGAAAAAAAATTGTAGCAATTTCTGCACATGCTACAATGTTTTCAACTTTATTCAATAATTGTTCTTTCAGAGATTTTCCTTATTTTTAACACAATGTTTTTACAATCAGGGCAATGAAGAGGTTGATCCTATTAACATTTTTACACTTTTAACACAATGTTTTTTAAATATTCAGCAAAACCATACAACCAATTCTCTAGATGTATCACTTTTGTTCTCAATGTTCTAATTGTTTTATGTAGTACAGAAAGATGTTATTGGTATTTGAGAGAAACTGCCAACTTACTAAATGATAGGCCTCTATTCTCACTTCTGATACTTTATCATCAGCTAAAGCCAGAGCTAAAGGCAGTAATTTCTCCCCTACTTCTCTAGCAGAAAAAAGCTCCGATATCAACACTAGTTGTCTGTAAAAATATAAATAAAGTTTCCATTATTTTTCACCTAATGACAATATGTACGTCAGTTACGTTTAGATTTTTAAAATTTAAACAGCAACATAAATATACTGATCAAGATCTTTATCCATTCCCATATTCAGACATTTACAGCAGACGACTTTTTGAAAACATCGTGGCAAAAAGAGAAATAACTCAAATTGAGCCATTTATCCTGTTGCTACAATGTTTGTGACCATATTTGTCCAGATTGTTCAGAAGTCTGCAGCAGTTATTATACGAGATTATTAACGCTTTTCAATATCAAATGACATATTTTCTTTTAAACAAGATGATAAATGTTTAATTTATAAAGATGATTATTTAATTTCATAAATGGTTTGAAGTAATAAATCTCAATGTCTTGTTCCTCTTTCCTTGCCGGCCCAGGATTTTTTGCTTGATCCATTATGGAAGTGCATGCCAACAATAATGTACGGCACAACAATTTTGAAAGAGAGCCACCAAAGGAACATTCCTGTGAAGTTTGGATGAAATTGGTCCTGTGGTTTAGGAGAAGGTTGTTGTTTAAAGCTAAAAGTTAACGACGGACGACAGACAAAAAGTGATCAGAATAGCTCACCTTGAGCCTTTGGCTCTAGGTGATCTAAAAAGAATCATCAGGCAGGTTTTACAATGTTCTGCTACTCATGACCAAAAGTTTTAACCCTTTCTAACAGATACATGCATATTGACACCACTGCAGCAGACAACTTTTAAAAACAATGTGGCTAAAGGAGAAATTGCCCAAAATTAGCAGTTTCTCCTTTTGCTACAATGTTTTCAACTCTATTCATTAATAATGCTTTCACTTAGAGAATTTTCATATTATTGCCTACATGATTTCAAAGTCACCTGCTGAAGATTTGTATTAAGTGGGAAAGTGTTTAACCCTTTCTCTCTGCAGCAGATAAATGTTACAACATATTGACCAAAATATGAAATAAATCTTTAAATGAATGACTGATTATTAAATAAAATTGAAAACTCATAAAGACCAATTTCTCATTGTCACAATGTTTTCAAAGTGTCGTTTGCTGCAGAGACTTCAGATAGCGATGTATGTGGGAAAGGGTTAAGTCAATGCAAGGGTTTAACAAATACAGAGTTCTTATACTCACTCGGCTAACTCTAACCTAAACCTCCAATTTCTGTTGTTATCAAGATTCATAAATTCTCTCACTTTTTCTAGGTATCTTCCCCGTATATTGGGATGAAGCAGCTGCAAACATTAACAACAGACATTAAATATTGAAGATTTTTAAGTTTAACAAGTTAAAATAATTTTTTCAGTTATATAATTTGTACATGCAAACAACATTTCACATACTTCTTTTTAATCAAAGCATAAATCATCCAAATTGTCAGATTATTTTTTCAAATTATTAATGATACAAAGATAATTTAAATTTAATGATTTCAACTAAATAATACCTTTGCAGCAGACGAATGTTTGAAAATACTGGCAAAAGCAGAAATTGCTCATAATGAAAAATTTCTCCTTTTGCCACAATGTTTTCAACTGAACTATTAATTATTACACTTCGTTTATCGAGTATTTTTCCAAATTTTTGTTTAGATGTTTACAAAGTGTAGATTTGTTGTAAATGGGTTCCATCACAAAAATAGGCATTATCAAGTCATTATTTGAGCAGAACTCTGCAAAAAACCCGACGCCAAGGCATTTGCAACCAGTGTAGAACTAGACCAGCCAGCACATCCCTGCAGTCTATTCTGGCTCTGCACCTGTTCACCAACAAGTAAAAGGGTTTGAAGTAAATCCTATAAATCAGTATCCATTTGAGTCCTTAGCATGAATGCCTAGTCAAGTCTTCTTCCATTAATTACATTAAGATTGTGTTGACCTGGAGCAATTAAATAAAACAAAGATAAACCTACACGTAGGAAATCAGATAAATGTCGGAGTATTCCTATCCGTACTTCATCCAAATCTTTAAGGAACCCATCAAATACAGGCACCAGGTCCCTGTGGGTTATCTCCTCTCCCAGTATCACAGCTAATTCGTGGATCGAAAATGCTAGAGTTCTACGCACTTTCCACTGAAAAATACGAGAAAAGGTTGAAATTTCATGTGCTTAACTTAAATCGCAAAGACGATCTGTAATTATTGATCATTTAATTGCAATTTTGAACGAGTTTCAAATATTGTTGGGAAAGAACAAGTTGTTTATTCAAAATTGTTTTTCCTTCTCTGTGTTCAGATGTTTCTGTACCATTTCCCATGTACATACATCTCTGCAGCAGACTACTTCAAAAACATTGTGCAACAATGTTTACAACTCAATTAAAATATAATCCTTTCATTTGATTTGTTCCCTCAATTTTGGTCTAGATTCTTTCTTAAGAAGTCTGCTTCAGAGGCATTAGAAGGCATCTGTATGTGACAAAGGGTTAAAGAAGTGTCAAAACTCATCTGTATCAAATTAAGAGATATGTCAAATGCAGTGATTCAAGTAAACCAAATCTTACCTGCATATCGGCAGCTAATGTTTCGTATAAATTCTTTATACAATGCCAGTTTTTCCGTCCGAGTGTATAAGCCACAGCGGGGAGGTTGTAGGCACAATATTTGGTAATCTCCGTATCGACAGTTTGAGCTCTGGAAGGGTCGATCATACCCAGGTAGTTCTCCAGTAAACTTTGAGGTACTATGTCCTGTTGAGGCAGAAAAGAACCCCAGTTGATTTCTGAGATCTGGATAAGAGGCATAGTCACATTATAAAAATCCTGATTCGACCTGTAAACCCCACATTGTAGGCACTTTCATTTAGATATCATTTTTGAATGCTTACAACATAGGGTTTAACCCTTTCCCACATGTGGGCGCTTTCCAACACCTCTGCAGCAGACAACTTTTAAAAACATTGTGGCAAAAGGAGAAATTGCAATGAGAAATTTCTCCTTTTGCCACAATGTTTTCAACTCTATCATGCAATAATTGCCTTATCATTTTTTAGAGTTTCCACAATTTTTACTAAACGTTTAGTCTTTCCAGATTTTTCAGAAGTGGGAAAGGGTTAATTAGGTTATGGAAAAAGTATTGAGACAAAGGTCTGTTTACTACTGTGTCTATATCTAGGTCTCTTAAGAAGTTTAAAAAAAAACATGCTTTGATCTTTTCCCACTTACAACTGTAGCAGAAAACTTTGTAAACATTTATGGAAAACAGATGGAAAATCTCTTCAAAAGAAAGTGATTTCATTGAATAGCCGGGAAAAAAGCTTTAAACCATTCCCACATACATCACATCTACAGCAGATGACTGAAATAATCTCGGCAAAAAATGTAAAATTTCTTTCAATGAAAGTTTTACTAGTGAATAGTTAAAAACAATGTGGCAAAAGGAGAAATTGCTCATGATAAATATATCCTTTTGCCATAAAGTTGTCAAAAGTAGTCTGCTGCAAAAGCTTCATCAGTAAGAAAGCTGCTACATGCGGGAAAGGGTTAAGACAACACTCAAGTCAGAAGGATAGCTAGAATAATTTTGAAAACAAATTAGTTGTTTCTCACTATAGAATACAACACTGAGAAAGGACTAATTGTTCTTGAAATCAAAAACAATTAAACCTAATCAAATACTTTTTTCTTACAATGCTGTGTCATTACGATGTTTTTAACTAGTCATAATAATGTTTATCTT
Source organism: Serripes groenlandicus (assembly GCA_031761405.1). Lineage (NCBI taxonomy): Eukaryota > Metazoa > Mollusca > Bivalvia > Cardiida > Cardiidae > Serripes > Serripes groenlandicus. The sequence continues at coordinate 46,756,099 of JASEVX010000010.1, read as the reverse complement.
TACCACTTTTTAAGTTTTTTTATCCAGAAAATTCTTTCTGAGGCTACAACTATTGTGTCTGACAATCAAATATATATGAATGGAGATAACTATAGAATTGTACTAGAAAAGATTGGAGCTTCTAAACTACAATATATTTACTTAACTGTAAAATGCTTTGAATTCTTGAAAGCCATATTTTGCTGATGTTTCCTTTTTTTTAAAAGTTTTCATGAAGATTAGATTTTCCTTTTTGTGAAACCGTTATATATGTAGTTTGATATGAAAACACATTGAATCCATGAGCCAACAGATGCCCAGATAAGGAACAAAATTATACCTTTACGATTAAAGCCAACAAAAGTAGTACATGCTCAAGTAACAGATTGACTTATCAACATTAGTTGTTTTCCTCATATACTATATGCTTAAGAAAGCTTTTCATTTATAACGACAGATTACATTTCAGGTGAAGAAAACTATTGAAAACATTGTTGCTAAAAAAAGGCAAAATGCATTATTCTCCAATTCTCACAATATTCAAAAACATTTTTTCAGACAAAAGATTAGTAGTCTATGCCAAAAAAAGAGAATGCAAAAGCATAAAGCATCTGGATCTGGTCCCATGATTATACAAATGAGTTTGTTCTCTGTGCTAAGAAACAACATCAGGGCTCAATTACAGGTAACCCTAGTCCTGATTCCCCTGCAGCAGTTGACTTTTTTACTTTTATTTCTAAAGATTTTATATATTTTTAACTAAATGTTTTCAAGGTCGTCTGCTACCGAGTTGTTGTATGTGGAAAAGGGTTAATTGCTTCAAACAAATTACACACTTGACCATGAAGCTTGCACAGAAAAGAATGCAGGTAACATCTCATTAGAACACAGATCTTTGGGATTGTGCAACCAACCAAGACCCATATCAGACTGCACCTCCATCCAGACTGATCTGGATGTTTTCGGTTCCATGTCAACTATATAAGCATCCAGGAAAAGTTTTATGACAAAACTTGACTTTTCAAAAACGTAATCTGGGCTTTTGGATTGATTGGAGTTTAACCTTTTCCCACATATAGAAGCATTCCGACGCCTCAGACAACTTTTGGCAAAGGGAGAAATTGCTCATGATAGCAATTTCTTCTTTTGCCACAATGTTTTCAACTTTATTCAATAATCGTGCTTGCATTTGTAATGAATTTTCATATTGGAGTATTTAGGATTTAATAGTCGTCGGTTGCAAATTTGTAGTATGTCACTGTATGTGGGAAAGGGATAACGCCATTTCCAGCATTATTTGAACTAGTTTCCTGGCTTTCTTGCACCAGTAGTCCACAAAACATGCTTCCATTTCAATTAACAAAACTCATTTCAAGCATATACAAGAATAAACTTGACTAAAATGTTGTTTTTTAAAAAATAGCAAACAGAAGTAAAAAAGCCAAGCCAGAAGTAATGAAGATGTCATGCAGGCATTCAACGAAGGCCACTTGAAGTTGCAGCTGTATATATCAACCATGTCCACTAGCCTACTGTAGGTTGGCCTTCATGAGTAGTTCTCACAGGATAGACAGAAAACAACATAAACACCACACATGCAATCAATGGTGACCAGTAATACGGGGGCAAGCGTTCTTCACCTGTTGTTGAGCCAACGTTGCGTCGTCGAGTTGTAGCGAATCCCTGAGACTCTGGGGAGACATGGATGAGAAGTCGCTGTCGATGTATGCCATGTTGTTTGTACCGCTCAAATCTGCAAGAGGCAATAGCGACAGCAGTAGATTACTGTCAATTTGGCCAAGGTTAATATCTGCAATGGAACAAACCGGGAACAGAATGGTTAGTAGTGACACACAGTAAAAACAAACACACATACACCAGGGTACAGGTTAGGAGTCACACAGGTCAATTCCTACAGAGTATGTAACAAGGGGTCTACAATGTCTATTCTAGTATTCCAAAACAAGGGGGGGATTTTTATTGGAAATTTGATTTCATGAATAAATTGAGGCACTTTTCCTTTTAAGAATGTGAAACAATTCCCCCTTCAATACAAATTTAGGGGGGAAACTTTACTTTCTTTTCAACCCTGACAAATATATACATATATGGTCTTATATGCTAAATCTTTAAGCAGTTTTTTTTCTTTCAGTGTCTTGGTATATATATATCTTAACACTTTCCCACATACAACAAATCTGCAGCAGACCACTTTGAAAAATATTACCAAAATATATGGAAACTATAAATGAAAAAACAAAAATTTGAAAACAGAGGCATCAGAAAGTATGTTTATGTGGGAAACTATAAAAACTGTTGTTTCGCAAAACAGGTGATTCAGCTAATGTACAATTGGAGAAAAAACCAACCATAGGGTATCTACAGTGAGTGTTAATACAGTGTCCTTGCATTTCTGCAGTCTGATCTGGATCTGCACTGTTTCCTTATACGGAGCTTTCAAGCAGTCATGACATACAGTATAAATTTAGAGCAGAATGAAAAAGTGCGAATAAATTCTTTTTCTACACCTGAAATACCCATGGGTTGGTATTCCTGGAGCATTCCTAATTTCTTCTTTTCTTACACATTATCTAAAATTTCCAGATTAAGCTTTTTCTTCATATAAATTCAAATTGTAAGAGGCAGAACTAGAACTATCACTAAAGGTGATTAATACCCCCACCCCAACCCCTGACACATATTATATCTCACAGTATTATCTTTGACATACCAAGTTATTATAAAACACAAAACGGCTCCTTTTATCTGGACCGACCGACAGGCTGATGCCACACAAAACGGCTCCATTTTGCCATGTTTCAAGTAAATCCGGTTGAAATTGAAGGAGTATGTCGCACCAGATTAGATTTTAAGAAAAAAAATCCTATTTCAAGGTCAGAGGTGAAGGTCACAGGGACATGAAATTTGCGTCTTGCACATCTACTACTCCTGATTAACATTTATGCCAAGTATCAAGTAAATCAGATTGAAACTGAAGGAGGAGTACAACAGATTAGATTTTAACAAAAAACATTCCTATTTCAAGGTCAGAGGTCAAGGTCACAGGGACATGAAATTTGTGTGTTGCACATCTACTACTCCCGATTAACATTTATGCCAAGTATCAAGTAAATCAGGTTGAAACTGAAGGAGAAGTACAACAGATTAGATTTTAACAACAAAAAAAATCCTATTTCAAGGTCAGAGGTGAAGGTCACAGGGACATGAAATTTGCGTCTTGCACATCTACTACTCCTGATTAACATTTATGCCAAGTATCAAGTAAATCAGGTTGAAACTGAAGGAAGAGTACAACAGATTAGATTTTAACAAAACAAATTCCTATTTCAAGGTCAGAGGTCAAGGGGACATGAAATTAGCGTCTTGCACATCTACTACTCCTGATTAACATTTATGCCAAGTATGAAGTAAATCAGGTTGAAACTGAAGGAGTACAACAGATAAGATTTTAACAAAAAAAAAATCCTATTTCAAGGTCAGAGGTCAAGGGACATGAAATTTGCATCTTGCACATCTACTACTCCTGATTAACATTTATGCCAAGTATCAATTAAATCAGGTTGAAACTGAAGGAGGAGTACAACAGATTAGATTTTAACAAAAAAAAAAATCCTATTTCAAGGTCAGAGGTCAAGGTCACAGGGACATGAAATTTGCGTCTTGCACATCTACTACTCCTGATTAACATTTATGCCAAGTATCAAGTCAATCAGGTAGAAACTGAAGGAGGAGTACAACGGAACAGATTTTGTGGACAGACCGACCGGCTGATTCCAGTATACCCCCCTTCAAACTACGTTTGCGGGGGTATAATAATGAAAAGGTTGTTGTATTTTATTTTGGAATACTTCTCATATGTTGTGGTCCTTCGACAACTGTTACATTAAAGGCTTTGCATATAACATACTTCCCGATATTCATCAATTGTTAAAAGTATTGTAGTTTAGTAAGGTTTCAGGTGTTATACAAGTAGTAGTTCAACTTGTCTAAGTTAGTGTGAGTACAGCTCAGTCTATGATTGAGGTGAAGTACAGGTACATCAACTAACGTTAACAACATTTTCAATTTTGCATGAAACTGATATTGAACAGAATCAGTCTGCGTAAAAGTCACCATTCCGTCAGTCAGGACTGACAAAATTTCATGCAATAATTGGTGAACAAAGAAGAAAATAGGGGAAAGGTGAGGTTAGTTTTCAAAATATTTCATAAAGACTGGAATTACAGTAATATTAAAATCTGATAAAAGTACATAAACAAGTGACCTCTATAACCTAGCGACCTAGTTTGTATTATCACATTCACATTTGCCTTAGATATCATAAATCTTAATCAAATAAAAAAGAAAGTTGCCATCATAGTCTTAGTGTCCTAAATTTGACCTAGTGACATAGTTTTTGATCCGACATAACCTATATTCACATTGGCGAGATATATTCATCAAGATCAAGTAAATAATATGACTTCTGTAGAGTAGTGTCCAAAATGTTTGTTCTTTGATTTATCAAATGCCCTAGTTTTTGACCCGACATTTCCCATACTCAACTTGGCCTAGATATCATCAAGACAAACATTCAGACAAAGTGTTAACAGGCTCAAGCCAAAAATGAGTTTCCAAGAGTGTTAGGATTGTTCTTCAATTTGGCCTAGTGACCTAGTTTTTGATATGATATAAAAACATATTTCGAACTTGGACTAGATATCATCAAGACAAACTTTCTGACAAAGTTTCAAGCTGCTCAAGTAAAAAAATGCAATCTCTATTGTGTTAACATGAATTTTCTACAATATGGCCTACTGACCTAGTTTTTGATCTGACCAACCCCTTTTCGACGTTAGCCTAGATATCATCAAGACAAATATTCTGACAAAGTTTCAACATGCTCAAGCCAAAAATGTGGCTTCCAGAGTGTTAACAAGATTTCCCTTACATTTGGCAAAGTGACCTAGTTTTTGACCCAACATGACCTATATTTAAACTTGGCCTAGATATCATCAAGACAAACTTTCTGACAAAGTTTCAAGAGTGTTAATAAGATTTTCATTTAATTTGATCTAGTGACCTAGTTTGTGATCCCACATGACCCTCGAATTTCGCCTAGATTTGATGGAGATGTATTTTCTGATAAACTTTCATGAAGATTGGATGCAAAATGTTACCTAGAGTGTTAACAAGCAAATGTTGACTACGAATGATGGACAAAAGGTGATCACAAAAACTCACCTTGATTTATTTATTGATTTATTGGGGTTTAACGCCGTTTTTAACAATTTTTCAGTCATATCACGGCGGCCAGTTCACCTACTCATATGTTTCCTGGTTTTCGCACACCAGTACTCCACACAACAATCTTCCCAAGCAAAAAAACTCACCTTGAACACTTTGTGCTCTGGTGAGCTAAAAAGTTAATGACTAAATGAGAAAAACTCAAGGAACTTCAACTTTAGGGCAACCAGTGTAGATTCAGATCTCTATGCATCTTTAGTCTGCTTCTAAACCGCCCTATTTGCCAATCTGTCACAGAAATTTATCAAAACTTCTTACTATCAATACAATGTTGGATCACTGACTTAGCCTTGATGCATTATCAGATCTGAATCTTCACTTGCAACAAACACGCCAAGCTTGGATTTCCTGTAGCATGGCTCAAATAGATAGATAAGAGTGCTGCAGTGCAAACACACATCGGAAAAGGGGAATTTCTGAATAATGATTACGCTAGAGTAATGTTACTTAGTATAGACATGCATATTGTTCCAGGTTAAAGATTAAAGCTTAAAGTTTTGTGACGACGATGCCAAGGGTTTCACAATAGCCCGACATTTTTTCTTCGAAGAACGGAAGAGTTAAAAATCTGCAGATCCAATTTTTTTTCGATCCATAACTTTGTGTACGAGATGTGCTTCAGGAAAACAATTTTTTTTAAAAGTATAGACAACAACAATCAATTTGAACATAAACCCTATCCCACATACGACAAATATGCAGCAGACAACTTTGAAATATCTTGACACAAATTTCTATTTTTTTTATAGTGTTGAAAACATTATGACAAAAGGAGAAATTGCTTGTTTTGAGGAATTTCTTTTTTTGGTGCCATGTTTTCAAAAATCTGTCTGCTGCAGAGGCGTCAGAAAGCGTCTATATGAGGGAAAGGGTTAATATTAAGGGAACTAATTACTAAATGCACACAGGAGTATGTTAGAGGCTTCTTTGATGCTTTTTTGACTTGCAAGCCAGCTGAAGACCCAGATCAAACTGTGTGGAGGCACAGGGTTATCTGATTCCCCACTGGTCGGAAATGCACTATGGTTAACTTTCCTGTAGCGCCACTCTTATATATAGTTAGTAGGTGTAAATATATAATCAAATGTTTCTAGACCCTATGGCGGTTAACATTTCCGTAGTATTTATCAAATCCATACAGCCATGCCTTAGATATGGCTACAGACAGACAGACGGACGCCACCAACTGAATATCCCATCCACACTTTTTGCGAGGGATAACAACTACACCTTTCAAATGATTAGCACAAAGCTCCTGAAATAGTATTAGTCAAATTATTGATATTGATCACAATATTAAGGTGTATATCTTTACAAACTATTAAACTTTAAAGGAGTGCATTATTCACTGTCTAGTATCTAACACATAAGGAATGAATATGAAGGGAAATTAGAAAAGTCAAAGAAGTCCCATACTGGTTTAAATACAGAATTTGAAAAGCAATGAAGGTATTTTGGTATTAACACTGCCAGATCACCTACTTATACCGACTTTAGTTGTCACACAGCAAGCAATCAACTTCCTAGATAAAATGGATGGATATTTGTTTGTATGGTGTTTTAGGCCACTTTCAACCATTTTTCAGTTATATCACAGCGTTTCCTGGGTACTTTTCCCCGACATAAAGGAGGGAAAGCCATTACATTACTACCAATTTAAAAGTCTTTGTTATGACCCGGTCAGGGATCGAACCCGCGGTGGATGCTCTAGCCATGGATGGAAGACAAAGATTTGATAAACATTATAAATTGTTGGAAAGAATGCTGATTAAATAGTTTGTTTAAATGGTGGGGTTTTACACTGTTTTCAACAGTTCCTTGGTTAAATTACCTGAACAGCTGAAAGTGCATAATTTAAGTTGTATTGCTATCCCATCAACCCAGATCACCAGGGAGGGAAGCCTCAACTATTGAATTTGTAACAGACTATACGAAAGTCGTCAGTCCTTCAGTCCTGACTGACAAAATTTCGGACTAACAAATTTTCAGGCAATAATTGGTTGAACAGAGGAAAATATATGAAAAATTAGCTTTCAGACTGACAGGTTTCAAAAGATTTCGTGTAGTCTGTTGAAACAACCTGGAAACAAACCCTTTACTCTAATTCTCAAGGTGGTCACTTAACCTCCTACACCACATAAGCATTTCAGAAAGAATGATGCATAATCTAAAAGTACCTCTTTGCTTTTCCACTCTTAGTGAAAACTTAAGTACATAAATTTAAAATAATTTAAACAAAACTATGTTAAGTCTATTAAAAACAAGAGGGCCAAGATGGCCCTAAATCGATCACCTAATTGATAGTAAATTAGTAGCAAATATTTAACTGCAAATATCTGGAAAATTTTATCAGGGAGTGCAAATGAAACTGAAAGGAGTGGACACTTCAAGAAACAGCTTATCAGTAAAGGCCATTTATATCTTGAAATCTAACAAGAACTTTAATAAGAATGGAATTATAAAGTTTTTGTCATTTTGCACCTTTCCTGATGCCGCCTTGCTGCCCTGTTTTTCAACGAAATCAATATGGCTTCAACAGTTTATTTAGAGGGTCACTTAAAAAACATTTCTACCAAATTATCTTGCAATCGCACAAGTAGATTATGGAGGAAAAGGATTTTAAAATTTGGGTATTTTTCTCACTTTCTGATGCCGCAGCAACCAAAGTTCTCAATGGAATGTAAATCTTTGAACAATTTTGAAAAAGGACCACCAAAGGAACATTCTTGTGATGTTTTGTGGAAATTGGTCTATTGGAATGGTAGGAGTTGGTTGTCATTTGTAGCTAAAAGTTCAATTTACCCTTTTTGTGATGACGCCTGGTTGATATGATTGTGTAACCAATCAAAACGGCTTAAACAAATTAAATAGAGGATCATTACAGTAAGATTCGTATTATATTTTCTTAAAATCAGACAAACACTTTCATAAAAATGGAATTTTCAAATTTTGTCATTTTGCCCCTTTTCTGATGCCGCCTGACTGCCATGTTTTTCGACCAATCAGTATGGCTTGAACAAGTTTTATAGAGGGTCACCCAAGGAACATTTCTACCAAATTATATTTGAATCTGACAGGCAGATTCGGAGGAGAAGATTTTTAAAGTTTGGACATTTTGTCCCCTTTCTGATGCCGCAGCAACCAAAGTTCTCATTGGAATTTTAATCTTTGAACAATTTTGAAAGAAGACCACCAAAGGAACATTCCTGTGATGTTTTGTGGTAATTGGTCTATTGGAATGGTAGGAGATGGTTGTCATTTGTAGCTAAAAGTTCAATTTACCCCTTTTGTGATGACGCCTGGTTGCTATGATTTTGTAACCAATCAAAACGGCTTAAACAAATTAAATAGAGGATCATGACAGTAAGATTCGTATTATATTTTCTTAAAATCAGACAAGCATTTGCATAAAAATGGAATTTTCAAATTTTGTCATTTTGCCCCTTTTTTGATGCCGCCTGACTGCCATGTTTTTCGACCAATCAGTATGGCTTGAACAATTTTTATAGAGGGTCACCCAATGAACATTTCTACCAAATTATATTTGAATCTGACAGGCAGATTCGGAGAAGAAGATTTTTAAAGTTTGGACCTTTTGCCCCCTTTCTGATGCCGCAGCAACCAAAGTTCTCAATGGAATTTAAATCTTTGAACAACTTTGAAAGAGGCCAACCAGAGGAACAGTCCTGTGATGTTTCACGGAAATTGTCCTTGGAGTTTGGGAGGAGATGATGTTTAAAGCTAAAAGTTAACGCCGGACGGACGACGGACAAAAAGTGATCAGAATAGCTCACCTTGAGCCTTCAGCTCAGGTGATCTAACAAGAGGGCCAAGATGGCACTAAATCCCTCACCCAAGTGGAAATTGTATACAGTTCATTTTGTGCGAGAATGAAATTCGTCCACCAGTTTCGGAGAAGTTGTTTGTAGGAAAATGTGAACAGACAGACGCCACCGGATGGTGAGTGATCACAATTGCTCACCCATTACTTCGTGCTGAGGTGAGCAAACAAGATATAAATCAAAAGTATTTAAAATTTATGAAAAAAGCAAAATAGACTATCAAATTATTTGAACTAATTGAAATTAAACAGCTTTTCTACTCCATGCAAATGATGTCAGTATGTTACTATAACATGCTTTTTGTCCAAAAAAAAATTACCTTGCACAACGCCATCGATCACAGGCAAAGTCGTCTCATTCTGGTTTACAAGAAAGTTGGCATTCTCAAATCCTCCAATATCGCTATCTAGGTTTGTAACTTCGAATTCATTAGAACTGGCAGCTTTGCTATCGACACAAGCTCCTTCCATCACAGTTGAAATATCTTTATCACAGACAGACAAATCTGGAAGGCTTTCAGAGAGAGCTTCAGCAAGTTCTTTCATATCACCAGTTGCATAGTCACCCTTTTCCAATGTCTTATTACCTATGTCTAAATCAATCTCAATTGTGGGTATAGGGGTCCGCCAGTAATAAAAAGAATTAAAATCATCAACACTGTTTGTTTGCACATTACCCGACTCTGGTCTACTTGAATCATCTGTTTCTACACTATTAGAATGTTGTGGTATATTACTACTATCGGTATTATGTTCATCTAGAATTGTTACCCTATCTATGTCAATGGCTTGCTTCAAACTTTCTCCCTCATTTGATGGATAAGAAAGTGAACCAGCACTTTCAATGTCATTATTTCTATCTTGCATGGCTTCCTCACTGGTACCTGACTGTTCCTCCGACACTAGATAATGTTGCGCCCTTTTCTCCTCAAATGACACATCTTTGTCAGTAGGACCTAAACCAGTCTCTACATCTGGCGTTAAATCATTGTTTTTATTGTCTCCATCAGCACCATGTTCACTGTGATCAGCCAGGTTTTCATCTATCTCCATATCTTCAGTGGCCTGCACAGTTTCTTTATCACAGTTGGTTTGGTCGTTTGAGGCACCACTTGTTGTTGTATCGAAAGACTCGTCGGGGTTTGTCGTGACATCATCAGATGAAGGCTTATCAACCTCGGTATCAATTATTTCTGTTATGATTGCTTCATCAAAGTCTTTCTCTGGACTATCTAAGTACGAGTTATTTTGATCCAGTGTTGATGTTTCTTCAGGACTACAAGATATTGATTTATACTTAAATACATAAAATAAGATAATATCTGGTTTGCAATTGGCAAATTTAGAAAAAGAGTTGAAATTTACATCTCTATCCTCTTAAAAACTTCAGTAATACCTTTCAAATGTAATAATATCAACTGAATAAAAGATTCTTACAAAAACTTTAATTCTTTATTAGCAACATTTACTAGATTTCATCAATTTAGGGACCATAACTCAAAGCTGCAAGAGGATCTGATCTGGAGGTTAACCAAACTCGGTCCAGCCATTTTATACATTAACAGTATGACTATGTTTGATGATAAATGGATGAAAATAGTAGTAATCCAGTAGTAAGATCATTATGAGGACCCTATTTAACACCCCTGCATACTTTAAACTGATATAGATGAAAGCATTTATTTGCAGTAGAGCAATTATAGAAAACAAACACTTATTGAACATTTGCATGATTTTGGGCCAGCAGATTAAGAGTTATTTATTTGAAGCGAAATGTTGTTAAATAACACATCAGAGCTCCAGATAACGTGCGTATCTGCGTAAATTACGAATGGAAAATCACCAAATACGCACGTGTGTCAAATCCCATGAGTTACAAATACGCATACATTTTGCAATTTACTCATCCGTTCACGTTATCATGCGTATCTTCTTTTTTAAATCACAAAACAATAATATTTTCTTTCAAAGTTTCTCGGAAAAACCTAGTCTATTTTTAGAACTAAAGTAATGGTTCCCGTTTTCTACATTTAGCTTATTATTTACGTAAATCGGAAACCAAATCGATCTTTGTCATTGAGGCGCCTGTAATTTCAGAAAGCGTTTTTGACGTGATCAGTGTGTATTTGTTGCTGTGCTAATTTGTAATCTCGCGAGACAGTTAAAAGGAGAGCTTCATCCAATGGAGTCGCTTTCTACTTGAAGAAATAACACCACGTGATATTTTCGCAGGCATACAGATCACGTGATTTTTTTCGCGCGCTTTCTTGAAGCTGTAGTAAACATCTCCTTATTTGGAAATCTATAACACAGGAAATAATTTCTCATATATATGCACCATGCGATACATTTTTACAGGGTTCGAATTTAGGCTCGCATACTCGAGGTGAGATTTCAGGCACCAGCATATTTTTGCGAGTGAAATAATACGCATTTCTAATCGTCGAATGTCTTTGACAAATCGCGGTAACTGCAGTAAAATTTTCGAGATTTACCGAGTGGCTGGGAGTATACTTTTTTCAATATTAGCGGAAGTTTACAATCGATACATGTCGTGTGCATTCCTATTCAACGGCCCCAATATTGATGACGTTTACCGCATTACATTTGGGCTTTCGTAAGAGAAAAATTAGTTTTGATTTACATATCGCGAATACGATTGGCTGGAATGGTCACGTGTATATTTTGGGTTTCCCAAGTTGTATTTTTGCACTTAAAGCACACGTACCCCACCCCCTACATGATAACAAGGGCTGTGACCTATCCAAAAAATCATTTCTGTATTTATATGTTTACACTTGAGACCACAAAAAACATTGATACCATAAAACTCTTCAAATTGAAGAATATGCAAAACAACAAGGTCACCGATTTAGATCAGTCACTGAAACAGGGCAGCGTGTACGATTTATATGTCATTCAACATTCATATTAGTTTATTAATCCTCCCCTCCAAAAAAAATAAAATATTTTTCCGACCTACCGACCCACCTCTAAAATGGCTTTATCAAAATACTCATGGTACTATGGGCGTTACTCGTCACTCAAAATTTTCATGAGTAATTACTCCTCTTGCCAAAAAATTATCTGGAGCCCTGACACATACAATATGGAACAAGCAAATTCATGAAATTTATATCCCCCGCTTGCAGGAAATATTGTAGGAAAATGTTGAGGTTAGGTTTAAACATGTCAGTAGACTTTTTATTGAACATGTATTACAGGGTAAATTAAACAAACTTGGCCTAGGTTGTTACCAAGTTTGTGGGAGTTATTGCACGGAAACAGCAAGAAACGACTTTTTTTGTTAATTAAGGAACCAAAAGTCCACCGAAAGTGACGATCGAACTTGGCCTAGCCCTTAAGGCATTTAACCTTGTTACCAAGTTTGAAAAAAAAACGGTTCACATTTGTGGCAGTTATTGCACGGAAACAGCAAGAAACAACATTTTTGGTTAAATAAGGGGCCATAACTCCACCGAATAAAGTCCGCCGAAAGTGACGATCAAACTTGGCCTAGCCCTTAAGGCATTTAACCTTATAACTAAGTTTGAAAGAAAACGGTTCACATTTGTGGCAGTTATTGCATGGAAACAGCAAGAAACGACATTTTTTGTTAAATAAGGGGCCATAACTCCACCAAATATAGTCCGCCGAAAGTGACGATCGAACTTGGCCTAGCCCTTAAGGCGTTTAACCTTGTTATCAAGTTTGAAAAAAAAAAAATCACATTTGTGGCAGTTATTGCACGGAAACAGCATGAAACGACATTTTGTGTTAAATAAGGGGCCATAACTCCACTAAATAAAGTCCGCCGAAAGTGACGATCGAACTTGGCCTAGCCCTTAAGGCATTTAACCTTGTTACCAAGTTTGAAAAATAACGGTTCACATTTGTGGCAGTTATTGCACTGAAACGAAGTGTGACAGACAGACAGACAGACAAACCGAAATTAATAACCCCCCTTTTTTTCTTCGAAAAAGGGGGATAAAAAGTACCATTATTGAATAAATCATAGCTGTAAAAGGATAAATTGTTCATCATGAGCAATTTCTACTTTTGCAACAATATCAATATACAAGTCTCCTGTTGCAGATGCTTCTGCATTTGGGGAAGGGGTTAAGAAGAGAAGAGAAGTTATCTCCTGTTGAAGGTAAATGTTCCAATAGCAGAACCGGTCTTAAGCAAATAATTAATCTACACTACCTTTTAAGTTCTTTATCAATGTTCCTAAACACAATGGTTCCATCTGCTTCTACAAATATTCCTGTTGTATTCGAGTCTGCAAATGTGGATATAAATGGTCCCAGTTGTTGAAACGCTGCCATCCTTACCTGTTTTAATAATCAAATCAGATAAAGAGACGTTTTAATGCTCTCAAATTACTGATTCATACCTTTTATAATAAACAATGATTATCTAAACATAAATGAAATCATAATTATTGAAGAGGGGGTTAAAAGCATGTCAAAGAGAGAAATTGATTGATAATGGGAAATTTTTGTCAAGTTTCAAAAGTAACGTGCTGCAGATGTATTTTAATTGATTAAATGATTGAAATGAATCATTATTATTTATCATTTTACTACTCAATATGATTACATACAAGTCGAAACTTCCATTAGTTCCAAACATTTAAAGATCAGTACTTTTTCCGATATGGATGAATGAATTTATAAGCCCTATTTGCTAATAACATTTTAAAAACATTCAATTCTGTATCACAAAAATAGTTACATTTAATTAACACATCTTATTGATATTAAACCAGTTTCAATAGTATATACTTCTTCTAGTTATATCATTCTAGCACTTACCCATCGAGACTGGTCACACAATAGGGAGACAAACACTCCAGCTAGGTCCTGTTTTCTCACATCATCAGAGCAGGAGCACGACACGGTCATAAAACATTCAGCGCAGGCTTTTCTCACACCCCACACACCATCCTCGCACAGGTAGTAAAACTTGGCTAACTGCAACATGACACAAAAGTAAGGTAAACTACATCTTTAACACATTACTTCACATGACTTTTCAAAGGTGGTCTACTTTACAATCATCAAACGAACAATTTCAACAATCTAGACAACTGAAAGATGTATATTGATAATTGATTGATTGATTGGGGTTTAACGCCGTTTTTAACAATTTCTCAGTTATATCACGGCGGCCAGTTCACCTACCAGGGGTCGATTTAACCGCTGGCCCGCTAGCCCGTGGCCAGTTGATTTTACCTCGGGCCAGCTGTACATGCAATAAGCTAGTCCGTCGGGCCTGCTGAAAATTATGGGATAATAAGCTAGTCTGTAAGAAATTGAAAATATCGAGTTGCATATATACGTTTTTATTTCGTTCTGACCATTCCGTTCTGTCAGAAAACGTTAAAAAACGCATGTTTTACAATCGAGTGCGCCGAGTAATGGCCGTATTGATTACCGCACACGATACTGCTAACTAAAATTTGATTGGACAGGTGCGCGAAATCAACCAATCGTATGCCGCGTCTTAATATCCGCTTGGCAACGTACACAAAATGGCGACACACTGTAAATAATAATATCACCTTGAAACAAACTTTTGGTTAACGAATTTGGTCAGTTTGGTGAATAAATACATTCAGGATTTTTCATGACGCACAAATCCTGCTTCATTGACGCATTTTCAACTCAAATGACCCCCAAAAATAACATCTGTCTGCGTCCCTTCTATTTTTCTATAATCTCGGTTTTCCAAAAATCTATATTTAACTTAGTCCTTATCCTGCACCAAAACATGCGAAATAAATTCCGACGCTTCCAGGGTCGAATCTGGCGTACGTTATGTTTGTCACACCAAAATACACATACGGGACAAAATTTGACCATTTATCTATCGTATAAAGTAAACACAAACGGTCTTACTCACGTTTGTATGTGTTTTAATCTCTTTTTAATCCATCTCTTAGAGGCCTGACATTTAATAACTGACAATGTGGACGATTTGAACTGAGGATAACCGAATACGGTATTGTGGGTATTGTTGTTAAAGTACACCAAAATGGATATTTAACGAAATAGTTATATATCTTATTCAAACAAGTTTGGGCGATATTTCGTTTATTTCTTTTTACCGATTTTGTCTAATTTATTTAACCGAAAACAAATGTGTTACAGATTTCAAATTTTTCGCCGTTGTGAATTGAATTTTGATAGATTAAAGTGGTAAAGAGGTAAGCTGCATAAATTTTAGGCTCAAATTAATATAATAATACTTATAGATACGTTTTTTTTTATCGTTGCGATAGCTGTCAAGGATATAAACGGTATAATAACGTGAATCGAGTCTGTCTGAAACATGCTCTGGATTTAGACTTCGGTTGACCAATAAATGAGAAACCGAAAGTTTAAATTATTTGGACTATATTTAACTCTGAATGACTGGTTTAAGCTTTATCGATAACATTATCGGTAATGTAATTGACATTATTAATATTAAAGGGATAATAAAAACAAAGAACAACACAATGTTTTTTATATCAATCACTTGATAATGAAGTTCTAATTTGGACCCCCAACATTTATAAGATGACCCTCAACCTTGATGACATGGGGGTCACTGAATGACCCTCAAGTTTCAAAGCTTAGGGAAAACCCTGTACATTGTATCAGATATGTAAACTGTTCAAAAAGTTGAATTGTTTCAATTAAATAAATAACCATTGAATGCTGCCTTTTCCTCATTAAAAAGTTTGGGCCAGTGGTAAACATGTTGGGCCAGTAATTTTCCATTTCAACTGGCCCTGCTGGCTAGTAGAAATTTCAGCCTTAAGTCTACCCCTGCCTACTCATGCATTTCCTGGTTTTCTCAAACCAGTACTCCACACAACAATCTTCTCAAGCAATGTATATTGATAAAGAGTTGAACAGTTTGCAATAAAAGGTGAAATCCGTTTTGAGCAATTTCACCTTTTATTGTAATGTTTTCAAATGACATGTTCAATGGCAGGTGTCAAATGTCGTCTGTGTGAAGAAATGGGATAAAACCTGTTCCACATTCAAGATATCTACAGCAATCAATTACTTTTTTTAAAAAATTTAAGAAAAGGTAGGAAATGGTTAAGGAAACAGTTGAGAACAACAAATGATAATTCAGCATTTTTTTCCCCTTCCCCACATTTCTAAAAAGTTGCCTGATAGAAAGAAATCTTAAGTCATCAATATCAGGAAATAGAGGCCAACTAGTTCTTTCCTGGATTGCTCGTGCATGCATTATGTCCCTTAACCCTTTCCCTCATATAGACGCTTTCTGACGCCTCTGCAGCAGGCGGCTTTTTGAAAACATAGTGACAAAAGAAGAAATTGCACAGAACGTGCAATTTCTCCTTTTGACACAATGTTTTCCACTTTTTGTCATAGGTCATCCATTCAATTATAGAGATTTTCTATGTTTTGACAAAATACATTCAAAGACGTCTGCTGCAGAATTGTCGTATGAGGGAAAGGGTTAAACCGAGAGCAATATTTAAAGGACATTAACATATTCTTATCAATGCAATGCATTCATTTTCGACGAGGAGCCATACTGGAATATAAGATGAACCAACTACATCTTAGAAGGCATTATTTTTGACAGATCAAAATATTTGCGCAACTTTAGTGGAAATTTGGTAATATGACCAGTACTTTCAGAAGAGAAAACTTCAAAGATTGCATTCAATTGCATAAGAAAAACAATTCTGCCAATTCATCATGAAAACAGAATAGCAGTTTCAGAAAAGTATTTGAATGTTATTATTTACCCCCTTTGTTATACAATAGGACACAAGACTTCCTACATATAATGTTATTCTTTGAATAATCTTTAAAGAGGATCATCAAATGATCGGTGAATTTTGTTCAAATTAGCCTAGTTGTTTAACCCTTTCACACTAGAAGTGTACAAAGATTAATTGTCCACCAAAAGTTATGATGCAACATCAAATTAGGTAATGAAATCCACAGGAATTAACATTTAAAGTATGATTGCTTGAAGACACTTTTAAGTCCCTTACTAATATGTCGGTAAACAAGGGCCTGGTCGACAGAAATACAGATGAGAAGTGCTGTGACTCCCTGCCAAGGCAGGATATACAAAATTTATTTATATATCCATTTTTTCCTATACAACAAGACATTGAACTGTACAAAGATCGACAACGTTTTCCATTGATTCCAACATCTTTGACAGATCACCATGAAGCCAATCTGCGAGTCTAACTTTGTAACTTACCAACTGTGCTTCCACACTGTTTTGACTGACTACTGAGCAAAAATCACCGAAATTGGCAGCACACACCTGTAATAGATCACATTCCAGGTTAACCCTTTCCTACGTGCAGAAATTTTGATGCATCTGCAGCAGATGACACAGAAACATAGTTGAAAAGGACAAATAGATCATAATTGCTACAATCATATCCACTCTATTCAATACTTATCTTCTCCCTTTTTCTTTAATAAAAGACTTTCCATATTTTGGGCTAGATGTTTCTAAAACTTCCTGCTGCACTCTTGATGTATGGCGACTCATACGAAATCAAAGGAAAACTAGAAATCACTCACAATATCATTTTCCTTTCATTGTTTACTTCTTTGTCTGAGAATCATTCTTTGTACCGTCAAAATTTTAAGATAATTTCTTCCATGTGATTCCTTCCACTATGCAAGTTTATATTTAAGCTTATCCAGTAAACATCTCTAAAAATCCTGACATTACACAATCGTAAGCATTGCAGCACTTTTCATTATTGTTTATAGAAAAGTGCTTCTGACATTGAAATTATCTTTAGATAATTGTAATGGATTGAAATTCTCCCAATATTTTCAATTGTGACAGATATATACAACTGACAAAGCAGGTAAGGGGTCAAACGAAGAAAAATAATTTGTTATCATAAAACAAGTTTAATAGTAGCTCTAGATAAGGTGAGTATTCCAAAACCCTTATTTGACACTCAAACATTATGTTGTTGGTACTCAATAAAATTGTCTCAGCAAGATGACTCTGATGAGTACCCCACATCATAGTGTTTGGTCGAGTCATTAGAGAAATAAACAGTGTTCCGACTCACATTTTTTATGAGGTTAACCCTTGGGTTGAAAATCGTCATCTGTTTAAGGCCGACGTTCTAGCTAGATGATTTTATTAAGTAAGTTTATTTCTTAACTTTTAATCAACATCATCTAGACAGTTTTGTTATGCATTCTTCTCGAGTACAGTATTCAATAAGTAATTTTCCTTTCACATTTATCCGACCGGCGTGATCAGCGTTATCATGTTTAAATCATAGACAGCTATTACAACGATTAAATCAATCATAAAAAAACATTAAATTGAGTCTCAAAACAAGAGGGCCATGAAGCCCTGGAATCGCTCACCTGAGAATGGGCTATTTAAGACTCAACTCTTTCAGCGCCAATGGCAATATCATCAAGACAAAAATGCGATCTAATGCAATCTAGTAGTGTTAACTAGATTGTTCTACAATTTGGCCTAGTGACCTAGTTGTTGACCTGACCTGACCCATATTCGAACTTTGCCTAGATATCTCTAAGACAAACATTCTGGCAAAGTTTCAACATGCTCAAGCAAAAAATGTGGCTTCCCGAGTGTTCACAAGATTTTCCTTAAATTTGGCCTAGTGACCTTGTTTTTGACAGGACATGACCTATATTCGAACTTGGCCTAGAAATCATCAGGACAAACTTTCTGATCAAGTTTCAACATGCTCAAGTTTAAAATGCGGCTTCAAGAGTGTTAACAAGATTTTCCTTAAATATGTCCTAGTGACCTAGTTTTTGACCTGACATGACCCATATTCGAACTTGGCTTCGAGTTCATCAGGAAAAACTTTCTGATATGCTCAAGTTCAAAATGCGGTTAACAAGATTTTCCTTAAATTTGGCCTAGTGACCTAACTTTCGACCGGATATGACCTATATTTGAACTTGGCCTAGATATCATCAAGACAAACATTCTGACAAAGTTTCAACTTGATCAATTTAAAAATGCGACTTCCAGTGTTAACAAGATTTCCTTTAAATTTGGCCTAATGACCTAGTTTTTGAAAGGACATGACCCATAATCGAACTTGGCCTAGATATCATCAGGACAAACTTTCTGATTAAGTTTCAACATGCTCCAAGTTTAAAATGTGGCTTCCAGAGTGTTAACAAGATTTTCCTTAAATTTGGCCTTGTGACCTAGTTTTTACACATGACCCATATTCGAACTTGACCTAGATATCACTTAGACAAATTTTCCGACATAGTTTCAACATGCTCAAGCCAAAATTGTGGCTTCCAGAGTGTTAACAAGATTTTCCTTAAATTTGGCCTTGTGACCTAGTTTTTAACCCAACATGACCCATATTCGAACTTGACCTAGATATCACTAAGACAAATTTTCCGACATAGTTTCAACATGCTCAAGCTAAAAATGTGGCTTCCAGAGTGTTAACAAGATTTTTCTTGAATTTGGCCTAGTGACCAAGTTTATGACCGGACATGACCCATTATCGAACTTGTCCTAGATATCATCAAGACAAACATTCTGACAAAGTTTAAAATCTGGCTTCAAGAGTGTTAACAAGATTTTCCTTCAATTTGGCCTAGTTACCTAGTTTTTGACCCGACATGACCTATATTCGAACTTGGCCTAGATATCACTAAGACAAATTTTTCAACATGCTCAAGCCAAAAATGCTGACAAAGTTTAAAATGTGGCTTCCAGAGCATTAACAAGATTTTCATTACATTTGGCCTAGTGACCTAGTTTTTGACCCGACATGACCCAGTTTCGAACTTGGCCTAGATATCACTAAGACAAATTTTCCAACATAGTTTCAACATGCTCAAGCCAAAATTGTGGCTTCCAGAGTGTTAACAAGATTTTTCTTAAATTTGGCCTAGTGACCTATGACCCTTATGACCCATATTCGATCTAGGCCTAGATATCATCAAGACAAACTTCCTGACACAGTTTCAACATGCTCAAGTTTGAAATGTGACATCCAGAGTGTTAACAAGATTTTCCTTCAATTTGGCCTAGTGACCTAGTTTTTGACCCGACATGACCTATATTCAGCTTGGCCTAGATATCACTAAGGCAAACATTCTGACAAAGTTTCAACATACTCAAAAATGCGGCTTCCAGAGTGTTAACAAGATTTTCATTAAATTTGGCCTAGTGACCTAGTTTTTGACCACACATGACCCAGTTTCGAACTTGGCCTAGATTTGATTGAGATATATGTTCTGATAAACTTTCAAGAAGATTGGATGCAAAATGTTGCCTCTTAGAGTGTTAACAAGCAAATGTTGACAGCGGACGACGAACGACGGACAAAAGGTGATCACAAAAATTCACCTTGAGCACTTTGTGCTCTGGTGAGCTAAAAATGCATCTCATCAGCGAAAAATATGAATCGTTCACCATTATGTTTATTTCCAACACGCGGTTAAATTGACTACACGAAATAGGTAGAAAAATATAAATGGAATATCACCAACTTCCTATGCTTTTTGTATGAATAAGATATATCATTATTTCGTTAAATATCATATTCAGCACCTGAATGACTATACAGTATCCTTTTCGGTAGCAGAATTTTCTGACGCGGAATCTCGCATACGGCCTGAACTACATGAGTGAAAGTGAATTTGTCAACGTAACATTTTACATAAGTTACGATAAGTGGGAACACTGTTAGAGCTGGGAAAAGACCAGTTTACTCCTTATCTAATCTTCTGTTTATTAAATGATTTTTTTCTAGCATTTACCTTTCTCACGTGGAAAAGTGGATCGCAGCACATCTCACTAAATCTGCTAAGAAACACTCTCTCTACCATTTCTCTGCCTAGTAAAGGGGCCAGTTTACTCATTAACTGTAATGTAAACAAACAATTCATTCTTCAATTAATCCTTTCCCACATGAAGAAGCATTTTCATTCATCTGCAGCAGAGGACTTTCAAAAACATTGTGACAAAAGAAGAAATTGCTCTAAATATAAGCTTTTTCTCATTATCTACAATAATTCTCTTTTCTAGAAATTTTTCATAGTTTAACCCAGATGTCTGCTGCCAATCAGTTGTCTGTATGGCAAAGAATTAAATTCTCAACATCGCAATTATTTTTTACAGAAATGGAGTATTTACACTTTCCTTCACACAGACAACAATTGTTGTGTCTGCTTTCCATTACTTTTGAAAACACTCGATAATTGAGGAGATACTCATGATGAGTAATTTCTGTGTTAATATCCAACAATATTTTATACTATCACAAAAATACTAATTTGTCCTTTTTCGCAAATATCATAAATTTGAAAGAGTATGTGTTGTGAAAGGACTTGTCACAATAAATACAAAAGCCTAATATGAAAGTAATGGCCAATATTTGTGTGACACACAAGTACATAACATGCAATCCATAAGGGAACTATTTCAGCTACCATACTGTCATCAAAGCTGGCTGTGATATGACCAACTAATAACAGCAAATCACCACCACTTTGACGCCAGCATGAAATAGTATGACATTTTTGGGAAGCTTTCTTTTAAAATTCTAGGGTAAATAACTTTTATTCTCAATTACAACAGCAAAAGAACAACAGTTAGATATTAGACAATAAGAAAAGATGAATCCACAAAATTGTTTGTAAGCCTTTTTACAGAATGAAGATTATCATTCTAGTGAATGAATCTGTTGATTCCAAGAAATTGTTTGTCAATTTAACACAGGAAATGCCGATATTTCCACCCAAGGCTCATCAAAGCTGGCTGTGATATGAAACAGTAAACAACACATCAAAGCCACTTGGATGGCCCCAAGTAGAGATTTAATTGTATTCCGTACCTCATAGTCCTGTCTCGGACCAACCATGTCCATCCTATCCATCCTGTCAGGATCCTGTATTTCTGTTCCTCTTATTTTCCTATTTCTGACCCATTCTTTTAAATCATTTCTATAGAAACTTTTTTCCACATTCAGGCGACTCTTGTAAACATTGTGGCAAAAGGTTTAATTGGTCACAATAATCAATTTTATCTATTGCTACAATGCTTTCCGCCCCACACAATGATTTAACTGATAGATTTTCCACCTTAGGAAGATTTCTTGTATATTGAAAGAGTAAATTTTGACTTTCATATCCAGAGATCCAAATAAGCAAACATAAAGCGTTATTACACTTTTGATTTTCAATTTGGTTGTATTGCGCATAATAAAGTGGTGTGATAAAGGGTGGATTTTTCAATATTACAAATTACTGTGTACACTGTACAAAAACATGGTGAACTGAATAAACGAGTATCATTAGAGTATATCACTGGTACATTGACCGCCTCTCTATAAAAATATCAAAAAAAATGGGCAATTGCGCAACAGAAATGAACCGGTCAAATTGATTTTAGTAATATTACTTTATATCAAATTGCTTTTTTTGAAAATTTGAACATGCCTATCATAGTATTGGGGCGATGTAAAAAATATCTGCAAAATGAAAGCAACCAAAAGTTATTAAATTATTCACTAGAAATAAAAGGGATCCTACGAAAATTGCATGTACACATGTAGTACATTGTTAGACATTGTTTGTACATCTGTTAAGAAGGGCGACAAAGCCATGTCAGGACAGCAACATGTTTATGCATCAGCCGACGAGAAAACGCTTGAAAGTTTGTATATAGAATAATATTATTTGCACTGTGTCATTCATAAAAAGCCCAAGGTGTGAAATTCTCTGAACAAAATGCTTTACTGGACCTCCGATATAATAATTTTTTACTAATTTGAAAGTCAATCAAAACTGACAACTTATATCCCTCATGTTTTAAATGTTCAACCATCTTCAAAATTTATAGCATAAATATTGGCCTAAAAAAAAGAGCATATTCCACTGTTATAAAACATATTTGTTATTTTGCATTATTTGTATAATGATATAGGACTGTCTAAAGGCTCATCAAAGCTGGCTGTGATATGAAATTCAACTCAACATTTCGCAACCACTTTGATGCCCACTAAACAGACATGTTCCCCAGTCAATTATGAGATGTTCTGTATCTCTTTCATTGGCCTTTCTTGGTCAAATGGATTTCCTACTTGATATAAAAAAAATATATGTTTGAAGAATCAATAAATTTAAATAAATGTTGAGGAAAGCTTGTTTATGCCATCTTTTTAATCCCACAATACCATTGGTTCAACTTTATTTAACTATGCATTCAGAACTATATCTCCAGTAGAATTAGAGCAAATTAGAGCTCATCAAAGCTGGCTGTGATATGATAAAATTTGAACATTTCACAGACACTTTGATGGCTCTTAGATGTCAACAACATATCTCCACATTGATGTAGAAAACTTCAAAACATTGGCGGAATGATTTTCGCATTTCCATATGCTATTAATTCACCACAGAAAAGAAAAAATAATAATAAATGACCTGTATATGACAAAAGATTTCACAATCAAATCTAGTTCTTCTTTTCCCACAATGCTTTAATTGTTGTTGAACAAAATGAATAGATTAAGTTAATATTTCACTATTCTCAACTTATTTCCATCTCTGCGATCAAGATTTCATTGATACTGATCCAAGCAGGCTGTGATACGCAATTTTTCGTACCAAATCACAACCACTTGGCCAGGATCAACAAAACTACCATAAATTATTCTTATTATACCCATCTCTTTCTATGACCCCATTGTCACCACTGGGATACTAACATTCAACCTCCTGCTCCTGATGGGGGATGTTGAAACCCCTAGGGTGTATATGCCTATAAATGTTGGTGGAGTTGGATTGCCGAAAACTGGTTGTTTATTGATGCCAATATTCAAAAGACAGAGTAGCAAGGTGACCTGTATTACAACATCTCACTACCCATGTCTTTCAGACATTAATCATCTGTATCCCAACTTCTTGTGTGTCTTCCTGATGTCTGTATAGCCAGTGCAGTGCACTATTTCTACTCTGCACAGAGATTTAAGAGGTATTCTACTCATCCACCCAAATAATACCCCCAACAGTTGACAACTTATCCAAATAAAACAAATTAAAGAAACAATAAACAGCATCACATTCATGATTTGATTACATGTTTTTGAAGAGTATGGATAAGTGTGCATGCATCTTGGTGCTTATTTATACTGTATAAATCAGAGGCCTAGGTAAGCAATAGTGTGGTCATTTCTTATCAGTTTCTGTTTTTATTACACAATCAAATGATCCCAGACTGTGGTACTTCAGATAATCGTCGCAATGAGACGATTCCTTTCTGTACCCACAATGCAGGATTTAACCTTTTCCCACATTCTGACGCCTCTGCAGCAGACGACTTTTGAAAACATAGTGGCAAGAAGGAGAGCAATTCCTCCATTTGTTACAATGTATTTCAACTTTTTGCTGTAATTGTACCCCTATTTATAGAACTTTTCAGTGTTTTTTCCTAGATATTTACAAAGTCGTCTGCTGCAGGTTTGCTGTATGTGGGAAAGGGTTAAGGATCAAGTTAGGATGTTTAGACCATGAGAAGTGCCTTACCCAGTGCTCTGTTCATTGTGTTTTTAAAGAATCAAATAACGACTTACAGCTACAGCCTCTGTTCTATATTCATCTAGACTGTCTGGTCCAGCCAGTTCTAATATCACACTAACAACCTGATCTTCTACATGTTCTGGAATAAACAAAACATCAGAGGCCTATATAAAAGGGAGTATTCTGGCCTTTTCCCCACAATATCTCTTTTAATTACTCGACCGAACCCCGTGTTGTGGGTACTCAAAAGAATCGTCCCACAGAAACGATTCTTTTGAGTAACCATAACATAGTGTGAGTGTCAAATAAGGATTTTAAAATACAAAAAATACCCCTTTAATATCTAGATCTGCAACATTGCGTTATCTTACATCAAACAGAACGTTCAATGGGCATGATATGATACCAGTCAGTGTCCAATGTAGGAGGGGGATCGTGCTAATTCTCAACTGTTTTGAATATTCCTCCCTAAATCTGTATGGAAGGGGAGGATTTTTTAACATAGACAAAGAAGGAAAAGTGTTTCAATTTGTTCATAAAAACATTTTTCCTGTAAATCCCTTTTGTCACAACATTAACAAGAATAGCTTAAATCAGACAACACTAGTAATGCAGGTGAATATCAAGTTACATCAAGGAAATGAAAAACCCGCTTCAAGTAAAACTTAAATCTAGCTCTTACCTTTTTCTACAAGATCTTGTTCTAATAACACTAGTAACGCTGCCTGACTAGTTTTTCGCACCTGTAAAAAGATCATGTGAATATCTGTTTATCTTTATAAAATTGGTGCTTTTCTTTTCATAAAATTCACATTGACATGAAAATTTCTTAAAACCATAGTAATTAACAATACATTTTAACAAAATTTCTCAAACTGTAAAACCGGTTAATTAGCAGGGATCAGAGAAGAAAAATATGATTGGTTAACAATATAGATAGTCATCCACCCTCTTCGGTTCCGCAGAAAACTTTGCATAACAAGAATTTCATTGGTCGTTACTATTTGTATCCTTGTGCATGCATATATAATCATTTTCGCAGGTTTTCACTGCACATTTTGGTTTTGATAGTCAAAAATTCATTGCTAATTCATAGTAATAAACAATACAAGTCAACAGTGGAAACATTTTTTACCCCTGTTTGACAACAGAAACAAACTTATTTACTTAAGTCACAATGAATGAGCACGAATTGGCATAATTAACATCTTGAGCAACTGAAACTAAATGGTATGGGACAAAAAGTAATAATCCTTACATAAGGCACAGAAGCATCTCTAAGATAGCATCACCAAAACTGATAACACTTCTATTTTTTTGTAAAAAGTACTGTCCAAAGCTATTTTATATGCGAACGAACTATAAAGCGTTGTGGATGTACAGGCTCTCCACATTCTTCAGCTTACAGCTTTTTGGCAGATATGTTTCAAAAGTTAACTTAAAAGACTTGATTTTTTAAATATCTCAGTTCACGGAGCAACTATTACCTGGTTATTTGCATCATCAAGGTACCTGACAACCATGGGTAGAATGTACACAGGTATGGCATTTTGAAAGATGTCTCTATTCTCATGACAATACATGGCTATATGAGCTATCTGTTCCATTAACTCTGACCTCACGATGGGATCTGAAATGAATTTGATTCTTTTGTAAAACTTCAAGACATAGACATTGTATTGTACATAGTACATACCCCTTTTAAAGCATTCAGATGCATTATGTAAGTGCACAACACATATAACTTTGAAGTGGAAAGCAAGCAAAACTTAGCAATGTGGAAAACAAGAACCTTCTGGGAGGACAATGACAGAAAAGAAAAACTGTTAGAAAAGCAACCATAAATAACTAATAAGTAATAAGGAATTAATTCAGAAGAGTGTGAAAAAGGATAAGGCTAAAAATTTACAGTTCGCGTAGCTGTGTAGTTTTACAACGATAAGCCATTTAGCAACCATGTAATTAAATGCTCACAATAACAACTAGATTCCTTAACTTACCTGAATCATCAGACAGTTTGACCATAGCCGTAAGGACTGCAGTGGTTTGTTCTTCAGAGTCCCCAACAGCTCTAAGGGTATCTAAAAGGCCTTTTGCTACCATTTGTCTACAAAACGAAACGAAACCAGTTGAATGCTACATCAAATGTGTTACATGTTTACAACAATTCTCAAAGCTAGGGATTTATGATTGACACTGTCTGATAAAGAAATCTGCTTAAAATTTCAAAAAAAATCTGATTAAAAGGTAGAGAATACAAATACGTAAATATATGAAAATGATATAAAATATAATACATGTACGGTACTACCAAAATCTTGACAATTTTGTTTCACAAGTTTTAACTCTAACACTTAAACATTTGTGCACAATACTAAATATTAACAAATCATAAAACGAGTGACACTTAAGGCCTGTTAGAATTTAATTCCAACAAAAATCAATCAAATTTGTCAAGATAAAGTGCAAATTAGTTGGTAGAAAAGTAAGGTATTCAATTTCAAACATTAGGACCATTAAGCCTTACCTAGTGTACACGTTATCACTCTCCATGTATTTTTCCAATTTTTGTAGCGGACTTAAATTATCATCGGCACCAAACGGCTCATCATCCATTCCATCATCCAACCCATACCCTGTAGAAGATGAATTCCTCGTTGTAATTTGTACATAAAAACTTATATTTTATCTAATGTCAAGGATTGTGCATCTTCATATTACATACAAAACAAAGATTACTATGCTTTATCTCAATTTAGGAGATAACATTTTTCATTGTAATTAAATTCCCCTCTTATCCTTTGTATATGATTTGTTTAAATCACATGATTGTACCGTCCCTAACAAGGAAGGTTGACGAATCTCACATACCTTTGTTATATTGGTTTATTTATGTTCAATTTATTAAGTCAGAAAAAGTTTCTGACTTAAACCAGAAAAATTAATAAATATAACAAAGAGGATCTATCTCTGAACCATTCATCTATCATCAAATTGAAAAGCAAAAAAAACTAAAAGGGATGAGAACTTTTTTTAAAAACTAACTCCGTATGGTTCACAACAAAGATATATATTTCAATAAATAAGTTACTAAGTAAATTCAGTAAGAAAATCAGAACCAGGAAAAATGGGACAAGGGTCAATGTGACTGAGTACTCAGTTATTGGCAATCATACATTATGGCTGATCTTCCCAAACAAAGCCTTTGTTTTGCTTTGATCCGTTTAATTCATTTATACTTCCTCGTTTCGTTTGGTAGTTTATTTCATAATGTGGGGAATAAGGGAAAGTAAAATAATGTTAAACTTAAGTAATGTTTACATATACATGGGCTGTGTCATTTACTGTAATCTGGTATGCTTCAATATGCTAAACAACAACATGACCTACTTTCTCAGAACTACGCGGATGCTTTGTTATCAATTACTCACATGTGACTCAATGAGTGACACATTTATTTATCACCATACATACCTTTTAATGTAAAGTTAAACACCATATTGATCCATATAACAATAAAACACGATATCGCACACTAAATCCCCCAAATAATTAGGCGGGAACCCCTTAGGTTCAAAAGGTCGTTAGGAAACCCCAAATCACGTGACCAATATCCATCATGGTTATCGACTTCACGCAAAGCTTGGCGTCATGTTTGAAATTGTGTACAACAAAATGCACGTGGATGCACTAACCTAAATGCAAACACGGTGAATTATATACGTCAAACGCTGCTTACCTACAGGACACAGGATTTGGCAGTAATGTGGGATAACGCAGAAAGGTCTAAAGGACACAGGGAGCGAATTTTTACAGAAACATAGAAACTTGACACATTTTCAATCGCATCATCTACGCGTCCATAGTAGTCATTAATGAAAATGTTAAATACAAACTTACCGTCGTCCGTACAGCCATCCCCATCATCTTGATATAAGTCTATATCTGAAAGTATAAATTAAAAAATGAAAACATCCAAAATGTTAAAAAATAGAGCGACAAAAATAAATAATGTGAGGTGGACTCACCCGCCATGTTGGAAAAGACCTCGTGGTATGTTAGTGAGATTCTGATTGGTTGGAGCAGATAAAATGCTTTCATTTAATTGGTTAATGGCTTAAATTCGATCGGGATTTTTACGGAGATATCCGGAAAGACCCGATGACTCATTTATTCACGCCTCAGTTTAGAATTCTTGCGCCTTTAATACATTATGTTTATAATGTGACATAGAAAAATATTTTGGCGAAAAAGTTACAATTTTTAAGAAAGACTCACTCTGAATAAACATTTCAGCTGATATTGAGAATGTCATTTTATTCTAAATAGACTGAAATTAGCCAAATGATACTGAATATTTACATTGGACCGCATCACCTTGTGTGTTAGCGTGCCCTTGTATGTAATTTGGTGTATTAGTGCGCGTCAAAAAGGAGTTCTCGATGGTGAATTTCGTTTTCGATTTATAGTTCACGAGAGAACTTATAAATAATCATGTTACATATACTTCAGAGGTTCTAAAATGCGAAAGTTAATGCGCGAATGCCGTTCTGCTATATATGTTTGAAACATATGTATTCTGTTTAAACAAAACAATGTCCCCCGTGAAGCAATATATATTTTAGAATCAATTTTAAAGACATCATTCAAACGAATCTATTGAATAAATAAGAGTGTTTGTTCATTAACTGAAGCATCCACTAATCAGTGTATTCATTCATCCGTTCGTTTATTCATGTATGCAAGCATTCATTCATCCATTCGGTCGTTCGTGCGTCAGTTCATCGTTAGTTCATTCATTCTTTCATCCATTCATTCATTCTTTCATTCATACGCATTGCTTTCAATGTGATGAAACTTTTTAAGATTCATTGTCATCCTTACCAAAAATCTGAGACAGACGTTTTTGAAAACATTAAGTAAAAATGATGGAAATTCTATAAATAAAATAATAGGCTTAACATGAGAAATTTTTCCTTTTTCGACACTGTTTTCAAAAGTAGTGTGCTGCAGAGACCTTAGAAAGCTTCTGTATGTGGGAAAGGGTTAACATTTCCCCTCGTATGACTTTTGAAAATATTACGAGAACGAGAAAATTATATTCGTACTGATGCTTTTTACGATATCGAAGAATTAATATAATACCAGGTAAAAAAGCAAACAAAATATTGATAATACAGACGATATGTTGACGCCTCTGCAGCAGACGTTCATTGAAAACAAATCGGATGGGGAAGACTGCTTAATGTGATGACAAGGAGAAACCGCTCAGCCCTAAATTTAATGGTTTTCAGCTATTTTTTCAAATTTGTGTCCCGTCTAGCAATTTGGGGTCTCATTTACTAAAGCGTAATGGGGCTGCCGTTATAGTTTTTACGTCAAACGATGCATTTACGACTAAATTAATGTAGACGAAAGTGAAGGCTCTGGTTAGATCACGCGGATGCACAGGCTCGTCTGAGACTTCACTGTACCCAGATGTATATTAACTCCTACCACATACGACAAAGCTGCAACAGACGACTTTGTTAACATACAGACAAAATACTGTAAACTGGCTGTAAGTGAAGATATTGTTATACTCGGGTATTATTCGATCTGATGTTAAAGGGTAGCTACTTTTAGTTAAAGAGACGAACATACTACAACTATTTACTTATAATGATAATAATAATAATAATGATAATGATAATGATAATGATAATGATAATGATAATGATAATGATAATGATAATGATAATAATACTTTATTTATAGATGGTGACTCATTTAGCAAGTGGCTATTTTACAATGAGGCCATTTTGATAGCTAACACATACAATGATGAAAAAATTACACCCCCCCCCCCCCCCCCCCTCAAAAATCCCAACAAACCCAACCTCTCGTCCTTAAAAACAACAACAACAAAATCCCAACACACCAACAACCAACCACCCCCCTCAACCCGCCTGTATTTGAGAGTAATAATATTATATTAAACAAGATGTGTTTGTGAAACACTGATGCCCCCCAATGGCAACATCTAGGTCAAAGGTACTGACAGAAAGGTCATGTCACAAGGAATACACATGTGAAATATGGTAGCCGTACCTGTTATGGTTCAAAAGTAGTGGTCAAGGTTAAAGTTTTTTTCGAGAATGGCAACATCTAGGTCAAAGGTCAAGGTCGCAAGGTGAAAAATGTTGGTACCTACAGAAAGGTCATGTCACAAGGTATACACATGCGAAATATGGTACCCTTACCTGTTATGGTTCAAAAGAAGTGGGGAAGGTTAAAAAAAAAATTGAGAATGGCAACATCTAGGTCAAAGGTCAAGGTCGCAAGGTCAAACATGTTTGGTACTGACAGAAAGGTCATGTCACAAGGAATAGTTATACACATGTGAAATATGGTATCCGTATCTGTTATGGTTCAAAAGTAATGGCAAAGGTTAAAGTTTTTTTCGAGAATGGCAACATCTAGGTCAAAGGTCAAGGTCGCGAGGTCAAAAATGTTGGTACTGACAGAAAGGTCATGTCACAAGGAATACACATGTGAAATATGGTAGCCGTACCTGTTATGGTTCAAAAGTAATGGCCAAGGTTAAAGGTCTTTTCGAGAATGGCAACATCTAGGTCAAAGGTGGTCAAGGTCGCAAGGTCAAAAATGTTGGTACTGACAGAAAGGTCATGTCACAAGGAATACACATGTGAAATATGGTAGCCGTACCTGTTATGGTTCAAAAGTAATGGCCAAGGTTAAAGTTTTTTTCGAGAATGGCAACATCTAGGTCAAAGGTCAAGGTCGCAAGGTCAAACATTTTGGTACTGACAGAAAGGTAATGTCACAAGGAATACACATGTGAAATATGGTAGCCGTACCTGTTATGGTTCAAAAGTAGTGGTCAAGGTTAAAGTTTTTTTCGTGCAGACAGGCCAAAAACTACATCTAGGTCAAAGGTCAAGGTCGCAAGGTCAAAAATGTTGGTACTGACAGAAAGGTCATGTCACAAGGAATACACATGTGAAATATGGTAGCCGTACCTGTTATGGTTCAAAAGTAATGGCCAAGGTTAAAGGTTTTTTTGAGAATGGCAACATCTAGGTCAAAGGTCAAGGTCGCAAGGTCAAACATTTTGGTACTGACAGAAAGGTAATGTCACAAGGAATACACATGTGAAATATGGTAGCCGTACCTGTTATGGTTCAAAAGTAGTGGTCAAGGTTAAAGTTTTTTTCGTGCAGACAGGCCAAAAACTACATCTAGGTCAAAGGTCAAGGTTGCAAGGTCAAACAATTTGGTACTGACAGAAAGGTCATGTCACAAGGAATACACATGTGAAATATGGTAGCCGTATCTGTTATGGTTCAAAAGTAGTGGTCAAGGTTAAAGGTTTTTTTCGTGCAGACAGGCCAAAAACTACATCTAGGTCAAAGGTCAAGGTCGCAAGGTGAAAAATGTTGGTACTGACAGAAAGGTCATGTCACAAGGAATACACATGTGAAATATGGTAGCCGTATCTGTTATGGTTCAAAAGTAGTGGTCAAGGTTAAAGGTTTTTTTGTGCAGACAGACAGCAGACAGACAGACCAACGTGCAGACAGACAGACAGGCCAAAAACTATATGCCCCCCCGAATCGGAGATTCCGGGGGGGGGGGGGGGGGGGGGGGCATAAAAAAGAAAGATTCCTGATTCACAGAAGATGACGTTTTGAAACTATGTGCTGCATAATCGCACACATTTAAATTTTCTAAGACGTGTAGGGTCTACCTAGGACTAAAATATATCATTGCTCCAGCTTGTACCGAACTATGATGATATTATATAATAACTCTTAATCAGCTTGATTTTAATGTGTTTTCAAATTATCACTGTCGTATTGGACTGCCATTGCCATGTTATCGTTGCTGTTGTTATGCACAGCAAACTTTGAATTTCTGAGCTGACCGCTTAAGTTCAAACCGCTCACTCAACTTGATCTTAACCCGTGTGTGTAATTCCATGTACATGTCATACCAATTATTCATTTTTAATCAAACTAGAAAGTAAATTGGTTTATTTTTATTCATTTTAGCGTCGAACATGTAACTTTTCACTCAAGAAGTTGACTTTTTCCCGACGTTTTGGCATTTCCGCAAGGAAGTCTGTGGAAACAGCAGTATAAAAGCCGCTGTTCCACCAGATTTTGCGACTCTCACACATCTCCTGGTTAAATGTATAGGGTCTACATGTACCTATCTAGTTTTTGTTAGATTTCCGTTTATGATATTTATTTCACTTCAATAAGGAAAGTATTATTCCGATTTGATTCATTGCGATTTTAATTTAGAAAACAAGAAACATTAGGTTACACTAGATTGTTTTCTTCACGTTATCATAATTTAGAATATCTTGGAGGATCACTGTACCCCAATCCTCTCCTTTTACCACATTAGGTTATAAGAGTATTGAACTATTTATTAATTACTTTGTTATGTTTTAAACATTTATTTACTTACAATACTCATACATTAAAAAATGCTTTATCTTTGTTCTATTATAAACTGCATGAAATAATTGTTCACTTGTCGTAAATCTATAAGAACGCAATAAAATACATTTATTTACTGTTACCTTGCCTTTTTGGTATACGATTCTACCACTTTGATTCACCCAATAAGTTCTATTGCGGCAATATATGCCTAGCCTATTATTTTGTGCAGTCAACCTATTCAGTTAGGCCTTTATCTCCCTCCTGACAAACGCAAAGCAAGCATACATATATACATACTTATCGAAACACAGCTTCCCTGGAGTTGAGCGCTAGCTCGCTACAATATAGTTATTATACAGAGCTAAACTCATTGTTGCAAACTGTGAAATTGCTCAACACGAGCACTTTCACAGTTTGCAACACTGGTTTCGAAAGCCGTCTGCTTCAGATACGTCAGAATGCGTCGGTAAAGGGGAAAACCAAATCGATAGTCGCTACTCATTTAATATAGGGCATACTACCATTGTATTACACTATTTGCTCAGATGTTCTTAACCATTTCCCACATACAGAGGCTTTCTGATGCTTCTGCAGTAGACGAGTTTTGAAAACATTTTGACAAAAGCAGAAATTGCTCATAATGAGCAATTTCTGCTTTTGTCAAAATGTTTTCAACTCTTTTAAAGGATTACACTTTCCCTATTAGAGGTTGTTCATGATTTTGTCTAGATGTTTTAAACGTCGTCTGCTGTAGATGTGGTGTATGTCTAGATGTTTTAAACGTCGTCTGCTGTATGTCTAGATGTTTTAAACGTCGTCTGCTGTAGATGTGGTGTATGTCTAGATGTTTTAAACGTCGTCTGCTGTAGATGTGGTGTATGTCTAGATGTTTTAAACGTCGTCTGCTGTAGATGTGGTGTATGTCTAGATGTTTTAAACGTCGTCTGCTGTAGATGTGGTGTATGTCTAGATGTTTTAAACGTCGTCTGCTGTAGATGTGGTGTATGTCTAGATGTTTTAAACGTCGTCTGCTGTAGATGTGGTGTATGTCTAGATGTTTTAAACGTCGTCTGCTGTAGATGTGGTGTATGTCTAGATGTTTTAAACGTCGTCTGCTGTAGATGTGGTGTATGTCTAGATGTTTTAAACGTCGTCTGCTGTAGATGTGGTGTATGTCTAGATGTTTTAAACGTCGTCTGCTGTAGATGTGGTGTATGTCTAGATGTTTTAAACGTCGTCTGCTGTAGATGTGTTGTATGTCTAGATGTTTTAAACGTCGTCTGCTGTAGATGTGGTGTATGTCTAGATGTTTTAAACGTCGTCTGCTGTAGATGTGGTGTATGTCTAGATGTTTTAAACGTCGTCTGCTGTAGATGTGGTGTATGTCTAGATGTTTTAAACGTCGTCTGCTGTAGATGTGGTGTATGTCTAGATGTTTTAAACGTCGTCTGCTGTAGATGTGGTGTATGTCTAGATGTTTTAAACGTCGTCTGCTGTAGATGTGGTGTATGTCTAGATGTTTTAAACGTCGTCTGCTGTAGATGTGGTGTATGTCTAGATGTTTTAAACGTCGTCTGCTGTAGATGTGGTGTATGTCTAGATGTTTTAAACGTCGTCTGCTGTAGATGTGGTGTATGTCTAGATGTTTTAAACGTCGTCTGCTGTAGATGTGGTGTATGTCTAGATGTTTTAAACGTCGTCTGCTGTAGATGTGGTGTATGTCTAGATGTTTTAAACGTCGTCTGCTGTAGATGTGGTGTATGTCGGACAAGGTTTAGTCAGATGAAAGCACAAATAATCCATCAGTTAAAAAGTGCTTTTTCGAGCATCGCTTTTGAGGAACCGCTCAAAGAAAGATGTTTCATATTCTGTCTGTATTAAATACAGAATTTCGTTAATAAGTTTTGGTTGATTTTCTTAGAATGAATGTATATTGTTTTATGGCGCATCGACAGCTAAGTTCATTTAGCGCGCAATTAAATTTAATTTTTCATGATCCCTGCGTAAACAAACCAGTACTAGGCTAGAAAATGTGCCTTGCCCAAGGGCACTCCACCATGACCGTAGTGCCGGTTTCGAAATCCTCGACGCTAACCACTCGACCACAGCGGATTCCTGATTTTCTTAGAGTAAGATCCTTTGGGATCCTGGCCGGGTCATACCAAAGACTTTTAAAATGGTAGCAATGACTGCTACTGGGCGCTCTGGGTAACTGGGTTAGCATTACGTCTGGCTGGCTGGCTGGTATCAGGATAAATGGATCAGTAGTACTGGTAACTTACCCAGGAAACGCCATTTCATTACTGATTTTTGTATTGAAGTCGGCGTAAAACACCAAACAAAGAATCAATCAATCTATCAATCCTGATCGAGTCAGGAAGGGTTTACCGGTGTGTTGGTAAATCTAACGGGACACACCGCGGTATAACTATTTAACCCTTTCCCTCATATAGACGCTTTCTGACGCCTCTGCAGCAGACGGCTTTTTGAAAACATAGTGACAAAAGAAGAAATTGCACAAAACGTGCAATTTCTCCTTTTGCCACAATGTTTTCCACTGTTTGTCATAGGTTATCCATTCAATTATAGAGATGTTCTATTTTTTGACTAAATATGTTCAAAGTCGTCTGCTGCAGAATTGTTCTATGAGGGAAAGGGTTAAAACCGGCATTGCCTATGACGCCAAACCAGAAACCAACAGCTACTGAACTTTAGCAGTTTAGCGAATTTGATTTGATTCATGCTGGCTAGAGCTAGTAATATGTTACTCCCTCATTCATGCATTATAGGTGTTATTACAACATTTTTGTGTATACATCTAAAGGCCGTGATTAAAGTCATCAAAGTAATCAGCTGACCTTTGGCATTTCATTGCGACGACTCAACGAGTTCATTGCTCTCCGATGCTTGACCCTTTCCTACATACACCAAATATGTAGCAAGACGACTTTGCATATGGAAATTTCCTGTGAATCAAGGTATCAGTATTGAATAAAGTTGAAAACATTGCAGCAAAAGGAGAAATTATTAATGATGAGCAATTTTTCCATTTGCCACATTTTTTTTAAAATCGTCGTCTGCTGCAAATACTTCAATATTCGTCTGTGAGTGGGAAATGCTTATCAAATAAATAACACAGTAATTGTTCACTCATTCCTTCATAGTGATTGATTGATTTGGGTTTAACGCCGTTTTTAACATGTTCTCAGTCATATCACGGCGGCCAGTTCACCTTCTCATGTGTTTCCTGGTTTTCACACACCAGTACTCCACACAACAATATTCCCAACCAACTGGCTGCTTTCCCACATAGATTTAGCCCATTGGTGGAAGACGAATGACTTTTGTCAAACGTCGGAAAGAAAGTTAGCCGAGCCGGGATTCGAACTCACCACGCCTGGATTGACAACCCGCGTCGCTACCGACTGAGCTACCGGGGCTCGGCCCTTCATAGTGAAAACGAGACCCTGCAGCGAACGATTTTTAATAACACCATGGCGAGAGAAGAAATGGCTCCTTGTCAAAAATTTAACATTGCTGCGTTGATGATACTTTTTAGATACGCCTATTGACGTAAAAGATTTCAGGCATCATAAACAGGAAATTTCCCGAGCTAAAAACTAATTTTCTTTGGTTAATTTGAGCTTAACGCATTGTTTCAACTACAGTTTGTTGGACTCGGAAAACCCTTTCCCACATGCAACAGATCTAATGAATGCGATATATTCATTTGTCACACTATTTTCGTAAGTCGCCTACGGAGGCATCAGAAAGCGCCTGTATGTGGTTAAATTAAAAATAAATCTCACTCGTATAAAGAGTTGACAAAATACTAATGTGATATTGAAAATGTTTATCCATTTACCTGCTGAATTCCTTCTATAACTTCGAGAATTCCTTATTGTTTGAAAGGTCACACTTCTACTAGCGAATTGGGGGCCTAAACTTACTCTCGGGTTAGGCATAATTTAAGCCGTCCCACGAGGAAACCAACATTGTTGACTTTGCGTAAAGCATCGACCCGGATTAGCCCAAGCATATGCAGCTTAGGTAACCCGGACAGACACTGTTCGCCTCCTGTGGATTTTCTGTTTCAGCAATCATTACTCTATACCTCTATCCCCCTAAGACGGAATGGTTCGGGCCGGATTA
Organism: Serripes groenlandicus; assembly: GCA_031761405.1. Taxonomy (NCBI): domain Eukaryota; kingdom Metazoa; phylum Mollusca; class Bivalvia; order Cardiida; family Cardiidae; genus Serripes; species Serripes groenlandicus. The sequence goes on along the minus strand of JASEVX010000010.1, from coordinate 46,718,804 downwards.
GCCTGCGTGGACGATGGGTCGATACATTACGCAGAGTCCATAATGTTGGTTATCTCGTGGGACGGCTTATTTCTGTTACATATATGTCAAACTACTTATTTTGCCTTTTTAACATGTATGTGGATAATCAAGCCATTTTGGGGACTTTGCGTGTGCGAGTCCACATCGAGAGTGATCATAGTCGTCAATACATGAAACGCTGTATATCGCTTTCCCACTAGCAGAACGCAATAAAGCACATCTGAAGCAGTCGAATTTTGAAAAGAAATCTCCTTCTGCTTCAATGTTTATCAACTCTGTTAAATAATTATACTTTCATGTATAGAGAGTTTCCATATTGTGTATTAATTGTTTCATAGTCGTCTGCTGCAGACTCGTTGTATATATTGGGGGCGGGGTGAATGTATGCTCTTCGTATGAATGCTTCCCTTCAATGAGTCGGCCTTCTTGTTGCAGTACATCTTAATAATTGTACCTTCAATTAACATGGATTTCAACGTGTTTTCGTAGATGTATTCAACGTCGTCTGCTGCAGATTAACTACGTGTGTGGCCCGCGGAATGATAAAAGATACATTGGCGTAAAACTAGAGGTGCTAATCAAACCTTTTTCCACAAACAACAAGTTTGCAGCAAACGACTTTGAAATTATCTCGACAGAAAAGGGAAACATTCATATAACTGACAGTTTAATTATTGAATAGAGTTGAAAACATTTTGGAAATAAGGAGAAAGTGTCTGTCTGCTGCATTGGCGTCAGAAAGCCCCCTATATATGGTACAGGGTTAAATACACTCGCATTTTGTCCCCAAGGTCCATAAAACACATACAATGACAGTGATTAATTGTTTGGTGTTTTACGCGGCTTTAAACAATGTTCCAGTTATATCACGGCGTTCCATGGTTAAGTTACTAGTACTACTGGCCCATTTATCGTGACACCTGCCAGTCAGTCGTAATGCTAACCCCGCAACCCTGAGCGCCAAGGAGGGCAGCCATTACAACAATTGTTAAAGTATTGGGTCAGGGCTCGAACCCGCGACATCCCACATCAGAGTCGGACGCTCTACCACTTCCCCACAGAGGCGGTTATAGTGACAGCGAAGGTTCACAGTAAGTAGATGTAACAACTCTAAATGCCAGACACGCTTCAACTGCTTTTTATCCTTTCCCTCATACAGACGCCTCTGCAGCAGACGAAATTGAAAACACTGTGGCAAAAGGAGAAATTGTTCATGATGAGCAATTGCACATTTTGCCACAATGCTGTCAACTTGCATATTTAGAGATTTCAAAGTCGTCTGCTACATATGTGTTGTATGTGGGAAAGGGTTAAAATGTAAGCTTATATACAAACACAGTGTGGCATACTACATGTTCATATCATCGTGCCAAAATAGCGCTTGTCTCCCTTGGACCAAAGTTCTTTTTTGGGGGGGGGGGGGGGGGGAGGGATTTCTTTTCAAGCTTTCAGATCCACCTTTTCAGAGTTATTTAACCCTTATCCACATGCAGACGCTTTATGCCGCCTCTGCAGCAGACGACATTTGAAAACATTGTGACAAATGGAGAAAATGCTCATAAAGGGTAATTTCTCCATTTGCCACAATGTTTTCAACTTTCAACTTAATTCAATAATTGTTCCTTCACTTAAAGTGAGCTGTTCATAGTTTTACAGGTATACTATCAAAGTTGTCTGCTGCAGATTTTGTCTTCGTCCATGTGGGCAAGGGTGATGTAAAATGTTGTTGCAAGGACTGTTTATATACAATCAGTATGTATGGAAGCAGACATTTTATTTGGACAATAGTTTCAAGCGAAAACATGTATAGTAGTATTCATATTTTGTTTTTAATTGACTAATAAAAAGTAACAAAAAAGCATATTAGTATTTGTTAACTCTAACCTTTATGCTGTGTAGATCATTAGTAAATACATCATTTGATATTAAAGATCTACAATGACCTTCGAGGGATGAACTTTCAAGTAATTCTAGACATTTGCTTAATTTTTCCCAAATAAAACAAATCTGCAGCAGACGACTTTGAAAACAAACCAACAACAATTTGGAAACTCCCTTTAAATGAAGGTACAATTATTGAACAGAGTTGAAAACATGGTGACACAAGGAGAAATTGCTTGTTTTGAGCAATTTCTTCTTTTGTTGCCATGTTTACAAAAAGCTGTCTGCTGCAGAGGCATCGGAAAGCGTCTATATGAAGGAAAGAGTTCAGAATTATGATCAGCTTAAATTGCAGGATGCCCAAATGCTTGTTGTTTGTCTATAAAATCTTTCTCACTAAATCGGTATTATTTGAGCATAATGATAATAAGTAAATCAATCCTTTGTCATTCCAAACAACAAATATGCTACCGATGACTTGAAAACTTCTTGACAAAAACCTGAAATACCACAAACGAAAGATAATTTAACTGTTAGATAGAATTTTAAGAAATCGTGGCAAAAGGAGATCTTTATGAGCAATTTCTCCTTTTTTTGTCACAATGTTTTCAGACGTCCTCTGCTGCAGAGGTGACAAAAAGCGTATGTATGTGAAAAAGGGTTAAAAGACCTGTTCAAAGTTGGAAATAGTGTGTATAATCCTCAATTGACTTTAAACATCATTTGTGTATTGATTATGTTATTCACAAGTTTAAATAAACCTTTCCCGCATACAGACGCTTTCTGCAGTAGACGGGTTTTGAACATTTGTGGCATAAAGGAGAAATTGCTCATAATGAGTAATTTCTCTATTACTAAAATGTTGTCAACTGTTTGTAATTATTGTATATCAATTGTCAGACATTATCAATATTTTTCCTAGATGTTTTCAATGTCGTTTGCTGCAGATTTATTCTATGTGGGAAAGGGTTAAACTGCAATTTAAACAATGTAGACAAAGATCAATCTGCACATGTATTTTGTCCAACCTTGTCGTTTATTGTTCACAAATTATCCATTACTGGTACTTTTAACCCCCCAACAAAGCTATCCAAGAATTGTACAAGTGGTATCGGTAGTTAAAAACCAAGGATGATTATATTAAGTGCAATAGTTCAGCAGGGTATAAGTCGTAACACATTTCACCAATGGGCTAATAGTCTATGTGGAAAAGCAGCCAGTTGCTTGGAAAGTATGTAGTGTGGAGTACTGGTGTGAGAAAGCTAGGAAAATAAAAGAGTAGGTGAACTGGCCGCCGTGGTATGACTGAAAAATTGTTGAAAACGGCATTAAGCCTTAATCAATCAATCAACAACTATCTTCCTGTTGAGTCTAAGTGCAAGAGTTGACCCCCCTTTCCAACATGTAGACGCCTTTTCAAAACATTAGTGGCAAAAGGAACAAGAGCTGTCCATAAGACAGAGCGTTCAACTATTACACCGTTAATTAGTAACTGAGATATGGACTCTAATGTAGTTGCATGCAAAACATTAACCAGGACTACTAAGTCAAATAATAAAGGTTGATAATTTGCATTATATGCAAGATGGAGTTATCTCACTTGATTATTTACATAGGTGTGATGGTTGGGAAGAGTTGTATAAAGTTTCAATGCAATACATGGTGTAATATATGTCACTTGCCTGTAAACCGTAATCAAGGTGTGACGCCGACGCTGACGCCAGGGTGAGTAGATAATTTCATATTCATTGAATAGTCGAGTTAAAAATTGCTCATGAGCATTTCAACTTTTGCTACAATGTTTTCAATTAGATTTTCCATATTTTTGCCTAGATGTCTTCAAAGTTGCCTGCTGCAGATTTGTTGTATATGGGAAAGGGTTAAACAGATAGAAACTACAGAAACCACGCTCTGTAATTGTACATACAAGCATGAACATTTGCAACTGTTTAAATATACAAAATATCTCACTAATAGATTGCGCATGCATAATGTCATTAGAAAAAATATGTCAACATTATAATTATATTGTTTCTATGCATTGTAAGGACTTGTAAAGGTCCTTTATATAAACGTGTTGATTTAAACGAACAAATTTCCAAATTAACCCTTTCCCTCATATAGACGCTTTCTGACGCCCCTGCAGCAGACGACTTTTTGAAAACATAGTGACAAAAGAAGAAATTGCTTGAAACAAGCAATTTCTCCTTTGCCACAATGTTTTCCACTTTGTGTCATAGGTTATCCATTCAATTAAAGAGATTTTCCATTTTTTAACAAAATATGTACAAAGTCGTCTGCTGCAGATTTGTTGTATGAGGGAAAGGGTTAAGCTATTTATGAAACTGTGTTGATAGCAGTTTGTTTTGAGATACACAGTACATAATGGAGCTATTGGAAGCCTGTTTCAGTGAAAACATTCAACAAAGTAGTTCAACTAAAACCACTCCCACATCAGGGGCTGCATTGTGGATCTACAACAGATGACTTTTGAAAATAGTGTGACCAAAATTGCTCATTTAAATGAGCAACTTCTCAATTTTGCCAGTGTTTTCAACTCATTAATAGTGATTTTTCACATTTTGACCTAGATATTTGATATATGTGGGAACGGGTTAAAAAGTGTTATTATCACTAGAAACTGGAATATTTCAATCAGTGTTAACAAGATTTCCCTTCAATTTGGCCTAGTGACCTAGTTTCTGACCCAATATGACCCATATTCAAACTTGACCTAGATATCATAAAGACAATCATTCTGACAACATTTCAAACTGCTGAAGCAAATATTGCAGCTTCTAGAGTGTTAACAAGATTTCCCTTCAATTTGACATAGTGATCTACTTTTTGACTTGACATGACCTATATTTAAATTGGGCCTACATCTTATGGCCCAGTTTCGAACTTGTCCAAGATTTGATGGAGATGAATGTTCTGTAAACTTTCATGATGATCGGATGCAAAATGTAGCCTGTAGAGTGTTAACAAGGCAATTGCATGACGCACGGCGGACTGACGCCAGACAAAATGTGATCACAATAGCTCACCTTGAGCACTTCATGCACAGGTGAGCTAAAAGTAATACACGGATAAATCCCAGAATTCAATTGATTGGAATATAGTAAAAATCAAATTCTTCACTACCCCTTTCCTAGGTGCAGACAACTTGTTATGCCTCTGTAGCAGACAATATTTTTTCAACAATATGTTCTCTATACCACGAGTAAACCAGAGGCTTAGACACATTTCTAAAAAATATCACATAAGGTAATCTGTTGAACACTTTCCCACCTGCAAGACATATTTTGACACAACTGCAAATGTAGATTTTGAAGTTTCTGTCTAGATGTTTTCAAAGTTGTCTACCCCAGATTTGTTGTAACCCTTTCCCACATACAGACACTTTCTGACTACTCTGCTGCAAACAACTTTTGGAAAATGTCTGCTGCAGTGCTGTATTATGTGGGAAAGGGGGTTAAAATGTCATATCAGGCATATTATTACAGTAAGAAGACCTCATCAAACAATAAGTGGCCTATAACACTTACCCTGTTAACACTTTCCGACATACAGCAAATCTACAGCAGACAACTTAACAACTATGCAAAAATATTGAAACTCTCCATAAATGAACGTTTTAATAAATTTAAACAGTTGAACACATTATGGCAAAAGGAAAAATTGCTCATAAAGAGCAATTTCTCTTTTAGTTTTTGTCAAAATGTTTTTAAAGTTGTCTGTTGCAGCTTCTTCTTTAAACACTAATACCTCCTTTAACAAAATTAAATTAACACAGTTTCCATGCACAGTAATCTTTCCAAAGTAAGTCCCTGTAACACTTTCCCCTATTTAGACTATATCTGGCTTGGAAATGGAGAAAGTTTGCTCACAATGTTTTCAGCTGTCTAACAAAATTATACTTTCAATTTTTATATTTGAGCCCTGTCTAACAATTATGGGTCTTAATACATCTATGTGTAATGAAGACTGATATATGCCTCCACTGTCTGTCTACATGTTATTAAAGCCTAGATTCATATACAGTCAACCTTGTGCTAAAGACCACCTCAAAATATTTATACCCTGTCTATAGCAACCACACTTTTAGTTTCCCTATTACTCTGCATTTTCTGCATAAATGACCCTGCAATTAAAGACCACTTGTTAACAAAGACCACATCTTTGTGTTCTGATGGGTGGTCTTTGTACACAGGTTCCACTGTATTGACAAACAAGAAACCGCTGAAGACGGTAAGGCCGGATTGTCGGCAATTTGACCTTGAAAATCGACAAACTAAGGTCAAGGTCAAAGTAACAATAGAAATCAATAGAACTTGTTACTGGTTACCTTCAGGCAAAGTTTCAAGTTTGCAACCCTTTCTTGTGCTGAGATTTTGCTTAACCAGAAACTTTAACCATTTTGCCTAACCTAAAACTTTAACCAAAATGTTGACGGACAGACAGACAGACAGACAGACAGACAGACGGACAGACGGACATCGCCAATCTATAGACCGGAATTGCTTAAGCAATCCGGCCAAAAACTAGAAGTGAAGTTCTATCAGATTGATTGATTGATGCTTAACGCCGTTTTTAACAATTTTTATGTCATATCACTGCGGCCAGTTGAGTTCACCTACTCATGTGTTTCCTAGCTTTCTCACACCAGTACTCCTCACAACGAACCTTACAACCAACTGGCAGCTTTTCCTCATAGTCTGTTAGTCATATGGTGAAAGACTAATGACGCTTTTAACAGTGACTTTTGTCAAACGTCGTAAAGAATGTTGGCCGAGCTGGGACTCGAAACTCATAACTCCTGGATTGACAGAATGCATCTCTACCGACTGAGCTACAGGGGCACGGCTGAAGCCCCAATAGAACGTTCACCGAATTTCCTTTATATGATCCCGTTACAAAGAATCAGTAAACCCCAAATCACCAGACATGACTCGTATATATTTCTTCCTAAATTGATGAAGTGTATGTATACTGCTCCTAAAGTTGTCTGTATCCGGGAAAGAGTTACCCCTTTCCCTCATACAGACGCATTTTGACGCCGCTGTAGCAGAGGATTTTTAAAAACATTGTGACAAAAAAATGAAATTGCTCATAATGAGCAATTTCTCCTTTTGCCACATTTTTTTAAACTCTATTTAAATTTTATACTTTCATTTACAGAGATTTTTCATAATTTTGCCAAGACGTTTTCAAATTCGTCTGCTGCAGAATTATTGTAAGTGAGAAAGGGTTAAACATCTCTGCTGTTATATTCAAACACTGGTGGAGATATAAAAAGTTCCTTAAAAATTACTGTTTTTCTCACTGTTTTAGGCTCTTGTTTAAAAAATCTTACTTATATTTGTTCAGATATTCATATATTTCAATCTGCTTTGAAAATATTTGCGCTAAAAAAGAAAAAGCTACGTTGTATCTGGAAAATTTGAAGAATTATCTTAAAAACATTTAAGGATTAGATTGGTTTTGTCTACTGTCACATTATTTTCAAACGTCGTCTGCTGCACAGTTGTCATTTGTATCAAGTAAAGGGTTAAGCAAAGGGCATTTTTATTTTTATTTGCAAAACACCTTTAAGCACTTAAGATTCCAATTCCACCAACCTTACTTAGCGCTAAGTAATACTTAAATACTTAAAGGCATATTCATCAGTTTTGTTTCCCTAATAAAAATGCCTAATTATTTAATTTTTCATGAAGTTTTGTTAGTCAGCAAGCCTGAGCAAGGTAATTATTTATGTCAACTTAGTCATTTACTTAAATACATACCACCATTCATGTTTTACAATATATTAGGGACTCAAAAATGATGATGAAATTTGCTTTTAAGTATTTAAGTACTACTTAGCGATACATAATGTTGGTGGAATTGGACCCAGATGAATAAAGGTTGTTGATATTTTGTGTGTTGTATATTGAAATCCTACATACTGTTATATTGTGGTAAAAGAGAAGAAATAACAAGTGACATAAATAATGAAACAAATGAATTATTCTAATAAGAAAAATAAGCTATTCAAGATTTAACCCCTCATATAGACGCTTTCTGACGCCTCTGCAGCAGACAGCTTTTTGAAAACATAGTGACAAAAGAAGAAATTGCACAAAATGTGCAATTTCTCCTTTTGCCACAATGTTTTCCACTTTTTGTCATAGTAGGTTATCCATTCAATTATAGAGATTTTTAATTTTTTGACAAAATATGTTAAAGTCGTCTGCTGTAGAATTGCTGTATGCTTCATTTGCTGTCAGAAAGCGTCTATATGAGGGAAAGGGTTAATTAAGAGTTGAAAAAAATGTGGCAAATGGAGAAATTGCTCATTATTTAGATGCACCAGAATGGGTCTACAAGAGAGAAAGGGTTAACTCCCTTTCTAAGATGATCCTAAAACAATATACTCTATAACTATAACATCATGTTAAAAAATAACACACTGAACATTATGTGTTGGTTTAACCCTTGCCCACATGTGACAAATCTGCAGCAGACGACTTTGAAAACATTTGGTTAAAAATATCATGAAATAAATTTATGAAAATGTCATTGAACAGAGTTGAAAACATTGTTGCTAAATGAGCAATTTCTCCCTTTGCCACAATGTTTTCAAAAGTCATCTACTGCAGAGGCGTTTGCATGTGACAAAGAGCTAATGCAAAAAGTTGTTGTTACTATATCTTTAAGAAAAAGTAGTCATTACTCTTTTGTAATATTCAATGAAACTTGATGGCAGTCATGGTTGACATTTTCAGCACCAATGGCAAACTTGATGTTTTGAAAACAATACAGATTCATGTGAGACAGCTTGTAACAATTGATTGGGTTTAACGTCTTTTAAAACATGTTTTTAATCATATCATGGCCACCAGTTAACACATGTTTTAGGGGCTTTTTCAAACCAGTACTCCACACAACATACTTTCGAAGCAACTGGCTGTTTTTCCACATAGACTATTAGCCCATTGGTGAAAGAAGAATGATGCTTGTCACAATTATTTTGAACAGCAAAGGAAATATTAATATAATAATATTATTATGTAATTGCTCATGATTAATTTAACAGATTAATGTCTCATATTTCTCTGACCAAAGTAAAGATACTTTTGACATTCTATCATAGCAAGACATTTTTCATCACCAATTTTTCAGAGATATTATGCCCGCTTTTGGTATTCCACAAATAACTTTCCCACTAACACTTTTATAAATTAATAATTAATTAAAAACATTTAACCCTTTGCCACTTACAGACCCATTTGCAGCAGATTACCTTTGAAAACATTGTGATGGAAGGAGAAATTGCTTTTCATAAGCAATTTCTCCTTTCGCCACAATTGTTTCACCTTGATCCAATAATTATAATTTCATTCCTTGAGATTTTCAATAACTTTTGCTTCATGATTTCAAATGTCTGCTGCAGATTTGTAGTATGTGGGAAAGGATTACAGAATTAAAAAGCACTCATAACTTTGGCACTATCCTGTTATCCGTTGGATCAGTGTCGATCTCTGAGCTGTGGTTTTGAGTTGTTGTTTCACAAGTCAATACATTATCACTGTAAGTCACTTGCTTTGACAGTTGAAGACTTTCATCCATTCTCTGCAATGTTTCTAACTCACTGTCAGAAATCGCCCCATTCAGTTGAATGTGACCGGCACCCTGGTCAGTGCCTCTTTCACCGTCGTCTTGTTTATTTCTACTTTCACATTTAAAAGTTAATGAATCCTTTGACCTAGTTTGTTCAATAGCTGTTGACTGGTTTTCTAAATGTTCATCTAACTCTGAGCGGCTTAAAGTAATATCAGGGGAACCAGTCTTTCCTATCACTTTTCGTTCTCTGATATCTTGCCGGCAGATTGGGCACGTTTCTAGCTGCAGAGCACAAGTGTTGCACAAACCCCTGAAAAATGATCAATATACATGTATATCCATATTATGTTATCTTGGCTAGCCAAGGGATCCTCAGACATTATATTTCCGTAAGAATATACATTGCTAAGATGGCACAACAAAGGCTTCAAGCGGCTGTAAACTGCCTCGGTGGTGAAGTGGTAGAGCGTCCCGTCCACCTTGGTTGCACGTTTGCTTCCCGGCTGGGTCAAACCAAAGACTTTAAAATAATAAGACTTGGAAATAATGGCTTCCCATCCTTGGCGCTCAGGGTTGTGGGGACTTGCTGGTGTCAGAATAAATGGACTAGATATACTGGTAAATTACCAAGGTATTGACGCAGTAAAACTGAAATATTGTTGAAGGCAGTGTAAAGTACAATACAAACAAATCAAACGGTTGTGGCTACATCATGTTGCCAAAAGTAATAACAACTGTTTTGCATGAACCTATAGATATTTAAATTCAATCAAATACATGCACTTTCTCCCTTTCCCATAATGATACTGATGCAGTAAATTTCATATTTTTCCTCACATGTTTTAAAAGCAGATGACTTGGGGAAAACAAACATAACTAATAAATCAGTTCATAATATCAGATTTTTTTTATTGCTTAACCCTTAACATTTTCCCAAATGCAGATGACATTTAAAACATTTAGGAAAATATACAGATAATTCTATGAATGTTAAGTGTTTATACGTGCAAGTCCATGTAAGTATAATCATTGCATAGAGTTATAAATATCATGGCAAAATGAGAAATAGCTCGTCATGCACAATTTCTCATTTAGACACAATGTTTTCAACTTTTTTCAGTAAATATACCTTCATTTATAGGGATTTTCTATATTTTTGTCAACATGTTTCCAAAGTCGTCTGCTGCAGATTTGTTTTATGTGGGAAAGGGTTAAGCAGCCTACTAAGGGAGTCAAAATATACCTGCTGAAAAAGTTGTCTGCTGCAGATTTGTTATATGTGGGAAAGGGTTAATACACATCTTCGACTGTATATACTTACGTATGGTTACAGGGTATAAGTTTAATGTCAGCCAAGTTATCGACACACAAAGTACAGGAGTTCTCCTTCACCTGCAGGTTTCTCAACTCCGCTAACTTTTGATGTCTGAAAAACAGTAGAGCAGCGGTGTATTGCATTCCAGTATTGTAATTACATTTCATCAGTTACCTTCTAAGAAGTTTTTTTGGGGTACTTGTGCAAGGACGTCAGGACAGTTGTGTGCACAATTTGAAACAGTTCTAACAGAATGAATTGATTGATTGATCGATTGGGGTTTAGCGCGGTTTTCAACAATTTTTCAATCATTTCATGGCGGCCAGTTCACCTACTCATATGTTTCCTGGTTTTCTCACACCAGTACTGCACACAACATAGTTTCCAAACAACCGGCTGCATTTCCACATAGAATGTTAGCCAGTTGGTGAAAGACAAATGATGCTTGTCACAGTGACTTTTGTCAAAAGGCGGAAAGTTTGCCAAGCTGGGATTCAAACTCATCCATTCTAAAAGAAAATGAAGATGCTACTTCCAATTCTCAAATTCACTTAAAACCACAAAAAAATACGTTTTTACCCCAACAATGTCACACTCAGGATCTTCAGTGTACAATGTGAAGAAAGGCATTACCAGCAATTGAGATCCAAGTTTAAAAGCCTTAGCACTGATACTTATTGAGAAAAAGTAATTAGAACTATCACTGAAGATGATAAATACCCCCAAAACAGCACCTTCACCTACACCATAACTTAATAAGTAAAAGGGCCATAACTTTGTAAAGTAACATGCAATTGTAAGACCTTTAGGATATGCACATCTCCTCTTGGTATATAAGCTTCATGTAAAATTTTATTGAATTCCACCCAGTGGTTTGTAAGAAATAGGCCGGACAAAATATGGCTTCCGACCGACAGCCCCACACTCTTCTTCAAAGGGGGTATAATAATAATAAAAAAAAAATTCATTGTCGAGTTAAATGCAAATTTTGGATAAGGTTGTCACTGCCAAAAAAGCAACACCTTAGGCTTGCTTTTGCTACTTTGTTGGGGCAAGACAGAAGGTGTCCTCCCTTCCATGTAATTTATAACTACAATTTGCAGAACTTTTGTGTTCCTAGAGCAATTTTAGTGAAACTTGGTGTCTGACATTTCTCTATAATGGTTTACACTTCGATGTAGTTTTAATCAAATCCATCCAACCATGCCCTAGATATAGTACTAGAAAGATGGATGCCGTCAAACCAAATATCCCATCCTCCTTTGGCGGGAGATAAATTAATTCTTAACATCCAACTTTCAATTGTCCCCATTCAATTTGGATGAGTTAGAAAGCCGGGGTTAGTTTGATGGTGGTTGAACAACATACCTGGGTATAATTTTCTTTTCATCTGTAGACAAATGTCCAAAATCATTAAAGCACTTAAAGCTGCAATCAGTGGGAGGGTATCTGAAGGGCTTCGCCCCAAAGTTAAATTCACACTGTTGATATGACATGAAACTGGCTGCTGCAAAGAACCCAGTTCTGTAGAGAGAAAAATACATGTTGACAAAACCTGTTTCCCCTTGGTTCAAACAATCAGTAAATTTTACATGTAATGCCTCTGCAGCAGACTGCTTTTAAAATCATTGTGGCACTGAGCAATTTCTCTTTTGCCACAATGTTTTCAACTCTAATTAATTATTTAACTTTCATTTAAAGAGTTTCCATATTTTTGACAAAATCTTTTCAAAGTTGTATGCTGTAGATTTGTTGTATGTGGGAAAGGATTATTTGAGTAATTGTTTTGTAGTAACTACTGGTTACATTGTTAATCCTTTCCCACATAAAACAAATCTGCCACAGAAATGGCTTACAAAATACCAAAATGGAGGCGAAAATATGGAAAATTTCCATAAATGAAGGCATAATTATTGAATCGAGTTGAAAACACAGTAGCAAAAGACAACAAAAAATATCAAGAGCAATTTCTCCTTTTAACTCTTTCCCTCATATAGACCCTTCTGATGCCTCTGCAGCAGACGGCTTATTGAAAACGATTTTCTATTATTTGATAAAATATGTTCAAAGTCGTCTGCTGCAGAATTGTCGTATGAGGGAAAGGGTTAAACAATATTTCCCCAAGCTGTCTGTTACAGTTGTGTAAAATTGCTTCTGCATGTGGGTAAGGTTTAAACTAGTGTTCTGAAGTAATTACTGGTATTTTTATCAACCCTCATTTCTACCAGTTCTCATGAACCCATCAATATTTTTCCATTTAAAAAAAATAATGAAGTGACAATTACATGTATTGTTGATGTTTAAATTCTTAACCTTCTTCAACAAATCAAGGTTAGACGAATTTGGAAAAATCTAGACTAAACTAGAATTGTTTTTGAAAAAACAGATGTCTCCCCCTCAAATATCTGTCAAAATCTCTCAAAACATTCCAACCTATAAAGCAGACAATGGGTTCTGCACATCACCTTGATGAGGTGAACATCTGACACAAGTTTCATGAAAATCCTTCAAGCCGTTTTGGAGATATGGAGCGGACACGAAAAACAGGCTCAAACCTTTGACCTTCAAGCCTGACCTTGACCTTGAACCGGTATGGTCGGAACATGGGTTCTGCACATCGCCTTCGTGAGGTGAACATCTGACACAAGTTTCATGAAAATTCTTCAAGCCGTTTTGGAGATATGGAGCGGACACGAAATTAAGGCTCAAACCTTTGACCTTCAAGTCTGACCTTGACATTGAACCTGTATGGTCGGGACATGGGTTCTGCACATCGCCTTCATGAGGTGAACATCTGACACAAGTTTCATGAAAATCCTTCAAGCCGTCTTGGAGATATGGAGCGGACACGATTTCGGACAGACGGACAGACAGACAGACAGACAGACGCCCAGGACAAAAACAATATATCTCCCCTGTATACAGGGGGAGACATAATTATGGAAACTCTCTATGAGGGAAAGTTTTGTAATTGAATAGAGTTGAAAAGATAGTAACAAAAGGAGCAATTTTTCCTTTTTGCCAAAATCTTATTAAAAGTTGTCTGCTGCAGTTGTGTCAGTATTTGGGAAAGGATTAAAAAGCATAGGGGGTATTGTGTTACCATTTTCAACAAGGGCACCGCAAAGCAGATGCATCCCCTCGGTATTCAATTTAGAAGTAAGTGTAATTTGTCCTTGTCTCCGCCTTTGCCCTTTGACATTTACAATCAATAGGCTTCTAGATCTTACCATATACTAAATATATGGCAAGTTTGGTTAAGATCGGTCAAAGGATGTTCAGTGTAGAGTGGTAACAAGGTTGTTGATATGGGAAAATAGTCAGTCCAATTTTGACCTTGACCTTTAACCACCTATGACCTTGAAAATAAATAGGCTTCTAAACCTTGCCATATACTAACTGTATACCAAGTTAGGTTAAGATCGGTCAAAGGATGTTCAGTGTAGAGTGGTCACAAGGTTGTTGATATGGGAAAATAGTCAGTCCAATTTTGACGTTGACCTTTAACCTATGACCATGAAAATAAATAGGTTTCTAGACCTTGCCATATACTAACTGTATACCGAGATTGGTTAAGATCCGTAGAAGGATGTTCAGTGTAGAGTGGTCACAAGGTTGTGACGGACGGACGAAACGAACGAACAAACAAATGAACAAACGGACAGTCCCGTTACTATATCCCATCGCAAACCTTGTTAGCCGAGGGGATAATTATCTATAACACTTAAACAATCATACCAAGCAAATGAAAGTTATCAAAATAAGTTCACTTCAGGTTGTAGCAAGGCTCCATTAGGAAGAGTATTTGGACAAGAGGTCCATGATGGCCCTGGATCATCTACCTGATTTATGCAATGTGATTTGTAATGCCAATCACTGTAGCCTAACTCATTGTGTGGTCAGGTAAGCTAATACAAGAGGCAAAATACCCAGTATAGCTCCACTTGCCACAAGGAGAAATAACTCAACCAATGTTGTCTTTCTTATGTCAAATTAATATGACTGGTGGTGGGGGCCAATCCTATATCTTTCTATGTAAAACAGTTATCCCCAAGGCGGCAAATTTGACCAGGGCATAATTTGAACAATTTTGGAAGAGGACCACTAGACAATGCTACAAACCAAACATCTAAACTTTAGGCCTTAAATTTCAGTTTATGACAAGAAGATCATCTAACCTTTTCCCTATAAATCTCTATGTAAAACAGGTGGCCCCCGGCTCAGGGTCAACTTTGACCCTTTGTGCATAATTTGAACAATCTTGGTAGAGGACCACAAGCCAATGCTACAAATCAAAAAATATAAAATCTAGGCTTTTCAATTTCAGACAAGTAGATTTTCGAAGTTTGTGACCCTGGTGGTGGGGGCCTATTTTTTATCTGAGGGGTATAAAATTCGAACAATCTAGATAGAGGACTATTAGACAATGCTTCTCAACAAATTTCAAAGTTTTCCCTTGCAACCAGAGGATTTCTGAATGGAACAAATTTCTTTGAACAAGTTTGAAAGAGAACCATCCAAGAAAAATTCCTTCCATGTTTAGTCAAAATCCAAACCACTGTTTAGGAGGAGATGTCATTTAAAGAAAAGGTTAACAATGGATGTCCACACGATCAGACGACATGATGACTGGACAACGGACATCAGGCCATCAAAATAGCTCACCATGAGCACTTCATGATCAATTGAGCTAAAAAGTAACATCAAGGCATTTGTGATCTATGTGAAGATCAATCTGAGAATCTGCACTATTTACTCTGGCTTTGTAATGTAAGCCAAATAATCACAAAACAAAACTAGAAATATCACTGAAGGTGATGAATACCCCCAGCTGGTGCTTGACAATATACATATGTATGAGAAATTCAAGAGGCCATAACTCATTTAAAAATAATTCCAGTGCAACACGCCCACAATATGCACAACTAGGCTTGGTATCAATCATTCTTGTGATGTTATATTAAATTTTGACAAAGGATTGCTGAGAAATTTTATTTACAAGAAATGTCCACGGACCAACAGACGGACAAACCAACAAACCAACCGACTGACCGACAAGCGTGATTCCTATATAGCCCCCATATACTATGTATCTTGGGGTATAATAATTCTAGTGCAACACGCCCACAATATGCACAACTAGGCTTGGTATCAATCGTTCTTGTGAAGTTATATTGAATTGTGACCAAGGGTTGCTGAGAAATAGTGTT
Source organism: Serripes groenlandicus (assembly GCA_031761405.1). Taxonomy (NCBI): domain Eukaryota; kingdom Metazoa; phylum Mollusca; class Bivalvia; order Cardiida; family Cardiidae; genus Serripes; species Serripes groenlandicus. The sequence goes on along the minus strand of JASEVX010000010.1, from coordinate 46,702,772 downwards.
CACAAAATATGGACATATATGTAATATGTATGAGAAATTCAAGGGGCCACAACTCATTTAAAAATAATTCCAGTGCAACACGCCCACAATATGCACAACTAGGCTTGGTATCAATCATTCTTGTGAAGTTATATTAAATTGTGACAAAGGGTTGCTGACAAATAGTGTTAACAAGAAATGTCCACAGACCAACGGACCGACAAACAAACAAACCGACCGACCGACCGACCGACCGACAAGCGTGACTCCTATATAGCCCCCATATTTTTACGTATCTGGGGGTATAACTAGAAATATCACTGCAGGTGATGAATACCCCCAGCTGGTGCTTGACAATATACATATGTATGAGAAATTCAAGGGGCCATAACTCATTTAAAAATAATTCCAGTGCAACACGCCCACAACATGCACAACTAGGCTTGGTATCAATCATTCTTGTGGAGTTATATTGAATTTTGACCAAGGGTTGCTGAGAATTAGTGTTCACAAGAAATGTCCATGGACCAACGGACCGACAAACTAATCAACATGGCTTGAAGGAATATGATAGAGGGTCACCCTAGGAATATTTCTACAAAATTATTTGAAAAGCGGCTCAACACTTTCAGGAGAAGATTTTTTAAGTTTTCACGAAAGCCATATAATGCAAAATAGACCCGCCATGTTTATCGACCAATTAACATGGCTTTGAGGAATCTGATAGTGGGTCACCTTAGGAACACTTCTACAAAATTATTTGAAAATCAGTCTGACACTTTCGGAGGAGAAGATTTTTTAAGTTTTCACTATAGCCATATAAGGCAAAATAGCCTCGCCCCTGGCGGTCATGTTTTTTTTACCAATCAACATGGCTTGAAATCTGCCTTTTATTTCGTTGCCATTGAAACCAGAATTCTGCATGGTTCACGAAGGAATTCAGGTAGGTCATTGAGAGGATGCTTTCTGTGAAGTTTCATCCAAATTGACCCACAGGTTACTGAGGAGAAGAAGTTGACGGACGACGCACAATGCACGCCGGACAAAAGGCGATCACAATAACTCACCTTGAGCACTTTGTGTAAATATAAGGGAAACAGGCCCCTGCCCAATGGTGGCCATGTTTTTCAACAGATTGAAATAATTGGAACAATCTTGGTAGAGGTTCCCACATAAAACATTTGTGCAAAATTATTTTCAAATTACACTGGTACTTTTGGATGAAAAGATCTTTAAAGCATCCATGGAATTAAATTCTTTGACCAATATCAAAAAAGGCTCATCCAGAGTGAATATTCATGTGAAATTATTTTGAAATTGGTCCATTGGATAAGCAAAAGTATTTTGTAGAAAAATGTGAATGGACAGACAAACAGCTGGACACCGGATGTTGACTGATCACAATAACTTCTTGCTCAGGTGAATCAAAAACAGAGTACTCGTTATCTACACTCATCACGAATATACTATGGCTGGTTTTCAAGTAGGACAGCTTATTGTATAATTTAACCCTTTCCTGCATAAAACAAATCTGCAGCAGACAACCTTAAAACATGTCGGCAAATGTACGGAAAATATCCATGAATACTTCTTTTATTATAAAATAAGAAAAATATAGTTAAAAACATTCTGGCAAAAGGAGTAATTGCTCATTATGAGCAATCTATCATTTTGCCACAATTTTTTTTAAAGTTTTCGTCTGCAGAGGCGTCAGAAGGTGTCTTTATGTTGGAAATGTTGAACCCTTTCCCACATACAACAAATCCACAGCAAACATTGCAAACATCAGGCAAAACTATTGAAAATCTATGTGCTGACATTTTATTAAATAGAGTTAAAAATATTATGGCAAAAGGAGAAATTGCACCTAATTTGCAAGAATGCATCGTCAACTAGAAACAGGTTAAATTCTCCAAGTTCCTTCAGACTAGCATTTTTTGTAGAAGTTCAAATAAAACGGTTTTCATGTGAAAGCCAGAAACCATTCATTTAGATGGTTCCCTCTCTACAACTTACCTTGCACAGGTAAATAAGTCCTTTTCAGGTGTAAGCTGGGATCCATTTAATGAGAATATAATCTTCTGGTTCTCCATATCCAGCAATAAACCTAATACATCTCCTGAAATGAAAGAGGGTTTATTTATATTAAATCAGGGATTTTACAAATTGATTCTGCCATGTTTTTAAATATTACAAAAGAAAAGCTCTCACATAATTGACCTCCCTTTATTAACCTTTTCCCTCATATAGAAGCCTCTGCAGCAGACAGCTTTTTGAAAACATAGTGACGAAAGAAGAAATTGCTCAAAACGAACAATTTCTCCTTTTGCCACAATGTGTTCCACTTTTAGTCATAGGTTATCCATTCAATTCTTGAGATTTTCTATTTTTTAACAAAATATGTTCAAAGTCATCTGCTGCAGAATTGTCGTATGAGGTAAAGGGTTTAACTATCACATCAAGTAAAAGGCTATAGATTGATTGATTGTTTGGTGTTTTATGCATTTCTGGGTAAATTACCGGTACTGCTGGTCTATTAATCCTGACACCAGCCAGTCATTCTAAATGGTAACCCGGCAACCCTAAGCGCCAAGGAGTACAGCCATTACTACCATTTTTAAAGTCTTTGGTATGACCCAGTCAGGGATCGAACCAACGACCTGCAGGTGGACTCAGTCTACCATTACACCACCGAGGCGGTAAAAGGCTATAGAAAAGACACGCTTACAACTGTGTGGCATTTATCCTTTCCCACATAGAACAAATCTGCAGCAGACGACTTTCAAAACATCTGGGTATAAAAATGAAAAATCGCTATAAATGAAAGTATACTTATTGAATAGAATTGAAATCAATGCAATAAAAGGAAACATTGGTCATTATGAACTGTTTCTCTTTTAGCCACAATGTTTTCAAAAGTCACCTGCTGTAGAGGCATCAGAAAGTGTTAACCTGTGAGAAAGGGTAAAGCTTGATTGATTGGGGTTTAATGCCGTTTTAACAATTTCTCAGTTATATCACGGTGGCCAGTTCACCTTCTCATGCATTTCCTGGTTTTCTCACACCAGTACTTCACACAACAATCTTCCCAAGCAACTGGCTGCTTTTCCACATAGACTTAGCCCATTGGTGGAAGAGGAATGACGCATGTCGCATTGACTTTTGTCAATCCTCGGAAAGAAAGTTGGCCGAGCCGGGATTCGAACTCACAACCCCTGGATTGACAGCCCGCGTCGCTACCGACTGAGCTACCGGGGCTCGGCGAGAAAGGGTAAAGACAATATAAACTAGTGAACTCCTTGAGAAATAGTTTTCTCAATATTATTTGTTATATCTACATAAACATTAATCTAGTTATTAAAGGTGATACATATGTCACAGAGTCCAATTGTGACAGATGTAGGTTTTTTTTTGTTTCTGTTCATGTATTACTCAACAAAATTGGCCTGATTCTGACCTGTATGCATGTATATTATATTTCTGTAGAAGTATTTCCCTTTAACTCTTTCCCTAATACAGACGCTTTCTGATGCCTCTGCAGCAGACGCCTTTTTGAAAACATAGTAACAAAAGAAGAAATTGCACAAAACATGCAATTTCTCCTTTTATCTCAATGTTTTTCACTTTAGTCATAGGTTATCCATTCAATTATAGAGATTTTCCATTATTTGAGAAAATATGTTCAAAGTCGTCTGCTGCAGAATTGTCGTATGAGGGAAAGGGTTAGGCAACTTTGCAATTTGTTAATACATAGGAAGAAGTCATGATATATCTTTGCACAAATGTCTGGATCCGGTCAATATTGGCAAGTTGTAATCAGGATTTCTTGTAAAGATAAATGATGAAGTTAACCCTATCCCATATGTCAAAACATTCTGACACATCTGCAGCAGACAAATTTTGAAAACATAATGAGCAATTTCTCATTTTGTCACGATGTTTTCAACTCCATATTTAATCCAAATTGTTGTCTAGATGGTTTCAAAGCTGTCTGCTGTAGAATTGCTGCGTATGGGAAAGAGGAGTTAACATGGTTGCACAACCTGATGTGTTGCATGAAGAAATCAAACTTTTCTCTTAACCCTTTCCCACATACAGACACTTTCTGACGCCTCTACAGCAGACAACTTTTAAAAACATTGTGGCAAATTTGTTTTGAAAGTCGTCTGCTGCAGATTTGTTGTAAGTGGAAAGACATATTTTGTTATGCCTCTACAGATGACAACATTTTAGGTCAGAAGAACATTGAAAGTTCTTTCTCTCTTGCAGATTCATTTTGATGCATCTGAAGCTGATAACTTTTACCACAATGTTTTCGACTCGATTCAATATTCATATTTTTGTTGATAGAGATTAGCCCTATTTTTGCCATGGTTTTTTGATACAGATTAAGAGTATGTGGGAAAGGGCTTAATAACACTTAAACGTATATAACAAATCTTCAGCAGAATACTTTGAAAACATCTTGGCAAATTATGTAAATTTTCCCTCATATAGACGCTTTCTGATGCCTCTGCAGCAGACGCTTTCTGATAACATAGTGACAAAAGAAGAAATTGCTCAAAACAAGCAATTTTTCCTTTTGTCACAATGTTTTCCACTTTCAGTCATAGGTTATCCATTCAATTATAGAGATTTTCTATTTTTTGACAAAATATGTTCAAAGTCGTCTGCTGCATAATTGTCGTATGAGGGAAAGGGTTAAAGGAATGTATTATAATTGAATAGAGTAATTAAGGCCTGGTCAGTTGAAAACATTATGGTAAAAGGTGAATGTTGCTTTGAACATCTCAAACATTATCTGCTGCAGAGGCTCCAGAAAATCTCTGTATGTGGGAAAGGGATAATTTACTACAAAATGAACGTTAAAGATATCTTTCTTAATCCCTAACAATATCAAATAAATGAATCTTAGGTCAAAACTTGTGTCAGGTGTTAAAAAATCCTTTTCTATACTTGCAATATATATTTAATAATTTTGTAATATTGTGGTAAAAAATTCAATTTATCTGCAATTGGTAGGTTATTTTTAACATTTAGATCTATACTATATGCCAGAAAAAGCGTGAAATTTAAGAAAGATTGCTTCTTTTTTCTCAGAATGACTCTTTATGAAGAACAATGGTTTTTGATGTCGGAAAAAAATTCACCAAATCTACTTACTGTTTAAAATTTAAACAGTGCTTTTGGAGAAGTGTGAACATGAAATAAATAAGATATCACTTGCATCTGAAATACAATTTTCAATGCAAAAATCATCACGGTTTAGAAAACACAGTGAGAAGAAGACTAACTTGTCCAATGTAAGAAACGTTCCCTTTCCCACTATGTTTAATCACCTACAAGTTAACGCTTTCCCACATACAACAAATCTTCAGCAGATGTCTTTGAAATTATCAATTCATCATAAAATAGAAAATCTCTATAAATGAAAGTATGATTTTTTTAATAGAGTTGAAATCATTGTGGCAAATGGAGAAATTGCTCATTATGAGCAATTTCTCCTTTTGCTACAATGATTTCAAAAGTCGTCTGCTGCAGAGGCTTCAGAAAGTGTCTATATGTAGGAAAAGCTTAAAAACACAAGGTGCAGATACAAGAACGGACCAGAGTAAAGTGTTACAGGAAAAGATTTCAGTAAAATGAAGTGGACACAAAATTAAATCATTATGTAGAAAAAGGACCACTGGTCAAAAAGTGAATTAGATATAATAGTCTAATGCGTTTGAGGAAATTTTAAATTATTTTTTAAGAGAAAAAACTAAGCAAGTTGGGTATTGCTATATTTACAAACATTTTTCAGACTTTAAATTATTTGACTCTTATTTTAAAACTTTTTGTTTTTCATCTAAATTACTATGGTGCTTCCAAGCAGAACTCATGTACGACTATGAGTAAAAAACAAAAACTTTCAGCTAAGTGAAATAAAGAATTAATTATTTGTCAAATCCAAATTTAAATTCTTGGTACAGGAGGAATTAAAAATGGCAAAGAGTATCAATATTCACGATTCTGTCCAATGTTTTTATCAAATGGGTGAGTAAAAATAAGTTTATTCTTTCATCATCATCATCCTCATCTGAGCAACAGTAGCATCAAAGATTTGCAAGTGATATTTGGAGAAAATAGAAACAAATATATTAATTTTTGTTATTATTGATTGATTGTTTGATGTTTTACACACTGCTTTCAACAATTTTCAGTTATATCACGGCTTTTCCTGGGTAATTTACCAGTACTACTGGTCTATTTATCCTGACACCAGCCAGTCAACCGTAATTCTAACCTGGTAAGCCTGAGAGCCAATGAGGTAGGCCAGTATAACCATTTTTAAAGTATTTGGTATGACCTGGTCGTAGAACTAACCCATGATCTCCCGTCACTGAGGTTTTGTTATTGAAGAGATATGTACTTATTTGAAAATAAAAAATAAGTACATGTATAAAGATATTTAATTCCCACAATTTATAACATAATATCACATTACAGTGTAAACCTTGAAATTAGACCAAGGCAAATATATGGTACATCGTGACAGTACAAAATGAAGAACATTTCAGCAACGTGTTCAAATTAACCTTTTCCCATTTACAGACAAATCTTACCCCTTTCCCACTTACAACAAATCAGCAGCAGACGACTTTAAAAATGCCTACTCAAAAATATGGAACATCTCTATTATTGTTGATATAATTACTGAAAGAAGTTGAAAACTTTGTGCCAAAAAAAGAAATTGCTCATTATGAGCTATTTCTCCTTTTGTCACAATGTTTTCAAAAGTCGTCTGCTGCAGCGGCGTTAAAAAATGTCTATATGTGAGAAAGGCTTAATTAAAGCATCTACTGTAGAAGACTTTTTAAAACGTTGTGACAAAAGGAGTAATTTCATATCTTGCCACAATGTTTTCAACACTATTCTAAAATTATACTCTCATTTTAAGAGACTGTCGAATGTTTTTGAATATTATTGAAAACATTATGGTCAAAGGAGAAAGTGTTCAACAATTTTATAGAGTTGAAAAATTTCTCTGTTTGCCACAATGTTTTCAACAGTCGTCTGCTGCAAAGGCATCAGAAAGCATCTGTATGTGGGAAAGGGTTTAAACTATGTCAGTAATTGTTAATACCAGTTTTTTCAAATAGCATTTTCATAGCAGATGACCCTACACTGTCATATCAGGTAAATGGTTAAGGTAATTGGGTTAAATTGCCTTTCAAAACATCTAATAGCTCACCCTTATTAAACTCAACAATATAATTTAATCCTTTCCCACTTGCACCTGCGGCAGATTACCGTTGAAAACAAAGCGTTAAAAAAGAGAAATTGCCAATACTAAGAAAATTAATGTTCCTTTTTGCTCAATTGTTTTCAACTCTATTTAATAATTATTCTTTCATTTATAGATATTTCTCATATTTTTGTCTTGATGTTTTCAAAGTTATTTGCTGTAGATTTGTCAAATGTGGGAAAGAGGGGTTAAATGCTCATTGCTCATAATGAAGATTCAGATCGCCATGCACATCAATAAATTCTGATCTTGGTCTTCACACCTTTAACTCCAAGTCTTCCACAAGAACAGTTATGCTAGATAATCAGATTACATGAAATTTAAGTGTTAAATTTAGCAAATGCATTTTAAAAAGAGAAATACCAATTAAATAAATCTATAGGTTAAAAGTAAGGTGATACGACAGAAAAAAGTGCCATATTAAGTCACATTTCAAACAAACCATTTTGCATGGATTTTCAAGGATAGCTGCAGGCTCTATGGAGTTTTTAGTCATTCTTTTCTTTTATTAATTGTCTGTGTCCGTCTTTGTTGCAATTTTGTTTGTGAAAAAAATGAATCCTTATCTAATCAATGAGAAAGAGGAAAAGGTTGTGGATATTTTCTGTGGTAAGCATGATTTTATCATCATCATCATCATTGACATCATCCTCATGAATCATCATCATCATTAAAAATGTGATTCTTATCATAATTGCTGTTCCAAAAGTATGGATAATTGTTCATTTATTCGAAATTTCTTTCCCCCCCCCACAATGTTTTTAAAAAGAAACCTGACACAGAGATTGTACTTCTAAGGTATTGACATCTCATTTTGAAAATGTTGTGTTTTACTACAAGTATAGCATGTATCTGATCAGATGTAATGTAATCATATATTATGTTTCTGCTCTTGAGATCTTACAGAAATACTTCAGCATAATATTATCATTTTAATCAATTATCTTGCAGATTCATACATTAGGAACATGAAGTTATAATAACATTATATGTAATTTCTTCATTTCTTCAAATGTTAGATTCCAGTATGTTGTTAACAAACAAGTTGCTAGGAAAACCGTTAAGTCTTGCCTGCTAAGAGCAGTTAAACAACATGTAACCATAAACATCCTAATAAACATACAAACAATATTCCCATGATAACAAAAAAACAATATTGGAATTCAATAAGAAAATGCTTCATAAATCTAGAATTATTGACGACTCCTGTCATTAAATCTCAGCACATTTTGCAATCGGATCTATTTGTCAATTTCCACGTTCAATTATGGGATTTGGTCATTGAAGCGAAAACCAGAGGTTGCGGAAGAAAGTACTAACATTACATTTTAGAGTAATTATTCATAACATTTACCTAATGGCTAGAATAACTATAATCCTTTACCACATATAGACAAATTTTGACTCATACGCTGATGACGTTTTTTGAAAACACAAAAGGGAAAAGGGGTAAATTGTAGTGAAGCATAAGAACTGTGACCTCTGAGCTTTTATCTAGGTCAGTAAAACACATGCTCACTTCACACTGGGCTCTTCGTTTTGTATGAAGTTAGATGGAATATAAAGAAAGTGCCTGTACATTCAACACTAACCCTTTCCCGAGAAAACTGCAGCAGACAACTTTGAAATCATCTGCATAAAAATTAGAACATTCTCTATAATTAAAAGTGGTTTTTAATATTCTGGGCAATTTCTTCTTTTGCCATAATATTTTCAAGTCTTCTGCTACTGAGGCGTCAGAAAGCCTCTGTATGTGGGAAAGGGATAACCTCATTTCATAAAGATGTATTATAGCCTCTGTGACTTTAACCTTTGACATGGTTCGGTAAAAAGTGTCCAAGCTCACTTGACACAGAAACTTTGATGGATCTGGCTAAAAACAAAAGTGATTAAACGATGACCACATTTCAAACAGACAACTGTGACTTTGATCTGTGACCTTGGTAGATGAAACATGAATCTAGAATAAGCTCTCTTAACCCTGAACCTTTGTATGAAGTAACTGAAGCAACAAAAGAGTCCTTGACAATGAAGTCGTTTTGTACAGACATATTATAGAGACTGTAACCTTGACCTTTTAAATGCAACCAATTTTGCCCACAAATGAAAGTGCTAAGGCGATATTTTGTACAGACGTATTATGGCAACTGTGACCTTGACCTTTCACATAGTTGGTTAAAACGCAAACATGTTTCAGCTCCCTTGACACTGAACCATTATATTAATAATGAGGAATTCCACCAAAATTGAAAGTGCAAGTCGGATGACATCATTTCCTATATTCATATATATAGACACGACGGACGGACAGTCAAGGGTAACAATAAATAAATTCCCCCCCCAACTTTATGAGGAAGAGAGGGGAAAAAAGGCAAATCTTCATGGGCAAGGTCAATTTTACACTTTTTCATAATTTATTATTGAAATCAAAAGTCCTTTTTGCAAATTAAGAAGTTAATGCTCACAGGTCAACTGAAATACTCTATGGAGAAAAACCTTAACCCTTTCCCACATACAGACGCGTTTTAAAGCCTCTACAGCAGACTACTTTTGAAAACATTGTGACAAAAGGAAATTGCTCAAAACGAGCAATTTCATCTTTTGTCAAACTGTTTTCAACGCTATGCAATAATTACTCTTTCGTTAACCCTTTCCCTCATACGACAATTCTGCAGCAGACGACTTTGAACATATTTTGTCATAAAATAGAAAATCTCTTTAATTGAATGGATAACCTTTGACTAAAAGTGGAAAACATTGTGGCAAAAGGAGGAATTGCTCGTTTTGAGCAATTTCTTCTTTTGTCACTATGTTTTCAAAAAGCTGTCTGCTGCAGAGGCGTCAGAAAGCATCTATATGAGGGAAAGGGTTAAAAAGAATATGACCAAATATGTTATCAGAGGATGGATGACCCATGACTTTGCTAAACTGGCATATTTTGACAGTTGACCTTCTTTTCAGTATACAGAATTCCTTCTTTTAAACCCTTTCTTGCAAATAGTTTCATCAGCAGCAGATGACTATTAAAAACATTGTGGTAAAAGAAGAAATCACTCATAATGATATTCTACCTTTTCAATAATAGGATATTATTCTCATTGTCTTTTTTTTTACTAGATGATTTTGAAGTCCTCTACTGCAAATCTGTTGTATGTGGCAAAGGGTGAAGTAGAGATCATTGACTAGAAAAGCAAGCACATTTTAAACATTTTAAACAACTACCTTCAAAAATATAAATAAAACCTAGATCACATTTGAAATATTCTAATTCATGACACTTGAAATAGTTGACAAGATGTAAACAGAAGTGAAAATTCAGTTTGCAATTCTTAAACACAGAAAATTAAAGATTTCTTCCTGTTAAATTACCATTCATAATTATTAAGAGTCTTTAACCAAAATATGTTATCGTCCAATCATTTTGTTCTATTGTTTTATCAACAACCAATCAGTGTATATTATCATCTCTCTCAATGAATATCTACCTATTTATACAGTTTAAGGTGGTTAGTCACTCCTCTGCTTGCCAAAAAGTTAATTCTGCACTGCCAGGGTAAATTGATTGATTGATTGGGGTTTAACGCCGTTTTTAACAATTTCTCAGTTATATCACGACAGTCAGTTCACCTACTCATGCATTTCCTGGTTTTCTCGTCGGAAAGAAAGTTGGCCGAGCCGGGATTCGAACTCACAACCCCTGGATTGACAACCCCTACTGACTGAGCTACCGGGACTCGGCTGCCAGGGTAAATAAACCCCCCCAAAAAAAAAAATCATCACTCTTACTAACCCTTTCTCTGTGTGACAATTTTGACGCCTCAAAACTTTTGAAAAACATTTTGGAAAAAGGAGAAAAACCTAATTTTTTTATATCCAATTTTTGAAGTTAAATTTGTTTCCTCAGATGTTTTCAAAACAGACAACTTCTAAAGTAAGGGTATCATAATAGGTATTAAGCTCTTAACCCTTTCACACCTGCATTAAATCTGCAGCAGACCACTTTGAAATTATCAAATCCAAAATATAGAAAATTTATATAAATGATAGTAAGATTATTGAATCCAGTTGAAATCATTGTGGCAAATGGAGAAATTGCTCATTATGAGCAATTTCTCCTTTTGACACTATGATTTCAAAAGTTGTCTGCTGCAAAGGCAGAGAAAGTGTCTTTACAACAGGAAAGTTACATTTCTGAACAGTGTTTAAAACATTGTGGCAAAATGAGATATTACTTATTATGATAAAGAGCAATTAGTTCTTTAGCTACAATACTATCAAAAGTCATCTGCTGCATATGCATCAAAATGGTTCTGCAAAGGGGAAAGGATAAAACAAAGACCTGACATTCAGCTTTCAGATTTTTACAATTGAATAACGTCTGAACAGAATAGAACATGTGGGCAACAATTCATATTTACAACAAATATGTAGCAGACGACTTTAAAAACATTTCGGCAAAAACATGGGAAAATCGTAATAAATGAAAGTATGATAACTGAAATCTAATGAATAAAATCTCCTTTGGGCACAGTGTTTTCAAAGATTGTCTGCTGCAGATGCACCAGATTGTGTATGCATGCGGACAAGGGCTGGCAAGCAAGGTGCCTCAGATGTGAATGAACTGATCAAAATCAAAGACCTGTGGCATGATTTACATACATTTGGCATGTCAACAGGTTTTAATTCTTTCCCACATATAGACGTTTTCTCTGTTTAACTATCATACTATCATTTATAGAGATTCTCTATATTTTGGACTTAATCATTTCAAAGTTTTCTGCAAATTTATTGTCTGTGGGAAAGGGTTAACTTTATCCTGATGCAGACAACATTCTTCAACTTTTGAAAACATTGTGAGGAAAGGAGAAATTGCAAATGACCAGTTTCTCCTTTTCTCACATTTTTTTTCTGCATATTAAGACCATACTAACATCATTTTTTGTAAAGATTTTCCTTCAAATATGTTTGAAGGAGACGACATTCTAAATCGTTTTAGGCAAACAGCTTAAAAGACAATAATTGTTATATTTTGAATGCTAAACAATCAGGTTATATCCAGTTAAATTACAATGTAACTGCAGAGTCATGGCTTGACTGACAAACAAATTTGAATAATATTGAATGTTGGCAGTTTTAGGACCAAGATTCTACCAACTCATGGCCTCTTTATGACTGTATCAATTACATTATCAAATTCATAAGATAATTCTGTCATTGAACACTTTTATTGTTTACATGTTATGCAATCTCTTCGACCCTTTCCCTCATATAAACGCTTTCAGATGCCTCTGCAGCAGACAGCTTTTTGAAAACATAGTGACAAAAGAAGAAATTGCACAAAACATGCAATTTCTCCTTTGCCACAATGCTTTCCACTTTTAGTCATAGGTTATCCATTCAATTATGGAGATTTTCTATGTTTTGACAAAATACTTTCAAAGTGCTGCAGAATTGTCGTATGTGGGAAAGGGTTAAAATCAGACCAAAATATCTGACTACACTGCATAAGAGGTTTTCTCAAATTGACCTATTACATTTAAATATTCTATGCAATTGGAACACTCTGCAATCACCGCATCTCTATCTTGTTTAATTACAAGTTGATAACTAACCATTTTGTGGGTGACAATTTGATTGGCAGATGCAGAGGTCAATCTTGGTAAGAGGAAGTCATCAGATCATACATATAAAATATCTCATTTGCCACGATATTTTCAATCTGTTCAATAGAGTTTCTACAATTCTGTCAAGATGCTTTCAAAATCATCTGCTGCAGATGTGTGTTGTTTGTGGGATTAATGGGATTCTAGCTTGAGGGGTAAGGGAAGAAGGAGAGAAATATCCAGTATAATTCAATATATTGGATAGAGGATTGTTTTATCATTTACCCTATCCCAACAAATTTGCAGCAGACGACTTTAAAAACATCTGCATCAGAATATTGAAATTTTTCTCAATTCGGAGTATTATTATTAAACACAGTTGAAAAAAATGTGGCAAATGGAGAAATTGCTCATCATGAGCAATTTCTCCTTTTGCCACAATATTTTCACATTTCATCCGCTGCCGATGCCTTGGGGAAAAGGGTTAAAGAGCCCAACACCTGATCAAGTATAATATTGTTTAAATTCTACAATAGACACTGATGATTTGACAGCAGGAAATCTTTAACTTGACCCTTATCTTCCATTCTTCATCCTTTTCCCACAAACAGACACATTCTGACACCTCTACAGCAAAGGACTAAAGAAAACAACATGACAAAAGGAGAAATTGCTCATGATGAGCATTTTCTCCATTTGTCACAATGTATATATATATGATTAGTTTCAGAGTCGTCTGCTGCAGATTTGTTGTATGTGGGTAAGGGTTAAACCTGTCTAAGATACTGTCTGACTGCGACAAAGCATCAAACATTGTATGTATCAGGAACATGATTCAGAAGAATCAGGGATAACTGTTGACGCCTTTTGCAGAAGAAGACTTAAACAAGAGCACCGTGTACGGCACAGACGTAATATAAAATCCATTCCAGAGTTATGGGACTTGACATACAAGGTCATATAATGACCCTAAATAAGTGTGTGAAGTTTCAAAGCAACAGCTTACACAGTGTCTGAGAAAAGGCCTTTCACACAAAGGTTTGACCAAAATTCTAAGTCCAAAAAGGGGCACAATTCAGTAAAAATCCATTCCAGAGTTATGGGACTTGACATAGAGGGTCATTTAATGACCCTGAATAAGTGTGTGAAGTTTCAAAGCAACAACCTACACTGTGTCTGAGAAAAGGCCTTGCACGCAAAGGTTTGACCAAAATTCTAAGTCCAAAAAGGGGCACAATTCAGTCAAAATCCATTCCAGAGTTATGGGACTTGACATACAGGGTCATCTTATAACCCTGAATAAGTGTGTGAAGTTTCAAAGCAACAGCATACACAGTGCCTGAGAAAAGGCCTTGCACACAAAGGTTTGACCAAAATTCTAAGTCCAAAAAGGGGCACAATTCAGTCAAAATCCATTCCCGAGTTATGCCTGAGAAAAGGCCTTGCACACAAAGGTTTGACCAAGCTGGCACCGTGTACGCCAACACTTTGAATAGGTGAGCTAAAAAGTATGATTTGTTACGAGCAATTTCCCCTTTCGCCACAATTATTTCAAAAGCCATTTGCTGCAAATGTGTAAAAAAGCAACTTCAGGTGGAAAAGGGTTAAGGCTTTTGCAACCAGTAAAATACCAGATAAGTCTGCGATCCGCACAGTCTAATCTAGCTCCGCACAGTTTGCCATGAGTCATAAGTCTGCAGTAGACAACTTCGAAAATATCTAAGCAATAATATGGAATAACTTTATCCATGGAAGTAAAATTGATGAAGAGTTGACAGTAATTGTGGCAAAAGGAGAAATTGTTAATTATGTGCATTTCTTCTTTTGCAACAACGTTTTCGAAGGTGCCTGCTGCCTGCATCAAAATGGTATTTCATTTTGGAAAGGGTTAAGAATAAAAAGCTGATTCAGTACTATATGACGGTTATTTGCAAAAGGATAAGAAAATCTCAATACCTGTCAAATAGAAACAATCTGAAGAAGTTCTTAACTCTTTCCCTCATATAGACGCTTTCTGACACCTCTGCAGCAGACGGCTTTTTGAAAACATAGTGACAAAAGAAGAAATTGCACAAAACGTCCAATTTCTCCTTTTGCCACAATGTTTTCCACTTTTTGTCATAGGTTATTCATTCAAATATGGAGATTTTCTATGTTTTGCCAAAATACGTTCAAAGTCTTCTGCTGCAGAATTGTCGTATGAGGGAAAGGGTTAAAGCGTAATTATGTTTAGATAAACTTGTAACATGCAACAAGTTTCACATGATGTCATCCCCACTTAACCCTTTCCCATATACAACAAAGATCTGAGCTAAAATATAGAAAATATCTTATGTAATTATTGAAAAGAGTTGAAAAGAGTTGAAAATATTGTGGCAAAAGGAGAAATTAATTAAATTTACAATTACTCCTATTGTAACAATGTTTTCAACTTTGATGGTATTAAAGTTATGCTTTTTAATGACCTTTTTTTCTTCTTTAATTGATCTTGCATGCTTTCACAGCAGACAAGTATTGACCGATTCCCACATACAATCATTATGAAGCGTACAACTTTAAAAACATATAGGGAAACGGATGGATAATCTCAATAAATGAAAGTTACGATAATTGTTGCATAGATTTGAAAACTTCGTGGCAGATGGAGAAATTGCTCATAATGAGTTTAGCCATATTGTTTTTAAAGAAAATCTGCTGCAGATGGGTCAAAATGCATCTGCATGTGGTAACCAGTTTAATACCATATCAAGTAGCCAGTTAAAACTTGCTATATCAACAACCAATCTTGGCAGATTAATTTTCCCACATACAACAAATTTGCAACTGACAACTTTAAAAATATCTAGTCAAAATTATGGAAATTCTCTATAAATGAAAGTTTATTGCTCGTCATCTGCTTCAGATGCGTCAGATACGCCTACAAGTGGGAAAGGGTTTAAAATTAAGGACAGAACTATGTTTCAAACCTATATCTCCCTTCAAGTTTGAATTGTTGAGACACACACAAACAAGGGACCTCATCAAACTTGACATGCTTAACATTTTCCCTGATAGAAACAATGCTGAACATGTCTTCAGAATAAAACTTCTGAAAACTTTGTGGGAAAAGGAGAAATTGCTCAATGTGAGTAATTTTTCCCTTTTCCCACATTGTTTCCTACTCTTGTGTCTTTAATTCATTCTTTACATCATCTGGATTTAATACTCTCTTACACTACAGTAATTCCGAAGAACAAAGAATCAGAATAACTAGTTACAGGTGGGAAGGGTTGTGATACCATTGTAGTATAAAACCTAATTGCTATTCATAATTAGACATATATTGTTTTTTTCTCCATTTAAACGGATAGAGCAATCAGAGTGTGGTATTGTTCGAAATATATGCCGTTTAAACCATGTGGGGATTTAAGAATAGCCATGACAACTTGGATATAGCTGTATTTCAATAACTTGGAATTTGAATTACATTATATTTTTATACTTTTAACGAGCTTATTTATTACATATAAGACTTGGATGCTAAGTCTCTAACCATTTTGAACTTAGATGTTTTTGACAATAAAAACACAATATAAGATATTGTTGCAGACTTCGTACTGTTGTGGTGAAATATTGAGATACTGAAAACAGAAATTGTAAAAAAAAAATAAAATTAAAGATTATTAATTTGTCAACATGATCTCAGAAGGAGCATCTTCGGAGGGTATGGTTTCCCCCATACAACAAGCAGGTAAGCGCAACTGGGATTTTTTTTTTTATTTATTGGATTATATCTATCCAAGGGGGAGACAAAAATTAATGTGGCTGCTGAATTCATGTCAATTACAGAATAAAATGTTGTTTTGGTAAATCTTCAAGTGGCTGATTAATACAAGTTGGCTGCTTAACAGAGGTGACCGCTAACACAAGTTTGACTGTATTTCAATTGTTCTTTCTTTAACACTATTATCCCTTTCCCTCATAATTATAAACGCTGTCTGACTCTAACGGGACACACCGCGGTATAACTATTTAACTGTTTCCCTCATATAGACGCTTTCTGACGCCTCTGCAGCAGACGGCTTTTTGAAAACAAAGTGACAAAAGAAGAAATTGCTCAAAACGAGCAATTTCTCCTTTAGCCACAATGTTTTCCACTTTTAGTCATAGGTTATCCATTTAATTATAGAGATTTTCTATTTTTGACAAAATATGTTCAAAGTCGTCTGCTGCAGAATTGTTGTATGAGGGAAAGGGTTAAACCTTAATGTAAACACTTTGTTGCATCTATAGCAGATGACTTTTGAAAACAAAGAAGCAATAGAATTGATTGATTGATTGATTGATGCCATTTTCAACAGTTTTTAAATCATATCACAGCGGCCAGTTCACCTACTTATGTGTTTCCTGGCTTTCTCACACCCGTACTCGATCCACAACATACTTTCAAAGCAACTGGCTGCTTTTCCACATAGACTCTTAGCCCATTGGTGTAAGACGAATGACACTTGGCTCAGTGACTTTTGTCCAACGCCGGAAAGAATGTCTGTCGACCAGGATGGGGTTCAAACTCACAAACCCTGGAATGACAGCCCTTGTCACTACCCACTGAGCTACCGGACTTGGCTGAGGCAAATGGAGAAATTGCTCATAATGAGCTATTACTCCTGTGGTCACACTTGTTTTCAACACTTTTAACCTTAAAACTAATATTTTGTCTATAGAGATTTTCAGTATGTTTTTAAAGTAGTCTGCTTTATAAATTTATAATCAACTTTTTCTACTCAGTAAATCCGAATACATCCCTGACATGATATTTTAAGAGTCGTCTGGTTTAAGATTTTTTTTTCTTTGTGTATTGTATGGTGTTTTACAATGCTTTCAACAATTTTTCAATTATATTGGCATTTCCTAGGTAAGTTTCCAGTACTGCTGACACTAGCCAGTCAGTCGTTATGCTTACCCTACAATCCTGAGTGCCAAGAAAGGAAAGCCATTTGCTACTGCATTCAAAGTCTTAAGTATGATCTCTCAAGGGATTGAAGCTGTGACCTCCAAAAGCTAGGGTAGACACTCTACCACAACAGCATTGAGGCCGTATCTGCTTTTTAGAATATCTCAGGCAAAAGGTTTAACAATTACAACAGAGTATAGAATATTGTAGGTTAAAGAGAAATTACTGGTCTTGAACACTTTAGATTGTCTGCTGCAAATCATTCAGATGTTTTCCATATTAAGGAAATGGTTAATAAAAGTTTAACCCTTTCCCACATACGGATGCTTCCTGATCCCTCTGCATCTGACAGCTTTTGAAAACATTTTGGCTAATGAAGACAATATGAGCAATTTCTCATTTTGCTACTATGTTTTTAACACTATCCAATAATTGTACTTAAATTAATAGAGATTTTCAGTATTTTTGCCCAGATGTTTTCGTCTGCTGCAGATTTGTTGTATGTAGGGAAGAGTTAAAAGTGGTCTGGTATAAAAAGCTTCAAATGAAGTCTGTATCAGGAAAAGGTTTCAATGAAACTTACACACATTTAGAGATTTAATCTTTCATATGAGGAAATGGCAAAAACTAGACCTACAAAAAGAATTTAAGAAATCACACATCTGACTATGAAATAATTTAAAGTAAATCATAAATCAATTTTGAAATTTCTAAAAAGTATATAATTATGTATGGCTTTAAATGTTACCCTTCCTCACTTGCAAACAAATTTTGACGTGTTAACAGCAAACAACTTTTAAAAACATTGTGACAATTACTCCTTTTGCCACATTGTTTTCAAATCTATTTCATATTTAAACATTCAATTATGGAGATTTTCCAGATTTGTGCATAGACTGTTTTCAAAGTCATCAAATGCTGCAAATTTGTTATATGACGAAAAGGAATAAACCATAATAGAGATGATATAAATATTTCACAGGTTATACAATCTGATCATTTATCTTAATTATCCCTTACCCACATACAGACGCTTTCTTGCGCCTCTGCAGGAGACAACTTTTGAAAACATTGTGGCAAAAGGAGAAATCGCTCATCATCAGCAATTTCTGCATTTGCCACAATGTTTTCAACTCTATTCAATAATTTACTATCATATGAGGAGATTTTTCATATTTGTGCGTGTATATTTTCAAAGTCGTCTGCTGTAGATTTGTTGTATTTGGTAAAGGGTTAATTAATATTTTCCCTGATATAGAAGACCTCTGATGGTTCTACAGCAGATGATATTTGATTTTTTTTTAAAAACAAGAGTGTTCAAAAGCACATATTATGTTTTTCCTACCAATACAAGTATAATTATTGAATGGAGTTGAACACATCGTGGCAATAGGAGAAATTGTTCATCATGAGCAGTTTCTCCTTTAGCGACAATGTTGGTTTTTTTAAGTTGCCTGCTGCATACGCATCAAATACAGACGCTTTCTAACACCTCTGCAGCAGACGGCCTTTGAAAACATTGTGGCAAAAGGAAATATTGCTCATAATGAGCAATTTCTCCATTTGTCACACTGTTTTAATTTTATTAAATTATTGTTCTTTCATTTACAGATTCCATATCTTTTACCAAATGTTTTCAAAAGTCATCTGCTGCAAATTTGTTGTATGTGGTGAAGAGTAAAGTTTTGGCTTCAATACATTCAATACCAAGCAGAAACTAAGTACCACAATCTCACCATTGTAAAACTCAAATAATTTTCTTGAATTTACATTTGATTTCAATCACTTTTTTACCCATTACCTGAATATACTGCAATATAAGATTGTTTAGTGTTTTTACCCCGTTTCAACAAGTTTTCAGTTACATCACTGCTTTTCCTGGGTTAGTTACCAGTACTACTGGTCCATTTATCCTGACACCAGCCAGTCAGTCTCAATGCTAACACCACATCACCAAGCGCCAATGAGGGCAGCCATAACTACCATTTCAAAGTCTTCCGGGCAATCTTGAACAAATTGTAAACATTATTTTGAACATTCATTCATTCATTCTTTTCCTAAAAATGCTTTCAAAAAGTTTTCTGCTGCTGTGGTGACAAAATGTAATGTCATTTGTGAATAGTAATGGTTTTAGTAACTAAAATATTTTCTTTTTTATTTCCCTTTGTGATCAAGTCACTTTAAAATGAATGAGCACACCTTACTTACTCTTTCCCAACTGCAGATGCATTTTGACACTTTTGCAGCAGATGTTTTTTGAAAACATTGCTGCAAAAGTTAAAATTGCTTATTATAGAGATATTCCATAAATTGGCTTCCATGTTTTCTAAGTCGTCAACTGCAATTGTTGTATGTGGGAAAGGGTCAACGTATAATTGAAACCTGATTAGTTAAAAGTTAAAAACGGGTATCTGCCTAAGGGTGGAATCAGAAGCAATGTATCAAAATAACTCCCAATTTGTTAGTATAAAGAATTACACACTATCTCAATTGAGATCTAAATCTTCCACCCCATGCAAATCCAATACAATATCCTTTACGATTCAAATTTGATTTTATTTGTAGGTATTTACGTTGAAAACCTAATTTTTCTAAAAGTTTAGCTTCAAAGCTATTAACCTGATAGATTGCACCAAATGTTGTCAGCAAAATATGCTTCATCTTTAACACTGCTCTTACAGTATTACAAAACAATAAAGGTACATTCAATATCTAACAAGTTGTTTGCTTTTCTTTCTCATTTACTTTGAATGCAGCGTAGACTTGCTTAAATTTAAGTGTGTACGTGTTTAAAAGAGTTCATTTTCCAACCATATCAAATATTGACATAAATAGTCAATTTATTCCAATGCTATATTTTTAACTTGGGTGATATAAAGGCAAAGATTGAGACAACTTGGACAAAACAGGGGTTACACAAAGCTAAAACATAGTGGGGAATGCAGGCATTGTTAATTACAAGCAATGATGTGTTTCCTCACAATGTTTTTAAGTCTTTTACAAGGTTTTTTTCCACAGAACTCTTATTTGACATTTATTTACCTGACAACTTTTGATAAAGTACTGGGAAAAGGAGAAATGAGAAATGTCAGCTTTTCATTCAATAATTCCAACTTTATTTAAAAAAATCATAAGACCTTAAGCGACTTTTACACTTTTCCTGATATTAGACCACCTTTGATTCCTTTGCAGGAAATAACCCTTTCCCACATACAATGAATCAGCAGCAGACAACTTTAACAACATCTTCGTATAAATATGGAAAATCTCTGTAAATGAAATTTTCAAAATTGAATAGAGTTGAAAACACTGTGGCAAAGGCAGAAATTGCTTGTTTTGAGTAATTTCTCCTTTTGTCACATTGTTTTCAATAGTCGTCTGTTGCAGAGACCTCAGAAAGCGTTTAAGTTTTAATATTTGAAACATCAATGAAATTTCTCATAATGAGCAAAATGTCTCCTTTTCCAATGTTTTTTTTTTACCGGACTGTGCATTTTTAATTGTACCTATCATTTTTCAAAATGTATAATCGGTTTTACAATTGTTTTTCAAATAAGATAAACGGGTAAAAAACACCATTTGGCCTGATTTCCCAAATATTCATCAGAATAGAAGAGTCCAAAGTGAATTAATAATTGGTAACAAGTTTGCAATTAAACGAGGATTGATCGTAGTATTATATCAAAAAGCTAAGGAGAAGGCATCAAAATTCACACAGGTTGCAATAGAAATACTTAATTTGTAATTTAAGTAAATGTTGTAACACTTAACATTGGGTTATTTATTGGTTGATTGTAATGTATAGTATATTGAATATGGATAAATGTTTATGCCATCTGCAGAAGATGATTTTTGAACAACATTGTAGCTTATTAGACTTTAGTTAATGAGACATTTCTCATTATGATCAATTATACTTTTGTCTTAATGTTTTTAAAAGTGGTCTGCTGCAAATGCATCAAAATGCATCTGTATTTGGGAAAGCGGGGTTCAACATTACCAAAAAAGACATGACACAAGTAACTTTATCAGTTGACGGAGGGGTTGGGTGAGACAGGGTTTCCGTAACATTTCCCTTATCTAGTGTTCTGACTTGCATGTAGAAGGATAAACATAAAGTGTGGCGCCAATGTTGAATGAAATAGAAAAACTGTTTTGTTGTACCATTTTTGTTGCATAAAGGGTGGATATAGCTATAATCCTTCAAAATAAAAGGTGTAATTATAACTTTATCATTCCAACATGACATGAGTTTAAACAGTTTATCTGTGCCTTCAATTCATCTCTGCATACTTTTCAAACCTCTCAGTTGTCAAGAAACACCAAGGGATACCAGAGGGCTATCAGACTGTCATTTCTTTTTTGCTAGCAAATATTGATTTTTGTCTCCTTGTCCATTAACCCTTTCCCTCATACGACAATTCTGCAGCAGACGACTTTGAACATATTTTGTCAAAACATGGAAAATCTCTATAATTGAATGAATAACCTATGACCAAAAGTGGAAAATATTGTGGCAAAAGGAGAAATTGCTCGTTTTGAGCAATTTCTTCTTTTGTCACTATGTTTTCAAGAAGCTGTCTGCTGCAGAGGCGTCAGAAAGCATCTATATGAGGAAGAGGGTTAAGCATTTACCACCCGCCGATGCATTTTGACGCATCTGCAGCAAACAACTTCAGAATAAAGAGCAATTTCTACTTTTGTCACAATGTTTTCTAATCTATTCATTAATTATACTTTCAGTTATAGAAAGTATCAATACTTTTTGCTACATCTTTTCATTAAAGTCGTCTGCTGCAGATTTGACGTGTATGGGAAAGGGTTAAGGGACCATATATTGTGTCAACAAATCTGTAGCAGATGACTTCGAAAAAGTAAAGGAAGTCCTTTGCATACAAAAGACCTGCAGTAGACGACTTTCATAAAATTCTTACAAAAACATGGAAAATCTTTATAAATGAATGTATAATTTTTAAATAGAGTTGAAAAAATTGTGGTAAAAGGAGAGGTCATAAATGATTTACAAACCGACACTTAGTCAATCACACTTTTTGCTTGGAAGTTAGCATATGAAAAGAAGCAAATATTCACTGTGGTATGAAAGCAAGGATAGAACAATTATCAGACATAACATTACTTAGAGAATAAAGTTATTTTCTTTTTTGCCATTTATCGGATATTATGATCAATATAAACTAACAGTGAGGTCGATTTAGTGAAAACAATGTGATATTTACCAGGTGTAACATCTTAAAAATATTAAATGTCTTTGATTATGACAGTTCAAAGGATTCAAAAGTGGATGAATATTATATGGACTGTTATGTAAATAAACGAAAAAGGTATATTTCATGCTTAATATCATCATTCCTTTCAATTTGAATGATTAAGTATTTGATGTATTCTTCACTTTATCATCTATAATGGAAAATAATGATGAAATCAAGAATATATTGATGAATAAAACAAAAAAATATTCTGTTATATAACAGAAAACTTTGTAAGAAAAGGAGAAACTGACTATCATAACCAGTAACGGTCAATTTATTTCTTTTTACACAATGTTTTCTGTTCTAAATCAAAGTTATCTTATGTTCAGACATCCCTTTAATATATATGCATCACCTTGAAAAGGGTTGAATTTTTATTTTCTGTAGATGATAACAGATAAATCATTTAAATGACATTCTTGGTGCACACGAAAGGCAACTTAAAAAGACTATCATCATTTAGAAAGTGCTACAGGATTAGTAATTCTTTTGAAGTCGGATCAAGGTATATTATATTAATATGAGTATAGGCGCTAACTATTTCAGGTAAACAAAGAAATCTTAATGGTCATTAATCCGGCATGGTGATCATGACATAGAGAGAATAATTTTTGGTCTTGATCGAACTGTAATTGCGACAACGACATAAAATTTGCATCAGCCCGTAGTAATTATGACATTGTAGAACTTACACTGCTACATTAGGTCAAAGGTGGAAAACCCTAATCAGTTATTTGATACACATTGCCTAGGGACGGGAAAAATTGCTGGCTACACTGTCAATTTGTTTAACCGGATTCAATGAAAGCCAAAAATATATATTTCAATGAATGGCAAACCAGCGAGTCGGTTAATTGTAATGCTTAATCACTTTTCCACAGACACATTTTAAATGCATAAATTTGCCTCTTGAAAACAATGTGGAAAATAGAGAATTTGCGGCTTATGAGCATTCCCCTTTGGATTATGTTTGTTTTTTAAATGGTGTTATACACGGCTTTCAAGCAGTAGTTCAGTTATACCACTGTGTTTCCAGGGTAAATTACCAGTACAACCGGTATAATTCATCCTGCCACGGATGCATCTGTCAAAATGATATCCTCTTACAACTCTTTCCATCATATAGACGTTTTCTGATGCCTCAGAAGCAAACGTCTTTTGAAAACCTTGTAACAGAAGAAGAAATTGCTCAAAACGAGCAATTTCTCCTTTCGCCACAATGTTTTCAACTCTTTAAAATAATTAATCTCTCATTTTGCAGATTTTTCACGTTTTTGTATATATAGGCTTTCAAAGTCGTCTGCTGCAGATTTGGTGTATGTGGGAAGGGGTTAAACCTGAGCACTATGGAGGGAAGCCATTGCTATCATTTTAATAGTCTTTGGAATGACTAGACAAGAAATCTTACCATGATCACCCAGCACTTTTGTCTCAATGTTTGCAACAATATTCAACAATTGATTTTTCGTTGTTAACCCTTTCCCTCATACAACAAATCTGCTGCAGACGACTTTGAACATATTTTGACAAAAAATGGAAAATCTCTATAATTGAATGTATAACCTATGACTAAAAGTGAAAAACATTGCGGCAAAAGGAGAAATTGCTCGTTTTGACCAATTTCTTCTTTTGTCACTATGCTTTTAAAAAGCTGTCTGCTGCAGAGGCGTCAGAAAGCGTCTATTTGAGGGAAAGGGTTAAGAGATTTCAACTGCTTTTAACACTTTTTCACTGGCGGACGCATTTACAGCGGGCAACTTTTTTGAAAACATTCTGATGAAAAGAGAAATTGCTCAAGTATGAGTAACTGACCAGTCATGATTTAATTGACCATTATTACGGTATTGGTCAGTACAAGTTTAAGTCACACTACTCCAATAAACAAAGAGTATGAATTTTCTCACAAGTATTTTGTGGTTGTATACTCGTAACTTTAATTCTTTTATATTAATCCACTACCAGATATATATATACTCAATTTTACCCTTTCCTGCATATGACAAAACTGCAGCAGACGACTGTAAATATGTAGTCAAAAATATGGAAAATATCTGTTTATATAAGTATTAAATTGAAAAAATCTGAGCAATGTCTCCTTTTGTCACAATGTATTCAAAACTCGTCTGTTGCATATGCGTATATGAGTGGGATATGGGTAAGACTCTTGCATACTGAACAAATCTAATGGAAAGAAAGTTCAAATGTAGAAAACATTGAGGGAAAGTTAAAGCCTCGTTTTCTTCCAATGTCTTTGTTTATTTTTCGGTGCAGACGAGATATCAAAAGTTGTCCGAACCAGAGAAGGGATTCAATTCATTTTTTACCTGTATAATGAGCAATTTTTCCATTTGCAACTATGTTTTCCAAAGCCATCTGCTACAGAAGTGTCAAAATGTAAAGGTTAAGGCAAATATCATGATGTTATGTAAATGGTAAACTACAAGAATCATCTTACAACTATTAAAAATAATATTAGTAAATGTCTACAACTCAAATTAGAAATACAAACATTTTAGTCACAAACAATTTGGTTTTGACATAACAAAGGGCTTAGAGTTGACATTAAGTTAACTCCAACCTTTTTGAAACATTAAATCTTTTATAACAATATTATTTCATACTGATTTTACCCAGCTGTCATTTGTTTACCCATTTTCTGATGCAGAGAATTTTTGGTGCCTTTTGTAGCAGCCGACTTTACAAATCATCAAATCAACACTGCTAATTTTACAGATGATACAAAATCATAATTAAACATTTTCAAAGCAGCCACTCTATAAATATCATATTACATAAACAGTTGAGTAAGTTTGAATTTGCGAGGTCAAAATGTCGCCATATTTGTCAAAAATAAGCTTTTTCTTAAATGTGTGCATTCATAAATTTGCGACATCTGCTTCGTCAAAAACTGGAAACGGTGCAACATCATCATCACACTGGTCGAACGCACAGTCAATGCAAAAGTACTTTGTAATACTTATCTGTCACCATTTGCCGATGTGAAATAGAGACAATATTAACAATAGAATTTCATCGGGTTCTAGTATAGGCATTAACAAGCTTAATTGTTAAAACAACCTAATTACGAGAGGATATGTATTATTTATAATGAATAACTGGTTTGTACCAAGTTGTCAACACTCAAGGTAAATTGCAGTCTACCCGTTACAAATAAGTTATGTCCGTTAACATGTAATAATAACATACTAATAATCATAAAAAAATACTTTCGCATGTCTAAAAATCATGAACGTTATTCGCGATGATTATGAATTTTGCGAGGAAATCGGTTCGGAAATATTAACGAAAATTAATGTAAAAAGGAAAGAAATGTGTTTTACGCTATCTATATACCGGTATACTCTTAGTAGGATGTTAGATTTAAAATCTAAATCCCATTATGCCTTTAAATGCTTTTCAATGTGCAAACAATTTTAATTCTCTGAACAGAATAATTACACTTTGATTGATAGAGAGTTTGGCTTAGATGTTTTCAAAGTCTTATGCATCAAATTTGTTGTATGTGAGAAAGGGTAGGAAAGAAATCTTTTGAATGATGTAATAATGACTGTATAATGATAACAAAAACATTATCCCATGGGCTATTTTTAGACAAATTCATGGAATTAACACTTTCCAACACAACTTTTGAAAACAATGAGACAAAAGAAGAAATTTCTCAAAACAGGCAATTTTTCCTTTTGCCACAATGTTTTCAATTTTTTCAGTAATAATACCTTTATTTATGGGGATTTTGCATGTTTTGGCCTAGATGTTTTCAAAGTCCTCTGCTGCAGATTTGTTGTATGTGGGTAAGGTTTAACAGGTTATGAAATAAAACTTGATTTGTAAAGTAATGCACAATTGAAGATTGCATAGTTTTTAATCACATCTACAATAAACGCTATGAAAAGTTTCGAGGTAAAACATTGTCCCTGTTTTATAACAAAGCATTGCGCAGTCTTGCTTTATAGTATAGTCCAACTTTCAACATCATTAATCTCTTTACTATTCAGACTTAATCCAAATAGGATTAACAGTCAAAAAAAAATGTACAACATACACTCTCTAATAAGGACTCGTTTTTTTTCTCTCCACAAGTACCAAGTTTTATATCAATTTCTTACAAACACACACATTTTGATGCCTCTGCAGCAGATAACTTTTGTTGAAATCATTGTTGCAATAGGAGACATTGCTCGTAATGTGCGAATTTCTTCTTTTTGCCACAATGTTTCCAACTTTATTCAATAAGCGTTCTTTCCTGTTTACAGATTTTCCATATTTCTGATTTGCTTCAAAGTGAATAATATTTGCTGAACCAGTAACCTGTTCTTTTGAAAACATTTGTAGGAATAACTGAAGTTGTTGATGATGTTTTATACTTATCATTTAGTCAAGATGGTAGATTTCCTTCAAATGTTTTATTATTAAGTCTTGATATATCATTTCATGAAACAAAATCTGGTTCTCTAATATTTTTAACCATTTCATTTCATTTTTCATCATGAACCAACTGGAAGATAGCATCCTATTTTATAATTAAATCAACACATCCCTTGATACAGAGAACTTTTGCAACTGTTCTAAGAACAAATAAAGTAGCTAATAGGACCAGCAATTTATCTTTTTGCACAATGCTTTCAATCCTGTAAATAAATATATTTTCAAAACAGACAACTTCTTATAAATAATTAGTTACAATTAATAAATAATTAAACCCTTTTCTACATATTCTTCAACAATAACAACAATAATCAAGCCAAGGCAAGGCCGTTTGTTCAATAATAGAGAGAGGTAATCAAGCTCTATGAAATGTTTAAGTCTTGCCTACAGGGTGCATTCTTTAGAAAATTTATGGTAAATTGTTACTGATTTTACAATGAAGTGCTTTAAGACTGTTGCCTAATATTTATGGTAGGACAGCAGTGAAACAGCTTTAGTATTACCGTTTGGTTGTGACAAAAATGATATAGGCAGTGTTTAATATCAATCTATTAACTGGAATTTATAATCAAGCATCATTTGATTTTGAAATCCGTAAATTGATCTTTATTCTGATGTATCACTGAAAAGTGCTTAATACAACAGAATTGGAATTTTCCATAGGAATGATGGAGTATATACTTACTACATGTATAATTCATTCACATAAACATTTAATTGGTTAAACATTTAAACAAAACTACAAGTTGATAAGGAACTGTTCCAAAATTCAAAGCTCTGTCAAAACAATTTGAAGTGTTGAGTGTTATTGCATCGGATGTGATAAAAAGTAGACTCAATAAGTAAAATACTATATGTGCGAAGCTGAAGGAATATGAATCTCGAGGATAATTTGATTGTTGATGGAATTAAAAAGGATATTCAACTGGAATTGCTCTAAAAAAAAGTGTCAAAATCAATTGGCTTCACATATATGTAACTGGAAAAAAAAATGCCAGGCATCCAAATATTGACTGGGAAGGCAATTTGTGAAGTTACTTCTTTACAGTGGGAAGATACTGCGTGCAATGGTGAGGCTTTAAAGGTTACCTTACACAAGGCTTTAAACCATTTCCCACATAAAGCCGCTTTGTGATGCCTCTGCAGCAAACTTCTTTTGGGAAACATTGTGGAAAAAGTTGAAATTGCTCATTATTAGCAATTCCTCCTTTTGCCACAATATTTTCAACCCTATCAAGTACTTATACTTTAGTTTATAGGGAATTTCAATATTTTTGCCTAGATGTTTTAAAAGTCGGCTGCTGCTGATTTGTTGTATGTGTGAAAGGATTAAAGCCATGAGCTTTGAATGTGCCAGGGGAAAATGTAATATTTTGACCAAAAGTCAACTTTCGATGCAGTATTGATAGTGTGAGAAACGGAGAAACTGCTCATCCTGAGCAATTTCTCCTTTTTCTTAATCCTTTCTAAGTTTTAACAAATTAGCAGAAGAGAACTTTGAATACATCTGGGAGAAAATAAGGAACATTTGCCTAAATGAAAGAATAATTATTGAAAAGAGTTGAAAACATTGTGGCAAAAGGAAAAATTGCTCATCATGAGCAATTTCTCCTTTTGTCATATGTTTTCAAAGGCCATCTGCTGCAGATGGCCTTAAAATACATCTACATGTGGGAAATGATTTTTAATTTTTAAAAAGAAGTCTGTTACTGACAAGATGTTTATTTCATTGATAGACATTCATAATTATTAGTAAGTCACGTTTAAGAATTAAAATCAACATATGAATAGAATAAAAGAAAAATCTTCATCTTATTTTTATTTTTTTGAAACAAGCACTTATGGATTAAACTTCATTCTCAGATCTAAGAGTTGATAACAGTTACTTCTAATTTCAAACCAAACATTCTTACACCATTTCTGCAAGATATAGTACATATAAATTGAGCTATCACATGATGAATACATTACAATGCCTGTTTGCATACAAATAATATTCTGGCCTCATGAAAAATTTAAAAAAAAATGTGCAAGCTTGTTCCTTTATAACGTTGGAGTAATATGTTTTGATTTTGTTGGAACTAAGCTCAATAGTCTATTATATCAATTACAACATGTACATGAACATATATTGTCATTACGTTGACCGTTTATGTTTCCATTTCCTTTTTATCCCAACAGCATGAGAGGAGATTTAATTTGGTGTAGTATACAAAAAACAACAATTTCAGTCCAACATGGCAGTGAAACAAGTTGGTGTGTGTTGTCAATACAATTAATTTGTCACTTTACATGAGTGTTTTCTTGTGTCACTTTTAAATTATATTATTTCTAATGTCACTTTACAAGAGTGATTTCTCATGTCACTTTACATCAGTGTTTGCTCATTCCACTATGCATTAGTGTTTACTCATGTCACTTTACATTATCGTTTGCTCATTCCATTTTACATTCATGTTTGCTCAGTGTTTGCTCATTCCACTTTACATTGATCATTCATCATGTCTCTTTAAAAAATATTACCTCTAATGTCACTTTACAAGAGAGATTTCTCATGTCAAGTTACATTTGTGTTTTCTCATGTCACTTATCATTCGTGTTTTCTCATGTCACTTTAAAAAATGTTTTATGTCCCTATATTATTGGACATATCACTTTACATCAGCGTTTTCTCATGCCACTTTACAAGAGCGATTTCTCATGTCACAAGTTTTCTGCATCAGTAAAAAAAAATATGAGAGTTATCATTGTAGCCCTTTCCCAGATGCATTTGCATCCAATTGCATCTGCATGTGGGAAAGGATTAACTTAATTAAATGCTCTGTATAAAAATACTGCTGGTTTAACGGGTTTTAATTTTATTTTTTCTATGTCAGAAATCTATAGTTCATTACAATTTTGATTTATGAAACTTTATCTAATTTTATCTTTCCTCCTTATAAATGACCTTTGACATCTGAAGCAAGTTACACTAGAAATCATTGCATAAAATTCAATGCTCTTTTTTATCCAAATAATGTTTTCAAATCTGTCTAGGAAGACACTGAAATTATCATAAAAGATATTATGGTTCATTTAAACCCTTTTCCACATATAATAAATCTACAGCAGTTGACTTGAAAAAAGATATACACATGTATAAATAAAAACAGGAAAACTCTCTAAATAAAAGGATGTTTTTGATAAGAGTTCAAAACAATGTGGAACAAGAGGCCCATGAGGGCCTATGCTCTACTGGTATGGTTATTTGGTCATTTTCAATCCAGAGCATGTATGTATGGTGAAGATCGGATAGTAAATGGGGGCTCTTTTGTTTTCACAAGCTGTATTATAGTAATTTTAACAATTTCATGGGCCATAATCCATTCTTGCAGTGGCGGATCTGGCTGGTTTTCAAAAGGAACCAAGCTCTAATCAGTATTTAACTACTATCTAAGTTTGGTGAAGATCAGATAGTAAATGGAGCCTCTATTGTGTTCACATGCTCAATTATAGCAATTTGGACAATTTCAAGGGCCATAATCCAGTCTTGCATGGGCGGATCTGGCTGGTTTTCGAAAGGAACCAAGCTCTCATGGATATCTAACTACTGTATAAGTTTGGTTGAGATACAATCAAAAGTGAAGACTGTATCGTGTTAACAAGCTCTTTTATAGCAATTTTGACCATTTCAAGGGCCATAATCCAGTCATACATGGGCGGATCTGGCTGGTTTTCGAAAGGAACCGGGCTCTCATGAATATCTAACTACTGTATAAGTTTGGTTGAGATACAATCAAAAGTGAAGACTATCGTGTTAACAAGCTTTTTTATAGCAATTTTGACCATTTCAAGGGCCATAATCCAGTCATGCATGGGCGGATCTGGCTGGTTTGCGAAAGGAACCAAGCTCTCATGGATATCTAACTACTGTATAAGTTTGGTTGAGATACAATCAAAAGTGAAGACTGTATCCTGTTAACAAGCTCTTTTATAGCAATTTTGACCATTTCAAGGGCCATAATCCAGTCATGCATGGGCGGATCTGGCTGGTTTTCGAAAGGAACCGAGCTCTCATGGATATCTAACTACTGTATAAGTTTGGTTGAGATACAATCAAAAGTGAAGACTGTATCGTGTTAACAAGAAATTGTTTACGGACGCACGGACGCACGCACGCACGCACGCACGCACGGACAAATCGCCACGACATAAGCCCTTCTGGCCTTTGGTCAGTAGAGCTAAAAATGAGAAATTGTTCATAATGAGCAATTTCTCCTTTTGTCAAAATGTTTTCGAAAGTTGTCTGCTGCAGAGTCGTCAGAAAGTGTCTATATGCAGGAAAAGGTTAACCCCCCTTTCCCTCATACGACAAATCTGAAGCAGACAACTTTGAACATATTTTGTCAAAAAATGGAAAATCTCTATAATTGAATGGATCGTTTAGAGCAATTTCAACGAATCGTCTTTTGTCACAATGTTTTCAAAAAGCTGTCTGCTGCAAAGGCGTCAGAAAGCATCTATATGAGGTAAAGGTTTAAGATATTCTAGACCAAAAAACAGAATTTGTGTGATATTCAGACGTACAATTCTCTATTCATGATTGATCCTTTTCATAAAAGAAACACATTATGATGTAAAAACAAGAGACGCTCTATAATACAATGTTTAGACAGCTTTTTAAAAACGTAGTGACAAAATAAGAAATTGCTCAAGACAAGCAGTTTCTCCTTTTGCCACAATGTTTTCCACTTTTAGTCATAGGTTATCCATTCAATTAGAGATTTTTCTATTTTTTAACAAAATATGTTCAAAATTGTCTGCTGCAGAATTGTCTAAGAGGGAAAGGGTTAAAGCAGAAATGAGTAATACGCAGCTTCTTTTCGTTCTCCAACAATATATTTTATTTTGGTATAAAACTCATATATAATATCAATCATCTAACTTTCGTTTGACTTTCTTCAGAAATTAATCAATTAGAAGAACCTAATAATAGAAAATAAAGAAATGATGCCTCTTTCTCACATACAATCAATTTACTGAAGACAACTTTGAAAAGGCGAAATAAATGAAAATATCTATAAATGAGCAGATAGCTAAGAGGATTGGAAACATTTTGGAAAAACGACAAATTGCTCATCATGCGCAATTCTTCATTTGCCACAATAATTTTAAAAAGGTGTCTGCTGCAGATGCATGAATATTCAACTGAATGTGGTACTGGGTGGGTTAAATGTTATTTGTTGGAGCCTAAAAGGTCCGGATTTGAAATTCTGTTTATCGGTTACCTAAATTAACAGTTGTGACATTTATAAATAGATGTTTAAAATGATTTATCTTGAATTAGTAATCTAATTCAACGATCCTCTTTTTAGAATTTGATCCAATAATTTCTTTTTCTGAATATTTTAAAAAGGTTCTCTTACTTCCTTTTCCCTTTCCAACAAACAGACACTGCCTCTGCAGCAGACAACTTCTTTTAAACATTGTGTCAAAATGAGAAATTGCTCATGATCTAATAATTTCTCTTTCATAGATTTGTCATAGTTTTGCCTGTTATGTGTCTGAACTCGTCTGCTACAGATTTGTTCTATGCTGGAAAGGGTTAATGTCATGAAGATATACCGGATAGTGATTAATGAATCAGTACTCTCTTCCACCAAAGTAACAGTTCTTGATTACTCTGCGGTAGAATTGTAAAAAAAAAAATGTTGGAAAAGGAGATATTGCTTATAATTATGAGAAGATTTTTTTTCTTTTCAAATAAATTAAAACAGAAAATAATCACCATATTTAACTTCTTTGCAAGATATATAAGCTACATAAGAGAGAATGTAATCAAATATGTTTTATCTTTATTAACCGGTTTCCACATTTTGACACAGCTGCAGCAGATGACTTTTGAAGACATTGTGGCAAATGAGAAATTGCTAATTATGAGTAATTTCTCCATTTGCCTCAATGTTTTCAACTCAAATAATTGTGTT
This sequence comes from Serripes groenlandicus, assembly GCA_031761405.1. Lineage (NCBI taxonomy): Eukaryota > Metazoa > Mollusca > Bivalvia > Cardiida > Cardiidae > Serripes > Serripes groenlandicus. Next base: position 46,669,287 of record JASEVX010000010.1, on the reverse strand, counting down.
TTCATTTAAAGTGAATTTTCATATTTTTGCCTGCAGATGTGTTGGTAATGTATATGGGATTTTTTGCATAGATGTATTTAAAGTTGTCTGCTGCAGACTTGTTGTACATGTATATGTGAAAGGGCTAAAGTATGCAATTTTCATGTTTTTCAGGAAACTACTTTATTATGGACTCGGAGCAGATCGTCTCCAATCCATATCAAGAGTTACAAACAGAAGCGCTGGACAGCGTTAAAAAATCCTCAAACACAGAACGTCTTACATCGGTCCGTAACAATGTCTGTGAACATCATCTCCGAACTGAAACTGGTCATCTGGAGAAACAGCGGACACACAGTCTTCGTAATCTTCACATGGATTCAAGTAACCTCCGTTATCAAGTCAAGGTCATGGATATAAATAAACGCAAAAATGGCCTCGCTATGCAGCAAAGAATGTTACCAAGGAAGGATTTTTCTTACGACCATCATCAGATATCAATCAGCGCCAAGCGACTGGGCGTGACCTCGGAGCAGTCGTTTTATCTGAACAAAAAGTTACAATTCCCACTAAGAGGTAATATAACAAGAGACCATAATTCAAAACCATTCATAAAGAAAGCTCAAAGGGCCATGGCTAATCATGCATTCAATAAAAAGTTTGAACAAAGATCCCAAACAGCTCAGACATTTGAACGAGCACCGACAGCCCAAACCATGTCAACAAACGTAGAAATTATGTCACCGGAACCTCCATCAATCAAGATGTACGATCGGTCAACTAGACGTGGGTCTAAATCTGCCCCTCCTAATGCTAAACTATCTGTTAGCGAACCAAAAATGTCACGGTCAAGGCTAACAACTGTCGCTGATGTACCAGATGGAGCAAAATTGCCAGAAATTACAACACCAAGTATTGCGACAGCCGCGCAGCAAAATAAATCACATGTTAAGTTTCTAGTAGAAGAACCTGGACCATTCAGACAATCAACTCCGAACCAGTTGCAAAGATCAAAAACATATTACTCTGGGATGACACGAAAACCCAGGTCGTACAGCGAAGCATGGGATAGCGATTCCGATGAGGATGACTACATTTTTACGGAGAAGGTTGATCTACGTGCACTGTTTTTTGGGGATAAGACACAAAGTGGTGACAACAAAAGTGCAATTAATGGATCAACCACTCCGAGGACTGTTTTAACAAACATGAGTGGAGAGCTTCCACTTTTCCAAAGGCCTCCAAGTCAAAAACCTCCCTCTGAGGAGCAGATGATTAAGGAAAATATAGAATTAAAAGAGAAAATAGACAGTTTTCTCGGTCACGTTCCGAAACAGCAGAAACAAGTGGAAAAGAAAGAGGAGAAAAAGGAAGAAAAACTTGAAAAGAAACAATCAGACTCAGAAAAAGGAAAATGGCAAGATTCCGCCAAAAAGGCATCCTATATCCTGGGGGTTTTCTCTAAACCAATAGATAAGGAAAAAATATGGGGAGGACAGACAAACAAGGACAGTGAAGAACTCGAGAAAAAGAAAAAAGTGGAAGAAGTGAAAGTCATTGAAAAGCCAAAATCCGCCGAGAGGGAGAGACCTACGAAGCGTAATCTGTGGGAAATGATCAATGTGAACATGAACAACGGCAATCTCGATAAACATTACAGCGCAAATGATTTACTTCTGCAACAGCTCACAGGAATCTTGGTTCAAAGTGATAAGAATCCACCCATACCATTACACTCTGCGAGTCGTGCTCTTCGACACACACCCACATTCAAAATGAGGCGGGTAGTGGAGGAATTGATGCGTCAACGTACGCGCTATGAGCAACAAGAGGTAGAAAAATTACAGCAACAAGAGATGGGTGAGGGTGGGCAAATAATGCAGGGTGAAGACTCGGGTGTACAGCATTACCCATCCAGTGCATGGGCTTCACCCACAAAACAGTTGGAACAGGAATCTTGACCAATTAACTTTTTAAATTTGATGTATTAATTCAAACACGAATGTTCTTTTCAGCAGTTATCATCAGACTTTTCATCAAATGTTACTAAACCCTTTTGAATTTAGCCATACCTTCAGCAGACGACAGTGACAAATAGAGATTTAGAAGTATGCTGCCGATTTGTCTTGTGTGGAAAGGGTTCAATCTAGGACTCTAACCCTTTCCCATCTGCAGCAGACGACTTTTGAAAACATTGTGACAAAAGGAGAAATTGCTCAACTTTTTTCATTAATTATACCTACAATTTTGGAGCTTTACCATATTTTTTAGTGGACATTTCCAAGGTCCTCTGCTGCAGATTTGGTGTATGTGGGAAAGGGCTATGTGGTATGTTTTAGAAATCATTAGCTTATAAGTTATGTACTCTATAGCAGTCATGTGAAATTGTATTTTTAAGCCCTTTTTTCTAATTAACCCTTTCCAACTTGCAAACTAAATCTGAGGCAAATAATGGCAGCATTTGAAGAAAAAAAAATTGAAAATATTGTAACAAATGGAGAAATTGCTCTATACAACAATTAAACTTTCCTTTCTAGAGAATTTCAATATTTTTGTCTAGATGTTTTCACAGTCATCCTCTCAGATTCGTTGGAAAGGGTTAATTAAATTATGTAATATAGATTATATTCATCATGTCAACTAACCACAGAGGGGATATTAAAGGTATTCATTATTTGATATATTAATGATTTATTATCCTTTCCCAATTATAGAAAAAATTAATGCACTGCATCTGAGGACTACAAAAAACATTCTGGGTAAAAACAAGAAATTGCTTAACCCTTTCCTGCAGCAGACGACTTTGAAAATATTTTGTCAAAATATAGAAATTCTCAATAATTGAATGGATAACCTATGACTAAAAGTGGAAAACATTGTGGCAAAAGGAGAAATTGCTTGTTTTGAGCAATTTCTTCTTTTGTCACTATGTTTTCAAAAAGCCATCTGCTGCAGAGGCGTCGAAAAGCGTCTATATGAGGGAAAGGGTTAAAATATGCAATATTTCTTTTCTTGAAATGTATTCTTCACTTAATTTTATGAATTTTCTTGGGGTTTTATAGATAAGTTTTTATCATTTATCTTCAGAAGTTTTTATCTTTGAAGGTGCTGACCTCCAGATGGAGATACAAATTATGAAATGTTGAAACTTCTGCAAATAATGCTAATAGTGAAAACAATGTTAGTAATAAATAGTTCAAAACTATTTTGGCAGTAAAAGTTGAAAAACAGGAAGTTGAAAGTCCAGAAAATGTACACAATTTAGCATTCTGGGTATGTCTACCTCGTAATAATGAAGCATAAAAGATAATTATCTGGATACTTATTGTGCTGGAAAGGGAATTTATAATTTTAATTTTATCCCAGATTTATGATTCTAATATTTCAAGTCAACTTTTGAACAGTTTAATATATATAATCAGCAGTTCAGCACCTTTAAAGTTTCAGACAGGCAAAACTTGATTTACATGCAGGAACCTTTGCTAATATTTCAATGGAAACCATTTGTATTTCTTGCGCTTATGTGTTAACTGCTTTTGATCAACATGGTTAAAAAAGGTCAATTTATACATATCCTATTGCAAGAACATTTGTATCAATATGGCTTCATACCAATTAAAAATGATTTATATTCTTTATAAATAAATTCTTCATTAAAAACCCTTCGCTAATTCAATTCCTTGTCTAGATAGTCCCTGTAAACCATCTAGTAATGCAAAGAACTTAACATCCTGTATGGATTTACCAAATATGATATTTGAAAGAGTCGTCTGCCTCAAAAACATTCGAAAATAAATGGTAACATTTAAATCAAAAAACAAATTGAATACAATGAAGTAAAACATTGTGGGAAAAGCAAAAATAAATCATATGAAGCAATTCCTCCTTTTTCCATTATGATTTGAAAAGTCATCTGCTGCAATTGCATCAAAAGTAAACTGTGTTAGGTGCATCTACAGCAAACGACTTTTGAAAAAATTGTGACACAACTCTCTTCAATAATTATACTTTTATTGATTGATATAGAATATCCATAATGTTAGCTGGATGTGCTCAAATGCATCTCCTGCAGCTTCCCTGTAAGTCTGAAAAGGCTAATTGAAAGCATTTTCTCAAATAACCAACCTTTGTCGAATCTGTGGTACCAGTAACCACTGTATAAAACAATACAGTATTAAAAGGAAGTGATAAAAAGAGAAATAACTAATATATGTAATTAGCTTTTTTGGTGTTATGTTTTTCATTTAAATCTTTTAACCCCACTTTCTTTCATACAATAAATCTGCAGCAAATGACTTTGATTGATTGATTGGGGTTTAACACCGGTTTTAACGATTTCTCAGTTATATCACGGCGGCCAGTTCACCTACTCATGCATTTCCTGGGTTTCTCACACCAGTACTCTACACAACAATCTTCCCAAGCAACTGGCTGCTTTTCCACATAGACTTAGCCCATTGGTGGAAGACGAATGATGCATGTCGCATTGACTTCTGTCAATCGTCAGAAAGAAAGTTGGCCGAGCCGGGATTCGAACTCACAACCCCTGGATTGACAGCCTGCGTCGCTACCGACTGAGCTATTGGGGCTTGGAGATGACTTTGAAAACATTAAGTAAAATATGAAATATATCTTTAAAAAATGTATAACTATTGAATAGAGTTGAAAACATTGTGACAAAAGTAGAAATGGCTCATCATGTGCAATTTCTTCTTAGGTCACAGTGTTTTCAAAAATTGTCTGCTGCAGATGCTTCAAAATTAGTCTATAAGTTGGAAAGGGTTGAAAATCAAATGTTTTCATTCTTTAATAAGTTTTTCAAATCATATCTAAAGACCAAGTTCAATTGATTGTTTGGTTTTTTACGCCGCTTTCACCAATTTTTCAGTTATATCACAGCATTATCTGGGTAAGTTACCAGTTATACTGGTCCATTTATCCTGTCACAAGCCAGTCAGTCGTAATGCTTATCCTGAAACCCTAAAGGTGAAGGAGGGCAGCCATAACTACCATTAAAGTCTTTGGTATGACCCAGCCAGGGATCAAATCCACGACCTCCCACACCGAGGTGGATGCTCTACCACTGAGGTGGTCACCAAGTTCAATTTTGTTGACAATATGTTTTATTGTGATACAGAAAAATCAATGGTTAACCCTCCCCCTCATATAGACAATTTCTTATGCCTCTACAGCAGATTTTTTGTTAAAACATTGTAAAACAAGCAATTTCTCTTTTTGCCGCAATGCTTTCAATTTCAAACACGTCTGCTGCAGTATTGCTGTATGTTGGAAAGGGTTAAAACTTTCCCAAAAAGCTGTAATTAAGATATGCTATCGGCAACTCATGTTATTGCTTCAATTTTGAGGACAGCTACAGTTCAGAATAGAACAAAATCACCTGATTTTAAAACTTCTAACAAATGGAAAACTGAAAGAAAAAGATTCATATTGATTTCAAAACCTTGTATTGAAAGATGAAAATCCTCATTTCAAGCAGTTTCTTCTTTTTCCACTATTTTTTTTTTTAAATATGTCATTAGTTTTTTGTATCAATGAAAGAAATAGCTTTCTTTTTGGTGACAATCAGACTTCTTTTATCATTAACTGAATTCCTAAAAAAATAAACACCTTTAACCCTTTCCAACATACAACAAATCTGCAACAGACGACCTTTAAAACTTCTAACAAAAATTAGGAAATTCTCTATAAACAAAAAGTGTAATCATTTAATAGAATTGAAAACATTGTGGCAAAAGGAGAAATTGCTCATTATGAGCAATTGCTTCTTTTGCCAAAGTGTTTTCAAAAAGTCGTCTGATTTAGAGACGTCAAAAAGCGTCTGCATGTGGGAGAGGGTTAATAAGAAGGAAAGGATCAATTTGAATGGAATCCAAGGCAAAATAAATACAATGTATGAGCAAGGATTAAGATTTGGCCCATTATTTCATATGAATTGTGTTAATCACCAAGTTAAATGGATTATATCACTTTAATCCTTTCCCACATACAACAAATCAGCAGCAGATGACTTTGAAAACATCTAGTGAAAAACACAGATTGCCTCTATAAATGAGGGTATATATATATATATATATAATTACTTTAAAAAGTTGAAAGCCTTGTGGCAAAAGGGGAAATTGCTCATGATGAGCAATTTCTCCTTTTGCCACAAGGTTTTCGAAAGACCTTGCAATCAGAAAGCATCCATATGTGGAAAAGGGTTAACACACGACAATATAGATTTAACTTTACACTCTTTCTTTGTGTAAAGCAGCACTTATAAAAACAAGAGGGCCATGATGGCCCTGGAATCGCTCACCTGATTTTTTTTTTCACTTTAGCTATATAAGCCCCGCCATCTGGCGGACATAGTTTCCGACCAATCGACTTGGCTTGAAGGAATCTGATAGAGGGTCACTCTAGGAACATTTCTACAAAATTATTTGAAAATCGGCCTGACACTTTTGGAGGAGAAGATTTTTTAAGTTTTCACTATAGCCATAAAAGGCAAAATAGCCCCGACCCCTTGTGGCCATGTTTTTTGACCAATCAACATGGCTTGAAGGAATCTGATAGAGGGTCATCCAAGGAACATTTCTACAAAATTATTTGAAAATCGGCCTGACACTTTTGGAGAAGAAGATTTTTTAAGTTTGCACTATAGCTATATAAGGCAAAATAGCCCCGCCCCCCCTGGCGGCCATGTTTTTCGACCAATCAACATGGCTTCAAGGAATCTGATAGAGAGTCACCCAAGGAACATTTCTACAAAATAAGTTCAAAATCTGCAAACCAATTTGGGAGGAGAAGAATTTTGAAGTTTTTTTCGTTTCGTTGCCATGGAAACCAGAATTCTGCATGGATCCCAATAAATTGAAGGAATTCTGGTGAGGTCATTGAGAGGATGCTTTCTGTGAAGTTTCATCCCAATTGACCCACTGGTTACTGAGGAGAAGATGTTGAAGATTTTTTAAGTTTTCACTATAACCATAAAAGGCAAAATAGCCCCGCCCCCTGGCGGCCATGTTTTTCAACCAATCAACATGGCTTGAAGGAATCTGATAGAGGGTTACCCAAGGAACATTTCTACAAAATTATTTGAAAATCGGCCTGACACTTTTGGAGGAGAAGATTTTTTAAGTTTGCACTATAGCCATATACGGCAAAATAGCCCCCCCCCCCCCCCCCCCTGGCGGCCATGTTTTTCGACCAATCAACATGGCTTGAAGGAATCTGATAGAGGGTCACCCAAGGATCATTTCTACAAAATAATTTGAAAATCGGCCTGACACTTTCGGAGGAGAAGATTTTTTAAGAATTTTGAATTTTTTTTCATTTCGTTGCCATGGAAACCAGAATTCTGCATGGATCCCAAAAATTTTAAGGAATTCTGGTGAGGCCATTGAGAGGATGCTTTCTGTGAAGTTTCATCCCAGTTGACCCACCGGTTACAGAGGAGAAAATGTTGACGGACGACGGACGACGGACAACGGACGCCGGACATAGGGCGATCACAATAACTCACCCTGAGCACTTCGTGCACAGGTGAGCTAAAAATGCAATGTAAGCACATTTGGAAGAAGGATAAAGAATTACTGAAAAACTTCCAACCAGTCAAACAACTTTGATTTTTTAATTTTATTGCATGGACAATTTGTGCCATGGTATACATGTAGTTTTAGATGTTTCAAAAGTTAACCTTTTCCCTGATAAAGACAACTTTTGACACTTCTCATCTAGACAAAATTTGGAGGGAAAAAATGCTCATCATGAAGACTTTCTTCCTTTCGTACAATATTTTTGAATTATATCACTATAACACGCTGCAATATAGATTTAACTTTACACTCTTTCATTGTTCAAAAGAATTACTGAAAAACTTCCAAACAGTCAACAACACTGAATTTTTAGATGTTTTAAAATTTAACCCTTTCCCTCTCCTTTTGCCACATTGTTTTCAAAAGTCGTCTGCTGCATGGGCGTCAGAAAGCGTCTATATGTGTGAAAGGGTTAACACATTCCCTGATAAAGACAACTTTTGACACTTCTCAAGCAGATGAAATTTAAGAAAAAAAATGCTCATCATGAAGCCTTTCTTCCTTTCTTTTTTCAACCCTGTTTTACAGAAATAACAGCTTTGTACAAAGAAAGAGTGTAAAGTTAACCCTTTCAAAGCTGCATTTACAATGCATTTATATGCAATGTAAGCACTTTGAATAAAGAATTACTGAAAATCTTCCAACAACTCTGAATTTTTTATTTTATTGCATGGACACATTGTGCCATGGTATACATGTATTTTTAGATGTTTCAAAATTTAACTCCCTTTCCCTGATAAAAACAACTTTTGAAACTTCTAAAGCAGAGGAAATATGGAGACAAAAAAAAGAGCTCATCATGAAGACTTTCTTCCTTTCCTACAAGCCGAGCCCCGGTAGCTCAGTCAGTAGCGACGAGGGTTGTCAGTCCAGGGGTTGTGAATTCAAACCCCAGCTTGGTCAACATTCTTTCAATTATTTGACAAAAGTCATTGTGACAAGCGTCATTCGTCTGCCACCAATGGGCTAACATAACAGTCTATGTAGAAAAGCAGTTAGTTGTGTGGATTACTGGTGTGAGAAAGCAAGGAAACAATTCGGTAGGTGAACTGGCATCCACGATATGACTGAAAAATTGTTGAAAACGGCATTAAACCCCAACCAAGCAATCCATCCTTCTACATTTTCAACCCTGTTTTACAGAAAGAGCATCTTTGAACAAAGAAAGAGTGTAAAGTAACCCTTTCCTACATACAGACGCTTTCTGACGCCTCTGCAGCAGACAACTTTTGAAAACATTGTGACAAAAGAAAAAATTGCGTTCAACTTTATTAAATAATTTATAGATATTTTCATCATTCTTGATATGATGTTTTCAAAGTTGTCTGCTCCAGATTTTTTGTATGTGGGAAAGGGCAAATAGTATATCATTTTATATCATCAGCATCAGATTTGTTATAGCTCTTTCCAACATGTAGACAAATCAGCAGACGACTTTTGAAAACATCTGCTGAAGATTTATTGCATTCTGGAAAGAGTTAAAACTAGGGATGGCAACGAATATTCAAATATTTGATTTTAAGGTTGAATATTCGAATACTATATCATGATTCGAATATTCGATGAAAATCTGGAGTATTCTAATATCTATATATATAAATCAAATTGACCGTACTTGAAATATTTACCCACGCTTTCTTGTTAAAAACTGCAAGTAAAGGGTTGCCGATGGTCCATTCTACTCGTATTTTATAAGGTGTAAATACTGTAGATAACATGTCACACTGATAATCCTTGCTTTGGGCTATTGAAGTGATCGATACTTTATCGATAGTTTCGTTCTAAAATGCCATAACTTCAACTTGCATAACATGTAGTTACTTTTTTATTTTTTTTTACATCAATCAAACAAATCCGTTGGTTTGGCCTTGCAATTATCTGGTTTGTATTTAAGATTAGCAATCCAGTACTGGGAATATTTTGTGCCTATGTTCTACAATATTTCAGTTATAGAACAACAAGAGAAAGGTAAAATTGCTCCTAATGGGCAGTGCCACATTTCTACTCAAATAACGACATCCACCCTTCACAACGGTCCTCAACTGATTTGTCATGTTATGAAAAGATTTGCGAATTGGGAACAGTTCATGTCATTTTCAACAGTAATTCAGTTGTATACATGGTAATCAGAACCAAATGTTTCCTAAAAAAATATACATTAAGCAAGTGATCAAGTAATTAAAATCTAAGCACTTTACTGACAAATTTTTCACTAACATTGTTTTCTTTCAAATTCACGGGTTTAATGGAAATGTAAATGCGAGTCCTGGAATTTGAACAAAATAAGACAACAGTAAGATAACTTTACAGCAAATAATCATTTATAAACTCTTTGTTGGCGAAGCATGCACAAATGGGTCGAATATCCAAATACAGTCAAACTTGTGTGAGCGGTCACATGCGATCAGCGGTCACTTTAAATCCCTCCCAATCAATTATACTCTATAAACTGCCTTGATCAGCGGTCCCCTTTGAAACGCGGCCAGCGGCCACACTAATTGGTGGCGAGTAACTGTAATCTTACTGTGTTCAACGGTCAATCAACACATGACTTGGATTCACAAGGTGTTAAATTATCGGTGTTTAATACATACAGGTAATAAAGCATACTGTGACAATCACATTATCGTTTTTTTCCATACAGGTAAGCTGTTTACATGTTAGATCTAGGGTATCGAAAACAGCCGACGTGTGCTGAATGATAGTTGCATGATTCATCAACAAGAAGTTGCGATTTTGGTTTCTTTTCTGTTTACGATGTCGGGCCAAATTGATAAATTGAAAAATATATTTATGAGCATTTTAGACCGAAAGACAGTACATTTATATGTTAAAATGAAAGTTAATGTCCACTTGGAAGCCCAAAGTCAATTTATATTCCCATTTCCATTTTAAATCTAAAAGCTATCGAGTACATTGTTTTCAAGATGTAGACGTAGATTCGGACGTTATTTGTTCCGGATACGTTATTTTTCAAAGTGAAGTAAAATATATTTGATAGTCAAGTTAGTTGTAAACGTCGGTTTAAACTAAAGAAAAGATAGCACAATGAAATATTTGATAGAAAAAAGATACAAATCTTCATAACAATGTTTAAATACAAGTTTATAAAGACAATTTACTATTTGTAATGTAATGACTATTCCTAACAGTTACATGTAATATTATGTGAACTGACAAAACTTGAACAAATCCGACCAAGTCATGAAATTTGTTATCAGCGACCACCTGTCTTAAGCAGCCAGTTTCATCATGTCCCTTGGGTGGCTGCTGATCGCAAGTTTGACTGTACTTTGAGATTGAATATTTGAATCATTTTGGTAATCATTTCCTAGTTAAAACAGTCAAACTGTTTTCAACTCAATCTTATAATTGCATATTCATTTACCAAACTATCAAGTGGTTTAACAGTTATGGAGCAGACACAAAATATAGGCATATGACCTCTAATTGTGACCTTGAACCAAGCTGGTTGTAGCAGCATGTATCTCCGATATATGAGATGAATCATAAATAAATCTCCAACAGACCACTTTGAAAACATCTAGACAAAAATATGCAAAATCTTTTTCAAAATGAAAGAAAAGTTATTGTATAGGGTTGAAAACATTGTGGCCAAAGGAGAACTTGCTTGTTTTCAGCAATTTCTTAATGTTTTCTTAAGTCATCGGCTGAAAACATGTAAAAATGTGTCAGTCTTCAAGTGGGAAACAAATAAAGGTGCTACTGGTATTTTATCCACACAATGCAGTCATGAATTGAAACTTCTGTTGAAAGCAGTGTTAGACACCATTTAAACAAACAAAGTTATATCAGGGCCTGTGCTGGAAGTTTTCTCCTTGTTGCCAATTTCACACCATATTTGACAAGTTTTCTCCAATTTTAAGACATGAGTTCCAAAAATTTCTCCATTGATAATCAAATGTTTGGAAACTTGCAACAAATTGTGTTTCTCTGTTTGCCTAGATTTTAATATTATCTAAACAACAAGAGCTGTCTGTAAGTAACTGAGATATGGAATGTAGTTGCATGCAAATCTTTTACCCGAATGTCTAGGTCAAATAATAAAGGGCGATAATTTGCATTTTATACAGGATAGTTATCCAACTAGACTGTTTACATAGGTGTGATGGATGGGAAGGGTTGACTTGTATAGAGTTTCAATAAAATGCATCTAGTAGTTACTGAGATAAGGACTCTTAATGTAGTTGCATGCAAAACTTTAACCAGAATTTAAAAGGGCCATAATATGTAAGATAGAGTTATCTAACTTGATTACTTACATGCAACCATGTGTATTTGCATTAACGTTTCATAAACTGCAAGTCATATAGGTACCCAGATTAAAGGAAAAGGGCATATCTATTTGCTATGGATTTACTGATTAGCGAAAACCAAAGAGTTCAGCTTGTAACAGTGTGAAACATTGTTTTTCCCTTAACACCAGAACGTGAAAAGTTATCATCACTCAATTATGCAATATTTCAAAATTATCTTTAAATATTCGCATTTGGTTAAAATGGATATCGGCAGAGCAAGCCCTGTATTGGCACAACCTGTAAAGGGTCAAGACAGAATCACTACATATTTACCTGGATTCCAACAAGGATGTGCATGAGGCCAACTCTGTGCACCATACCAGATTCGTTGTCGACACCCGTCATATGCTATAGAAAACTGGTCATCTCCTATACCATACCCCTCCTGAAAATCATTCAACAGTGGACTAGATAAGGGGGAGTAAACTGTTCTTTCTCTCACAATATTTCACTTATAACTCAACCAAACCCTATGTTGTGGGTGCTCAAAAGAATCTGAGACAACTAGAACTATCACTGAAGATGATAAATACCCCCTAAACAGCACCTTGACCTACACCATAACTTAATAAGTAAAAGGGCCATAACTCTGTAAAATATCATGCAATTGTAACCCCTTTAGGATATGCACATCTCCTCTTGGTATAGAAGCTTCAAAATATGCCTTCCGGCTGACCGACAGACAGACAGCCTGACACAGTGACTCCTATATACCCCCTCTTCTTCTAAGGGGGTATAATTATATTGAGTAGCCACTACAAAGTGTTTTGAGTGTGAAATAAGGATTTTAGAACATCAAAAATGCCCCTTATCTCAAGCTATGCATACAAGACAAAAACAAATATAACTTTATAGTGAGCAATCTATTCATTTCCAGCAAATTTTCATCTTTCCAAACTTTCAAATCCCTTTATGACCTTCATTTACAATTCATTTAATAAATATAATAAGAGGGCCATGAGGCCCTGGAATCGCTCACCTGAGAATGGGCTATTTAAGACATAACTCTCTCATGCTCAAGCCAAACATGTGGCTTCTAGAGTGTAATCAAGATTTTCCTTAAATTTGGCCTAGTTACCTAGTTTTTGACCTGACATGACCCATATTCGAACTTGGCCTAGATATCAAAAGACAAACTTTCTAATAAAGTTTCAACATGCTCAAGTTTAAAATGTGGCTTCCAGAGTGTTACCAAGATTTTCCTTCAATTTGGCCTAGTGACCTACTTTTTGACCGGACATGACCCATATTCGAACTTGGCCTAGATATCATCAAGACAAACTTTCCGACAAAGTTTCAACATGGTCAAGTTTAAAATGTGGCTTCCAGAGTGTTAACAAGATTTTCCTTCAATTTGGCCTAGTGACCTAGTTTTTGACCCGACATGACATATATTCGAACTTGGCCTAGATATCACTATGACAAATATTCTGACAAAGTTTCAACATGCTCAAGCCAAAAATGCGGCTTCAGGAGTGTTAACAAGATTTTCCTTTAATTTGACCTAGTGACCTAGCTTTTGACCCGACATGACCTATTTTCGAACTTGGCCTAGATATCACTAAGACAAACATTCTGACAAAGTTTCAACATGCTCAAGTTTAAAATGTGGCTTCCAGAGTGTTAACAAGATTTTCCTTCAATTTGGCCTAGTGACCTAGTTTTTGACCCGACATGACCTATATTCGAACTTGGCCTAAATATCACTATGACAAATATTCTGACAAAGTTTCAACATGCTCAAGCCAAAAATGCGGCTTCAGGAGTGTTAACAAGATTTTCCTTCAATTTGACCTAGTGACCTAGCTTTTGACCCGACATTACCTATTTTTGAACTTGGCCTAGATATCACTAAGATAAACATTCTGACAAAGTTTCAACATGCTCAAGTTTAAAATGTGGCTTCCAGAGTGTTAACAAGATTTTCTTTCAATTTGGCCTAGTGACCTAGTTTTTGACCCGACATGACCTATATTCGAACTTGGCCTAGATATCACTATGACGAATATTCTGACAAAGTTTCAACATGCTCAAGCCAAAAATGCGGCTTCAGGAGTGTTAACAAGATTTTCCTTAAATTTGACCTAGTGACCTAGCTTTTGACCCGACATGACCTATTTTCGAACTTGGCCTAGATATTACTAAGACAAACATTCTGACAAAGTGTCAACATGCTCAAGTTTAAAATGTGGCTTCAAGAGTGTAATCAAGATTTTCCTTAAATTTGACCTAGTGACCTAGCTTTTGACCCGACATGACCTATTTTCGAACTTGGCCTAGATATTACTAAGACAAACATTCTGACAAAGTTTCAACATGCTCAAGTTTAAAATGTGGCTTCCAGAGTGTTAACAAGATTTTCCTTCAATTTGGCCTAGTGACCTAGTTTTTGACCCGACATGACCTATATTCGAACTTGGCCTAGATATCACTATGACAAATATTCAAAAAATGCGGCTTCATGAGTGTTAACAAGATTTTCCTTCAATTTGACCTAGTGACCTAGCTTTTGACCCGACATTACCTATTTTTGAACTTGGCCTAGATATCACTAAGACAAACATTCTGACAAAGTTTCAACATGCTCAAGTTTAAAATGTGGCTTCCAGAGTGTTAACAAGATTTTCCTTAAATTTGACCTAGTGACCTAGCTTTTGACCCGACATGACCTATTTTCGAACTTGGCCTAGAGTTGATCGAGATATATGTTCTGATAAACTTTTATAAAGATTGGATGCAAAATGTTGCCTCTAGTGTAGTAACAAGCAAATGTTGACGACGGACGACGAATGACGGACGACAGACGACGGACAAAAGGCGATCACAATAACTCACCTTGAGCACTACGTGCTCTGGTGAGCTAAAAATTCAACAATCACTCTTTCCATATAAATTGGAAAACACTTAATGTGGAAATCTTCTATAAAAATGCAGTAAATTCAGGATGTGTGTCCGAGAAATACAAAACTAATATAGACAGTTTTCTATCAATGAGTCCTTTCATGTGTCTTTTGCATTTTAATAAGTCCTTACAAAATTAAATGAGTCTAGGACTCGGGATAGGCATCAAAATGAAATTCTGTACAAGGACATATCAGTAACTATAACAAGACATGCTGATTCAGTCTGCCTAACCTTCACAGTGGTGTTGTGTTTCTGCATCAATAGCAGTAGTTCTAAGTCTTAACTCAGGTATTGATAATTGCCATAGTGGTGATCAGAGTGGCAGGGATTGCATTACGGCATTAAGAGCCATTGTGTTCTGATGAACTAACGTGTGGTACTGGTAGTTCACATAGGAAACACCATGATATCGCCAAATATCTGCTGCAAGAGTCATGGTTCATCAAACAATTGTTCAGTCATGTCACAATGAATAGTTTACCTTCTCATGTGTTTCCTGACTTTCTCACACCTGTACTCCCACAACATACTTTCCAGCCAGTTGTTTGGAAATTATGTTGTGTGGAGTACTGGTGTGAGAAAACCAGGAAACATATGAGTAGGTGAAAAGGCCGTCGTAATGTGACTGAAAAATTGTTGAAAATGGCGTTAAACCCCAATCAATCAATCAATCAATCAATCTAACACCAGTACTTCATACAACATTCTTACCAGGCAACTGGCAACCTTACCTCACAGACTAACGGCTAATGTCAGATGCTATTCAATTAACTTTTGTAAAATCATTGGAAGGAATGAATGTCAAAGCAGTTGTCAACTTACATGATTGAGAAAACTACTGTCCTTTGTTGCCCACCCAATTTGCATGACACCTGCAGTAACTATGGTAACCTCATAATACCAAACATCTGAGTCTACCTGAAATGTGCATCGGACGCTCTCAAAGGAAGAGGCATCACATCTAGCCTGGAAAAATAATTAAATAAAATATTCTTTTTTATATTATTAAACCATTTTCGGATATAGATAACTTTTAATGTGTTAACAGCAGACTACTTTAAACAAAAGGACCACGAGGGCCTTATATCGCTCACTTGGTTTTAAAGAACTTTAAATTAATAGTTTTCAGTGTTCTTACTCTGTTCATAAAAGGAAAATGTGCTCCGCCCCCCTGGTGGCCAAGTTTTTCAAAGGTTCAGAATGATTTGTACAATCTTGGTAGAGAATCACCAAAAGCATAGTTGTGCCAAATTAGTTTCAATTTGGGTAAGTACTTTTGTACTAGATTTTTTCACTATAGCCATCAGATAAGACAAAGAATAGCAACCATGCTTTTTAAACAATATATATTGCAATTCCATAGACGAATGAATGTATATTGTTTTATGGCGCATCGACAGCTAAGGTCATTTAGCGCGCATTTAAATTGTATTATTCATGTTCCCTGGGTGAACAAACCAGTACTAGGCTAGAAAATGTGCCTTGCCCAAGGGCACTCCACCATGACCGAATTGCCGCGACTGGGGATCGAACCCGGGACACCCGGTTTCGAAATCCCCGACGCTAACCACTCGACCACAGCGGATTCCTCCATAGACGAACATTACTACAAAGTTATTTGAAATTTGGCCTTATACTTTCGTCGGAGAAGAATTTTAAGTTTTCAATATAGCCCCCTGGCAGCCATGTTTTCTACCAATCGCCATGGCTTGAAAGGCATCTTGTAGAGGACTATTTCTACAAAAGAATTAGATAATTGGCCTCATGCTTTTTTTTATGTTGTCAATGTTGCGATATGAGGCAAAAGAGCCCCACCCATTGGCAACCATGTTTTTTAACAAATCAAAATGGCTTGTAGGATTTTTAGACAGGGGTCACCAAAGGAACTTTTCTACAAAATTATTTGAAAATCTGAACACCAGTTTTGGAGGAGAACATTTTTTAAATTATTTTTCTTTCGGTTACCATGGAAACCAGAATTCTGCATGGACCCCCCAAACATTAAGGAATTTATGATAGGACATTAAGATGATGCTTGCTGTAAAGTTTCATCCCAATTGACCAACTGGTTACAGAGGAGAAAATGTTGACAGACAGACAATGGATGTGTAGCAATTACAATAATTCACCATTAAGAACTTGGTAAGTTACTCAGGTGAGTTAAAAATGTTGTGATAAGACAGGAAATTGTTCTTGATGAGCAATGTTTCTATCTTGAACAATGTTTCAACTTGAAATGAGAAGGATACATTTGATACAGAGTAAAAAAAACATTGAGAAAGAAAGGAGAAATTGCTAATCTTTGGCAACTTTTCTCACAATAATTTCAAAATGATCCTGCTGCAGAAACATCACATATATATCTAAAGGCTAATTGAGCCTGCCCAGTTGTCATCTCTGAACATTGTAGATGCAGATCAGCCCAGTCTGATCAAGATCCACACTTTTCATATATTATTTACATAAGTTTGGCTGAGGCTTCTATCAACTTGTGTACATTCTAACTAGAACTATCACTGAAGATGATAAATACCCCCTAAACAGCACCTTGACCTACACCATAACTTAATTAGTCAAAGGGCCATAACTCTGTAAAATACTATGCACATCTCCTCTTGGTATAGAAGCTTCATGTAACATTTTATTGAATTTCACCCAGTGGTTTGTAAGAAATAGGCCAAACAAAATACCCCCTAAACAGCACCTTGACCTACACCATAACTTAATTAGTAAAAGGGCTATAAAATATCTTGCAATTGTAACCCCTTTAGGATATGCACATCTCCTCTTGGTATAGAAGCTTCGTGTAATTTTATTGAAATCCACCCAGTGGTTTGTAAGAAAGAGGCCGGACAAAATATGGCTTCCGACCGACCGACAGACAGACTGCCCGACACAGTGACTCCTATATACCCCCTCTTCTTCGAAGGGGGTATACTAATATGGAGTAGATATTAAGGTTGATCTGAATCTATAGAAAAGCCAACTTGTACCTTTTCCAAAATATAGGCTTTTTTAACATTTTCCCACATATAGATGCTCTCTGGCATCTGTGCAGCAGTTGACTAATAAAACAAGAGGGCCATGAGGCCCTGGAATCGCTCACCTGAGGATGGGCTATTTAAGACATAACTCTCTCATCTTCAAGCCAAACATGTGGCTTCCAGAGTGTTAACAAGATTTCCCTTAAATTTGGTCTAGTGACCTAGTTTTTGACATGACATGACCCATATTCGAACTTGGCCTAGATATCATCAGGACAAACTTTCTGACAAAGTTTCAACATGCTCAAGCCAGAAATGTGGCTTCTAGAGTGTAATCAAGATTTTCCTTAAATTTGGCCTAGTTACCTAGTTTTTGACCGGACATGACCCATATTCGAACTTGGCCTAGATATCAAAAGACAAACTTTCTAATAAAGTTTCAACATGCTCAAGTTTAAAATGTGGCTTCCAGAGTGTTAACAAGATTTTCCTTCAATTTGGCCTAGTGACCTACTTTTTGACCGGACATGACCCATATTCGAACTTGGCCTAGATATCATCAAGACAAACTTTCCGACAAAGTTTCAACATGGTCAAGTTTAAAATGTGGCTTCCAGAGTGTTAACAAGATTTTCCTTCAATTTGGCCTAGTGACCTAGTTTTTGACCCGACATGACCTATTTTCAAACTTGGCCTAGATATCACTAAGACAAACATTCTGACAAAGTTTCAACATGCTCAAGCCAAAAATGCGGCTTCAGGAGTGTTAACAAGATTTTCCTTAAATTTGACCTAGTGACCTAGATTTTGACCCCACATGACCCAGTTTCAAACTTGGCCTCGAGTTGATCGAGATATATGTTCTGATAAACTTTTATAAAGATTGGATGCAAAATGTTGCCTCTAGTGTATTAACAAGCAAATGTTGACGACGGATGACGAACGACGGACAAAAGGCGATCACAATAACTCACCTTGAGCACTACGTGCTCTGGTGAGCTAAAAACATTGTGGCACATGGAAAAATTGCTCAAAATGAGCAATTTCTCTATTTGACACAATGTTTTTTAACTCTATTCAACAATTATACTCTCAGTAATAGAGATTTTCCATATATTTGCGGGTTTGTTTACAAATTCTTTTGCTTAAGATGTGTTGTATGTGGGAATTAGGATAAATCTGTTATAAAAGGGAGTTAATCCATACATGGCCCACATCTAATCGATCAGGGGATATCTTTAGATATTCACTGACATAATTACTGTTTAACATCACATTTAAACATCACTCACCTCTAATCGATCAGGGGATATCTTTAGATATTCACTGACATAATTACTGTTTAATATCACATTTAAACATCACTCACCTCTAATCCATCAGGGGATATCTTTAGATATTCACTGACATCATTCCTGTTTAACATCACATTTAAACATCACTCACCTCTAAGCCATCAGGGGATATCGGTAGATATTCACTGACATCATTACTGTTTAACATCACATTAAAACATCACTCACCTCTAATCCATCAGGGGATATCTTTAGATGTTAACTGACATAATTACTGTTTAACATCACATTTAAACATCACTCACCTCTAATCGATCAGGGGATATCTTTAGATATTCACTGACATAATTACTGTTTAATATCACATTTAAACATCACTCACCTCTAATCCATCAGGGGATATCTTTAGATATTCACTGACATCATTACTGTTTAACATCACATTTAAACATCACTCACCTCTAAGCCATCAGGGGATATCTTTAGATGTTCACTGGCATCATTACTATTTAACATCACATTTAAATATCACTCACCTCTAAGCCATCAGGGGATATCTTTAGATTGTTTTCACTGACATCATTTCTGTTTGACATTACATTTAAACATAACTCACCTCTAAGCCATCAGGGGATATCTTTAGATATTCACTGACATCATTACTATTTAACATCACATTTAAACATCACTCACCTCTAAGCCATCAGGGGATATCTTTAGATGTTCACTGGCATCATTACTGTTTAACATCACATTTAAACATCACTCACCTCTAAGCCATCAGGGGATATCGGTAGATATTCACTGACATAATTACTGTTTAATATCACATTTAAACATCACTCACCTCTAATCCATCAGGGGATATCTTTAGATATTCACTGACATCATTACTGTTTAACATCACATTTAAACATCACTCACCTCTAAGCCATCAGGGGATATCTTTAGATTGTTTTCACTGACATCATTTCTGTTTGACATTACATTTAAACATAATTCACCTCTAAGCCATCAGGGGATATCTTTAGATATTCACTGACATCATTACTGTTTTACATCACATTTAAACATCACTCACCTCTAAGCCATCAGGGGATATCTTTAGATATTCACTGACATCGTTACTGTTTAACATCACATTTATGTTGCTCAAATCTTCACGTTCGGATGAATAGGCACGACCCTGAGAAATACAAATACAGTGGAACCTGTGTATAAGGACCACCAATTGGAAGACAACAATACAGTCTTTGGTCACAGGTGGCCTTTAAATGCAGGGTCAATTATGCAGAAAATGGGTAATTGGTAAAGTAACAAGAGCTGTCGGAGGACAGTGCGCTCGACTATATGCCGCTTATTCACATAAAGCACTATTTCATTATATTGCACTTAAATACTATTAACCCTTTCCCTCATACGGCAATTCTGCAGCAGACGACTTTGAACGTATTTTGTCAAAATATAGAAAATCTCCATAATTGAATGGATAACCTATGACTAAAAGTGGAAAACATTGTGGCAAAATTTTCTAAGTAATTCAAGTTTGATATGTTGAAGAATTATATTTGATAAATGAATGATCACAATTAGAAAGGAATGTAACCAAAAATTATGAATTTATCTAAAATTCTCAAAATCAAACAAAAATCATGTTATTTATTCCCAAAAAGTCACACTCAGCATCTTCAACATACAATGTGAAGAAAGGTATTATATGTAATTATATTCCAAATATGAAAGCCCTAACACATTGTCAGTACTTATTGAGAAAAATTTAAAAATTAAATGAAAATTTCCAAATTTCCTAAAACTTTAACCAAAAATCATGTTTTTTACCCAAAAAAGAAGGTCACACTCAGCATTCAAATTAAAGAAAGGTATAATATGTAACTACATTCCAAATATTAAAGCTGAAGCACAAATACTTATTGAGAAAAATTAAACAAGAGGCCCATGAGGGCCTATGCTCTACTGGTATGGTTCTTTGGTCATTTTCAATCCAGAGCATGTATGTATGGTGAAGATCGGATAGTAAATGGAGGCTCTTTTGTGTTCACAAGCTGTATTATAGCAATTTTTACAATTTGATGGGCCATAAAGATAATGATTTTCGAAAGGAACCAAGCTCTCATCAATATTTAACTACTTTCTAAGTTTGGTGAAGATCAGATAGTAAATAGAGCCTCTATTGTGTTCACATGCTCAATTATAGCAATTTGGACAATTTCAAGGGCCATAATCCAGTCTTGCATGGGCGAATCTGGCTGGTTTACAAAAGGAACTGAGCTCTCATGGATATCTAACTACTGTATAAGTTTGGTTGAGATACAATCAAAAGTGAAGACTGTATCGTGTTAACAAGCTCTTTTATAGCAATTTTGACCATTTCAAGGGCCATAATCCAGTCATGCATGGGCGGATCTGGCTTGTTTTCGAAAGGAACCAAGCTCTTATGGATATCTAACTACTGTATAAGTTTGGTTGAGATACAATAAAAAAAGAAGACTGTATTGTGTTAACAAGCTCTTTTATAGCAATTTTGACCATTTCAAGGGCCATAATCCAGTCATGCATGGGCGGATCTGGCTGGTTTTCGAAAGGAACCGAGCTCTCATAGATATCTAACTACTGTATAAGTTTAGTTGAGATACAATCAAAATTGAAGACTGTATCGTGTTAACAAGAAATTGTTTACGGACGCACGCACGGACGGACGGACGGACGCACGCACAGCCGACGGACAAATCGCCACGACATAAGCCCTTCTGGCCTTTGGCCAGTAGAGCTAAAAATTAAATGAAAATGCCAACTTGCCCTAAAACTTTAACCACCCAAAATCACGTCTTTTACCCCGAAAAGAAGGTCACACTCAGAATCTTCAGCATACAATATGAAAACAGGTATTAGATGTAATTATATTCCAAATATAAAAGCCCTAGCATAAGTACTTATTGAGGAAAAAAAAAAAAAAAAAAAATCCAACTTGCCCTAAAACTTTAACCACCGAAAATCAGGTTTTTTACCCCAAAAAGAAGGTCACACTCAGCATCTTCAGCATTTAATGTGAAGGAAGGTATGAGATGTAACTACATTCCAAGTATTAAAGCCGTAGCACAAATACTTATTCAGAAAAAAAAAAAGAAAAAAAAAAATTCCAACTTGCCCTAAAACTTTAACCACTGAAAATCATGTTTTTTACCCCAAAAAGAAGGTCACACTCAGTACCTTTAACATTCAATGTGAAGAAAGGTATAAGATGTAACTATATTCCAAATATTAAATCACTAGCATAAATAATTATGAATAAAAATTCCAACTTGCCCTAAAACTTTAACCGGACGCCGACGAAGAGGCGAGTAGTAAAGCTCTCATATTCTTCGAATAGTCGAGCTAAAAATGTAGTTGCAAGGAATTGCTAGTCCAAGTCGGTCTTAAGGACAGGTTTGACTGTATGCACTAACACTGTTATGCCAGGCAGAGCTCTAGATAAGGGGCCTTTTGCATGTTCAAAAATCGTTACTTGACCCTCTAACCCTAAGGTGTAAGTACTCAAAAATATCATCTTAATGAGAGGATTCTTCTGATTACTAACATCATAGGGTTTGGTTGGATAATAAGTGGTATATCCTAGGGAAAAGAGTTGTGTTCTCCTCCTTATCTGGACCTCTGTGTCAGGGGGTATCGATGTACCAAGGACAAATGTTCAATGTTGTGGCTAAGAATTTAGAAACAGTAGCCACACTTCTTGAAAATGTTATTACATCCGATTCACTAATAACTTTTTATGGATCAATTGTGAAGACATTACTTCTTAAATTATAGTAGCCATTGGATATCTTGGATACACGGCATGTAGTGTCTGCCATTAAGTCAAAAAGTAACAGATGAATTGAAGGCTGGCATACAGACAGTGATTATAGACACTTTTAGATCCATTGCCATGACAGATTACACAAAAACATGTATTTAATTCAATTGAACCGAGTTTTGCAATTTTACAAATATAAAAAACAAGAGGCCCATGAGGGCCTATGCTCTACTGGCATTGATCTGGCTTGTTTCAAAAGAAACCAATATGTCATCAATATTCAAATACCATCTAAGTTTGGTGAAGATCAGATAGTAAATGGAAGCTCTATTGTGTTCACAAGCTGTATTATAGCAATTTTGACAATTTCAAGAGCCATAAAACAGCCATGCATGGGTAGATCTGGCCGTTTTTTAGAAATGAACCAAACTCTCATGGATATCTAACTACAGTATAAGTTTGATTGAGATACAATCAAAAATAAGGACTGTATCATGTTAACAAGCCCTATTATAGAAATTTTGACAATTTCAAGGGCCATAATTCAGTCATGCATGAGGCGGATCTGGCTTGTTTTCGAAAGGAATCAAGCTCTCATGGATATCTAACTACTGTATAAGTTTGGTTGAGATACAATAAAAAAAAAAGACTGTATCGTGTTAACAAGCTCTATTATAGCAATTTTGACAATTTCAAGGGCCATAATCCAGTCATGCATGGGCGGATCTGGCTGGTTTTCGAAAGGAACCGAGCTCTCATGAATATCTAACTACTGTATAAGTTTGGTTGAGATACAATCAAAAGTGAAGACTGTATCGTGTTAACAAGAAATTGTTTACGGACAGACGGACGGACGACGGACAAATCGCCACGACATAAGCCCTTCTGGCCTTTGGCCAGTAGAGCAAAAAATCATAAAAATTCAACAATAGAAAAAATAAGCTAACCTACTGTATTTTTGTTTATTTAACAAAAATTCCAAATCTTCAGATGAAGACTTCGAAAACATAAAGAAAAAATATGGAAAATCCTTAGAAAAGTACAATAAATAAATATGTTGAAAAGATTATGGCAAAAGCAGAATAGCTCATTATTTCAATTTCTACTTTAAACATAGTTTTTTGAGAACTTGCACCGAATTTGAAAGCATTCAACCATTTAGCCCTTTCCCACATACAACAAATTTGCAGCAGACGACTTTGGAAACTCCCTTTAAATGAAAGTACAATAATTGAATAGAGTTTTTAGCAATTTCTTCTTTTATTGCCATGTTTTAAAAATGCCGTCTGCTGCAGAGGCGTCAGAAAGGGTTAATGTCTGCATAAAACAATAATTTGAGTTCTGACCTGAGCTGGTGACCTAGTTTTTGACCCCCATGACCAAAATGGTATGATGAACTTTCATGAAGATTGGATGAAAAATATGGCCTTTAGAGTCAATGCTTACCAAGGCTAAGTTCTGGTAATTGTGTCATTGAATGATATCACATCAGCCAACAATACATTTGACAAAGTTTCAGAAAAAAATCGACCAGGCGTTGCTGAGTAATAGAGAATTGAACAAGAGGGCCATGATAGCCCTGGATTGCTCACCTGATTTTTTTTTTTTCTCTTAGCCAAATAAGCCCCACACCCTGGCAGACATAGTTTTCGACCAATCAACATGGCTTCAGGGAATCTGATAGAGGGTCTCCCTAGGAACCTTTCAACAAAGTTATTTGAAAATCGGTCCAACACTTTCGGAGGAGAAGATTTTTAAAATGTTCACTATAGCCCCCGCCCCCTGGCGGCCATGCTTTTTGACCAATCAACATGGCTTGAAGGAATCTGATAGTGTGACCCTTAAGGAACATTTCTACAAAATTATTTGAAAATCGGCATGACACTTTCGGAGAAGATTTTTAAGTTTTCACTATAGCCATATAATGCAAAAATTCGACCAATCAACATGGCTTGAAGGAGCCTGATAGAGGGTCATCCAAGGAATATTTCTACAAAATTATTTGAAAATCTGCCAACCAGTTTGGTAGAAAAAGAATTTTAAAGTATTTTTCGTTTCGTTGCCATGGAAACCAAAATTCTTCATGGATCCCAAAAATTTGAAGGAATTCTGGTGAGATCATTGAGAGGATACTTTTTGTGAAGTTTCATCCAAATTGACCCACTGGTTACGGAGGAGAGGATGTTGATGGACGCCGGACAAAAGGCGATCACAATAACTCGTCTTGACCTTAAAAGTGGCTGCCGTCGCCAGAAAAGTGACTGCTATGTCAAAAGAATTACTCTTTGGACACAACTTCATTAAAATCAAACAATCTTACCTCAGATGTAACTGTAAAACAAAGTGATAACATACATAAGTTCATGTAGAAAGCATAAAAGATAACATACATAAGTTCATTGAAGATAACATACATAAGTTCATGTAGAAAGCATTAAAGATAGCAGAAGAAAATGATCTGGCAAAACAAAAAACCTATGGGACCTCCCACTTAGTGTAGAAATCTCACACTTTAAATTATAACTCTCTGACTTCTTATTCAACTTAACCCTTGACATTGTTTAATGTCTCTGCATTAGACTACTTTTAAAGACATTGTGGCACAAGGAGAAATTGTTTAAGAGCAATTTCCTCTTTTGAAACAATGTTTTCAACTTTATTCAATTAATGTTTTTTTCATATATACTTTCCTTATTTTTGACTAGATGTTTTCAGATTCATCTGCTGCAAGATTTTGGTAAGTGTGTAAGGATAAGAAGTGAAATGTATCTTTATAATTCCTGATGTATTGAAATACAAATCTGTCTCATTGACAAATAAAATCTCTTTCTTTACTTATTTTGAATCCTGACATATGTGCTGTGCCTCATTTGAAACACCTGGTTTGAAGAACATTTTCAAAGTTATTTACCCTTCCCACATGACGACGCATTCTGACGATTTTTGAAAACGTTGTAGTAAAAGGAGAAATTGCTCAAAACAAGCAATTTCTACTTTTTCAACAATGTTTCAACTTCATAAATTAATTGTGCGTTCCTTTATAGAGTTTCCATATTTTTGACACCATGTTTTTAAAGTGGTTTGACGCAGATTTGTTGTATGTTTAGAAAGGGTTAAACTGGGCATGAACAATTGTACTTACATAAGTTATCCAAGCACCATCTAGCACAAAAGCCGACCTCTCTGCATAAATAATTCGGGCTGTGCCACCACGTCTCTAACATTTCAAATGGATTAGGTTGAGCAACTTCTATCTGTTTACATATGGTGGTTTTATTCTCACCTGAAAAACAAGATAAAAGTTCATTTTTTAATAAAAGGCAAGCAGGAGTGAAATCTTTTAGTGGGGGCAATTGCCTGTTCTGTTACAAAACTTATAAGTTAAAATTGAATGGATGGATAGACAAACATACAAACAGAGAAATGTTTCCTATATGATTACCTGTATAGGTATGTAACACAAAAATCATATTTTGGAAGTACAATTATTATTGCAGTTATTATCTTTTTCAAAGAAAATGTCAGAAGTTTATGCTTAGCATATATGTACTTCATTGTTTACCCTTTCCCACACAAATATGCTTTTTGAAACATCTGCAGCAGATGACTTTTAAAACCATTGTGGCAAAAGGAGAAATTGCTCATAAATTCCTCATTTTGCCACGATATCTTCAACCCTTTTCAATAATTAAACTTTCCTGTATAAAGATTTTTCATTATTAATTCTAGATGTTTTCAAAGTCATCTGCTGCTTAGTTATTGTTTGTAGGAAAGCATTTGTGTATACAAGTTTATAAGAGACAGTCAAACTAATAAGAAGCAGTTAAAGTATTTCTAAAGAGATTAACTGTTTGAAACAGTGTGTTTATTCAACAAATCTGCAGCAGACGACTTTGTTAACCAAATGGTAAAAATCTTTAAATGAAAGTTTAATCATTGAAAACATGGTGGCAAAAGGAGAAATTAGGATCAAGATGAGCTATGGCGCATGACCCTTTTTCACCTATTGCTGTTGAAATCTGTTCAGTAAAATAGTCTTAACCTAATGAATCCTTTCCCTGTTTCTGGTGCCTTTTGAAGCATCTGCAGTAGACGACTTTTTAAAACATTGTGAAAAAAAGAGACAAAAGAGCAGTTTCTCACTTTGTCTCAATGTTTACATATCTTATTCAATAATTGTGTTTTCATAAAGTTATAGAGATTTCCTGTATCTATGTCTAGATATTGCCAAAGTTATCCGCTGCAGATTTGCTGTATGTAAGAAAGGGTTTTACTGGATCAAACGATCATGTGTGCAGAGCTCTAGATAAGAACAGTATTTCCCTAAATCCTTATTTGACACTCAAACCCTATGTTGTTGGTACGATTCTTTTGAGTACACACAACATAGGGTTTAGTGGAGTCATAAGAGAGATATGGATGGGAAAAGACCAGTTCACTCCTCCTTATCTAGTCCTCTGGTGTAAATGATTTCCTCTGTCAGTAGTACACAAAGGGGGTACTTGTTTGTCTCAGAGTGACATGAAGATATACTTCACTCAGTAAAAATAACATTCTAGGTGTTCTTGAATGAAAATATATATCAATCTTACATCTCTAAACAAATAATTGACTTGTTTATTTCATTATATGACTGATGACATACAGAGATGGGATACAGCCAGGCTAAGCAGGGACAAAACTGATTTATTTTTTACATTGATTAACCCTTTCCCTCATACGACAATTCTGCAGCAGATGACTTTGAACACAATTTGTTAAACAAGAGGGCCATGATGGCCCTGGATCGCTCACCTTAATTATACAATGTACTGCAATGCAAAACACATCAAGACAATTATTCTGAATGAATCCTCCACAGTGTTAACAATATTTTCCTTCATTTGGCCTAGTGATCTATATTTTTTTACCTGATATGGACTAGATATCATCAAGACAACATTCTGACAAAGTTTCAACTTGCTCAAAGTAAAAATGCGGCCTCCGGAGTTTGAACAATATTTTCCTTTATTGACCTAGTTTCTGATCCAATAAGACCCATATTCGAACTTGACCTAGATATAATTCGGACAAACATTCTGACCAAATTCCAAGCTGCTGCAGCAAACAATGCGGCATCCAAAGTGTTCACAAGATTTTCCTTCAATTTGATCTAGTGACCTAGTTTTTGACCCTGCATAACCCATATTCGAACTTGACCTAGATATTTTTAAGGGAAACATTCTGACAAAATTTCAAACTGCTGAAGCAAAAATTGTGGCCTCTGGAGTGTTAACAAGATTTTCCTTCAATTTGACCTAGTGACCTACTTTTTGACCCCACTTGACCCATGTTTGAACTTGGCCTACATATCATCAAGACAAACATTCTGATAAAGTTTCAACGTGCTAAAGTTGAAAATGTGGCCTCCAGAGTGTTAACAAGACTTCCCTTCAATTCAACCTAGTGACCTAGTTTTTGACCTCATATGGCCCAGTTTCGAACTTGTCCAAGATTTTTTGGAGATGAACGTTCTGATAAACTTTCATGAAAATTGGATGCAAAATGTAGCCCGTAGAGTGTTAACAAGCTCAAATGTTGACGACGGACGACGGCTGGACGCCGGACAAAATGTGATCACAATAGCTCACCTTGCACTTTGTGCATAGGTGAGCTAAAAATAAAAAATCTCTATAATTGAATGGATTCTGCAGCAGACAACTTTGAACATATTTTGTCAAAAATAGAAAATCTCTATAATTAAATGGATAAGCTATGACTAAAAGTGGAAAACATTGTGTCAAAAGGAGAAATTGCTTGTTTTGAGCAATTTCTTCTTTTGTCACTATGTTTTCAAAAAGACGTTTGCTACAGAGGCGTCAGAAAGCGTCTATATGAGGGAAAGGGTTAAGATACAAGCTTCGGCTCACATTTATCACCCTTAATGTCTGTTTCCTTGAGATTTAACAAGTACTCGTATCATTTGTGTGGAAAATAATCACAAATGCACAAATTCAAAACCCGACCATGACAGGAATCAAAGCCGGAACCTTTGCTATGAGAAACCGACTCTCTACCACTGCACGACTGTTTTTCAATTATTATTATTTGATAGATTCATTGTTTGAAACAGTGAATTTATCAGGATATAATCAATCCACTGGGTTTTTTCTCAATAATTCACTAAAAAGCATGTTATAATTTGTGTACTCTTAACCCTTTCCCACCTACAGACGCACATGCAGCAGACGATTTTTTAAAGCATTATGACCAATGGAGAAATTTGCTCATAATGAGCAATTTCTCCATTTGCCACCATGTTTTCAACTCTATTTAATAATTATACTTTTATTTATAGAGATTTTGCGTATCTTTGCCAACATGTTTTCAAATTTGTCTGCTGCAGAATTGTTGTAAGTGGGAAAAGGGTTAAAATACAAGGATAATTGTAACTACATCATGTTAAAAATGTACTCACTAGTTTGTGCAAATTTCTCTAGAGCTACCATGGAATGTAAAATAAGCACTGGAGGTTGTGAGTTCTTCTGAAAGAAAAAGAATTACACCTTAGCTCTTTCCAATATTCAGCGGAATTTTGATGCATTTTCGACTAACAACTTTTTGTGAGAGAAAGGAGACAAAAGAAAACAAGAGGACCATGATGGCCATTAACAACTCACCTGAGTTATGCAATGTGATTTGTCAAGATATTAACTCATTATATGTTTGGGAAATTAAACTAACAAGACCCCCCAAAAGGACCAGTATAGTTTCACTACAACAAGGTGAAACTAGAACTATCACTGAAGATGATAAATACCCCCAAAACAGCACCTTGACCTACACCATAACTTAATAAGTAAAAGGGCCATAACTCTGTAAAATTACATGCAATTGTAAGACCTTTAGGATATGCACATCTCCTCTTGGTATAAAACTTCAAGTAACATTTTATTGAAAATTCCACCCAGTGGTTTGTAAGAAATAGGCCGGACAAAATATGGCTTCGGACCGACAGCCAGACACAGTGACTCCTATTAACCCCCTCTTCTTCGAAGGGGGTATAATAACCCACACTCTATGTTGTCTTTCTGTTAATTTATTTGACTTAGAAGGACACAAAAGAAATGTTTATGAATGTTAGTACATTGTATTTCTAAATAAGATATTTATTTTCTGAGGAAATAATTTTCTAATTCTTACACTTTGAGCATAAAGGGTAAAACAGGCACAGCCCTTGTAGGCCATGGCTTGACAAAATCAGGTAGAGGGTCAATAAAGGACCATGTCTACAAAATTATTTGAAAATCAGTCCGTTACTTTCAAAAGAGAATATTTTAAAGTTTTAATTTTAGTCATATGCAGCCAAACAGCCCCCCCCCCCCCCCCCCCCCCCCACCTCTTGAGGCTATGAGTTTTGACCAATCAACAGGGCTTAAAGGAATATGATAGAGAGTTACCCAAGAAACTGTCTGAGTATATATGGCAAAACAGCCCCGTCTCTTCGCAGCCATGTCTTTCAACTAAACAAGATGGCTTTTAGAAATCTGAAAGCGCATCAACCTAGGAACAACTCTACAAAATTATTTGTAAATGGGCCAGTCACTTTAGAAGCGAAGATTTTTAAAGATTTCACTATATCTGTAGAAGGCAAAATAGCCCGACCCCTGGCGGCCATGGTTTTTGACGAACCAACATGGCTTGAAAGGAATCTGATAGGTCACCCAAGGATAATTTCTACTAAATTATTTGAATATCGGTAAACTTTTTGGAGGAGAAACTTTTTTTTTTTAATCAGTTGCCATGGAAACCAGAATTCTGCATTGATAAAAAATAACCTGATAGTTGTTTCTCATTTTATTCTAATTGGAAATAAAAACCAAATCAAAACAACAAAAATCATATCATTGGACAAGTAACCCTCTCCAACATATTTACACATTTTGACCTATTTACAGCAGGCAACTTTTGCAATCATAGATTTTCCATATGTTTGCCTAGACGTTTCCTAAGTCATAAGCTGCAGATTTGTTGCATGTGGGAAAGAGTTAAGGACTTGCAAATCCGTGTTTCCAGTTTCCAATTTCTTGTTTTTACCCATAATGTTTTTTATGCCCCCGGAATCACCGATTCGGTGGGCATCTAGTTTTTGGCCTGTCTGTCTGTCTGTCGAAAAAAACTTTAACCGTAACCACTTCTTTTGAACCATAACAGGTACGGCTACCATATTTCACATGTGTATTCCTTGTGACATGACCTTTCTGTCAGTACCAAAATTTTTGACCTTGCGACATTGACCTTTGACCTAGATGTTGCCATTCGGGGGGGGGGGGGCATCAGTGTTTCACAAACACATGTTGTTAATTTCTTGTTTTTACCCAGAATGTTTTTTAATTTCTTGTTTTTACCCAGAATGTTTTTTGTAGTCCTCAGATGCAGTGCATTAATTTTTTCTATAATTGGGAAAGGATGATAAATCATTAATAAATCAAATAATGAATACCTTTAATATCCCCACTGTGGTTAGTTGACATGATGAATATAATCTATAATTACTCCTTTTGACATAATGTTTTCCACTTTTTGTCATAGGTTATCCATTCAATTATAGAGATTTTCTATTTTTTGACAAAATATGTTTAAAGTCGTCTGCTGCAGAATTGTTGTATGAGGGAAAGGGTTAAATTGGACTACAATACATGTATATGATAAGCAAGGAAATAAGAATGAAGTAAACCGAGCACTCTATATGTCAGCAGGTATAACAGGGAATTCCTTACCAAATTATGTAGGAGGTACTGCAGTACTTCTGATGATAATAATGCTACACTGTTAGGACCTGAAAGATTGAATAAATATGACTATTTAGCAAGAGTGCTGTGTGACTTGGTATCACTAACCTGACTGTAATTATTTAGCCAAGTAACATGTCTATAAAATTTTCATGAAATCAGACAAGCAGTTTCAAAGGAGAAGAATTTTTGAGTTTTGTCAATATAACTCCTTTACTAATGCAACCTGGCTGTCATGTTTTCTTACCAATCAATATGGCTTAAACAATGTTTGTAGTGTTGCCTAACAAATATGTCTACCTAATTGTCTTGTACATGTAATAAAATAGAATTTTGGAATTTGAATCCGTTTCTGATGCCAGTGTTTTACATAGATAGATTAAAAACTGTTAAGGTAAAATGCAGTCTACACTCAACCCTTTCCCACATACAGATGCTGCAGACGACTTTTGAAAACATTGTGACAAGAGTAGAAAATGCTCAAAACAAGCAATTTCTCCTTTTGTCACAATGTTTTCAACTTTATCCAACTACAATATACTCAATTGCATAGATTTGCGATACTTCTGCCTAGACGTTTTCAAAGTTGTCTGCTGCAGTTTGTTTCATGTGGTAAAGGGTTAATAAATCAGTTAACCCTTTCCCACATACAACAAATCTGCAGCAGATGACTTTGAAAACATCTACTCAAGATACGGAAAACCCTAGAAATGATGGTTTGTTTAATTACTGAAACAAGAGGGCCATGAGGCCCTGGAATCGGTCACCTGAGAATGGGCTATTTAAGATGCTCAAGTCAAAAATGCGATCTCTATAGTGTTAACTAAATTGTTCTATAATTTAGCCTAATGACTTAGTTGTTGACCTGACCTGACCCATATTCGAACTTACCCTATATATCATCAAGACAAATATTCTGACATAGTTTCAACAAACTCAGGCCAAAAATGCGGCTTCTAGAGTGTTAACAAGATTTTCTTTAAATTTGGCCTAGTGACCTAGTTTTTGACCCGACATGACCAAAGTTAGAACTTGACTTACATATCATCAAGACAAACATTCTGATAAAGTTTCAGAATGCTCAAGTTGAAACTGTGGCCTCAAGAGTGTTAACAAGATTTTCCATTCAATTTTACCTAGTGACCTAGTTTTTGACCACATATGGCCCAGTTTCGAACTTGTCCAAGATTTGATGGAGATGAATGTTCTGATAAATTTTCATGAAGATCGGATGCAAAATGTAGCCTGTAGAGTGTTAACAAGCACAAATGTTGATGACGCACGACTGACGTCGGACGGACGCCGGACAAAATGTGATCACAATAGCTCACCTTGCGCGAGCTTAAATGTTGAAAACATTGTGGCAAAAGGAGAAAATTGCTTGTCTGCTGCAGATTCGTCAAAATGCGTCTATAGGTTGGAAAGGGTTAAGACACATAATATATAGTTATATCAAAGGAAAATTTGTCAAACGTGGTACAATATGCTATTTCTCGTTTCAAATTTGTGAACAACGTCATTATCCCCTACGAGGAAAATGTATATAAATATTACTTTTAATGTATAAAACTTTAATCAGTTAAAGAAGCATATGCTCAGATATCTTAATATCCTTCAGGACATTTATTTGCGATGACTATTAATTATGATATCAATTTTCGAATATTAGCAGAAAAAATATTCGAAAAAACCTGTTTTACAGTACTTAAATACTTGATGGCATATTTCATCTGTTTTGTTTCTCTACTAATAATGCCTTACATTTCTTTTCATATCAAGAGTTTGTCAGTCAGCAAGGTGACTTTTTATGTCAACTAAGTCACTAACTTAAATATTTTGTAAAATATAAACGGTGGAATGTGTCCTTACTTTATTTAAGATTTTAAATATGCCTTATAAATGGCTTAGTAGGGTTGGTTGTTGGAACTGGTCTGGTTTTAATTTGTGTTCAGCTGGTTACTTTTGTGTCAATTGCTGGTTCAAATCCCATGGTAGACTCCAATTGTAACTCAGATGGCAAAAAAAGTCTGACCCATCCAATGCTAAAACTGGAGACCTCTTGTCACAGAAGCAAACACTCAACCACATTCTTACAAAAGCTAGCACTATAACGTAGTAGTATTAGAATCCCCTTATACATTAACCCTTTCCCTCATACAACAAATCTGTAGCAGACGACTTTGAACATATTATAACAACAAGAGGGCCATGATGGCCCTGGATCGCTCACCTTAATTATACAATGTACTGCAATGCAAAACACATCAAGACAATTATTCTGAATGCAACCTCCACAGTGTTAACAAGATTTTCCTTCATTTGGCCTAGTGATCTATATTTTTTTACCTGATATGACCCGTATTCCAACATGGACTAGATATCATCAAGACAACATTCTGACAAATGTTCAACTTGCTCAAAGTAAAAATGCGGCTTCCGCAGTTTGAACAATATTTTCCTTTATTGACCTTGTTTCTGACCCAATATGACCCACATTCGAACTTGACCTAGATATAATTCCGACAAACATTCTGACCAGATTTCAAGCTTCTGAAGCAAAAAATGCGGCATCCAAAGTGTTAACAAGATTTTCTTTTAATTTGGCCTAGTGACCTAGTTTTTGACCCTACATGATCCATATTCGAACTTGGCTTAGATATCATTTAGATAAACATTCTCATTAAATTTCAATCTGCTGTAGCAAAAAATGCGTCTTCTACAGAGTTAACAAGATGTTCCTTCAATTTGGCCTAGTGACCTAGTTTCTAACCCAATATGACCCATATTCGAACTTGGCCTAGATATAATTCCGACAAACATTCTGACCAAATTTCAAGCTGCTGAAGCAAAAAATGCGGCATCCAAAGTGTTAACAAGATTTTCCTTCAATTTGGCCTAGTGACCTAGTTTTTGACCCTACATGATCCATATTCGAACTTGGCTTAGATATCATTTAGATAAACATTCTCATTAAATGTCAAGCTGCTGTAGCAAAAAATGCGTCTTCTACAGAGTTAACAAGATGTTCCTTCAATTTGGCCTAGTGACCTAGTTTCTAACCCAATATGACCCATATTCGAACTTGACCTAGATATTTTTAATACAAACATTCTGACAAAATTTCAAACTTCTGAAGCAAAAAATAAGGCCTCTAGAGTGTTAACAAGATTTTTTTTTTCCTTCAATATGACCTAGTGACCTATTTTTTGACCCAACATGACCCTTGATCGAACTTGACTTACATATCATCAAGAAAAACATTCTGATAAAGTTTTATCATGCTCAAGTTAAAAATGCAGTATCAAGAGTGTTAACAAGGTTACCCTTCAATTTGGCCTAGTGACCTAGTTTTTAACCCGGCATGACCCATATTCGAACTTGGCCTAGATATCATTTCGACAAACATTCTGACCAAATTTCAAGCTGCTAAAGCAAAACATGGGGCTTCTACAGAGTTAACAAGATTTTCCCTCAATTTGGCCTAGTGACCTAGTTTCTGACCTAATATGACCCATATTTAAACTTGCCCTAGATATTTTTAAGACAAACATTCTGACAAAATCTCAACATGCTCAAGTTGATAATGTGGCCTCTACAGTGTTAACAAGATTACCCTCCAATTTGGCCTAGTGACCTAGTTTCTAACCCAATATGACCCATATTCGAACTTGACCTAGATATGTTTAAGACAAACATTCTGACAAAATTTCAAACTGCTGAAGCAAAAATTGCAGCCTCTGGAGTGTTAACAAGATTTTCCTTCAATTTGACCTAGTGACCTACTTTTTGACCCAACATGACCCATGTTCGAACTTGACCTACATATCATCAAGACAAACATTCTGATAAAGTTTCAACATGCTCAAGTTGAAAATGTGGCCTCCAGAGTGTTAACAAGATTTAGCTTCAATTTGACCAAGTGACCTCGTTTTTTGACCTCATTTGGCCCAGTTTCGAACTTGTCCAAGATTTGATAGAGATGAAAGTTCTGATACACTTTCATGAAGATTGGATGCAAAATGTAGCCTGTAGAGTGTTAACAAGCTGAAATGTTGACGACGGACGACGGACGGACGCCATAAATGAATGGATAACCTATGACTAAAAGTGGAAAACATTGTGGCAAAAGGAGAAATTGCTCGTTTTGAGCAATTTCTTCTTTTGTCACTATATTTTCAAAAAGCTGTCTGCTGCAGAGGCGTCAGAAAGCGTCTATATGAGGGAAAGGGTAAAAATAACTTGGCTACATTTACTGATCACTGATATGTAACAATTAAAACTTGAATGAGCCTTTATCCAAACTTTGTGAAACATATGATAACATCTATACCCTTTTTACAGCTCAATTGTCAACAAATACAAATTTAAATTAACCATTTCCAACAAACAATAAATCTACAGCAGACGGCTTTGAAAAAATATAGGCAAAACTATGGAAAATCTGTATAATTGAAAATATAATTATTGACTAGCAATTTCTCTTCTTGCCACGACGGTTTCTCGAGTGGTCTTGCAGATTGTTCAGAAAACGACGGTGTGTGGCAAGAAGGTTCGGATGAATGATTTCCCTACCTGCCAGTTTTTCCGCCAGACACCCTAGTAGAACACAAATGTTTCTTTGGCAACAGCATTCTTTATACAAAGGTAACGGACCTTCTGATGATAAACACAGGTTTTTCCGCAATTCAACGATGGCCTCCTGCAAAGAAAAAAATGATCTGTCTCAGGAAATAAAGAGTCTTGTTGTACATGTATCTGTTATGATCTAAATCAAACTATCCTTTCTCCGCCATGTATAATTTTTGCAGGGTTTGTTTTGTACGTTGGTTCTCCTGACAGCTGATTGTTTGGTGTTTTAAGCAGCTTTCAACAATGTTCAGTTATATTAAGACCTTTCCTAGGTAAGTTACCAGCAATAGTCATTCTTTTATCCTGACAGACAGTCGTAATGCTAACCCTACAACCCTTTTGTTCCACAATGTTTTTAAATGTTGTCTGCAACAAAAGCGTCAAATGTAGTCAGTATCAGGTTTAATTTGCTTTTAGAACATGGTTGATTGATTGTTTGGTGTTTTGCAACGCTTTCAAAAATAATTCAGTTAATGAGTTATATCACGGCATTTCCTTGTTAAGTTTCCGGCACTTCTAGGCCATTTATCCTGACACCAGCCAGTAAGTCGTAATGCTAACCCCGAAAGCATCAAGGAGGGCAGTCATCACTCCCTGATTTTCATGTCTTTGGTATGACCCTTCTGGGAATCAAACCCGCCACCTCCCTCACCAGAGGCAATTAAAAACATGACATAAACAAGAGGGCCAAGATGGCCCTAAATCGATCACCTAATTGATAGTAAATTAGTAGCAAATATTTAACTGCAAATATCTGGGAAAATTTGATCAAGGAGTGCAAATGAAACTGCAAGGAGTGGACACATCTCAAGAAACAGCTTATCAGTAAAGGCCATTTATATCTTGAAATCTAACAAGAACTTTAATAAGAATGGAATTATAAAGTTTTTGTAATTTTGCACCTTTCCTGATGCCGCCTTGCTGCCCTGTTTTTCAATGAAATCAATATGGCTTCAACAGTTTATTTAGAGTGTCACTTAAGGAACATTTCTACCAAATTATCTTGCAATCGCACAAGCAGATTATGGAGGAAAAGGATTTTAAAATTTGGGTATTTTTCTCGCTTTCTGATGCCGCAGCAACCAAAGTTCTCAATGGAATTTAAATCTTTGAACAATTTTGAAAGAGGACCACCAAAGGAACATTCCTGTGATGTTTTGTGGAAATTGGT
This sequence comes from Serripes groenlandicus, assembly GCA_031761405.1. Lineage (NCBI taxonomy): Eukaryota > Metazoa > Mollusca > Bivalvia > Cardiida > Cardiidae > Serripes > Serripes groenlandicus. The sequence continues at coordinate 46,631,826 of JASEVX010000010.1, read as the reverse complement.
CTATTGGAATGGTAGGAGTTGGTTGTCATTTGTAGCTAAAAGTTCAATTTACCCCTTTTGTGATGAAGCCTGGTTGCTATGATTGTGTAACCAATCAAAACGGCTTAAACAAATTAAATAGAGGATCATTAAAGTAAGATTCGTATTATATTTTCTTAAAATCAGACAAACACTTTCATAACAAGAGGGCCATGATGGCCCTGGAATCGCTCACCTAATATTTTTTTTTCACTTTAGCTATATAAGCCCCGCCCCCTGGCAGCCATAGTTTCCGACCAATCAACTTGGATTGAAGGAATCTGATAGAGGGTCACCCTAGGAACATTTCTACAAAATTATTTGAAAATCGGCCAGACACTTTTGGAGGAGAAGATGTTTTAAGTTTTCACTATAGCCATATAAGGCAAAATAGCCCTGCCCACTGGCGGCCATGTTTTTTTACCAATCAACATGGCTTGAAGGAATCTGAAAGTGGGTCATCCAAGGAACATTTCTACAAAATTATTTGAAAATCGGTCTGACACTTTCGGAGAAGAAGATTTTTTAAGTTTTCACTATAGCCATATAAGGCAAAATAGCCCCGCCCCCCTGGCGGCCATGTTTTTCGACCAATCAACATGGCTTGAAGGAATCTGATAGAGGGTCATCCAAGGAACGTTTTTAGAAAATTATTTGAAAATCAGCCACACACTTTCGGAGGAGAAGATGTTTTAAGTTTTCACTTTGGCCATATAAGGCAAAATAGCCCCGCCCCCTGGCAGCCAAGTTTTTCGACCAATCAACATGGCTTGCAGGAATCTGATAGAGGGTCACCCAAGGAACATTTCTACAAAATTATTTAAAAATCGGCCTGACACTTATGGAGGAGAAGATTTTTTAAGTGTTCACTATAGCCATAAAAGGCAAAATAGCCCCGCCCCCTGGCGGCCATGTTTTTTGACCAATCAACATGGCTTGAAGGAATCTGATAGAGGATCACCCAAGGAACATTTCTAAAAAATTATTTGAAAATCGGCCTGACACTTTTGGAGAAGATTTTTTAAGTTTGCACTATAGCCATATAAGGCAAAATAGCCCCGCCCTGGCGGCCATGTTTTTCGACCAATCAACATGGCTTGAAGGAATCTGATAGAGGGTCACCCAAGGAACATTTCTACAAAATTATTTGAAAATCGGCCTGACACTTTTGGAGGAGAAGATTTTTTAAGTTTTCACTATAGCCATATAAGGCAAAATAGCCCCGCCCCCCCTGGCGGCCATGTTTTTCGACCAATCAACATGGCTTGAAGGAATCTGATAGAGGGTCATCTAAGGAACATTTCTACAAAATTATTTGAAAATCTGCTAACCAGTTTAGGAGAAGAAGAATTTTGAAGTTTTTTCAGTTTCGTTGCCATGGAAACCAGAATTTTGCATGGATCCCAAAAATTTGAAGGAATTCTGGTGAGGTCATTGAGAGGATGCTTTCTGTGAAGTTTCATCCAAATTGACCCACTGGTTACTGAGGAGAAGAAGTTGATGCACGACGCACGACGCACGACGGACAAAAGGCGATCACAATAACTCACCTTGAGCAAAGCTCAGGTGAGCTAAAAACGGAATTTTCAAATTTTGTCATTTTACCCATTTTCTGATGCCGCCTGACTGCCATGTTTTTCGACCAATCAGTATGGCTTGAATAATTTTTATAGAGGGTCACCCAAGGAACATTTCTACCAAATGATATTTGAATCTGACAGGCAGATTCGGAGGAGAAGATTTTTAAAGTTTGGACATTTTGTCCCCTTTCTGATGCCGCAGCAACCAAAGTTCTCAATGGAATTTTATTCTTTGAACAAATTTGAAAGAGGACCACCAAAGGAACATTCCTGTGATGTTTGGTGGAAATTGTTCTTGCGGTTCAGGAGGAGACGATGTTTAAAGCTAAAAGTTAACGACGGACGACGATGGACGACGGACACAGAGTGATCAGAATAGCTCACCTTGAGCCTTTGGCTCTAGGTGATCTAAAAAGGCTCGCGCTGTCGTTCACCACTTGAGCCATTGGCGACAAAATGAAAAAATTTGCTCATAAAAAACAAAAGTGGCTCAAACTGTAAGATCTTTAAAACAAGAGGGCCATCATTGTTTTAAAGATCTTACAGCTTGAGCCACTTTTGGATCGCTCACCTGATTTATTTATTTTCACTTTAGCTATATAAGCCCCGCCCCCTGGCAGCCATAGTTTCCGACCAATCAACTTGGCTTGAAGTTATCTGATAGAGGGTCACCCTAGGAACATTTCTACAAACTTATTTGAAAATCGGCCTAACACTTTTGTCGGAGAAATTTTTTTAAGTTTTCACTTTAGCCATATAATGCAAAATAGCCCTGCCCACTGGCTGCCATGTTTTTCAACCAATCAATATATGCCATATAAGATAAAATAGCCCCACCCCCCCTGGCGGCCATGTTTTTTGACCAATCAACATGGCTTAAAGGAATCTGATAGAGGATCATCCAAGGAACATTTCTACAAAATTATTTGAAAGTCAGCCTTACACTTTTGGAGGAGAAGATTTTTTAAGTTTTCACTATAGCCATATAAGGCTTAATAGCCCCGTCCCCCCCTGGTGGCCATGTTTTTATACCAATCAACATGGCTTGAAGGAATCTGATAGAGGGGCATCCAAGGAACATTTCTACAAAATTATTTGAATATCTGCCATCCAGTTTGGGAGAAGAAGAATTTTGAAGTTTTTTTCATTTCGTTGCCATGGAAACCAGAATTCTGCATGGATCCCAAAAAGTTGAAGGAAATCTGGTGAGGTCATTGAGAGGATGCTTTCTGTGAAGTTTCATCCCAATTGACCCACTGGTTACTGAGGAGAAGAAGTTGATGCACAACTCACAACACAATACGCACGCCGGACAAATCACAATATCAGGCAAGCTAAAAAATTGGTATGAAAAATCAAGATCGTAAAATCAGACATATTTCATCTAAGAGGTCTACTCCGAGTTGAAAAATCAATAATTGCCTACATAACTGACAGGATCACCTCGGTACAGGATACACCGGTAACATAACTGAACCCAATTCTTCATGTGTATTGTGTTTGTGTGTAATGTCAAACTCTTGACATAGACAGAGTAATTAAGGAAAGTGGCAGTTTAACAAAAGGCTTTTAACACCGATGAAGTGACCTATTTATAAACAGCCAATCGCAGCACGGTGTCAAGAAGTTGCGATTTCAGCAGTGTCAAGACATTGCGATTTTGGTTCATGAATGTCGTTTTTAAAAAAGAGTTGAATGAGCTTTTTTCGACCGCCAAACAGTAAGTTTAGATGTTGGAATACAAGTTTATGTCCACTTCAAAATCTCCTATCCATTTAATAGTCCGATTAACATAATAAATCGAAATATATTCAGTTAAAAATAGCGTAAAAAGTATATTCGGACATGATTTTCCGGATACATTGTTCAGCGATTTTACTTACATTGGCCGTTTTCAAACTTTAGATAAACAAGCAAATTCATGAAATTTATATCCCCCGCTTGCAGGAAAGTTTGAAAAAAAAACCCGGTTCACATCTGTGGCAGTTATTGCACGGAAACAGCAAGAAACGACATATTTTGTTAAATAAGGGGCCATAACTCCACCAAATAAAGTCTGCCGAAAGTGACGATCGAAGTTGGCCTAGCCCTTAAGGCATTTAACCTTGTTACCAAGTTTGAAAAAAAAAGGTTCACATCTGTGGCAGTTATTGCACGGAAACAGCAAGAAACGACATATTTTGTTAAATAAGGGGCCATAACTCCACCAAATAAAGTCTGCCGAAAGTGACGATCGAAGTTGGCCTAGCCCTTAAGGCATTTAACCTTGTTACCAAGTTTGAAAAAAAAAGGTTCACATTTGTGGCAGTTATTGCACGGAAACAGCAAGAAACGACATTTTTTGTTAAATAAGGGGCCATAACTCCACCAAATAAAGTCCGCCGAAAGTGACGATCGAACTTGGCCTAGCCCTTAAGGCATTTAACGTTGTTACCAAGTTTGAAAAAAAAAGGTTCACATTTGTGGCAGTTATTGCACGGAAACGGCAAGAAACAACATATTTTGTTAAATAAGGGGCCATAACTCCACCAAATAAAGTCCGCCGAAAGTGATATTCGAACTTGGCCTAGCCCTTAAGGCATTTAACGTTGTTACCAAGTTTGAAAAAAAAAGGTTCACATTTGTGGCAGTTATTGCACGGAAACGGCAAGAAACAACATATTTTGTTAAATAAGGGGCCATAACTCCACCAAATAAAGTCCGCCGAAAGTGATATTCGAACTTGGCCTAGCCGTTAAGGCATTTAACCTTGTTACCAAGTTTGAAAAGAAACGGTTCACATTTGCGGCAGTTATTGCACGGAAACGAAGTGTGACAGACGGACAGACGGACAGACAGACAGACGGACGGACGGACAAACCGAAATTAATAACCCCCCTTTTTTTCTTCGAAAAAGCGGGGGATAAAAATATAGTCTTGTCAACTCGGTTTTCACAACAAAAAAGAAAACATAATGAAAGGTAGGAATCAATAAATGTAGAGTAAGGATCTAAAAAATAAAGAATTTTGCTTGGCAGAATGAGCAAGACAGACTGCAGTGAAATCATATGTTGCAAATGAAGAGCTAAACATTGTTACAAATTAAGTATTTCCCACATAAAGATGCATTTATCTGCAGAAGAGCTGAGGCCCTTTTGAAAACACAGTTCGAAATGGAGAAAATATACTTTTGTCTACTTTGAAAATCTTAAGTTGCACATCCACTGTCTATTTTCTCTATAAATGTTTTATTCAAAGAATTTGTCTATTGCTGGTTCCATCGATATGGAGATAATAAAAAAGACAAAAAATGTAGCTTTTTGTAAATTGGCTCAAGCAATGGCTCAAACTTTTTTTTCAGCCAGGGCCGGCCCTGCATAACCCTTTATCTGGAGTTCAGCATACCTTGGTTGGCAGTGGACATTCATCTAACAGGAGGGTTATAACAGCCGGACCAAGTGGATCAGTCATTGGTATAACCTGTATCAACGCTTTCGCAACATCCAACCATCCCTGTTCTGTCTCTGCTATCTTATGAAGCTGTAACATAGCCTGGGGAGGTTCTGTTTCACTGGAAAAAACAACAAAGAGTATGTCAGTCGCATAGACAAACACTTTGATGCTTTAACCCTTTCACATATATACAAAAAAAAATATGCAGGAGACGACTTTGAAAACATCTAGGCAAAACTATGGAAACAGTTTATACATGGTACAGTAGTATAATCATCAAATAGAGTTGAAAACATTTTTATACATGTATAGAGAAATTGTTCATAATAAATTAGCGATTTCTGCATTTGTCACAATGTTTTCAACATAGGTCTGCTGCAGATGTGTTAAAAAGCGTAGTAAAATGTTAAAGTCATTGTGATCAGGAAGCACACTGGTAAGTGAAATTGCAGCCCTGACTGAAAAAGTGTTGAACACAAGATAATAAATAAACAATATATAGTTAGGTAGTATTAGTGTTCCTTTATATCTTTATTGCAGCACACCATATTCCCCTCAAACTACACCATTGGAGCTTTAATGGAAACTTAATTTCTTTATTCAATACAGATTTAGAGATAAATATATTGGTTTATTAACATAATAATAATAACGACAGAATTGCATTGTTAACATTGAATGACCTTTCATTTTGTGAACATAACTACACTTGATTCTTGCAATGGAACATTAATAATTTTGACCAAGTAAATCAAGCAATGTGAATAGAGTGAGTGCGTTGAAGAACATCACTCTATGTAACCTCCAGCTATGTCAAACAAGTAGGCCAATGTCGCTTGTATTTTTATCTTATCACAATCAACATTTTTTGTCTAGAACAAGACGAAGGCCTAAACAGGTTCTTAAACTTTCAGAAAATGATAAAATGTTTTTTGTTTTGTTAAAATTTTAAATATCTGCTTTAAAAAGTGTCAGACAATCAGTCTGAACTCATTACTTACTTTGTTACACATTTTTGTTCTTCCATGTATAATTAATGTATGTATGGTATAATATCACCCCTGATTCAAATTAACAATATCATATCTACAACCTAAGAGCTCTACCAGACATAATAATGATTATGATTAAAAAAAATCCTATTCAATAACAAATTATTGTTGACTTGATTAAGGTATGTACATAAGTCATAAATTAAGATTTTTTAGTTCTACCCTTTCTCAACTTTTGAAAACATTGTTAAGCCACAATGTTTTCTGACAACTGTATTCAATATTTATCATACGGGTAAACAAATCGACGGCCATATGACGTTTTGATTGGATGAAATGAAAATATCATACAAAAAAAACTTACAGAGTAAATAATTAAATATGATAATACGTACATGATAAAGGAATGAAAACAGGTAATCTGATATGTGATATTAAATTTGCGTGTAATTACACTTGTTGTCTTTTTTTAAAATGAGATAAAATAAAAACTGATAAGGTTTTACTGACTAACCGGATATTTAAAATCCTAATTTCTATAACATGACATCATTCTATTATCGTAACGCAAATGATGAATAAATACCTTAAAGGAAAACGACAGAAAGGATAGGAAAGGATAGTTTGACTCGTCAAAAATGTAGTTCCATAAATTATGGAATAATTTCTCTGGAAGTACTGTATGATGGGCAAGTCCATTATTGTTGTACCTGTTATCATTATTTCATGGATTTAAAATCTCGGCCATATTTTAAAGTTGAATATATGCTTAACCAGACCATGAGTTTTACGGGTAAACAAATTGATGGCGATGTTGCCCGTCAATAGGTAATGTTTATGAACTTTGCATAATTTTGCTATACTGTCTTTCCAAAAATTGTGTCCAGAGTGGATTTTTCGATGCAGTCACGATTCTGCTACGATTTGATTGGATGAAAAGAAAATATCGAAACAAAAAAAACTTCTAGACGAAATAATTAAATATGATTAATACGTACGCGATAAAGGAACGAGCACAAGTAATTTTATGTGTGATAATTTCCGTTAAATAACACTTGTCGTCTATTTCTTAAACAAGTTCAAATAACAACTCATAAGGTTTTTTTCACTTTCCAAATATAAATCCAAATTCCTGTAATATGACGTCATTCTATTAGCGTAACGCAAATAATGAATAAATAACCAAAAGGAAAACAACAGAAATTATAGGAAACGTTAGTTTGACTTGTCACAAATGTAGTTCCGTAAATTATGAAGTAGGTTTATTTGAAGTACTTTAAAATTCAAAATCTTGGCTATATTCTAAAGTTAAATATAAGCTTAACCTGATGATGATTTTTATTTTCTTTGCCTAGGTCCAGACTCGTAATTGACGTAAATAACTGATCGTGCTGCAAGCATGGGCCTAACTGCGGTTCGCAGGGAATATTCACCAATCACAAAAGATAACTAGAATTGCTTTTGCAAAAAACAGATGTCTCCCCCTTAAATATCTGTCAAAATCTCTCAAAACCTTCCAATCTATAAAGCAGACAATGGGTTCTGCACATCACCTTGATGAGGTGAACATTTGACCCAAGTTTCATGAAAATCCTTCAAGCCGTCTTGGAGATATGGAGCGGACACAATTTGGGACGGACAGACAGACAGACAGACAGTCGAGACATGGGTTCTGCACATCGCCTTGATGAGGTGAACATGTGACCCAAGTTTCATGAAAATCCTTCAAGCCGTCTTGGACATATGGAGCGGACACGATTTGGGACAGACAGACGGACAGACGAGACATGGGTTCTGCACATTGCCTTGATGAGGTGAACATTTGACCCAAGTTTCATGAAAATCCTTCAAGCCGTCTTGGAGATATGGAACGGACACGATTTGGGACGGACATACGGACAGTCGAGACATGGGTTCTGCACATCGCCTTGATGAGGTGAACATGTGACCCAAGTTTCATGAAAATCCTTCAAGCCGTCTTGGAGATATGGAGCGGACACGATTTGGGACAGACAGACAGAAAGACAGTCGAGACATGGGTTCTGCACACCGCCTTGATGAGGTGAACATGTGACCCAAGTTTCATGAAAATCCTTCAAGCCGTCTTGGAGATATGGAGCGGACACGATTTGGAACGGACAGACAGACAGACAGTTGAGACATGGGTTCTGCACATCGCCTTGATGAGGTGAACATGTGACCCAAGTTTCATGAAAATCCTTCAAGCTGTCTTGGAGATATGGAGCGGACACGATTTGGGACAGACAGACAGACGGACAGACAGACAATCGAGACATGGGTTCTGCACATCGCCTTGATGAGGTGAACCACATTATACTCAAATAAGTTATTGTGCTGCAAGCAAGGGGCTAACTACAGATCACAGAGAATGATTACAAAAGTTAATAAATGTTTAGCCGAAATAGGTACCACCTAAAATTTCTTAAATATTTGCCTTTATGTTTTTAAAATGCTTTACTGGCTTGCTGCCTGCAGATGTATTGAATTTTGGTAAGGGCGGTCAATGTTACAAACTTACTTGTCAATAAGTGTTCGTATCACAGATAGTGTTTCCAACACAAGGTTAGGTATTTCCCTCGCCAATCTCTTGGCCAAGGATTTTGACAACATTGCCTGACTGCCATGGTTATCCCAGGATGTTGAACTTGCATGATCTTCGCGTACAGAGTCAGTTTGATCATTATCGTCCACTGATGATTGTCCTCGATGTCTGCTACGTGTATTTTCTCTCCGTCTTGAAGTCTTCTCTTTACACAAACAACTTCCCATATTCAATAAAACATTTTGTAAGAAAAATAACTGAAGAAATTAGGTAGAAAATATTCTAAAATATCCTCATCACAGTTTTCATAAAGGAGCTTACATTTCTACAGAGTTTCACTATGCACTAACTTGACGTTAAAATTCGAGTTTGCATATATATTATGATCAAGTGAAGAGTAAGATTATTCACGACTAATCACTCGTTTATCATATTGTATAATGTTATCATAACTTAAATTTCCAAAAACATATGTGAAACAGGAAGTTTTTAGTATTAAACACTAACTATTTACATTCAGGAGTCTATATGCGGATATCACAGACTTCCTTTTCAAATGTAAACATTGAATTTATTTTGGAATATTTCGCTTTGACAGTATTGATTTCACCTTTCAACAGAATTTGTTTATGTGGAAATACTAATTGGATATCATGACAAACCAAAACAACAGTTTCCGATCAAAATATTCTGCATTAACGAAGAAATCGGGTTCGACAGTTTTTAACTTCGAACCAATTTCATGCAGGCTGCCATCTTGGATTCGCGATGCACTCTGGGTAATAAGATTAATTAATTTACATAAACATCGACGGGCATTTTATTCGCGGGAAAATATGAATCTTTATAAAGGATCTAGATGTTACGGTGTTCCTAATCTGTAAGCGAAAAGGGTATTAGTTATCGAAGCATCGCCTTCCTGTCTGACATGCGCATAGACTCGAACTTGCGTCATAATGTCGTCTGAGGAAGAAAGCGGTAGTATTTAAAGCAGGTTAATTTATAAAATTAATTATATAAATAAGGTTTTCTGATGTAGTCTACATTAAGGTACAACAAGATACAAAATACGTATGTCTTCTACCGTTATAACAAAACTTAAAACACATGTCATTTAATAACCTTTCCCCCAACTTCCTAGGCTACACATTTTTAATAGTTTGGTTTACGGCCCTTACAACCCTATTTATCTTAGCATATAAAACGTCTAATCACTACGTCAACAGCGATTGACCCTTTCTGCTCTTGATACACTTTTATGATCGACTATGGTATCCAGGTGAGCAATATAGGCACATCTTGGCATTCTTGTTTAAAATCAAAGTACTGAAATGCGGGGGAATGGCTCTAGAGTGTTAACAATATTTTCCTTCAATTTGACCTATAGTAACCTACTTTTGACCCAACATGACCCATGTTAGAACTTGACATATATCATCAAGACAAACATTCTGATAAAGTTTCAACATGCTCAAGTTGAAAAAATGCAGTATCCAGAGTGTTAACAAGACTTTCCTTCAATTTGGCCTGGTGACCTAGTTTTTAACCCTGCATGACCCATATTCAAACTTGACATATAATTTTGACCAACTTTCAAGTTGCTGTAACCAAAAAAGATGCTTCTACAGAGTTAACAAGATTAACAAGATTTCCTTCAATTTGGCCTCGTGATCTAGTTTCTGACCCAATGTGACCCATATTCGAACTTGACCTGCATATCATTAATACAAAAATTCTGACATTTTCTGGAGTGTTAACAAGCTTTTCCTTCAATTTGACCTAGTGACCTACTTTTTGACCAATCATAAGCCATATTCGAACTTGACCTACATATCATCAAGACAAACATTCTTATAAAGTTTTAACATGCTCAAGTTGAAAATAAGGCCTCTAGAGCGTAAACAAGATTTCCATTCAATTTGGCTTAGTGACCTAGTTTTTGACCCAGCTTGACCCATATTCTAACTTGGCCTAGATACCATAGATAAACATTTTGACTAAATTTCAAGCTGTCTTCACAGGTGCCCGTCTCGTTTAAAATCTAAAAATAGCATTTTACTATATATTGACTATATATCAACATTCCGCAGCGACAGATTAATCAAACAATGATTTAAAACACGGTCTAAAAATAATTTTTTATACTTCTTTCGAAAACGTACAAATAAATACCGTATGTTTTATGAATAATATTATTGGAAGAAAAATGATTAAATGCCAACCCCAACAAACATTGCTCAGGTACAATATTCTAAAAAAGCGCGTCATTTCGCGTTAAATATTCGCTGCGGGACGTGATTATTGTGACGTCAGCGTATGGCGGTAAGGACAACTGCAAATTTCCAAATATAATGAACATTAAGCTTAAAAACGCCGGCGCATTTGTCGGTTGGCAAATATTGATGTGGTGGATCACGAGAAAAATCATTTATGAACCTGTCTCTACCTGGGACCAGGTCGTTTTAGACGTTTTTCTGCGGAAATTATAGCCCGAATCGAGCGAGGGGGTAAAACACCGTTGCACACCTTGTCATTATTATTACACTATATGGACGTATAGAGGGGCTATTTATAGTAACACGTGTGGGATTCCACAAATTACCGTTACGATCATTTTTATCAAAGCGTATAGACAATATAGAGAGACTTTTTGAGTATTTTAACGTGGTATTGTGTGATTTTTCGCATTTTTTGCTGTAATAGAAATTCGGACGCCTGTGCACTCACATAAAACTTAGCAATTCTGGGCTGCTAGGTTTTAAAAAACAGCAGTATATATACACAGAAACTCTTCAGGTTCAATATATGTTTATTGCGCTGTGCAATCACGCACCGGGCTATATGATGTTACTTTTAACTTTATACCATAGTTGACCATGATAGGAGAAGTTATTATTATGATTAACTAAGTGTAAACTAAATGTTAATGCCTTCATCAAATTACTGCACAGCGCAATAAAGATATGATGAACCTGAAGAGTTTCGGTGTATATATACTGTACGTTACAATTGTTTGTAAAAATACTTAATCATGATTCCTTTAAAATGAAATATATATTTCCATTGTTTCAAGTATTTGTTTTATTGATTATCGTAATTGGGATGATATCATAACACCTGCTTGCCCGATCTATTTATCAATATGTTAATCATGTGTGTAATCAGGGACGTAGAGAAGATCTACGTCCCTGGTGTAATGTATCATTCTATGAATAGATATTTTCAACTGCTTATGTACGTCGAAGTTACTAATAAGACAAGCAAACTGTTAAGGCAAAATAAGAAGTTGTATTGATTTGAAAAATGAAAATGCTTTTATTAATAAATGTTGTTAAATGTGTTAAGGTAGCTCTAATTATATTAATCTTTTGTAGTGTTACGATAAATAATAATTTAGCCTACCCCTTTCCTACTGCAACAGATGATTGTTGAAACAGTAGAATGAATCATGATGAGCAATTCCCCTTTTTTCACAATGTTTTCAACTTTATTCAATAGTTTCCGTATGCTACAGGGTGTGGCTTTTTGGACGGTACCACTGAGGTACCTTCTATTGTAGTTTGAAAAGCATATATCAATTGGCTCCCGAATTTCAAAACAGAAATACATAGTTAATTCGGTAACCAGACTCCAAAAATGTCAAAAGAACATACATAAGAGTAGTACCAAACATTAGTCAATTTATCTGAATTTTGAAAAATAACATTGAAAATGTAAGTGGTTTTTGAGTGGTGAAACTAATATTTCAGGAAGTAATATGGTGTGTTCCCCGAAAGCCTACCCGACTTAAAGTGTATTAGGGAATTAGATTAAATCGAGTTCGGGGAACAAAACAGTAATATTTGTACAATGTTTCAATCAACATTAAATGTCAAGTCAATGTTTTTTTATTGACATAAGCTAATACAGCTAAGCTTCTAGTCATTACACACAATTTAACATTTATTAGCATGACATGTCACCTTTTAAATAAACCATAAGCAAAGCGTTTATGGAAGAAAGATTGGAAATATTTAAATAAAAATGATACAAATAAAACATCAAAAAATACATTTTCTGATATCAAATATTCATTTTCTGATATCAGGAATTCGAATTCTTGATATCAGAAAATCATCTGATAAGGAAAAATAGAGCATATTTCTTGATATTTTTTGATATAAGGAAATCAATTTCTTGATATCAGAAAATAATGAATATTTTCTGATATCAAAAATTCGAATTCCTGATATCAAAAAATAGATTTTTTGAAATGAATTTTTGATATCAGAAAATAATCTTCATTTCTTGATATCAAGAAATTCATTTTCTGATTTAAAAAAGAATTTTCTGATATAAAAAAATCGAATTCCTGATATAAAAAAATAAGGAATAAATAGTAAAACGGCGCCTCACAATGTTGCACGATTTAACCATTTTCCACATACACCAAATCAGCTGCAGACGACTTTGAAAATATCGAGGCAAACAAACATATATAAACTCACTATAAATAAAGATAACATTGCTGATAACATTCACTTCTCCTTTTTTACGATGTTTCGATACACATGTACCAAAATGGAGGTTTGGTGAATTTACTAAGAGATATTGATTAACCCTTTCCCACATACAACTTGTCTGCAACAGACAACATTGAAAACATCTAGGTAAAAATGTGGAAATCTCTATAAATAAATGTATAATTATTGAAAAGACTTGAACCTATTGTTGCAAAAGGAGAAATTGCTCTGGAATATGTTTACATGCTTTACAACTATGCAATTGCTTTGTTACTTCCCCCAAAATGTCCCATGGTAACCTGTTGTTTTTCACACTCATTCCAGTGCCAGTGGTACCGTCCCAGAGCACTTTCAGTTATTTATGTTGTGGTCTTCTTTCAAATAAGTTCAATATGTTTAATTATTTGAAGAACTTTGGCTGCAGGGGTATCAGAAAGGGAGGAAATGCCAACACTTTGAAGTTCTTCTCCTCTAAATCTGCTTGTCTGATTCCGAGATCATTTTGTTCATAAACCACTGGATCAATTTCAACCTAAGCTCTACATGTTTATTTCTTTTGTGGTCTTCTTTCAAAGTTGTTCAGATATTTAACCCTTTGGTTGCAGGTCGAACTATTGTGATGGCCTGATGTGTCCGTTATCCATTTGTGCGGTCGTCAACTTTTACTTTAAATGACATCTCGCCCTAAACGGCTGTTTGAATTTTGACAAAACTCGTTTATTCCATTCAGAAGTCTCGTTGCCATGACAACCGCAAGGAAAAACCGGCCCGGGGGTCACCTGTTTTACATACTGGTATATATTGAAAAACTTTTAAAATCTTCATGGCTGAAACCGAAAGGCCTAGAGCTTAACTATGTGGTGTGAAGCCTTGTGGTCCTCTACAAAGATTGTTCAACTTATACCTGTGTGTCACCTATTTAACATAAAGATATATAGGAACAATCCTTTGAAAATCTTTTTGTCTGATACTGAAAGACTTAGATATTTGGTTTGTAGCATTGTCTTGATTGCTCAAAGTATGCCAATGGGGTCAAGATTGGTCCCGAGCTGGGGGTCACATGTTTTACATAGAGATATATAGGGATAAACTTCTTGTCTGAAATAGAAAGTCAGAGAGTTTAGATGTTTGGTTTGTAGCATTGTCTACCACCCTCTACCAAGTATGTTCAAAATATGACCATTGGGTCAAACTTGGCCCGTCCTTGGGGTCACCTCTTTTACAAATATGATATATTTTTCTGAAACCGAAAGGCCTAGAGCTTATAAATTTGGTGTGTAGACAAGACAATTATTCTGACAAAGATTCGAACGTGGACATTCTGACAAAGTTTTAATCTGCTGGAGCAAAAAATGCGGCCTCCATTGTATTTACAAGGTTTTCCCTTCAATTTGGCCTAGTTTTTAACCCGGCATGACGCATATTCGAAGTTGGCCTAGATATCATTAAGATAAACATTATGATCACATTTTAAAAATGTGGCGTCTACAGTGTTGACAAGATTTTCCTCCAATTTGGCCTTTGAACAGACATGTCCAATATTCAAACTTGGCCTACATATCATCAAGACAAACATTCTGATACAGTTTCAACAGGCTCACGTTAAAAATGCAGCCCCAGAGCGTTAACAAGATTTCCCTTCAATCTGGCTAGTTTCTGACCCATATTCGAACTTGACTTAGATATCATTCAGAAAAGGATTCTTACGAGAATGCCGCTGATACCTCCACAGCGCTTGCGGGCACCTGCACAGCGCAATCAGGTCGCACGGTTGAGGGATAGGTTAGCGTTTGCACGCTACCGCTTCAACTTAGTTCTTGGTGTATTGGTGGCTGAAGAGGAGAGGCATGGTCTCATTCACTTCACTGCCACTCTCCGTCTCTTGAGGATACTGCCTTCTCCTTCTCCTTCAGTTCTTCCTTTATTTCTGGGGCATCTTGTAGAACTGTTACTCTGACACTTTTGTGATAAACTGTGTGTTAAATTGTAACCTGTGAAGAGCGCGACTGGAAAATCTGATAAATGATGCGACGAGCCGGCTTTTATAACCTGCGAGCCACAGTGGGTGGTCGGCCAGACAACGGTCAATGTCTGCCTGATTTCCGGCCGGGCTCTGAGCGGCGAATTTGGCCCGGCGCTCGCCCGATATGTGTGATCGGCAAGGCATCAACCGATAAATGTGCGATCAGTTTGCGATGAAGTTTTAAGTCCGAGTTTAAAGTAACTCGATGCCCGCGAGGAGTCCCAAGGTTTCCGGCCGAAATTGCCTAGAAATCCGCCGCAAACTACTCGCAAACCTATCGCAAGGCAATTGTGACTGGGGTTTTAAGTCATACTAGGTAAGCTACATTTTTAATTCATAAATATGCTTTTTAAAACAATATCAATCTGCAGCAGAAGACTTAAAAAAAATATAGGTTGATATCCATATCTCTATGTTCAGACATAAGGCACATCCATCATCGCCATTGATGATCTTCAATCGGACTTCACGAGTCCAATAGTTGAAATTCTTTCTTCGAACTCGCAACTTGTCACCAAAAATGTGATCGCTATCCAACGAATTGTGTGGACATTCGGATCGCTTGACTTCCTTAATCAAGTCGTTAATGGTTGACTGGGCGGTACGATAAGGGTGATACACCACCCCATTTATTCCTCCAGCACTCGATTTACACCTGGAGTGTATCGTCCGATGGCAGGTCTTCCCTTATAAAGTTTACCGACTCGTCATTAAGTGCTATATCAACTACATGTATATGAACTGGTGGAAACAGTACGAATGTCGTAGTAGCCCGCTGCTGAAGTGATGTAAATCGTTTGAGGAATTCATGGAGCAGATGATCCAAGAATGGGATAGTTATAACAGGCTTATAATATTCCTCCGAGTATCATCGGGGATGTTGTAACGGCGTGTCTGTCGGCTACATAAACCGGTATAGTAGGTACTACTAGTATACCAACGGATTCACCAATAGCCGTAGCTTCCTTAAACGCCTGCTGTTTCAGTACTGGTGACATGATCAGGAATGGAAACGGATTCGAGATTAATCAGCGTATTAATGTTCTAATGTTTACATATTAAAACATTAAGTAAATAAATTGCATCGACATGTGATGGATTACTTTGAATAATATATCAAAAGCAAAAATAAATAGTGGAACTATACTGTGCAGTGTACATCTTGTATACTAGCTTACCTGACCTCAAAATGTGTTAGGCTACAGTGGTTGGCATTACCAATTATATTGCATAAACCAGTAGAACATTCACAAATTCGTAGACAATAAAAATGTAACTTATGATATTTCTACTTGGCTCCCGATTTTCTTATTTGCTTTGTAGTTGTTTACTACCATATCAACTTCAATAATTAATATGTTGAATATTGATTAACCTTTTCCCAACAAACAACAAAACTGCAACAGACGACTTAGGAAACACCTAAGCAAATATATGAACTATTTCTTCGAATGATATTATAATGATCGAATAGATTTGAAAAGGTTCCGGAAAAAATAATACATTGCTCATTTAAACGCAATTTCTCCTTTTGCCAAAATGCTTTCAAAAGTCGTCTGCTGCCCATTTGTCAATGCAAGAATCTAGATTCCTGGTCTTGTCTTTCGTTAGATTTCAGTTGTAAGATTATTTTTTATTTCACTTGAAATTTAAAAAAGAACTTGTTTTAATTAGGAAAGTATGGCTTTTTATTCATAATTGATTAATTTTCGTTTTAATTCAGAAAACAAAAATATGCAGATTATTTTCTTCATCTTATCATAATTTAGGATTTAGATTCACTGTACCCCTATCCCTTCATTTTTCCACATTTTCGTAATTCGGTCATGTTATATTACACACGCTACATATAAAGAAATACGTAATGTGTTTATTAGATTGGATACAAGCATTGCCATGTGATAAAAATAACTGCTACATCTTTGTTATTTTGTATATCGTTAGATACCTATGATTCACTCCATTAGTCTCATTGTGGCAATATTCCCCTATCCCTTATTATTTTGTGAAGTCAGTATATTCAGTTATCAGGGGCGTAGCTCCCTATTAAAGGTACTGTAGGCACGCTACACATTTTTTCTCAAAATGTCCCAAAATGCAGCTGCGGCGATAGACATCTGCGTAATGTATCGACCAGATCAGCCTGCGCTGTCCGCGCAGACTGATCCGGCCGACACATTCCGTCTTAGGGGGATAGATGTATAGAGTAGTTATTCCTGAAACAGAAAATCCACAGGAGGCGAAAAGTGTCTATCCGGGTAGGTCTGTGTGGCATGCTTAGGCTGATCCGGGTCGATACTTTACGCAGAGTCCACAATGTTGATTTTCTCACGAGATGGCCTACACATTGATTATTGCAAAGCTACGCCCCTGGTTATATCTCTTTTTTTGTGTGTGAGCCTCTTAACCAACGCAAAACAAGCCTCAAATATATAAATAACCACGAAACACAGCTGGTTCGCGACATATATATGTTTACCGTTTTCCGAGCGGGCACCTGTTTCCTGACAACGGAAGTATACGACGCCATTAAACGTAAACTGAAACATGGAGGAACTCGATCAAAACAAATTGCACGGTATAACCGTTAATACCGATACAGACAATTTTTTTCTTCCAGGAAGACCATGTGAGCTTTCATCATTTTCGTTTGTACCCACTTCAAGACATGAGCCACCAGAAAGAACAGCATTTAACTCCTTTAAACCGGTAAGATGCGAATTATGCTTTGTAAACATTGTATTATTTCAAAGTAAACTTCAAGGTTTCAATGTGGTTTTCCAAAAAATCCATAGTTGAACATCACCTACAGATCGGTTGAAGTGCTGTAGCTGTTTAACATGTCTTCAACCCAGCTGTCTATTTTTTTTCATTCAATTAATTCATGGTTACACCTAGTCCAAATAATTTAGACTTTCGGTTGCTCGTTTTATCATATATGTCATTTATAGGGCAACGAAGTCTAAACACTCTGTTCAAATTTTCAATCACATTTATCAGACCGACGCGATCAATGCAAATATGCCGGTTACATCCTTGACATCTATAGCGCTGATACAATAATCCGTATTTAACATTAAATTGAGCTTAAAAATTAATATGCAGCTTACCTCTTTACCACTTTAACCTATGAAAATCCTATACGTTTTGTGTAAATAAGATCTTGTTAAATATCCATTTCGGTTAAATAAAATCAACAAACTGTGATTAATGTAGGTGAAGCATCTAAGAGATGGATTAGTTAAGGATTAAAACACACAAAAACTTGAGTAAGATCCTTTGTGCTTACTTTTTACGATATATAAATGGCCAAATTTTGTCCCATACATGTATTTTGGTGTGACATACATTGCATACGCAAAAGAACTTGAAGAAGCGTCGCCAAAAGTTCATGGTCAGAAAGACAGAAATTCACGATCAGAAAAGTGGACAGAAATAGTAAGACCTTGCATATGCAGGATAATAACAAAATAAAAAATGAGCATATGCAATGTCTCACTGTTTGTGTTATAAGCGATTCTTATAACTTCATGCTGCAGGCTTTCCAAAATCAACTTGTAAAATTGACTGGTCTGAAAATCCTAAATGTTTGATTATGATATTCATGTAAAATTACACAGGCCAAATGAGATTTTTCACTGGTTTCAAACAAAAAGTAAATGGTCAGGGACTATAGGACCACTACTTATTTTGCAGATTTTAACTTTTTGCTCTGTCTTCATATATGTGTTGGTGGTTTACAAAATATTTTAAATGATGAAAGCTATGAAGTGAGTGTGCTAATGTTTAAACAAGGATGGAAAGTGGCTGAAAATAACCATTTACAAATTGATTTAAAAAAAAAGAGGGGCACATGCAAAATGCAATGTTTTATCTGTTCCCATTAATAATATTATTAATGATAACCATTAATTTTCACATAACATTAACAGTTATCACATTTCTTTATTTGGAAAATAAGACAGAAACACCCCCGTTAATGATAAAGCAGTCACTTTGACAGGTAATGCTTAAAGAGGCACAATGATATAGAGTAATGGAGACCAACTTTGCAAGGTACATAGTGTTGGTTGAAACAAATTTGAATTTTGGTGGAAAATTACTAATTTTGTTTCACAATTTCTCAAAGTTTTTCTTTTGAATTGTTGAATATTTACCTGTTGTTTTAATTATTTAAACTTATTTTCAGGAAAATCGAATACAGGTAACTAGGTTTGCTGAAAGATTTAACTTCTTGTTTGAAAGATGCTTGATTTGCAATGGTTTGATGACAACCTCTCAGAAAACAAAGAAAAATTTGAACCTAAATGTATTGGTTGACTTGTAGTTATCTGTCTTATGTCAAGATTTGTATATTTTATGCATGGCAGAGGTTATAAGATAATCATGTTGTTTATCTCTTATTTGAGCGGTTCTCCAGAAAAACCAACATTATCGTTATTATCACAATTGAGGAATCACTGAGGATAAATATCTGCCTTGTCATCTATGCAGTAAGATCCTTAGACTATGGACATTGTTTGTCAGAAGTTTCCTGAGACTCTGTGACTTATGAGGCAACGGAGAGAGCTAGATGTAGGTCTGGATCTGCACTTTATGTGAATGCCCTAAGGTTGGTTTTTCGTAGAGCAGCGCTCATTTGTACTCCAAGTCCTTTGCTGTGGGTACTCTAACCAAGACTATTCTTTTGAGTACCCACAACATAGGGTTTAGTTCAGTCATGATTATGATTTAATAGGGAAAAGACACATTTACTCATCCTTATCTAATAATATGACCATGTCTGCAATCTTTGAAATATAACGCAAAAACAAAATAAAACTGGCAATTAGACCTAAGCCATTATTAATAATTTTTAAGTGTTTCTGAGAGGTTTTAATTATAATGATGTTGAGCAATTCTAGGTGCATGGTGTGTGGTTTTAGAGAGCGTGCTAGTGTAATGTGTTTATATCTCAACATCCATGTAGTATTGTACATAGAGTGATGGGACATAACAATTAAATTACAAGAATGTACAGGACTATATGAATTCTAATTTACATTATTAAATTAACCGTTTCCCATATGCAGACACATATTGGCCCATCCGCTAAAAAACAAGTTTTAATAGTTGATTCAAAAGGGGAAAATACACATAATGAGAAATTTCTTATTTGTAAAGATTTATTCAACTTGATTCAGTAATTTATATACTTTAAGATTCTCCATATTTTTTTCTAAGATGTTTTCAAAGTCATCTGTTGCAGTTTGTTTGTATGTTGGGAAGGCTTAACCAAAAACTTCTCTTTTATTGTCATATTGAGGACACTTTTCCAATGATGTAGGTCATTTGTATTCATAATGCTAGAATTGTTGCTATTAAACTAGTTTTATGCATACAGAAATAGATATTTGCCGAAACAAAGTATAGACCAACAATGTGTAACAGTTTTAGTACTTGTAAGCTTGATCAAATAGAAACTATCATTGAAGACTTTAGGCAATGCTTGTTTTGTACTAAAATTATAATTATGTGGTTCTCTAGATAAAAAAACATTGTAAATCTGTGACAATTGTAAAGACCTGACTGTGCATTATTTTGTGATTTCCCATTCAAGTTAATATTTTTTGTGAGAAATTGCTTGAAAGTTTCAGTGGCTAATACTTAGTAGACAGTGTAGATTGACATGAAACAGCCTGGATGCTGCTCTGGATTTATACTGTTTGTAAATGCTATATGAGCCGTCCCGCAAGAAAATAAACAATATGGCCTCTGCATAATGTATCAACCTAGATCAGCCTGCGCAGTCCGTGCAGACTGATCCGGACCGACACATTCTGTCTCAAGGGGATAGAGGTATAGAATAATGTTTCCTGAAACAGAAAATCCACAGGAGGCGAAAAGTGTCTATCCTGGTAAGCCTGCGCGGCCTGCTTAGGCTGATCCGGGTCGATACTTTACACAGAGTCCACAATGTTAGTTTTCTTGTGGGATGGTTCATATATTGAGATGGTTGGCTGGAGTACAATTCAAATATAGTGTGACTGAAGGGGGTCTATGATTTGATGCATGTTTGTTTGTGTTGAATGGATTTGTCTGTTTTAGTTTATGTTCAATTTTCCTTTTTAATGTTAACTTTTCAAATTGAGATATTAATCTCATTGACATTAGACAAAGATCGAAGAGTGCATAATGCAGTACCCTGTCATTTAAAATTTAATAACCTGGACCCAAAGGTTGAAGCTATCCGGATTTTAGTTTTAACTTAATTATTTTACATTGATTAGGAAACAAGCTTTCATCTTATGCTAATCACGCTCGATGTATTTTGCCTAGAGACTTAAACAGTACTCATGCAGTTTGTGTGGAAAATTCCCCAAATTACTCCCAAGTTTTGAACAACCAGATCCTGATATTTATATTTTGACAGTAAAAACCTATGAACCAAATCAATTTGAGTTGCGCTAAGTGTACATGTTTATAGATAGTTTGGAGTAGGCTGCATGCTAATAGTAGTACCAATTATGTTGCCTTTTCAATCCTTTCCAATAAACATATGCTTCCTGATGCCTCTGCAGCAGACGACATATGCAAACATTGAGCAATTTCTTCCTTTGCAACAATGTTTCCAACTTGTCTTCATTCAACTATTGTTCTTTCTTTGCCAAGATGATTTCAAAGTTGTCCGCTGCAGATTTGTTGTATGTTTGAAAGGATTAACCCTTTCCCTCATACGACAATGCTGCAGCAGACGACTTTGAACGTATTTCGTCAAAAAATAGAAAATCTCCAAAATTGAATAGATAACCTATGACAAAAAGTGGAAAACATTGTGGCAAAAGGAGAAATTTTTCACGTTTTGTGCAATTTCTCCTTTTGTCACTATGTTTTCAAAAAGCCGTCTGCTGCAGAGGTGTCAGAAAGCGTCTATATGAGGGAAAGGATTAACCATCTGTGGTGGATGATAATACCATGTATTTTACCATAGTGAATGGTACTTTTTATCTTCAAATTGCATTTATTCAATGATGAATGTTCCATTATGTCAAAGTAAGGGGTTAAAAGTTTTCATTGAGTTGTAAATATAAAAAAAATTGCAACCATTTAGCACATAAATCAAAACTGCAAGAGACAGTTTTGAAAAGAACTACCCAGGAAATTCAAAAAATATGAAAAAATCTCTACAAATGAATTAAAGTAAAGTTTTTGATTCAATCAATGTCTCACTTTGCCATTATGTTTTGAAATATTATCTGCATTATATGGAAAAGGGTCAATACAACTTCTGATTAAATGAAATAATTACCTTCTTGCAGGATAATCCCAACAGAACTTACGACCGACTTTTCCGTAAGGAACTTGGCTATAACAACAAATTACACAGAGACGACAGGGAGCATGCGAAATCCCGTGGACTTGAAGTTAATGATGAGGTATGACAAGTGTTTCTTTTAAACCAGGATTGCAGCAAAAATCTACTTTTTCACAGTGTTTTCAAAAGTTGTCTGCTGCAGAGGCATCAGAAAGCGTCTGTATGTTGGAAAGGGTTAGGAATGATTATTTTGTACTGGCAGTCGGACGGGCTGGCATCAAACTTTAGTTTGGCTTGATCAGTTCTAATGAAATTACACAGAACTAAGAGGAAAATCTTAGGTTGTAAGCTAGCTTGAGATTATATATGAGTCAGGTACAAGTTGGCATTTCTGAACGGTGTAGGTACAGATCATCTTCTTCACCTGTACAGTCTTGTCAGAATCTTCTAACAAGCTTGTGTAACCAGAATGTGGACAGCATAGATCTTGATAAGATTGTGTAGATGCACACACAGGCTAATCTGGATCTTACCTATTCATCAAAGCCATCTTGTACCTTTTCTCATGCACTGGCTCGGATCACTGTTACAAACAAATAGAAAAATATTTTCTTCTCAATAACATGAGTCTGGTAAAACATTCTACATGAAAGCTTTTGGGAATTATACCAATTTTCAAGATGATAAAATGTTTCCTTGAAGATGATAAAATGTTTTCTTGAAGATGATCCTTGAAGATGATAAAATGTTTCCATCACATATTTTCCAAGAACACGTACAACAAATCTGATGCTTTCATTTGGACAAACGTGTAGAAACTCTCTTTAATTATAGATTAGAACATGTATTTAATGAAAGTTTTAAGTATTGTGGCAAAAGGAGGAATTGCTTAGTATATTTTATATCAGTATTTTCAAAAATTGTCTGCTGCAAATGCGTCAAATAGTGTCTGCTCATATAGACGCTTTCCGACGCCTCTGCAGCAGAAGGCTTTCTGAAAATATGGCTGCAAAAGAAGAAATTGCTTAAAACGATCAATTTCTCCTTTTGAGACTATGTTTTCAAACCCTATTCAATAGTGAAACATTTATTTATAGAGGTTTTCCATATTTAACCCAGATTGTTTCAAAGGCGTCTGCTGCAGATTTGTTGTATGTTGGAAAGGGTTAAACGTCTCCTACATCCACATTTTGACACAGCAGACAAAAGTTGAAGGCATTTTTTGAAAATGAAGAACTGAACAATTTCTCCTTTTACCTGGTACAATGTTTTCAACTATCCCTTTCCCACATACAACAAATCTGCAGCTTTGAAAACATACCTGAATACAAGTACCATAATTGAATAGAGTTGAAAACATGGTGACAAAAGGAGAAATTGCTTGTTTTGAGCAATTTCTTTTTTTGTCGACATGTTTTCAAAAAGCTGTCTGCTGCTGAAAGCATCTATATGAGGGAATGGGGCTATATTCAATAAATTATACTTCATTTTTATATTATTTTGTTTAGTTTGTTGACAAGGTATTTTCAAAGACATCTGCTAGAGATATGCTGTATGGGAAAGGGTTAATTTTGAACAATTTCTCCTACAACCACATTTTGACCTAGCAGGCGTAATTTGATTTTTTTTTTGGAAACTGAACAATTCCTCCTTTTACGACAATGTTTTCAACTATATTCAATAATTATACTTTCATTTAGATTTATATTTTAAAACAATTTCAGGAGAAGCTTAAAGATGTACCAACTCTAGCTTCTTCTGACTATGGACATCGCCTTGACCAGTTCGCTGACCATCCAGACAGAAAACATGTACGAATAGCTCATGTAAAAACTGAATTTTATCGACGGAATGGAATACATACATCTGCAGTGATTTGATGTTCTGACATTATGTTTTAGTGATTTACTACCAACCCTTTTCACAATGCTGAGGCATATGCAGCAGACAATTTTTTAAAATATTGTGGCAAATGGAAATAATTGCTCATTCTCTCTTTTGCGACAATGTTTTTAACTCAATCAAATAATTATACTTTCATTTAACCCTTTCCCTCATACAACAATTCTGCAGCAGACGACTTTAAACATATTTTGTCAAAAGATAGAAAATCTCTATAATTTAATGGATAACCTATGACTAAAAGTGGAAAACATTGTGGCAAAGGGAGAAATTGCTTGTTTTGAGCAATTTCTTCTTTTGTCTCTATGTTTTCAAAACGCTTTCTGTTGCAGAGGCGTCAGAAAGCGTCTATATGAGGGAAAGGGTTAAAAAGATTTTCCAAAGTTGTCTGCTGCAGATCTATTGTATGTGGGAAAAGATAAGAAATTATGTTACAGTGGATGAAACTGCATAATGAATGCATTTTAACCCATCTTTTGCAATGAAATAGGAAAAGCGCACCTAAATATCCATGCAGTCTGATCTCGATCCTCTCTTTCATACATCTTTACAGTCTTAAATAACGTTTTGAATGTTAATCATAGTGATAAAACTTAAACACTTGATTAATACTGTTTGATCTAAAATATAAATAATTTTATAACCAAAACAGGTTTTGGAGGATTGATTAATCTTTTCCCACATACAACAAATCTGCAGAAGACGACTTTGAAAATTTCTAGGCAAAGACAAGAAGCATCTCCATAAATGAGAGATTAATTTTTAAAAAGAGTTGAAAACATAGTGGCAAAAGGAGAAATTGCTCATCATGAGCAATTTCTTCTTTTCCACAATGTATTCAATAGTTGTCTGCTGCAGAGGTGTCTACATGTGGGAAAGGGTTAATATGAGTTTAATGTTTTCTGTTGAATCTGTTATGCATCATTTTGATTTGTTCATCTGCATATAGTTCTGATTTGTTTATATTTTAACCCTTTTTCACTAATAACAACAGCAGGCTTTGAAAATATCTGTGAAAATAAGGATTGATTGATTGGAGTTTAATGCCTTTTTCAACAATTTTACAGTCATATCACGGCGGCCAGTTCACCTACTCATATGTTTCCTTGATTTTTCACACAAGTACTCAACACAAGATACTTTCCAAGCAACTGGCTGCTTTTCCACATAGCCCATTGGTGAAAGACGAATTACGCTATTCACAGTGCCTTTTGTGAAAATAAAGAAATCTCTGTAAATGAAAAAAAAATTGAATAGAGCAGAACATTTTGCTTACACACAATTTCTCCTTTTGCCACAATATTTTCAAAAGTATTGCAGATGAAAATGTGTCTGCAATAAGGAAAGGGTATATCTTTCCCAATTGAAAATCAAATTATTTTTTTAAAGTTTATTCTTGATCATGTGATAAGGGTTATTATTCTATCTGTTCTTGTTGCTATATTCTTACTGTATGATTTTCGATTATATATTTTTGAAGATTATCACAAATTGGTTTTCATTTTGAACACTTTTCCCCATTGGCAGACTTGTGAAAACATTGTTAGCTGGTCTGTTTTTCATAGAAAAAAAGTTAAGGTATTGTGATACCATTGGCGTCGTCGTCACAAAAACTATAACCTTACCTCACAACTTAAAAACCGTGGAACATTTTCGAATGAAACTTGGTACTCACTTTGCTAGGAGCAATATGCATGTCTATACCAAGTCACATAACTCTGGATTTAATGATTATTCAGAAATGCTCCTTTTGCGACTTATAAAAAAGCAGACAAGCGTTGGCATTCGCTTGCAGCGCTACTGTTTCATCAACTAAGCGGAAGGCTCAATGTGATCTATTCTGATCACTCTCTACCTGTCTTCCCTCGTTAAAACTTGTATCTTCAAAGAACATCTCCTTAACCACTGGGCCAATTTCGACCAAACTTCACAAGAAAGATCTTTCGATGGATCTCAAAACTTTAAAATTCTTTTTCTTTGAATCGGCTTGTCACATCAACAAGTATTTAATTCCCCGACCCACACTCTTCTGAAAATGCATCTTCAAACCAAATTTGGTAACTCGAGAAACGACAGCATACGATATATGGTACCAAAAAGCTATTTCTTTAACCCTTTCCCTCATATAGACGCTTTCTAACGCCTTTTGAAAACATTGTGACAAAAGAAGAAATTGCTCAAAACAAGCAATTTCTCCTTTTGCCACAATGTTTTCAACATTTTTCAGTAATAATACTTACATTTATAGAGGTTTTCCATATTTTTGAGTAATCATTTTCAAAGTCATCTGCTGCAGATTTGCTGTTTTTGGGAAAGGGTAAAATGAGGTCAGAGGTAAGTGACTCAATTGGGTATGCAACACACCTTAATTCTTTCTAAGATCATCTGCCTACTGCTTTTGGCAACTCGATGTGTGATTTTATAGGAGATATGGCCCGGACATGATTTTTCTTTAAATGTGTCAGACGTCCATATGTTAAGCTGACCCAATTTTAGTATGTGAAAGTCTTCTCAAGATGCATCTTCAAACCAACTGTGGTTTCACCAGGTAGATAGAATGGGAGATATGGCATGGTTTAACAAAAATCTTTATATGGGGTTAGATGTCAAGGTCACAGTGACCCATTTTTTTATGCGATAGTCCCTCTTCCAAAGATGCTTCTTCATATCAAAGTTGGCAGAGAAAATGGCCCTGTCAAGCTGATTCTTAGAAAAGGGTCCGAGTTCAATTTCAAGATGACACAATCTTACTACGCAACACCGTCCTTCCTATAAAAATTGGTAAATCCAGTTACGATAGCATATAAGATATGACCTTGACAAGTTTTTATGTCATCCCAAATGGAAACATATTGTTATCCTCTGCCAAAGATAAAATATGGGATATTGGGTATGCGTTGTCCATGAGTCGTGCCGTCCTGTTCCATTTATAAGGCATGGTTGGATGGATATATATTTGAAAATGTTAACCACCAAAACACAAAAGTGTGACGGCAAGTAGCACTCGGAATATCTCAAAACTACTCGAGTTATGTAACGTTGAACTTGTACTGTATTTTTTTTCTGTATAATCACAATTACCTTGTGAACACACTACAGGCCATATTGAACATCCAATTGAACCCTTTCCCACATAAAACAAATCAGAAGCAGACTTTTTTTAAAACATCTAGTCAAAATCATGGAAAATCTCTACAAATGAAGGTATATTTACCGACAAAAGTTGAAAATCAACATGACCTGAAGGAATCTGATAGGGTCACCCTTGGAACATTTCTACAACAAAATGTAAATTTGGCCTACCAGTTTGGTAGCTTTTTTCATTTGGTTGCCATGGAAACCAGAATTCAGCATGGTGGAACTTTGGTGAGGACATTGAGAGGATGCTTAATGTGAAGACAATTTGCCATGACATAAGTTTGACTGGCTTTCAGCCAATGGAGCTAAAAACATTGTGAACACACAAGCCACATTTTTCATTGATTCTTTATGAAAAATCTTCAGAACATTCATCTCAAGTTAAAAATCCTAGCCAGGTTCACGTCGGGTCAATAGGTCAAATTTTAGAAAAACCTTACGAACAGACTTAATTGTTAGGAACTGGTATGCTAAGATGGTTTAAGCATTTTTCACAATTTTTTATTTTGGCAGGGTCAATTCTACAAATTAACTTGTTTTTGCTTGGGTTGTCTTGTCTGTTTGAAATACAAAAAGGATTTTAAAATCACTCACCACAAATGTTCATGAGGGCATACTTCTGCCATCTCAGTTGAAGATCGAGATCATATGACTGTTTATCTTATCCATTACATATCTCTTAAGAATTTTGAAAATATTTACCATTGAGACAAAGTTTCTGCCAGCTTAGTTAAGGTCAAGGACAAAGTTAACATACAGGTCAAATGGGCTTGTGCATAGGAAAAGGTACAAGTTGGCTTTTGAGAATAGTACAGACCTAGATCAGCCTGTGCATCCAGTCTTATCAAGATCTAAGAAAATTCAGTCAACATGATTGAGTAAATTGACTTAGCAGGTGCACGAGGTGATCTGAGCCTTCTATTTTCTGAAATGCCAACTTGTACCTTTTCTCATATGACTATTGTGTGTTCACTCCATATCGCTTTTTCCACTTGAAGGATTTTGAAATAACAGTTACACGCCACAAATGTTGAACGTATTGACATGAGCATACCAAATATGGCAACTTTAAATTGATTGGTATAGGAAATATGATCTAGATAAGGTTGAATGGAAGGATAGATGGACACGTTGCAAACTTTTTACTCATACGACTATTGTGTGTTCACTCCATATCGCTTTTTCCACTTTAAGGATTTTGAAATAACACGCCACAAATGTTAAACTTATTGACATGAGCATACCAAATATGGCAACTTTAAATTAATTGGTATAGGAAATATGGTCTAGATAAGGTTGAATGGAAGGATAGATGGACAAGTTGCAAACTTTTTTCCTCAGAAGATTTTAAATGTTTTGTTTTATTTAGGTACCACGACGATTCCACTTATATTTCAGTTATAAATCAGCAACAATTCACTTATTCATGACAGCTGGGTTAACAATCCAGTCCTAGCCTAGGCTAGGAAATGTGCCTTGCTCAAGGAGACTACGTTATGAATGCCACAACTTGGGATCTAACCTGGTGACGCCCAGTTCCAGTTCCCCTACACTTACCACAGCGGATACCTTACACGCCTTTAACTCTTTCCATCATACGACAATTCTGCAGCAGACGACTTTGAACATATTTTGTCAAAAAATAGAAAATCTCTATAATTGAATGGATAACCTATGGAAAACATTGTGGCAAAAGATGGAATTGCTCGTTTTGAGCAATTTCTTCTTTTGTCACTATGTTTTCAAAAAGCTGTCTGCTGCGGAGGCGTCATAAAGCGTCTAAATGAGGGAAAGGGTTAAAACATGTGACTCCAAAATACTGTATCCGGTAAACAGTGAATCCTTTCCCCCTGATAAAACAAATCTGAAGCAGACACTTTTAAAACATCTTTGCAAAAGTATGCAATATCTCTATGAATGAAAATATTATTATTGAATAGTTAAAATGTTTTCATAAGTCATCTATCGTTAAATCGTCAAAAAGCAGTTACATGAGGGAAAGGATCGATCTAGAGGAAATTTAACTTTGAATTGAAACATGAAAGCTAAATTGGGGTTGAGATTGAGGTTCAACGCCATTTTCAAACAAATTTCAGTCATATCGTGACGACCAGTTTCACTACTCATACGTCTCTTCTCACACCATTTCTCTAAACAGGCTGCTTTTCAACATAATACTTTTAGCCCATTGGTGGAAAACAAAAGACGATTATTGCACTGACTTGTATTTAACATCAGAAAGAATGTAAGCCAAGTCGGGGTTGGAACTCACAACGAAAGGTTTGACAGCCTGTGTCGCTCGGCACCAAAGCTTTAGAAATGAAACTTTAATTAATGAATATATTTGAAATCATTGATGCAAAGGGAGTAATTGCTCATTATAAATTTCTTCGTTTGTCACAATGTATTAAAAGCCATCAGAATAATGAGCAATTTCTCCTTTTACCACAATGTTTTCAACTTAAACAAATTTATTTCTCTTTCATTTAAAAAGGGTTTCCATATTTTTGATTAAATATTTTCAAAGTCGTCTGCTGCATAGTTATTGTATGCGAGAAAGTGTTTAACTCTTTCCCTCATACTACGAATCTGCAGCAGATGACTAAAACCCTATTTACAAAAATGTGAAAAACCTCCATAAATGAGAGTTTAAATATTAACAAGAGGGCCAAGATGGCCCTAAATCGATCACCCGAGTAATGAACATTTCTACCAAATTATCGGTCAAGCAGATTATGGAGGAAAGGGATTTATAAAAATATGGGTATTTTTCTGACTTTCTGATGCCACAGCAACAGTTTCTAAACATAATGTAGGTCTTTGAACAGTTTTGAAAGAGGACCAACAAAAAAACATTCCCGTGAAGTCTAGTTGAATTTGGTCTAGTGGAATGGTAGGAGTTGTCATTTGTAGCTAGAAGTTCAATTTACCCCTTTAACGCAAAACACATCAAAACATTTATTCTGACAAAGATTTAAAATACAACCTCAAGAGTGTTAACAAGACTTTCCTTTATTCTGCCTAGTGATCATTATTTTTTTCCGATATGACCCATATTCCAATATGGACTAGATATCTGACAGTTTCATTCAACTTGCTCAAAGTAAAAATGCAGCCTTTGGAGTTTGAACAATATTTTCCTTTATTGACCTAGTTTTTGACCCAATATGACCAATATTTGAACTTGACCTAGAATTAAGTAGAGGATCACTTAAGTAAGGTTCCTATTCAAGTTTCTTAAAATCAGACAAGCACTTTCATAACAAGGGCACCTCGGTATTCAATTTAAAAATATGGCCAATGACCTGGATATTAATGTTATGTACCAGAAAACTAATGTTGTTTGTCCTTGCCTTTATTGAATTGTTATTAATGTTATGTACCAGAGAACTAAGTGTAATTTGTCCTTTTCTCCGCTTTTGGCCTTTGACAAATGAACCTGCCTTTGTCCGTTGACATTTACAATCAATAGGCTTCTAGATCTTGCCATATACTAAATGTATGGCAAGTTTGGTTATGATCTGCCAATAGATGATCAGTGTAGAGTGGTCACAAGGTTGTTGATATGGGAAAATAGTCAGTCTAATTTTGACCGTAACCTTTAATCTATGACCTTGGAAATAAATAGGCTTCTAGACCTTGCCATATACTAACTGTATACCAAGTTTTCTTAAGATCGGTCGAAGGATGCCCCGTGTAGTGGTCACAAGGTTGTTGATATTGAATAGTCAGTCCAATTTTGACCTTGACCTTTAACCTATGATCTTGAAAATAAATAAGCTTCTAGACCTTGCCATATATACTAACTGTATACCAAGTTTGGTTAAGATCGGTTGAAGGATGTTCAGTGTAGAGTGGTCACAAGGTTAAAACACGCACAAACGAACAGTTCCGTTAGTTACTATATCCCCTCGCAAACTTCGTTAGACGAGGGGATAACAAGAGGGCCATGATATCCCTAGTTCGCTCACCTAAATTATGTAATGTGATTTCTAACGCGAAACACATCAAGACATTTATTCTGACAAAGATTCAAAATGCGGCATCCAGAGAGTTAACAAGATTTCCCTTCAATTTGACATAGTGACCTAGTTTCTGACCCTTATTCGAACTTGACCTAGATATAATTCAGACAAACATTCTGACAATTTTTTTAGCTGAAGCCAAAAACGCAGTCTCCAATGTGTTAACAAGATTTTCCATCAATTTGGCCTAGTGACCTACTTTTTGACCAGGCATAACCCGTATTCAAGCTTGGCCAAGATAGTATTAAGATAAACATTTTGACTAAATTTCAAACTCCTGATTAAAAAAGTGTCGCATTTGGAGTTTTAACAAGGTTTTCCTTCAATTTGACCTAGTAACCTATTTTGTGACCCAACATGACCCATGTTCGAACTTGATCTACATACATGTATCATCAAGACAACCATTTTGATAGTTTCAACATGCTCAAGTTATGAATGCAGTATCCAGTGTTAACAAGATTCCCCTTCAATTTGGCATAGTGACCTAGTTTCTGACCTAGTATGACCCATATTCGAACTTTATCTAGATATTATTCAGACAAACATTCTGATTATTTTTCAAGCTGCTGAAGCAAAAATGCGGCCTCCAGTGTTAACAAGATTTTCCTTCAATTTGGCCTAGTGACCTAGTTTTTGACGCCATATGACCCATATTCGAACTTGACCTAGATATATTTAAGACAAATTTCAACTGCTGAAGCAAAAATTGCTGCCTGTACTGTTAACCAGACTTTCCTTCAATTTGACCTAGTGACCGACCTACTTTTTAACCCATGTTCGAACTTACATATCATAAACAAAAACATTCTGATAAAGTTTCAACATGCTCACGTTGAAAATGTGGCATCCAGTGTTAACCAGATTTCCCTTCAATTTGACATAGTGACCTAGTTTTGACCTCATATGGCCCAGTTTCGGACTTGTTCAAGATTTGATTGAGATGAATGATAAACTTTCATGAAGATCGGATGCAAACTGTAGCCTGTAGAATGTAAACACTCAATTATTGACGCCGCACAAAATGTGATCACCTTGCACAGGCGAGCTAAAAATGGAATTCTGAACATTTTTGAAAGCGGACCACCAAAGTAACTTTCCTGTGATGTTTTGTGGAAAATGTTTCTGTGGTTTAGGAGATGATGTTTAAAGGTTAAAGTTAACAACGGACGGACGACGGGTGATCAGAAAAGATGAAGGCTCAGGTGATCTAACAAGAGGGCCATCATGGCCCTTGATCGCTCACCTGATATTTTTTTCTCACTTTAGCAATATATGCCCAGTTCCCTTGCGGCCATAGTTTTCGACCAATCAACATGGCTTAAAGGAATCTGATAGAGGGTGAAGCCTAGGAATATTTCGGCAAAATTATTTGACAATCAGCCAAACAATGGAGAAGAAGATTTTTTACGTTTTCACTCAAGCCATACAAGGCAAAAGAGCCTCGCCCCCTGGCGGCCATGTTTTTCGACTAATCAATATGGCTTGAAGGAATCTGATAGTGGATCACTTAAGGAACATTCTGAATCTTTATCTTGAAAAATACTGAGGTCGTGACCTTCTCCAGGAGCGAATGTAAAGGTAGAATTTCTGTTTTAAATATCTGCATCATCCAACACTGTCAATATTGCCAATGAAAAGGACATGTGACAAATAAATGAAGTTTTTATCATGTTCACAAAGTCAATTACAACAATTTTTCCAATTTTAAAGGGCCATAATTTTCAAAAGGAACCAAGCTCTCATGTATATCTAGCTACTGAATAAGTTTGGTAAACATCGGACAATAAACGAAGACTTTATCGTGTTCACAAGAAATTGTGGACAGACGACGGACCATAATCCCGTCATGCATAAACGGACAGACAATCACAATCACAAAAGTTCACCTCCTTGTCACTACGTGACAGGCGAGCTAAAAAGATTTGAAAACATTGTGGTAAAAGAAGAAATTGATCGTTTTGAGCAATTTCTTTTATTGTCAAAATGTTTTCAAAAGACGTCTGCTTCAGAAGGCGTCTATATGTGAAAGGTTCGATTACTCCTGCTACACAGGGGACAGACACTTGCATGTCAAGCTCAGGTGAGCTGAATGTTACATAAAGAAGATAATGGCTGTATAATAGACCTCTTTATTAGTTAGGATGAAGCAACATTACAATACTTATTTACACACATTATGACATACAAAAAAAAAAAAATCCACACTATTTTCTTGTATTACACAGTAACAAAAAGATCTACAGTAATAAATCTCTAATATTCTTTTTATCATGGCCAAGGCAAAACCCAACTTAATAAACAGGAATAACAAACAGTGAAGTCTCTGACCAACCTTTGCTAATGCACAGTCTGATCAAAGCCTGCTTTCTGACCTTTTCAAAGAACTTTTCATGACAATCTATCTGCAAAGTATAACTATTATAATCATGCTCCTGCATAATTTACATCATGATTTTAAATTGTTTTAACTTCATCTTTATTCCTCTCAACCCTTTCCCATTTAAAGACGGATATACAGCAGACGACCTTTGAACACATTGTGACAGCAGGTGAAATGGCTCAATATGAGTATATTCTCCTTTTGCCACAATGTTTTCAACTTATTCAAAAACAAAACTTCAATTTAAAGAGGTATACCATATTTTTGCTCAAATGTTTTCAAAGTCAGTTGAAGATTAATTGTTGTAAGAGGGAAAGGGTGAAAGGGTTGAAAGGGTGAAAGATAGACCTGATCAACCTTTCGGAGTGAATTAAGTGAAAAAAACAACACAAGGTAGTATAAATGACTGCACAGTTGAAGTTTGTGGAATGTCAATGTTTGTCAATGTAAGTTTATCTTAGCACAAAGGTCAGGATCAGGTTAATATTTTTGAGCTATACATGATTCAGTTAAGCCTTTTTT
This sequence comes from Serripes groenlandicus, assembly GCA_031761405.1. Classification (NCBI taxonomy): domain Eukaryota; kingdom Metazoa; phylum Mollusca; class Bivalvia; order Cardiida; family Cardiidae; genus Serripes; species Serripes groenlandicus. Next base: position 46,597,452 of record JASEVX010000010.1, on the reverse strand, counting down.
GTAATCATGTCAACGCTTTAGAGTAAGATGGGTTTTGCCATGTGTGACACTTCATATCCGATCCACAAGCCGATTTGTGAACATCATTATTATTATTATAATACACATTTTGACTTTCAAACTTTTACTCTTCTTTTTTTTTTTTTAAATCATTAAGTTTTTATTAACCATTGATCTCTGATCAATTTTTGTTGTCTGCTTTGAAAACAGCAGGAGAGAAAAACCGTTGTGTCTGGAATCTTAAAGTACAATTTCAATATATTATGTATAAAGAAGAAGAAATTGTTCATCTTTTCAAGGTTTTCCCACAATGTTTTCAAAGCATCTGCATCTGGGAAAATTATAATAATTCAATAATTATAATTTCATTTATGGAGATTTTCTGTATTTTTGCTCAAATGCTTTCAACGTTGTGTGCTACAGATTTGTTGTATGTAGAAAATGATTAATCAACAAAATATGATGCTGTGGGAACATGATCACCAACATTATTTAACTTTTCCCGAACATGTTACAAATCTACAGCAGATAACTGAAATCATCCTTGCATAAATATGGAAAATCTCTGCGAATGACAGTTTTATTTTAAATAGGGTTGAAAACATTGTCCCACAAGGAGAATTTGCTTTTATGAGCGAATTCCCCTTTAACCACAATGTTTTCAAAATGTGTCAGCTGCAAACATATCAATTTCTAAATGTGACTGCAAAAAGGAAAGTGTTTATGAGCATACATGACGTTGACCTCACTGAGAACAATATCCTGATAAGGTAACTCTTGATACCTCTGCAGTAAATAATTGAAACACTACAAGAAAAACCAGAAATTGCTAAAAAATAGGCAATTAATTCCCCAGAATTAAAAAATGTAACTTCCAAGGTTTTTTTCTTGAGCAGTTATTTTTCATCTAAAAATCATTAGTTCACAAATGTATATTGTTATTATCTATACACATATTTTGTTTTATGAAACACATTCTAATTTAAATAAACTTCCAGATCTCAATAAATAAATGATAATGAAACAGCTTCTTGTAACATTTTTAAGTTTTCTTGGTGTAGATTGCAATATCTCTTATGCTTCTCACAATGCATTTCTCAATTTAAAAATCAAACAAACAAAAAAAAATGATCAAACAAGAGGCCGACGCTCGTCTGCTTATTTCTATGTTGAACAAGAGCGCCAAACGTCACAAAATACGCCCGTCCTGTTTTTTTGAGACCAAGTATAGTGGTAATTGGTTGTACGTCAGCCAAACTTAGAGAGCGGACACTGTTAGTACAGTTTTGGCTATTTCGAGGGACATTATTGTGTAGTGACTAAGATAACGTTGTAAGTTATCCAACGTAACCAAGATATTCTGCCCATAAACATATCGTCTAAATTTGGTGATGATCGGATAACGGCTTTACAAGTTATTTAGCTGACAAGATAAATTTTAGATAATTTCTATAATTATTTAAGGGCAATAACTCTCTATCGACTGTAGCAATATGGCTAGGTATCGAACTTGTCCAAGATATAACGCCAATACACATTCTGACTAAATTTGGTGACGATTGGACAAAAGCTCCCAATGTTATTGAGCTGACAAGACCAATTTTAGGTTATTTCTATAATTAAAGAGGGATAACTCTCGATTGACTACAGCGATATGGCTTGTTATCAAAAATTTCCGAGATATTATGCCAATACACATTCTGACCAAATTTAGGAATGATTGGATACAGGCTTCTAAAGTTATTGAGCTGACAAGACCAATTTTAGGTAATTTCTATAATTAAAGGGCGATAACTCTCAATTGACTTAAGCGATATGGCTAGTTATCGAACTTGTCCGAGATATTACGCCAATACACATTCTGACCAAATTTGGTGATGATTGGACAAAGGCTCCTAAAGTAATTGAGCTGACAAGACCAATTTTAGGTAATTTCTATAATTGAAGGGCGATAACTCTTGATTGACTAAAGCAATATGGCTAGTTATCAAACTTGTCTGAGATATTATGCCAATACACACTCTGACTAAATTTGGTGATGATTGGGCAAAGGCTTCTAAAGTTATTGAGCTGACAATACCAATTTTGGGTATTTCTATAATTAAAGGATGATAACTCTTGATTGACTTAAGCGATATGGCTAGTTATCGAACTTGTCCGAGATATTATCCCAATACACATTCTGACTAAATTTGGTGATGATTGGACAAAGGCTTCTAAAGTTATTGAGCTGACAAGACCAATTTTGGGTAATTTCTATAATTAAAGGGCGATAACTCTTGATTGACTAAAGCAATATGGCTAGTTATCGAACTTGTCCGAGATATTATCCCAATACACATTCTGACTAAATTTGGTGATGATTGGACAAAGGCTTCTAAAGTTATTGAGCTGACAACATACTGGACGCTGCCCGCCCGCCGCAGGTAAAACTATAATACGATCCGTTTTTTCAAAACGGGCGTATAAAAAGAGGCATTACTGAATAATAATTAAATCCAGAGTAATGTGTATAGACATGTGTATTGTCCCTAGGAACATGTGTACCAAGCTCCATTTGAAAATATTGAACAGTTTAAGAGATATGATATAAGGTTTAAAGTTTTGCGACGACGCCAAGGGCATCACAATACCTGACCAGAGGTAAATTCTGCCCGAGCATGATAAAAGATCCAATTTGACATTTAAGCTCAATTTGTTTCTTTTCCTCTTGTATTAAATTATTCTTTATGTGATCAAACAAAGTATGTTAAGAGGATATGCATACAATCTTATACAAGATCGCAAAGTTCATATATATCAATTTTAATATTTTGACTGCTGGAGCTAATTTTGTGAAGCCAGAGTCAGATCAGATGGTGCATCAGTCCCATATGACCAAGCTCTTATTCTTTCAGCATTCCAACTCAACATTGTTGTCTTGATAATCAAAAAATTGGCTACAGATTAAGATTTTATAAAAAAAATATGTTTGGGTTATCCATCAAATGACAAACTAGAAGTTTTAAGACCTGCGCTATGGAATATGAATAATCGAAACATGATTTCATTACATCAATAAAGGACTTATTTCCCTTTTTCCGGCTAGGGATAACTTTTAAGAATTGTTATGGAAAAAGGAGAAAATTGCTAGTAAACAAAGTTTTCTACTTGATAAAAAATATCACATTTTTTGAAGCTATAATGGCTGTAAAAAAATATAACCAAAAATCTAAATTACGAGAAAAATTGAATTTCTAAGTCAAAAATTTTTGCTTGGCTAAACCATATGAATAAGAACTAGTATGATTGGTGAACACAGACCCTGGTAAAGAGTTAGAAAGCTCAATTTGTAACAAGTTCATCTTTGTTGCTACATCTTTTAGCACTTCCCATCATACCGACGCCTTTTGAAAACAGTGGAAAAAGGACAACTTCCTCATATTAACAAACAATTTCTCCCTTTGCCTCTGTTTTAACCTCATTTTTCAAATAATTCTTTCATTTACAGAGATTTTTCAAATTGTTGACGAAATGTTTTCAGTCTTCTGCTGCAGATTTGTTGTAAGTGGGAAAGGGTTAATTGATAGATAACATTTCCATTGCAAAGCACTAGAAAAGGAGAAGCTGCTCAAAACAAACAAATTCTGTTTTTCTCACAACATTTTCAACTCATTTTAGAGATTCAACTTATATTGCTTCATATCTTTTCAAAGACAGATAAAGTTGTAAAATTACATTTTTGAATGTATTAGCTACCAAAGGTTTGTTTTGCAGTTTATCAGAGGACTAGATAAGAGGGAGTGAACAGGTCTTTTCCCCATAATATTTCTCTTATTACTCAATAAAATCCTATGATGTGGGTACTCATAACGTCAAATGATGATTTTAGAACATGAAAAATGCCCCTTATCTTGAGCTCTGAGTTTAAACTTTCCTGATTAATTTTGAAAAGCAATTTGGGAAAATGAGTAGCTTAATAATATTCTCCTTTTATGGCACATCAACTACTTAGGTCTGTTAAGCTGTTGGTGGACCATAAAACCTTCATTTATTTAAAGAATATAATGTATTTAGTTTTATTAGCATAAGACAAAGTTGAGAAAATCATGTCAAAACAACATTTACATTTATCAAAGACTTTGTGATACCTTTGAGTAAAAGCAGACAAGATATAATCTAAACATTGTGAAAATACTAAGACTATTGGAAAAGGAGAAATTGCTTGTTCTCATAATTTATGCTTTCAACAAAATGTTTTCTGTAGTTCTTTGATGCCGAGTTGTCAAAGGTTATCTGTTCAAGAAAAGAAGACTATGAAACGCTCATAGAATAGATATGAACATATATACAGCTCAACAGATCTAGAATCCAGCTAAAGACCCGATTTAATTACTTTTCAACACTTATTCAAAAACTGAAAACTTCTAAAAATATTGCTCAAAAGGGAGCAATTGTTAAAAGCTTCCCTTTTTCCTGAATGTTTTCAACTCTGTACAACAACAATCAGCTGTGCTCATTAGTCTTACCAAGGCGGTTCTGATGCATCTCTCAACTTATACGGTTTGAAGAAGGAATTAATATTGTGGCACTGAAAAACTTTGATTTTGTAATTTTCTTAAACTTATTATTTGACCTCAAAACCCTAGGTTGTGGAAACTCGAAAGAATCTCCAGACAATTTATAAGAGTACCTACAATGTAACATACATGTATTTGATTTACAATAGACATTATTGTGCCCCAAAGATCATTTTACTCCTACTTAAGTTATCTTAACAACTTTTCCTGTATCCCTAGAAGAACATTATATCAATGTGGAATATTCAATACCAATTACATTGTAGATTTTAACAGAAATGTCTTTGGACATGTTTGAGAATTATCTTGAAAAAGAGTAAGGAGTAAGCAGGTTTTTTTCAAGACTAATTCTCGTCAGCAATTTTACCCTTTCCCACATACAACATTTCTGCAGCAGACGACTTCGAAAAAATATCTCCAAAAATTAAATTGAGTTGAAAACATTGTGGCAAAAGGGGAAATTGTCACAAATGTTTTCAAGTTGTCTGCTGCAAATGTGTCTGCAAGTGGGAAACGGTTAAACCTCTAGTGTGTACACAAATATCACAGACAATTCTATTGAGTACCAAAAAATATAGGGTTTTGAGGATTTTAGAGCATGAAATTTTCCCCCTTTTCCAACATACAATTTTTTTTAAATGAAAGTATCATTACTGATTTGAGTTGAAAACATTGTGGTAAACAGAGAATCTATCAATTTCTTCCTTTGCCATAATGTTTTCAAAAGTGGTCTGTTGCGGAGGCATCAGAAGGCATTCGTATGTGGGAAAGAATTACGGACGTAACAATCTGATTCTATATTACACTCTCAATAAGTTATATTCATAAAGTCAACCCTTTCCCTGAATTAATTGTTAGTCGCCTGCTTTTGGATCATCTCAGGAAAGAAATGCTGAACATGGAAATTTGAAAGTTTCTATTTTATATTCAGATTGAAAACATTGTGGAAAGACAAACTAACCTCCTGGTTTGGACAATTTCTCCCTTTGCCACAATGTTTTGAATAGTTGAATAAATCAGGGTTAGGGTTGATCAATATCCTAATTTTACATATCTATATTAGAATCCGTGTCAGGATTTGCACCAATGTTACTCTCAGCATTTGAGTCTTCGTCAACTTTTATTCGCTTGGAATCGTTTTCAGATTCATCAGATTGTTCATCATCTTCAGTAAGTTTACGCTTTCTATTCTCCTCTTGTCCATTCGTTTCGGAATTATCAATGGAAGAATGTTCCATTGAATCGTCTATATTTTCAGTTTCTGGTGAATCATTGAGATCACGATTTTGTTCCTGGGAAACCTTGTGGTTTTCCTGTACACTTTCAACTTCATTTGTGTCTTTTGATTCATTACATTCAGTTTCATCATCAACCTTTGAATTAAAGTCAGTTTCCTCATCTTTATCTACAGACTCATTAGCTTCATTATCATCAGATTTATAAGCTTTACTTTCACAAGATTTATTAACTTCATCATCTCCATTATTTGCCCCTGGTTTTATGTCACCGTTTGTTATTTTGTTATCATGAGATTCATCATTTGCACTTTTTTCATTTTCAATATCACCATCCTTTTCACTCTTATCATCAGAATCATCAGGTTTAGCATCCTTGTCAAAAATTTCAACCTCGGAATCTTCATCTGAATCGAGGCTTATAATCTGAGGTTTATATTCCTTCTTTATCTTCTCCTTTACTCCTTCTATCTCCTCAGAACTCAGCTTATCAACTTGCACATTACAAGGCTTTACATGACTTTTAACATGCATTGCATACACCTCGGGGGCAATGTTCTTCAGACCACAAATAATACACTTACGCTTCATTACTTTACAGCTATGATACATCAAATGCTTGGTTGAGGCTACCACCATGCCACAGCCATTACATGTAGCATGTACCTTAATACAGTGCATGGTTAATTGTATATTGTCAGCAAACTGTATTTGACAAAAGACACAAAGATTTTGACGGGCAAGATTACTGGACTTTCCCGTTTTTGGAGTTGTAGGTGGTTGCTGCGGTTGTGGAGAGTTCTGGGCACGAGCAGGCGCAGGCGCAGGAGCTTTCTCATTTGATCCCAGCAAGTCTGTAGCTTTCATTAATATACCATGAGCAGTAGCAAGATGACTTTCTAGGGAGCGCTTGTCATTGGCTGTTACACCACACATTATGCATTTCTTCATGACAACAAGGTCTTTCATTGACATACCATGTACTTGTTCGACATGGCTGAAGAGATTGGGTACCTTTTTCATACACATGAAGCACATCTGATTTGTACCAAATGCAGCTGGTGTAGGACCTGTCGAGCTGAAATGCCGCAGGGAAGACTTATGTTTCGACAATCCCTGGGTGGTCCAAAATTTCGACTGGCAGACATCACATATCAAAGGAGGCGTTGGACGAGTGAAAATGGCCTGGGGCATCTCCACTTTGTGAGCGTAATAAAAGTGAATCCTAAGAGCTTGTCTGTCCTTCACATAGCCACCGCAGAGTTCACACACTTCAAAGCCCTGCATTTCTTTATTTGTTGTATGACGACCACCCCTGTTGGCAGGGACATTCTGCTTCGGTGGAAAATTAGGCATGTTTGCAGCGGCTGTGCGGAACTTGGCGGGAGGAAGTGATTGAAATGGGGACTTTGGTGGAGGTTGAAGTTTCGGTATGGGTGGATGGACAACTGGGGTTGTACCTCGCAGATTTCTAGTTTGAGGGTTTGTTGGTGTTTGTTGCTGGGGAACAATTGATCTCTGTGGAGAAGGTGCAGGTGCAATTGGTGTCCGAGGGGGAGGAGGTTTAGGCAAATTACCTGCTGGCTGCTGGGTTGCTGGAGATGAGGATTTTGCGATAGCAGGTTTCTTTGGTTTGTAGTACATGTTCTTCATACTGAAGTTTACATCGTGGAAGTAAGGCTGGAGGTTGGACCCCAATTTGAAATGTTTCTCACACTTCTGTCTGTGTTTCTCCAGTTTATTTTTGGTTGAGGTACTTAATGGACAAAGCTCACAGTTAAACGTGTGCTCTTTTTCAGGAAACTTTGCATGGATTTTGTGTATACTCTCCATATGTAATACAAACTGTAGACCGACTCTGGTGGTATATTTACAGTAACTACATTTCATCAAACCCTTGTGAGAATCCCACGGTGGTTCAAAGTGTGGAAAGTCTTTGTGAAAATCAAGTACTACAGAAGACTCAGTCTTAAACTTACAACCTTTACAACCCTGTGTATCAAGAAATAAATGTTCCACCTTTTTCTTAGTGTTATCATATACAGTTTTCATCTTTTCCAAGCTTTCTATTTCATTATCCTTTAAATCACCATTTTCTTTCTTCTTGGTCTGAATTTGGATGATATCTTTGTAGACAGCCTCTTTGACTACATCATGTCCGAGCTCCAGTAAGAAAGATGTGATTGCACTTAGTTCCTCTTTCTTTGGATGAAATGCAACTGACCAGTTAAAATTGTCTGGTACCCTGTTATAAAGCTCCCATCTCATCAACTCGATCATATCTAAACTCGACTTCGGTTTCAGATCTTCAGGTTTTATGGGTGGGCCAGTTGGAGTTTGCTGCTTCCCTGCTTTCTGTGAACTGTTTGAACTTACTGGGGTAACAGTTGTACTTGAAAGAGGAACCAGCACATTCTGGTTCCCGACTCTAGTGAGGTACCCTACTTTATCTCCTTGTCTAACTATCTTAGCATTTGCAGGTATGATTGTATTAGCCATAGATACATTCTGTTTAGGAGTTGAGTCTGCTTTTCTTATGGCAGAAGATGAAGTTTTATCCTTTGGTTTTTTAGACAAGTCAGAACTTTCTTCTTTTGTTCCATCCTTTGTTGAAGTTTTACCACTTTCTGCTCCTTGACTGTCGTCTGCATCGGTTTCACCATCATTTTTATCATTATCATTCAGAGTGATAACAATATCAGTGCCTTCCTCATCTTTCACTTTGCCAACAAAGCCAATCTTTTGATTTGAATCTGCATCACTTGTTGACTTGACACTACCAACGGAATCTCTAGAATTGTCTTCAGACAAAATACTAGCTTGCTTCGAGTCATTATCAACAGAAACTGGGGCACTCATGTTGGAGTTGGATCCAACAGCATTCGAGTCCTCATCAACGTCCATCACCTCTTCATTACCATTCGCTTCCGAAGGTTCTTTCGAGGTTTCATCATTCTCCATTTCTGTATAAGGTTCCTGTTTTACATCAGCAGTCTCTGGTTCATTGACATCAGCTTGTTCCTGTTCAATGGCTTCTGTAGACTCTTTGTTTGCTTCTTCATTTTCACTGTTACCTTCTTCTGGTGTCTCACCACTGTTTTCCTTTTTCATATTATCTAAGGGTAGGTCTGTGGGCTCAACGGTAGACTCTGGGTCAGTTTCATTTACTGGGGTTGCTTCAGGTGTTTCCTCGTCACTGAGCTTAGGGCCATTGGTAACTGCCTCTGTGTTGTCAACTTCAGCCTTAATTCCATTCTCTTTTATGACATCATCCTGATGAAAGAATTAAGGAAAGAATATTTAAATTTGCATTGATTACAATTAAAACAATGTAAGAAGAGAGGAAATTGCTGATGATGTCAAAACCTTTTCTGTTACTCAATCATTTGAAGCATTGTCACCTCTGCAGCAGACAATTTTTAAAAACGTTGTGGCAAAAAGGCTCATCATGAGCAATTTCCCCTTTTGCCACAATGTTTTCATTTCTAGTAAACATTTGTCCTTTCATTTATCGAGATGTTTCCTATATTTGTCTTGATATGCTCAGTCATCTGCTGCAGGTTTGTTGTATGTGGGAAAGGGTTAACAGGTACAATTTATCAAACAAGATGAGTTCCTTTTAATATTTGAAAGAAAATGTGTTTTGACGAGAATGACCAATATCAGTATATATAACTTATATTTACAGTTTGTAATAATTTCGAAACAGCACGACAAAATCGTCTGCTAATCGCGTGTGAGAGATTGAAGACACGTGTCAATGAAGCGTGAACGACCTTGTTTATCTCAAGTGTCATACCCCGGTGTTAATTACAAGATTGATTGGCCGCGGGTCATCGCCTTATCAGTTAATCCTTGATGTGTGTAATACACTTCGAAGACTGTGCAACTTATCACCTTTCATTGTACATTTTAATCGCCCCAATTTAGAATGACAACAGCTTAAATTTATTCAATGCCGATATAATTTTCGATGCATCCAATTTTTAAACAAGAGGGCCATGATGGCCCTGGATCGCTCACCTTAATTATACAATGTACTATAATGCAAAATACATCAGGACAATTATTCTGAATGCAACCTCCACAGTGTTAACAAGATTTTCCTTCATTTGGCCTAGTGATCTATATTTTTTTACCTGATATGACCCATATTCCAACATGGACTAGATATTATCAAGACAACATTCTGACAAATTTTCAACTTGCTCAAAGTAAAAATGCGGCCTCCGGAGTTTGAACAATATTTTCCTTTATTGACCTTGTTTCTGACCCTACATGATCCATATTCGATCTTGGCTTAGATATCATTTAGATAAACATTCTCATAAAATGTCAAGCTGCTGTAGCAAAAAATGTGTCTTCTACAGAGTTAACAAGATTTTCCTTCAATTTGACCTAGTGACCTATTTTTTGACCCGACATGACCCATGTTCGAACTTGACCTACATATCATCAAGACAAACAATCTGATAAAGTTTCAACATGCTCAAGTTGAAAATGTGGCCTCCAGGGTGTTAACAAGATTTCGCTTCAATTTGACCTAGTGACCTCATATGGCCCAATTTTGAACTTGTCCAAGATTTGATGGAGATGAATGTTCTGATAAACTTTCATGAAGATTGGATGCAAAATGTAGCCTGTAGAGTGTTAACAAGCTGAAATGTTGACGACGCACGACGCACAGATGCCGGACAAAATGTGATCACAATAGCTCACCTTGCACTTCGTGCATAGGTGAGCTAAAAAGACGGACATGTTTATTAAATCTAACAGATTTGTTTACCTTGCAAACAAAATGGCGGACGATTAAAATTTATCGCTGATCAATGTGGATTCGATTTTCATGTATTATTATCCCCCGCTTTTTCGAAGAAAAAAAGGGGGGTTATTAATTTCGGTTTGTCCGTCCGTCCGTCTGTCTGTCCGTCTGTCACACTTCGTTTCCGTGCAATAACTGCCGCAAATGTGAACCGTTTCTTTTCAAACTTGGTAACAAGGTTAAATGCCTTAACGGCTAGGCCAAGTTCGAATATCACTTTCGGCGGACTTTATTTGGTGGAGTTATGGCCCCTTATTTAACAAAATATGTTGTTTCTTGCCGTTTCCGTGCAATAACTGCCACAAATGTGAACCTTTTTTTTTCAAACTTGGTAACAACGTTAAATGCCTTAAGGGCTAGGCCAAGTTCGAATATCACTTTCGGCGGACTTTATTCGGTGGAGTTATGGCCCCTTATTTAACAAAATATGTTGTTTCTTGCCGTTTCCGTGCAATAACTGCCACAAATGTGAACCTTTTTTTTTCAAACTTGGTAACAACGTTAAATGCCTTAAGGGCTAGGCCAAGTTCGATCGTCACTTTCGGCGGACTTTATTTGGTGGAGTTATGGCCCCTTATTTAACAAAAAATGTCGTTTCTTGCTGTTTCCGTGCAATAACTGCCACAAATGTGAACCTTTTTTTTTCAAACTTGGTAACAACGTTAAATGCCTTAAGGGCTAGGCCAAGTTCGAATATCACTTTCGGCGGACTTTATTCGGTGGAGTTATGGCCCCTTATTTAACAAAAAATGTCGTTTCTTGCTGTTTCCGTGCAATAACTGCCACAAATGTGAACCTTTTTTTTTCAAACTTGGTAACAAGGTTAAATGCCTTAAGGGCTAGGCCAACTTCGATCGTCACTTTCGGCAGACTTTATTTGGTGGAGTTATGGCCCCTTAATTAACAAAAAATGTTGTTTGTTGCCGTTTCCGTGCATTAATAACTACCACAAATGTGAACCTTTAATACATGTTCAATAAAAAGTCTACTGACATGTTTAAACCTAACCTCAACATTTTCCTACAATATTTCCTGCAAGCGGGGGATAAAAATTTCATGAATTTGCTTGTTGAAGTGGTTTTTAGACGTCGGTTGCAAAACAAATACGAGCAAATACTTGTCTAAATGATTTGGACTATTTAAACACAGACTTTGTTTTTGTTTAACTGGAAGGGTTTTCCAGAAATTAACTTTCACTTTGGTAATTATATGCATAACTGTTTCGTACCCTTTACGTTTCGTAACAGAAATAAATTGACAAAGACAGTGATCATGATAGGGACTGAGTGTTTAGATTTCCAAGATGAACTTATGAATTTCAATAGCCTTATAATGTATAGTTGAGATTAAAAGTATCCCTCTGAATCATATTTATAAAAAAAAAAAAAATTTTTTCCTTTAAGTTTTGCAAATCTAAACAGGATTCACTTATGACTAAACATTTTGGAAGGTGTGTCAGATTTAACTAAGCAATTAAACAAGTGATACAAGATACAAAGTTTTATTTGATTAGAGGCCACCGGCCCATTACAACACAATATAATATACAAGTGTATGTACCTTATTGCTATTTTGACTAACTGATAATGTCATATGAAAAGTTTGTATACAGGGGTTAATAAATATATATGAAATAAAAATGCTGATAAAGCATTATCATGCGTTTATTTTATTGTACCACATTCACGCGCTTCACACGTTAGCTTTGGCTTTGGCTATTAATTTTTGTCATGAAAAAATAATGGCTATTATTTTGTCTAGGCCAGAGCCAGCCCTGCCTGAGTGATAGTATTGAGGCACATGTTCAACTGCTAATATCTGTGGGTTGATTTTTTTTTATCAAGAGTAACAATGAAACTGCAAGGACTAGGGGATGACACTGTAAAAGCAACACCTCATCACTGAGTAAAGGACATTTGTGAGAAGGCATTTTATGTTTGAGCAATTTGAAAGGGAACCACCAAAGGATTAAATGATGTTTAACGTTGCTTTCAACAATTTTCCCGTTATATCATAGCGTGTCCTAGGCAAGTTACTAGTCCATTTATCCTGATACAAGCCAGTCAGTCGTAATGCTAACCCTGCAACCTTGAACACCAAGGCAGGCCGCCAATACTAACATTTTAAGTATTTGATATGACCAGACTAGGGATCGTACCAGCGACCTCCCCTCACCTGAAATGGACACTCTACCATTACAGGCGGTTACAACCAAAGGAACCTTGTGAAGTTTCGTTGATATCGGGGCCAATGGTTTAGGACTGGAGGATATGTATTTTACCCGTTTTCTGATGCCGTCTGGTGGCTATCATTTTCAACCAAAACAATACAGCTTGAACAAATAATGTTGTGTCACTAAAGAAGGAACGATCCTGCTAAATAATCTTGAAATATAACAAGAACTTAGCTCAGAAAATGAATAATAAAGTTTTGTCGTTTTGCCCATTTTCTGATGCTGCCTGGCACCAATGTTTTTAAACCAATCAATATGCCCAATTTTTTTTAGTAAAGGCTCAAGTCACTCAATGACCATTTATTTCTACAAAATTATCTAGCAATAAGACAAGTGGATTCATCAGCAACTGGGTTTATATAAAATTTATATCTAACAATTTTGAAAGATGACCACCGAAGGTGGTCCAGTGAATTAGGAGACGTTGTTAGATTAAAGTTTAAGACGGACAGAGATGGATCAGAATATATCGTCTTCCAGTCATTTAAAATAAGGGTCTTTGCTGAGTTTCAAGCAAGTCTGTTTGACCATACTGCAACAGCCCATTGCATGAACTAAAAATTGATTTAACATTTTTCATACTAAATGTAGCCTAGGTGATATAAAACTAAACATGTAAGGTCATTATATTTACTTGGTAGGATCTTTTATTGTTCTTGTCCTAGGTGGTTATTGATTGGGGTTTAACGCCATTTTTAACAATTTCTCAGTTATATCACGGCGGCCAGTTCACCTACTCATGCATTTCCTGGTTTTCTTAGTACTCCTCCACACAACAATCTTGCCAAGCAATCCTAGGAAGTCAATGTTCACTACTGTTAACATTTGGCCTTGCATGATCAGTCATACTTGTCATTAGAAATCTGTTATAACAGATGAAGTATTATTTTTACCTCTTGTCCATGCTTTTTTAGTGAGGTTTGATCTACATTCTCCTCAGCCTGTGGTGGATTTGAGTCCGTCTCCATGGTTTTAACATTGCCTTCCTTGTCAGCCATAGTTTATTTTTTACCGATGTTCATAATCTGAAAGTTTAAATTCACAGTTAACATGCAATCCATTACTTAATATGTATTTACTTATTTCAGAAACTAAAATCAGAATATTTGAAAATGGAAAATTCTGAGCTAAACAAGCTCATTTGGAATGGAGAGATTTTTTAAACCTGCAATGTTCAATCCTTTCCCATATGCAGGTCAACTTTTCGATAAAATATTGAAATGTTAAAAAGTCAATTTAATGGATTCTGTATGAATCATTAAATTGTCAAACAACTCTAAATTCACAAGTTCCATTTGGCAATTTGGTTTACTATGAAACAAAAATTGCAAGCACCAAGCACTGTTATAAATATTAAATCTGTAAACTTACAGATAATCTGAAAGTAAAGTATCTGACTTGTGTCATGGATTCAACTACCAAGCAAATAGGTTCATGAGTGAAGGTAGGAAGTTGCTGAGGAAAAATGTAGGCACTTGGAACTGATGCACAAACAATGTCCCTTTCCCGGGTGCAGGAGAACTCGTCGAACTGCAAACTCGTCATACTAGTAATATAGAGTAACCATTAGGATAACTCGTCGACCTAATGATTATATAGTACTATATACTTAGTAAGGATAATTATTGAAACTTTAATTTAACAATAAGATGTTTGTTAAGTTTATAATAAATACTTATAATTATATTGAAATTGATTCGTCATTTAATTACGTTATGTGCCGCGTGTTTTGTGAATGATTGTCGGCATACTTCTTAGTGTGTAGTCTGGGGTAAATTATTAAAGAAATTTTTAATGGAGAGTCGGCTTTAATCATACATCATGTTAAATAAAAATTGATGTTTGTGTTTATATGTCTCTGCCCATATATATATATCAAAAAAAATCCCAAGATAAGTTATTTCTCAGAAATACTTGAAATGAATGTGTATATGTGTATTAGTTGTTCCAGCAGGGTTAGTGAACAAATGCATGCATTATTCTGCGACAGTTGCAGTTGCTGGCAGCATCGTGTCTGCAAAAACGGTAAAGGTCATGACAATAGCTTTTTTTTCTTCAAAAGTCGAGCTAAAAATAGAGCCGTCGTTTATGATAAACGACTTCTTCCTTTCCTACATTATTTAAGTAATTCCTCTTAACACCAGAATAAAACATACAAATAATGTATGAGAGTGAAAACATCTGACAAGTTAAAATAATGTAAGAAATTGAGCCGTAGTTTATAATAAACGACTTCTTCTTTTCCCACATTAAACCAGTAATTCCTCTTAAGACTGGAATAAAACATTCAAATAATGTATGAGAGAGTGAATGTGATGAAGCGTGAAGATATCTGACAAGTTAAAATAAAGTATGAAATGTAGCCGTCGTTTATGATAAACGACTTCTTCTTTTCCTACATTATTTAAGTAATTCCTCTTAAGACTAGAATAAAACACACACATAATATATGAAAGAGTGAATGATTTAAATGATTAATTTACAAACACATTAAATATATGAATAACAAGAGCGCCAAATGTCACAAAATACGCCCGTCCTGTTTTTTTGAGACCAAGTATAGTGGTAATTGGTTGTACGTCAGCCAAACTTAGAGAGCGGACACTGTTAGTACAGTTTTGGCCATTTCGAGTGACATAATTGTGTAGTGACTAAGATAACGTTGTAAGTTATCAAACGTAACCAAGATATTCTGCCCATAAACATATTGTCTAAATTTGGTGATGATCGGATAAAGGCTTTACAAGTTATTTAGCTGACAAGACCAATTTTAGGTAATTTCTATAATTAAAGGGCAATAACTCTCTATCGACTGGAGCAATATGGCTAGTTATCGAAGTTGTCCAAGATATTACGCCAATACACATTCTGACTAAATTTGGTGATGATTGGACAAAAGCTCCCAAAGTTATTGAGCTGACAAGACCAATCTTAGGTAATTTCTATAATTAAAGAGGGATAACTCTCAATTGACTAAAGCGATATGGCTAGTTATCAAAATTATCCGAGATATTATGCCAATACACATTCTGACCAAATTTAGTAATGATTGGATAAAAGCTTCTAAAGTTATTGAGCTGACAAGACCAATTTTAGGTAATTTCTATAATTAAAGGGCGAAAACTCTCAATTGACTTAAGCGATATGGCTAGTTATCAAACGTGTCCGAGATAATATGCCAAAACACATTCTGACTAAATTTGGTGATGATTGGGCAAAGGCTTCTAAAGTTATTGAGCTGACAAGACCAATTTTAGGTAATTTCTATAATTAAAGGACGAAAACTCTCAATTGACTAGTTATCAAACTTGTCCGAGATATTATGCCAAAACACATTCTGACTAAATTTGGTGATGATTGGGCAAAGGCTTCTAAAGTTATTGAGCTGACAAGACCAATTTTGGGTAATTTCTATAATTAAAGCGAATAACTCTTGATTGACTAAAGCGATATGGCTAGTTATCGAACTTGTCCGAGATATTATCCCAATACACATTCTGACTAAATTTGGTGATCATTGGACAAAGGCTTCTTAAGTTATTGAGCTGACAAGACCAAATTAGGGTAATTTCTACAATAAAAGGGCAATAACTCTTGATTGACTAAAGCGATATGGCTAGTTATCGAACTTGTCCGAAATATTAGCCCAATACACATTCTGACCAAATTTGGTGATCATTTGACAAAGGCTTCTAAAGTTATTGAGCTGACAAGACCAATTTTGGGTAATTTCTATAATTAAAGGGCGATAACTCTTGATTGACTAAAGCGATATGGCTAGTTATCGAACTTGTCCAAGATATTACCCCAATACACATTCTGACTAAATTTGGTGATGATTGGACAAAGGCTTTTAAAGTTATTGAGCTGACAAGACCAAATTAGGGTAATTTCTATAATTAAAGGGCGATAACTCTTGATTGACTAAAGCGATATGGCTAGTTATCGAACTTGTCCGAGATATTATCCCAATACACATTCTGACTAAATTTGGCGATGATTGGACAAAGTCTTCTAAAGTTATTGAGCTGACAACATACTGGACGCCGTACGCCCGCCCGCCGCAGTTAAAACTATAATAATACGATCCATTTTTTCAAAACGGGCGTATAAAAACGATAATATTTTAAAACTAATTGAATTTGTTGTTATCTTTTCAATCCAATTGGTCAATTAACACCTTACTTTAACACTAACACCTGGCTTCATATCGATATAGATTGTAAAGTACTATATAATCCTTAAGTCGACGAGTTATCCTAATGGTTACTCTATATTACTAGTACGACGAGTTTGCAGTTCGACGAGTTCTCCCGAACTCCCCTTTCCCACATACAACAAATCTACAACAGACAACCTTGATTGATTGGGGTTAAACGCCATTTTCAATATTTGGACAAGCTAGGTTTTCAACTCTTGCAAAACAGTGAACCAACCTTGAAAACATCTTAATGGTAAATCTCTCTTCATGAAAGTTCTTTTTGAATAGAGTTGAAAATATTGTGGCAACAGAAGAATTGAGCCAAGTAATAATTTTGCCATTAATCTTTTTAACATTGTTGGCTGCAGATCAGTCTGGGGTAGGAAAAAGGCTGTGTTAGGTATTTCTGCACTGAAATGCATCTAATAAGTTTGTTTAAAATATAACTGAAACCCAAATTGGTTAAGTCATAATAAATTTTCCTTCACAAATTCTTTTGTGACCAAAGTCACAATCAGGAGATTGATCCAATTTGTGAAAGTGAAAGTAGGGAAGGAACTAAAAGTTTGACAATTAATTGTGGGAGAAAAAACACGCATTCTTGACACGTTCGGACGGGTAAAACCGCGTATTCAATCAACAAATTTCAACAACAATAACCAAGCGTCGTACCCCACCCACTTATTCCTAACATTGTTGTTTCCAATGAAAACTATACCCGCCAAATTCAATATTTCCGACAAAAATGAAAGTACGAGGTGACAGTTTAAGTTTGAAACAACACCAAAATAGTATAAGATCGGTTAAAAAAGGAAATAATGACGTTAAAATTCTGTTTTGAAAATTTTCGTTCCTTGTTCATCGACTGGACTGCTCTTACCCAGTATGCAACTCGCTTCTACCGCGTATATCGGCAGCCAGTTCCACAATGAAAGGAAAAACAAAGACATGTCGGTCCCTTGGGTCTTGTGGCAATTTTATACGCATATAATTATAATGTAAACAACATACCTGTGATATAGAGGTAAAACAATGTATAGTTTACTTTCTGTCAGACAGAATTTAAGAAAAGTGTGATCGACCCTCACGCCGCACAATGGGATCGGGAACCTCCAAGATGGCGACTGGTAGTCACGTGACTTGCAATTGCTCTGACGTCACTTTCCCGTCATGCATACATTTTTGCTTATCGACGAAACAGGGGTCTACACATTTTAAATCACGGGCTAGGAATTGCTCATAGCAACTTTTCCACTACTTTTTACTTTATTGACCATCGTCATAATTTTGACGAAAAAGGCGCAAATTTTTGAAGTTTTGAGTTGTTTTAAGGATTTAAGCCCTTTCTGGCATCCCATTCCAGTTGGCCAATTGTTTGATTTTTCAACTTTTCCTACGCTTTTTTGTCTGAAACAATGTTAAAAAAGATGAAATTGTACAGCGCATTTTCCATATTACAGTCATACTAAATTGAAAAGCATTGCAAATTCTTTCTTCTTATTCAATTCACACAATGCTCTCTACCAATTGGTCCAAAATGATACCACTTTGTAAACCAATCTTGTACAATGAATTCAGAATAGGCATACTATTTTTAAATATTTGTTCAGAGACTTAACAATTCAATTTAGGGATCGTTTTTAGTCTACTTCCCATTATATTCAACTGAGCGAATGAAATTCATTGTGATGGGCGGTAAATAGGAAGATTTGTCCATGCTTTACTCATAAGAAATGAGGAAATTCACAAAATGCGTGGTCTAAATGGGTCATCGACCTATTCATATTTTGTAATAATTTTGTATGCTTGGCATAGAATTACACTGCCAATGCACATTTTAACCATTCTCACACTTTACCATTCCTTGCAGAACGGATGCATGGAGCGAAGCTCTCTGGTAGGCCCACCCAATAATGCAATGGACAATTGGTATCGTTTAAATGATACTAGGCATATATTACTTAGCCTTTGTCTTTTTCTCTCTATATAACCACATTTCCGTCTTTTTTATACTTGAAATCATCTTAAGAAATGAAAATAAAACAGAGGTCTTCGCTTTGAGTTAAATTATAAAAAAAATGTAAGAAAAGTAGATACAGTTCATTTTCAGCATTTTTTCAGTCAAAATTGGTTACGATCAGATAGTTGAAACATATTAAGGAAATATGTGTACAATGATTGCGTCGTAATTTGACCATATCTGTATATCTGTATCAAATAGGAATATACTTAAATACTAGAAACACTGGGGGGCTGATGGAGGTGATTCAATAAAATAAAAACGAACACCATATGTCAACGTTTTTGTCAGGCGATATGTTCCATGCTACAAGAAGACATTGCTATACAATTTGACAAAGTTGTTCATTTTATTTGCATGCAGGTCTTTCTTTCTTTTTTTTTCCAATTCGAAATCTAAAGAAGCACCACCACATAAACCAATCATTTAAAGTTGTATGTGATATTTAATCGATTACCTAATGTGATTGTTATTGTCGTCTGTGCTTACTTTAGAAACAATGTGTAACATCTTGTATGTCTCAAGTCAATGTTACTATGTTCTGAAAGACGTTTGCTGCCAAGGAGTCAAGTGTCGTCTGTTTCACGGAAAGGGTTAAATGTGTGTTGTTTGAGAGATTTGGAGAACTTAAGGCTTTAATGTCATGTTTTCTACTATTATATCGTCAGATCGTCCTTTATTTCCATTGACTATTTGTTAATTTGGAAGTCATCATGTGTTTATACGGTTGGCATGGTGATCAATTTCTTCTTTTCCCTTGAAACCGCCTCGCTAGTGTAGTGGTTAGGGCGTCAACCTCGAGAGCGGGAGACCATGGTTTTATTCTAAGTCTGCCCAGCATAGGTATATTTTTAAATACTAGAAACACCATAATCATTGCTTACTTTAGAAACAATGTGTAACATCTTGTATGTCTCAAGTCAATGTTACTATGTTCTGAAAGACGTTTGCTGCCAAGGAGTCAAGTGTCGTCTGTTTCACGGAAAGGGTTAAATGTGTGTTGTTTGAGAGATTTGGAGAACTTAAGGCTTTAATGTCATGTTTTCTACTATTATATCGTCAGATCGTCCTTTATTTCCATTGACTATTTGTTAATTTGGAAGTCATCATGTGTTTATACGGTTGGCATGGTGATCAATTTCTTCTTTTCCCTTGAAACCGCCTCGCTAGTGTAGTGGTTAGGGCGTCAACCTCGAGAGCGGGAGACCATGGTTTTATTCTAAGTCTGCCCAGCATAGGTATATTTTTAAATACTAGAAACACCATAATCATTGATTAACCCTTTCCCCCCCCCCCCCCCCCCCCCCCCCCATTTAAACGCATGTTGACGCATATTCAGTAAACTATGTTTGAAACCCCTGTGGCAAAAGGAGAAACTCCATATAACTAGTAATCATCCCCTTGCCCAATATTTTCATTTTATTCAATAATTTACTATTATAGAGATTTTCCATATTTTTGTTTAGATATTTCCCGAGTCGTCTGCTGAATAATTGTAGTATGTGGGAAAGGGTTATACAGATGTTTACTTTGAACAAATCTGAAGAAAAATCAATGAGCAATTTCTCCTTTTGCCACAATGTTTTCAACATTTTTGTTCAATAATTGTCCTTTCATTTCCAGAGAATTTCCATAGATGTTTTGCAAAGGTGTTTTCTAAATCGTCTGCTGCAGATTTGTCATATGCGGAAAAGGGTTAAGACATAAATCAGTCAAAACAGTTAAAGCAAATGTGTAAACTTGTTTAAGTAACATTTTGTGAGAATAGTGCACGATGCATTCCCAAATTAAAGTAATTATAAACCTGCAGACATATATGAGCAGTCATTTATTATGTAAGTAATATCTTTTATTTTATCTTTTAATCCTTTCCCACATCAAATCTGCAGCAGACGTCTTCAAAAACATATTAGGAAAAATATGAAAATTCCTAATATTTAGCAGTTTTTCGCCTTTTTTGTTTTTGACGTTGCAATGGAGAATGCCCAAAGGAATGAACGATTGGATTTTTCTTTAAATGTGTTCGTTTGCTTAGTGTTTAGTGCTTAGTGTTTAATGCCGCTTTCAAGAGATATATTAGGCCGTTTCCTGGGTAACTTACCAGTCCATTTATCCTGACACCAGCGAGTCAATCGTAATCCTAACCCCTCAACCCTGAGCGCCAAAGAGGGAAAGCCATTAATTTCATTTTTAAAGTATTTGGTATGACCCGGTCGGGGATCGACCCGCACCCGAGGCGGACGCTCTACTACTACACCACAGTGGCGGTCTATTTTTTGATAAACAGTGACTTCCGAAATGACATGTCCATAGATTAGTGGATCAATCCCCTTATTTACTGCATTAGGTGCTCATAAGAAAATATTTATATTAACTCTTTCACTACGGCACTTCACAAAGTCGACTCTTCCATGTTGAAAATTGGATCTCTCAATTTTTCATCCAAAAAGACATTTGGTAAAAATGAATGTCTTAATGACTAACAATGCAGATTTCAGGAGAGACAGTTCGTTTCGAACTGCTTCACCCGAATCAGCATTGTTTGCAAAAGCCTTTACTTGCCTTTGGAAGCGAAAAAGTTAAATACTCATCCTCATACATGTACTATGTTCTTTGTTAACAGATATTTAGCTGTCACAGCAAATGAATTCCATAATAAGGAAACGGTCTTGCATATTTTAATTAAAAAAACCTTAGCTGAAGCAGAGACAAATACAATTTTGCTTCTGGACTAATAATGCATTAACACTAATTGGACAGACCCGTCTATAGCTTAAGACGTAACCTCTATGAAAAGTGAAGTAGTTAGTACCATCAGTTGCGGCGCCCCATGCAACTCAAACGTATATCGTAGATCGCAATTTGTCATTACGATTGATTGTTTGGGGCTTAACACCGTTTTCAACATTTGTCTGCAGTTATATCATGATTGCAAGTTCACCTTCTCGTGCGTTTGCCCGCTTTCTCATACCAGTACTCCACACAACTTGCTGAATTTCCACATAGGCTATTAGCCCATTATTGGAAGACGAATGACGCCTGCCGCATTGCCTCTTGTCAAACGTCGGAAAGAATGTTGGCTGGGGTTCGAACTTACAACCACTGGATTGATAGCCGTGTCGCTACCGATTGAGCTACCGGTGCTCGGTCAGTTAAGCAATAGGAATCTCTGTATATTAGTTATTTGGGGAGTTATGCTATTTTTACGGAGGAAATCGTTATCACCGCTCGCAGTGCGGTTTTCACTTAACCTGGGTAGCATGCCTACATGACTTAAAGGAATACGCTTGGCTGAGTCTAAACTATATCCCTTAATAGCCCTACAGTAATGCATCATTTTGATGTAATTAATTTTGTTTTATATGCTGTAACTACCAAGATATATGCTTTTAAAGTTTGTGTTTTCACGTCGTGTCGATCAGCTATGGGCGCCGCCATATTGGTCTATTTATAGCTTACTGTGACGTCATAACCCCTCATTCGTTTTTCACTATAGGTACAGATTAGAAAATTTTCAGATCGCCATCTTATCTTTTAAACAGTCAAAACGTCGAATTGATAAACAAGAAAAAACGGGAGTCAAAACGTCGAAAGGGAAAATGTATAGAATAATTCTTATATATGCTGTTTTATAAAGTTTTACCGCACAATGTGATAAGACAATACTACAATTAAATAAAATATCTTTAGTCATATACGAAACGTACATTTTCGAAACTTTTCTGTCAATGCAATTATAAAGGAGAAATTAAATAAAAGGAATAAACAAGAACACATCAATGAATGATTAACTTTTAATTTTAGTTATAAAGCCGATTAAAGTAATGACGCCTTCTTAATATTTTCAAAGCTGCAACAAACATTACACATTTTTAATAATCGGTACGACAATATAAAGAACCATGCACTTATTACACATATAATATTCATAATTGCCACAGCAATTTATTTTTTAAAACTGCAACAAACAAATTCATTATGCCATCGCTTTATTCTTTTTATTTATTTACACAACTCTTATTGAATAGATCTATCACAATTAACTACAAACTGTTTATTTTACGGCATAGTATAAAGACAATATATTTTCCTTTTGACTATATATATTCTCATTTTCGACGTTTTGACTCCCATTTTGTTCTTGTTTCTTAACTCGACGTTTTGACCGTCACCCTCTTATAATTATGGAGTACGAAGTAGACGAGATTATCGCATATAATTTTGAACCAGAGTATTCAGACATCGAACTTTTGGAAATGGAAAGGAATAATGTGTATCAAGAAGTGGAGATCGCACAAGTCCCGACTTCTAAGGAGGAGTTTTGTTCATGCTATAATTGCATCGTAATGCCGTTACCAGACGAAAATGTATGTTGCAAGGAGAGCAATTTAACCATCGGGAGTATTGATGATCATCTTTGCATAACAGAGATGCCTAACATTCAGCCTGTTGTCTTGAACAGATACGTTCTAGAGGTTGCCTTCATTCAGATTATGGCCTTTAGGAGAAGCAATGCACGAGCACCAGATCAACTGTCGAACACGTAGGTGTAAACTTTATATGTGTGGCCGATATATTATTATATCATTCCTTTTTTCAGTCCATATCTGTGTGTGAATCATATAATGTTGTATAAATTTATAACTACTGCATGCATAATATAAACGTATTATAGATATGCTTGTAGTAGTAATAATATTACCCCGTGAATGCTATTATCATAATATTTCGAAAGGTTTTTTTATGATAATCATAATGTACAATTTATTGAACTTTAATCAAAGGACAAACATGCAATTACTCCTTCTGCCACAATATTTTCCACTTTTAGTCATAGGTTATACATTTAATTATAAAGATTTTCCATTTTTTTACAAAATATTACACAATCTGTTCAAAGTCGTCTGCTGCAGAATTGTAGTATGAGGAAAAAGGTTATTACAGGTTTACCCAAAATTTGCTTAGATGTTTTCAAAGTGGTCTCATTGAATTAAAATGGGGATATGCATGAATGATTTTGATATTTATATGACTGTAAAAAAGAATGAAAATCAGGAGAAAGTAAAATATAACATTTATTGTTATTATCAACTGATTTATTTTTAATAAATTTTCTTGCTTATAAATGGCATTTCTTTTAATTACAATAAAAACTACAAAAAATTATGACCCATGCTGTGCAAAGGGTGTGTGCTTGGACTGACCCTTGCATAACAAAAGAATACTATCATTGATTGACAGTACTTTATGGTTGGTCCCCTGCTGTGTGACCATCTGGCTGTGATGTACAGGCACACTAGTGTGTTTTATGACACTTTGATGTAATCTTATCAGCTTGTAAGTTACTTGATGATGATGATTTTGATTTGACAATTTTTATAATTTTGAAGAAAACAAATGATTTATAAATAATAGTGATTCTCTATTCCAGTAAAACAGTGTTTCTTAACTGAAACTGTCCATATAATGGATTAATATTTATTGATAAAAATATCCTTTATTGAGAGTTTCTGTATTTTGGATTTTATAATTTCAAAGTCATATGCTGTAGATTATAAAGAATTATATTTTAATTTATGCTAAATGATCTTCACACACTACCATATTGTGTTTATAGTCACGAAATGTTTCAATCCGAAGTTTTCCATTTTTCAAATTGTCAATCCATTTTTTGCACAATTTTCTCTCTTTAATTCCCTTTTCAGGTTTCGGAAACCGAAAGAAGCTTTTCTTGCCATTTCCCTGTCTGTTTGTGCAGTGAATTGCCTGGCACTGAGGCATTGTTCATTCGCTTGTACAAATTCCAGTAACAAAACTGTATGGTTTTCGTAACACTACCCCACCCACAATATCCTTCACGAAGGGGTCATGATTTAGTCGATTTAGTACACTACAGAAACAAATATATGCACCAAGAACTCTTATTTGAGCAAGTAATTTTACGTTAAAGTATTTCACAAACTATTGTAAATTCTTTTTATAGTTACGATGTTTAATTTTTAATTTCGACCACCGGCTATGTGTATACTTTACTGTGTGATAAATGAACCGATGAGGGGTTATGACGTCACGATTCTTATCAGAATGTCTCGCAATCAACTGATAAGCAAACAATGGCCGCGCCCATTACCGGAACCGAAAAGCACGTTTAGTCGTCTTAAAATTGCAATTTCTTGATTATAAGGTGTTTGTTAATGAAATGCATCTAAAATAAATTTAGTTGAGATCGATATCTTTCATATCAAAGCGGGTTGTTTTCAGCCGAGCGTTGTCCTTTAACCCTTTCCCATACACAACACATCTGGAGCAGACGTCCTATAAACACCCAGATAAAAAGATAGAACATCTCTATAAATGAACATAATATACTTATTGAATAGAGTTGAAATCATTGTGGCAACAACGATTTCATAAGTCATCTGCTTGAAAAAAGGGGTTAACATGGCATGCATTATGTATGTGCACCGAAGAGTCAGCATGATTGACTTCAAATAAAATATCCTCTAAAAGCATTGCCGTTTCTCTTTTCTGTCTTCTTTAAATGCACACTGTGTATGTTTTTCGGGGATTTATGATTTTGTTAATTAACTCTGTCCCACATGTAAACCTTTTCTGACGCCTATGCAGCAGACGACGTTTGAAAACATTGTGGCAAAAGTAGAAACTGCACATAATTCAATAATTAAACGATCAGTTATGATCATATTCCCTTTTTTCCGTTGAGATGATTTCAAAGTCGTCAGTTGCAGATTTAGTGTATGTGGGGAAGGGGGGATAATACATATTTTTGAAATAGAATAGAAACAATCATTTATATGTCGATGGTGATTTATGTGGATGTTATCCTCGACAGCCAAGTTACAGCGAACTTCAGACTTTCATAAAACTTTATGAAATGACAACGAATGTCAGATTCTATTTATCACATGGCGAAACACAAAAAGAAAATCGTGTTTTCGCGGTCAGAAAATAATCTTAACATGTAATAAATTGTTAACTAATCACAAAAACAATATTTTTATGACCGATAATGGTCCCTTTACCTCGTCCATCTATCGTTATACACGTTCTCATCCATTTTGTAATCATTCGCGGATGAATACAAATAAAAGTGATTATGTCATGTTATATTACACACGTTACATATAAAGAAATACGTAATGGGTATATTCGATCGGATACAAGCATTGTCATGTGATAACGATAAATACGATTAATCTGTCTCTTACGCAAATAGTTTGCATTAAATCAATATGTGTGTTTTTGTCTAATTCACATGTTGGATTGACAGAGAAAGCAGCAATTTCTATGATATTCTGTTTATCAACATAAGTAAATTTATACGACCAGAATCATTGCAATTATGGAAAAAACCCAGATCCTTTGCCTGTATATTCTGTAACTTGTGTACTACTGTATGATTAAAGTAATAATGAGAAAGCAATACCACAACATCTCCCAGCTGTTAAAATCAGAACATATTCGGTTAAATGATATATTCTACAGTTCTGTCTGACAGAGCTTCAGATGTGTCCAGTACTTGATACTTGTAATTCCCCGCAACCATGAGCGCCAAGGAGGGAAGGTATTACGACTGGTTTTTTTTATATGACCCGATCGGGGTCGAACCCTGGTCTCCTGAGCCCAAGCAGGAAATTAGAGCTACATCATGGAGAAAAAAAACAGAGACTTAAAATAACACTAAAAGTGGTCACCGAAAAATACTAATTGTGTATACTTTTAAGAGTTACGTCCCTTGAAACAAACTCCGCCATTAACTTTGTTTTCAATAATGGCAGGGAAAAAACGAAACATTTCTTACGTTCACGAGGAACCGGCCTTTATAAAAGCTTTTAAACAGAAGACGGGTTATAAGGAAGATCCCTCGATAGATGCAAAGGTATAACTTCAATTGATTGAGTATTAAATTGAGTGCTCATAAAATTTAGGCAGCAATCCTCATTGTGGTAAATTTATCACTTAGGATGTTTTATTAAATTGATAACTCTATAAGCGCGGTACTTACTGTATTTGTTCGAAAACTATATCATAGCAATCCTGACTCTTAGTTATATCAAGCATTGCTGTTTCTTTTATATGTCTTAAATAATAAAACTTTTTTTTTTTAAAAATAATAATAATGCAAACTTTACTGTAAATTATATCCAGTGTCACTCGTTCCTTTATATGTTCTTGTTAATTAATTTACACAAAATAATCATTCACTTATGTGCAAAACTCCAAAAATCGAGTCCATCCGCACCCATTTTGAAATTGGCATTCAAGGGAGGCAATCACTCACCGGGGTAATTACAAATAGCATTAGTATGGTGGTCCTGTTGTATCAACTCTTTACAAGATTGTGAGATTTAATGTGAAATTGATTATCCTATCAAACGCCGAGCCCCGGTAGCTTAGTCGGTAGCGACGCAGGCTGTCAATCCAGGGGTTGTGAGTTCGAATCCCGGCTCGGGCAACTTTCTTTCCGAGGATTGACAAAAGTCAATACGACATGCGTCATTCGTCTTCCACCAATGGGCTAAGTCTATGTGGAAAAGCAGCCAGTTGCTTGGGAAGATTGTTGTGTGGAGTACTAGTGTGAGAAAACCAGGAAATGCATGAGTAGGTGAACTGGCCGCCGTGATATAACTGAGAAATTGTTAAAAACGGCGTTAAACCCCAACCAATCAATCAATCAATCAATCCTATAAAATATTTTTCACTAAAACAATTATATTTAATTTAAATGTTAATTTATTAACTGTTCCAAACTATGAACTTATTTACAAGATATTTTCAGAATCAATTTGTTAAATTTTCTTATTGGCACAATTTAATCATATTTTCCAAAAATGACCCATTTCTTTGTTATTTTTTTAGTCCTTATAATAACATCCTTAATTTTTGTAACACAGTATATGATTTAGAAGTTTAAAAATAGCATATGTTAAAATTAATAACCACCACAAGCATACAGGCCAAAAAAATAAATATATATTTTTAGAATTTTGGTCCTTACCCAGCAGGCACAACAACGTTGAAACAACGTCGTACTTCAACGTTGTCACAACGTTGAAAAATGGTTGTATTTGAAAGTTGTATAGACGTTGCGATATCAACGTTGAAACAACGTTGCGATATCAACGTTGAAACAACGTTGCGATATCAACGTTGAAACAACGTTGCAATTTCAACGTTGAAACAACGTTGCGACTTCAACGTTGAAAATTGTCTGGATTTGAGAGTTGAATAGGGGTTGGGATTTCAACATTACTTTGTTTAAGCAAATCCTGTTTGTACCCCATCGAAGAGGTTTTTGTCCAAAGTCAGTTTTTGCTCAGTTGATTGGGGCTTAACGCCGTTTTCAACAATTTTTTAGTCATATCACGGTGGCCAGTTCACCTACTCATATGTTTCTCGACTTTTTCACACCAGTACTTCATACATCATTCTTTCCAGGTAACTGGCTGCTTTTCTACATAGACTGATAGCCCATTAGTGGAAGACAATAACGCTTGTCACAATGACTTTTGTCAAACGTCTGAAAGAATGTTTGCCGAGCTGGGGTTCAAACTCACAACCCTTGACAGCTAGCGTCACTACCAAGGCTCGGCGAACAAACAAATGCAGTGTCATATACCAATGGTTTTATTTTTCACACATATTAACATATAGAAAGTTTATTGTGAATTTAACAGTAAATTTTATTTAAAACATACAATTGACGAGGTTAACTAGAGCGATCACAGAAGTAGAGTTATATAAATAATAGTTCGAATTCAGTGTACTAAGACCCTCACCACGATCATATCTGAAAAAACAGTTCAACCAAAACCATATAAACATATATATAAATATAGACAATCACTTTATATTTTCAATATATTTGATGATGTCCAATGAGTGTATGAAGTTTCAAAGCAATAGCATATGCGTTTTTTTAGAAATAGCTTCGCATGCAAAACTTTAACCAAAATTTCAACGCCAACGCACACATAACTGTAATAGCTCTCAAATTATTAGAAAAGTCGAGCTAAAATCGGTAATTATATATCAATGGAGAGTGTAAAAACGACAAAAAGAGTTATAGTTCTTGCCGGTGTTTTATTCTCACAAGAAGTTTTAGGTCTATTATGTCAGAGGACAAATTTAATTTGTAATACATTTATATAATACTAGAAGCGCCGCAATTCAACGAAACCAGTAGAAATTATAGCCTATTAGTTTATTCACTATCCATCAATCCTAACTAAAATCCTTGATTGACATATACTTTCGTAAATTCACAATTTCAGGCATTTGTCACTATTTTCACAATTCCAAGGGCCCCTGGCCCCATTCACAAAAAGGTGGTGGGAAACACTGGTAACAGTTCCTGCACTTCTTTCATTGCATTGTTCAAGTTCTGCCTCCTCATCCGGCTCTTTCGGCGCATATTTTAGGTATTTGGACATCACATCCCTCGTTTTTGCCTCCGTGCAATTTGGAAAGGCTTCCTGGAAGAATAATATGACCAATAATTAGGTAGGAAAGAATAATGGCAAATGTAATATTTTTGAACTGCTATTTAGAGTGTGACCTTGTTCTTCATACTTGATCTGCTTATGTTTATTCTCAAAGCCGGAAATGCAAATTCATGGGTCATTCTTATTACTGTTTTTCGCAACAAAACCTGGTATTTTAATACTTATATAATTAAAGCGAAGAACAAAAGTAAGAAAAACGGAATCGCCAGCCAGTGGGATGAAAGATTCCTCACTAAAATATACGATCCTCGGGATCACGGAATCCCGTTAATTAATTTAATAATTAAAATTTCACTTGTCCTTACAGGCTCTGGGACAAGCTATGCAATAAGGACAATGGATGTTGCCACCCGTGTCTGACCTAAATGTAAAATTTAACAAACTATTTCCTATTCTCAAAATCAATTAAAATTCATCAAAATTTATGTTTTTACCCCCCAAAAACAGGCTACACTCATATTCAAACCTAAAAGAAGGAGATATTTTGAAATCACATTTAAACTAAGGTGGAAAAACTAGTATAATTAAATAATTTGAAATTGGATCAAGCAGGTGGAACGAAAATGTTTTGGTACGAACCCAAAAAACAAACAATTTCGTATCTGGATATGCTGTAAACATAACTAGATCTAATACCAATTTGAAGAAAATTGTTAATATAGTGTGTATTGAAACAAAATAAACAAATAATGAATATATTATTACCTGATTCACTATAAATACAAATCTGTAGCTGTTTTACATGAAAGCTATCGTCTAGGATTGAACTATTCCCCCGGCAATACTATGATCTGTTTCCCTCTTGCACTATGACGTACGTGGCACGTGAATGACGTCATTTATAACAATTACGTCACCGTTATAATTCATATTTCCAAACGGCATTTACAACACATGTTTATTAGTGTGTGTATACCAAATAACTGTATCCTATTGCAGGAATGAATATTAAAACTTTTAAGGTAAACACAGAGATGGTGTTTATATGTCTGTGGTAAAAACATGTTAAAAATAACAAAGGTGAGAACATTGATACATCGTCAGCATGACAACCATTTTTCAACGTTGTAACTTCGACGTTGTTTCAACGTTGAAACAACATAGAATTGCAACGTTGTATCTTCGACGTTGTTTCAACGTTGTAATATCGTTGTTCGACGTCGTGACTATATTTCAACGTTGAAACAACGTTGAAACAACGTTGAAACAACGTTGTGTGCCTGCTGGGTAATTTCTTCCATGTTTTCTATAGAGAAAACTTCACGGAATGTAATCATGTGACTTAAAATTCCTATGATGTCATAGCAGTTAATCAGAACATGTTCAAATGTGAAAGAAAAAATCAACAACAGGTTTTCTACTAAAAAAATGACGATTTTGTTGGTGAGGGGTCAGGGCATGTAAGATTTTCTTTTTATTATGGGTAACAATCATGATGTGTCGTAATTTCTGAGAATATTGATTTTTTGAAGAAAAAAAATTGTAGCATTTGAAAGTCGTGATAACGGGGTTTCCTGATAGAATCATACGGCATCCGGTTGTGCGCGCGCAACAAAGAAAACACCAGTTTTGTGTTTACCTTGTTATACATGATAACACGATATTGGTAGAACCTAATACTAGTAGGATGGGACTCCCTATTATCGGTGTACGTTTTTTTTGAAAAAAATAATAATAATGCAAACTTTACTGTAAATTATATCCAGTGTCACTCGTACCTTTATATGTACTTGTTAATTAACTTACACAAAATAATCATTCACTTCTGTGCAAAGTTCCAAAAATCGAGTCCATCCACAGCCACTTTGAAATTGATATTCAAGGGAGGCAATCACTCACCGGTGTAATTACAAAAAGCATTAGTATGGTGGTCCTGTTGTATCAACTCTTTACAAGATTGTGAGATTTAATGTGAAAACGATTATCCTATAAAACATTTTTCACTAAAACAATTATATTTAATTCAAATTGTTAATTTATTAACTGTTCCAAACTTTGAACTTATTTACATGATATTTTCAAAATCAATTTGTTAATATTTCTTACAGGCACAATTTAATCATATTTTCCAAAAATGGCCCATTTCTTTGTTATTTTTTAGTCCTTATTATAACATCCTTAATTTTTATAATACAGTATATGATTTAGAAGTTTAAAAATAGCATATGTTAAAAATTATAGCCACCACAAACATACATGCAAAAAAAACAATTTTTTTTTTTCTAAAATTTGGTCCTTAATTTCTTCCATGTTTTCTATAGTCGAGAAAACTTCACGGAATGTAATCATGTGACTTCAAATTCCTATGATGTCATAAGCAGTTAATAGACAACATGTTCAAATGTTTAGGGGGTGCATGGATTATGCAAGAAGGAACTCGCCAGGTGAAAATGGTTACCGTCATTTTGGACCAAATCGAGCCCAGACAAAACCGGTGTTTAGCATTCTCTACTTTCACTTTCAAACAATGTCAAAATATTAAGAGTGATCAAATCAATCATTTCCAGTGCATCCTATACACCTTTGCAATGAATTTAAACTCAATGTCATATATTCAATACATTCTTGTGATGGAATACACTCATTTCTACGCAAAAAAAGTTTTATGGAGTGGTGTAGATCAGCATGACAGCGGATGTATTTAGCGTAATTTGACCTATGATAACCTAATAGGTGGGTAGAGTCTACTAGTAGTATTTTGACCTTATCACTGGCTTTCAGTTTACTTGTTGAAATAGTGAAATCGAGGGATAGGACTCGACTACCGCGGTAATTGTTAAACAACTTTGGAATAATGGTATGGTAGCCCCCCGTATTATCAAATTATAAAAGCAAATTCGCTACTCAAAACGGGAACTTGCTACCTGCCAAAAAACCGGTAGCAAAAACTTTCTACGATGATGTTTCTGTTCTTATCTGTGAGTAATCAAGTTTAACACACTGTTATTGGTTTACACATTACATTACACCAGACAATAAGAACTCCACCAATCGGTATAGTGGATGCATATTAATTATCGGTATGAAGCAAATAATCTTGGGTCATTAGATAAATAAAATTAAAGGTGAAAGCTTGCTTATGTTATTAGCTCGCCTATTCTACCAATCTCTATGACAATTTATTGGTATTTTTGTCTTTATCACATATCAGGCAAGTACATAACTTTCTTATACTCTAGAAGTCTCATTTTTCTTCCAATCTTTATGACAATTCATCAGAACTGTTGTCTCCATACAATCTCAGTCAAATAATTAACTTGGTCACATTGGGTCACAAACTAGGTCACTAGTTCAATCTAAATTACCTTGTGAACACTCTAGAACACTCTAGAAGTATATTTTTCTCCAATCTTCATGTCACTTCCTTAACATTTAATAGACTTTATGACATGTGACAAACAATGCATTGATCTTCACTTACTTTTTACTTTTCATCAACTTTTTGTGACATATTGATACCATTTAATATGCGGTTTTCCGAGAAGGGCGAGACACCCTCAGTTCTTATGTTATACAACATATTCTTCAGAAGCTTAAATTGACATCATGTATTTAAATCCAGAGGACAACAAACATTATATGCAAAAGAAGATTATTTATTTGACAATTTCGGCGTTATTTGCTTCCATTCTTTCAATAGCAGAAAATATGTCGTCCTTACTTAGTTCGCTCAAAACAAAACAACAACACTACTCTATGTTGTGAACAGGGAGACGCATGTATTGGCAGTCGACACACATATATACAATGTACATATATATAACAGGCATATGTTTGTAATAAATACATTACAGAAATGTAAAAGAAATACATGTTTGTACCGGTACTCAGACATTAGTTACTGCGTATGGCTGACTCGCCCAGGAACAACCAGAGATAAAACTAATAGTAAAAAACTCTGGAAACCTGTGTCCATTTGTCAAATGTCATACCATGAAATGTCGAACCTCATTTGCAGTATTAATCCTTAAGATATCATTTAATAATGTATGAGTATACTCATATGTATTGAACTTAAGTTTTCTCTTTTAACTTATTAATCATACCTAAAATAGGAATACTATCTAACAAAGATTTCCAAACAGAAATAAATATAAATACATTATTCCCTTATCAAATAATATATAAAAAATGATATCATTTCCATTTCAAAATTCTAACATGTTATATAATCAAGAAATATCTAATTTTACATCTTAGAAATGCGACTGCCTCTGTCGATTGTCTCGCTAGAAGTGAGTTCTCGAAACGCCCAAGCTATAAATAGCTATCGCACATACATCCCGTGCGTATACAAATCCGGTTTTGTAGCTTCCCTCCGTGAGGACAAAGGTACTCAGCTATACGTTGTACCGTCGAGTACCAGCAAATATATTGTAACCATGAGAGTTTCTGTGATGTCAAAAACCTTTAACAGACAACATGTCCAAATTTTACAGCTAATGAAAACATCTTGTTTCATAGTTTGATCAAGATCAATTTTATTCACATATATTATTTAATGTAAGTTACTATGATGATGATGATGATGATAAGCTTGTTAGAAGATCCCCATTATGAGCTGTTTTTCCTTTTTTGCCAAATTGTTTTCAACTCTATTCAATTATTATACCCCCATCGAAGAAGATGGGGTATATAGGACTCAGGCTGTTGGTCGGTCGGAAGCCATATTTTGTCCGGCCTATTTCTTACAATCCACTCGGTGGATTTCAATAAAATGTTACATGAAGCTTCTATACCAAGAGGAGATGTGCATATCCTAAAGGTCTTACAATTGCATGTTATATTACATTTATGGCCCTTTTACTTATTAAGTTATGGTGTAGGTCAAGGTGCTGTTTTGGGTGTACTCATCTTCAGTGATAGTTTTAGTTGTAATTTAACTGATCATTTTTTCATCAGATCATCAAAAGGGTTCTTCAGGTCCATCTCCACCAAATCCCATTCAGGTTCAAAACTGAGTCACATGGGGTCAACAAATAGGTCAATAGGCCTACTTGATTATAAACATTAGTATACTATTGACTTCATTTATGGTTGTTAAAATATTTTCGTGCTTTTCATATGGCACTCATGGTTGGAAAAGTTTAAATATAATTTCCATACAGAATTCAAAACATAAAACATTGTGGGAAACGGAGAAAGTGCTTTTTTCCCTCTTAAAACCATCTGCTATTAGAATGTGAAATGTCTGCATAAGGAAAAGGGTAAAACCTGATGGAATATTATCTTTTTCCTTTCTAATTTTCAGCGAGAAAATTTACAGTATGAAGAAGATGACAGATCAGACACGGAAGAGGAAAAACCGATTATTGTTGTTTTAAAGCAGGGAGATCTCACAGAAGAACAGGCTGATGTGGCCAAGCAAACTCTACAACAACAAACAGAAGAAGGTCATTCTCACTGCTTATTTCAACATTTTTATAAGCCCCTAGGGACATGTATTATGGGAACACCTGCGGCGTGCAGCAGACGGGCATTAGGCGGCGTTCAAACATTGTCCGCTCTCTAAGTCAGAGTTTTCATCCGATCTTCATGAAACTTGTTGAACATGTGTATAAGCATAATATCTCGGCCAAGTTCAATAACCAGCCAAATCGTGCTAGGCACTTTTGGGTTATGGCCCTTGAATTATCCAAAATTGCCAAAATTAGGCTTGTCCGCTCTCTTAGTCGAACATTTTTGATCAGATCTTCACAAAACTTGTTGAAAATGTGTGTGGGCATAATGTCTCGGCCAAACTTGATAAATGATATCTATAAAATTAATGATCATTATATGATTATTGATAAGAAATAAAAAATTATTGTGGTAAATAGAGAAATTGCTCATGATGGCAATTTCTCCATTTGCTCATGATGAGCAATTTCTACATTTCAAAAGTCGTCTGCTACAAAGGCATCAGAAAGTGTCTGTACGTGGGAAAGGGTTAACGATAGGGTTTTCTTATATGGCATGTTTGTGCATTCCTTGTCACAAGTCCTTTCCAGTTTTATCAAATAATTAAAGGGGGGGGGGGGGGGTTAAAACTTCAACATTAGCCTTTGTTCAGCAACTGTTTTCCTTGAGACAAGCTCAGCCCATAATATACCAACAGTTTTTGGGATAGGGGCGTTTCGCCACTATTCCATACTCAGGCTGCTTTCGAAAAGTCGGATTACGGCTGCAACCACAGTCAACAATTGTATACATATGCCAAAATCGAGTTTTGATTGGTTATAATCTGCTTTTTCAACGATTTCATTGGTTCGACCGAATCACGAAAAACCCTCCGCTTGCATTAATTAATGATACAAAATAGTTCCAACGCGTGAAACACACTCTGAACTATGATTGACCTCAATGTCAGTGGTGTTATGTAACGTCGAGTGTGCTGTGACCCCATTAGTTTACAACACTTTACAGTCGACTTATATAGAGAAATGTGCAAATCACTTTAAATAAAATTATTGAAAGGAGTTGAAACCATTGTGGCAAAAGTAGAAATTGCCTACGATAAGCAATTTCTCCTTTTGTCACAATGTTTTCGATTGTCGTCTGCTGCACATGCGTCTGTAAGCGGAAAATGGTTACATCCTCCCCATGGAAGCGGAACCCTTTCCGTGATACTGTAACAGTTCGAATATTGAAAATATTGTTGAATATGGAGCTATTGCTGACAATGAGCAATTCCTCCTTTTCACACAATGCTTTCAAACACGTTTCAAATTAATTATTTTCATATTTGAACGTTTTACTATGGACATTCTTTTACTCGACACATTTTGAATAACATGCTAGAGATGAATTTGCCTTACATCAAAGGGAAAAATATATAGTTGAAACCTTTGTGGAAGAAGAGGAAATGGGTCACGATAAACAATTATGCAGCCGTCTGCTGCACATGCGTCAACAAGCGACTGTAAGCGGGAAAGGGTTGAACCGTTTCCGTTATAGCTACTAAGTTACATACGAATGTTGAAAGTGTATTTGCAAACAGAGCAATTGCTGACAATAAGCAATTCCTCCTTTCCAAACAATGCTTTGAAACATGAATCAATCTTTTCCTATAACCTAGATTACGAAAACATTTGTCTACAGTTATTATTTTAACCTTTGCCCCTTTTAGACACATTTGACTCACATTAACAGATGAATGATAATCAGCAAGTTTGTCTTTTTCCACAATGTTTTCATCACTATTCAAAATAGGAAATAGAAATTAAATCTACAAATTAAAGATAAGTTAATTTCAACATATGTATATGCATTTGCGTTAATTGAAGACTCATCGTCCGTCAACGTGTAATCTAGTCATAGATGTATCTGTTGACAAATAAACTAGAAACTTAGTCTAAATAGGTTTTTGTAAATTAACCTTGTACGGTCCCGTTTCGGAGACACATCGAACCAGTCTTCTGTAATCAATACTTTATGAGTTGGCTCTGTCTGTAAAGCTTGGAGGTATAATCCAGCGTCCGGCCGGCTGTCTGCCTGAATGTGCATTCGTCCGTCCGTCATGGATTGCATGTATTGGTCAACACGTTGTTACTGTATGACAGATTTATTTCAAAGTGGTCACACTAAGTCTTATACTGTGTGATCAGGAGAACGGCAAAGTACTAGGTACATAACTCTGGTCTGTTTACTTTAGTTATCTCCATTTTTATACGCCGCCGGAGGCGGTGGTATATTGGCGTCATCTTCTCCGTCCCGTCCGTCCGTACGTTCATTTCTTGTGAACGCAACTCCTCCTACGTTTCTGACCGTATCTTTTCAAAACTTGGTCGATGTCATAACTATAATGTGTAGATGTGCATGAAGCGGCAATTTTCCGGTTCATTGATATTTGCAAGATTTATGTCCCTTGTAACTTAGTCTCTGTAGCTGATTGATATTGCAGCCTTGTGAATGCAACTCCTCCTATGTTTCTGACCGAATCTTTTCAAAACTTAGTCAATGTCATGACTATAATGGGTAGATGTACATGAAGCGGCGATTTTCCGGTTCATTGATATTTGCAAGATTTATGTCCCTTGTAACTTAGTCTCTGTAGCTGATTGATGTTGCAGCCTTGTGAAAGCAACTTTTCCTATGTTTCTGACCGAATCTTTTCAAAACTTGGTCAATGTCATAACTATAATGGGTAGATGTGCATGAAGCGGCGATTTTCCGGTTCATTGATTTTTGCAAGATTTATGTCCCTAGTAACTTAGTCTCTGTAGCTGATTGATATTGCGGCTTGTGAATGCAACTCCTCCTACGTTTCTGACTGAATCTTTTCAAAACTTGGTCAATATCATTACTATAATGGGTAGATGTGCATGAAGCGGGGATTTTCCGGTTCAGCGATTTTTGCAATAGTTATGCCTTTCGAAACTTGCTCTCTATAGCATATTCACTTGAGAACGCAACTCAAGTTTCCAAACAGGTAGAAGTGCATAAAGCAGGGATTATCCGGTAGAGTGATTTTTGCAAGAGTTATGCTCAGAAGGAAAAAAGGATACATATCGACACTGCCATTTGACCTACTTTCATATCGGAAGCCTCTATAGGGTTCTATCTCTGTTTATATGTATCCTATTTAATTCCCGACTGAAATAATTTGTTGAATGGGACATTAAGCTCCAACAATCCAATCCAATACTTTGCAAAAGCATCCATTGATGCTGCCCAGAGGCATTGTTATGTGTTCCACAAAAAAATCTTGTTTTGTTATATGAAAATGGAATATTATACTAGGGAGTGGAACTAGAAAATTTTAAGTTTTGATGATGAAATATCTATCATGCAGACGTCTTTTGAAAACATTGTACTAAAGGGAGAAATTGCGCATGATGGGTAATTTTGACTTCTTTCACAATAACTTCAACTCTTAAGTTAACCTCCATTTATAGATATGTTTGTGGGAACGTGTTAAACATCCACCACACAATTTAGAAGAATTTCTGATTTGTGTTTAATGAAAAGTGGAAGATTTAATTTATATTCAAGTACAACACATCCATACAAAGAGATGTTAGAGATCCTGCACAGGTTGTGGAGTTAGCATTACAACTGAAATGCTGGATGGACTAGTAGTACTGGTAAGACCCAGGAAAAGCTGTGATATGACTGAAAAATTGTTGAAATTGGGGTTAAACACCAAAAAGTATTAGAGGTAACAGTTGACATGGAGAGCCTGTCGTAGATACAGTGCATAGTATTTGAACACTTTCCTTGATGCAGACAACATAGACATCTTTACAGCAGACGGTGTTTTGAAAAAAAAAGCATAAGCACTTTCATTAATGGAGATTTTCATGTTTTTGTTGAGATGTTTTCGTAGTCGTTTGCTGCAGATTTTGTTTAGGTGGGAAATGTTTAAGTCTTAGAAAGGCAATAGAAAATGTTCTTACATTTATATTTTATATCTCTTTCAGAAGACATAGAAAGTGGTAAAATAGCTTTCAAAAAGCCCACAAAAAGACAAGCAGAGGAGAAAACTGACCTGCAAGCGACCTCATCAAATAAAGCCAAAGAAAAAGATAAGAAATCAAAGGAAAAGTCGAAATCCCAGAAAGTGAAGAACAGTAATTTGTTATCCTTTGACGACGATGAAAATGATGATGAAGCTTTTTGAAAACATAGTGACAAAAGAAGAAATTGCACAAAACGTGCAATTTCTCCTTTTGCCACAATGTTTTCCACTTTTTGTCGCAGGAATTTGTCATAGGACCAGACAAGGAGGAGTAAAGATTTCTGCCCTTCATGATCTCTATTGAACTCGTTTCCCACATAAAACAAATCTGCAGCAGACAACCTCGAAAATATCTATGCAAATAATGTGGTAAATCCCTTAAATGTTGAATAGAGTTGAAAACAGTGTGACAGAAGTAGAAATTGTTCACCATGAGCCACACTGTTTTCAAAAGACGTCTGCTGCAGATGTGTTTTGACGAGTAGAAAAGAGTTAAGTTAAAAAACCAATGTTTGGGGGTATTTGAAAGAATTTACTCTCCAGCTAGATTATTCTTTTCAGTGCCTACAACATAGGATTTAGAAGTTAAATATGACATTTTAAAGAACATGAAATGTTACACTTATTATCTTTGGAAAATTGTAGTGATACTTTTGGAATAGTACAGAATTATGATATTGTGAGAAAAGGTTTATGGTAATTGCTTGTTACAAGCAAATTCTTCTGTTCTGACGCAGAGCCCAGGTGGCTTAGTCAGTAATGATGCAGACTATCAATGCAGGGGTTGTGAGTTTGAACCCAAACCTGGCCAACATTCTTTCTGAAGTTTGCGACAAGCATCATTCCGCTTCCAACAGTGGGTTAACTGTCAATATGGAAAGGCATCCAGTTACTTGGAAAGACTGATGTGTGGAGTACTGATGTGAGAAACCAGGAAACACATGGGTAGGTAAAGTAGCCACCCTGATATGACTGAACAATTGTTGAAAATGGTGCTAAACCCAAATAATCTTTTCTCACATTGTTTGTGCACTTCAAAGCCATCAAATACTACAAGGAAAATTATTTAAAAAAAAAAGTTGGAAAAGGGATGAGGGTTTTAGATTTGCCCTTGTCTGTCAGTCTGTCCATCCTTCCCCCAGTCACAAAACTTCACAGGAATCAACCAGCATTTGAAATTGTACAACTGTGTTTTGTTTGTTGTTTTGCCCAAAAAATAGTTTTCACAAAAATGTCATTGCTGGTAGCAGAAAAAAGAACAAACAGAAACAATTTCATTAAACTTTCTTTATTAAGAAACATAAAAAACATAGCTAAATGTTGTTTTTATCGATTTTTAGATCATAAATAATATAATATAATTATCACAGTTCATTGAAGATAAATAGTTTGTATAAATATTTGCCATTGGAATGTATTATTTTGCTATGAATAAAAAGCAACACTGTAATATTTTGATAGTTGCCATTGCTTGCGAGCCTTTCTTTTAACATTTAAGCCTTTCCCATGTACAGACACATTTTGTGTCATCTGCAGCTGATGAATTTTGAAAACCTTTGGGCAAATGGAGAAATTGCTCAAAATAAGCAATTTTACCTTTGCCACAATGTTTTCAAGATTTTCTATATTTTTGTCAAATATATTTTCATGTTTGCCAGCTGTATCTAGGAAAGAAAACCTAACATCTTGAAAATATCAATTGTGCTTTTGATAGTGTTGTAAACAGTGTAAGGGAGAAGTATTGTTGCACAACTTTCAGATCTCTATCTTCGCAAGTACTCTTAAGTTGTATTCCAGGAGCATTTGGACAGATCATACCATGCTTTGTTGATGGGTTTAATAACTCGATGAGTGAATTTAGACGACTTTCAATCAGAATAAGCAGACAATTTGAAACCAACGCGGGAAAGAAGGGGTACCTTTCAAAAATATTGTGAGAAAAGGAAAAATTGTAATTTCTCTTTTTTTCCATAATGTTTTCAATTAGGTATATCAACCTTCTTATTATCCTTTTTTTTTGCTCAGATGTTTTAAAATCAGGTGGACATATAAACATAATATATCGGGTGATGATTCAAGTAATTAGCACTTGAAATACCATATATTAACCCTTTCCCTCAAATAAACGCTTTTGGACGCCTCTGCAGCAGACAGCTTTTTGAAAACATAGTGACAAAAGAAGAAATTGCACAAAACATGCAATTTCTCCTTTTGCCACAATGTTTTCCACTTTTCGTCATAGGTTATCCATTCAATTATGGAGATTTACTATGTTTTGACAAAATACATTCAAAGTTGTCTGCTGCAGAATTGTCGCACTGAATTTTGAACAATGGCAAACAATTAAAAATGCAAAATACTAATAAGTTTTCAGGAACAATAATACACAAAAGCAAACAAAACATTTTCAAATGCATTAATCCATTTTTCACATCTTTTACAAACAACAAGACTTAAATCGTGTATAATATATAATAACAAATAAAGCAATTTCATTTTAAACAAACAATTTACATTTTTATCGAAGCACATGTTCACAGCAGTTTTGTGTAAATATAATCATAAAAAAGTGTCGTTTATCCATGTGAATATTTTTTTTTTTATTGAGTTACTCCCTTTAAGTAATATACCCACTGTACATTGGAATTTCCTCCAGCTGATCTCGGACATGAAACAATCAATTTTCCCATAACAGATGCTTTAGTTCCAGAGTCATTTCCATCAAATCCTACAGAAATTCTGTGATCTTTTCTTGAACGAATATTCTCACTTTGTTTAACAAGATGGAACAGTGGATTATCAACTTGGAATGTGAAAGCTGTGGTACTGCCGAATACGTTTCTAAATGTGATGGTTGTCGTAGATCCGGCCTTGATCATGAAGGGACCTTGAGGTTTGGGGGCTACGCATGTACCAAACACTGGAAATGTGTACTCTCCGCCTGTCGGTGAGCTCACCACCAACATTGCTCTTTGTTCGCCCAGTCTCGAGGGTTCAAAAGTGACGTCCAGACCAACCTCTGTACCTCCTGTAGATCCAGGTGCGGCGGCTACTGTCTTGTCGACATGGAAGTCAGCATTGTCAACCTAAACAAAAAATAAGTATTTTATGTAGACTGTTATTAATGTGTTAACTCAGTTACTTTTACCCCAATACTTTTAATGTTTCAGTAACAATCTTTTCTCAACTTCATGGAAAAAGGAGATAATATTCAAACTACCATAGGTTAAGCTCTATCTACATTTTTTCAACAATGTTTTCAATGTACAAATTTTCCCACCTGATCCTTCTAAATAACTACAAATACCAGATCAAATCTGTTAATCATGACATCTGAATTTATTTAACCCTTTCCCACATACACCAAATCTGAGGCAGTCGACTTTGAAAATATTAAGGCAAACATTTGGAAAATCTCTATAAAAATGAAAGTTAAATTATTGAAAAGAGATGAAAACATCGTGACAAAAGGAGAAATTGCTCGTTCTGAGCAATTTCTCCTTTTGTCACAATGTTTTCAAAAGTTGTCTGCTGCAGAGGCATCAGTGTCTATATGTGGGGAAAGGGTTAACCCTTTCTCACATACACATACACCAAATCTGAAGCAGACGACTTTGTTAACATCTTGTCAATAATATGGAAAAACTCAATAAAAGTAAGAATAATTATTGAAAAGTTAAAACATTGTGGCAAAAGGAGAACTTGCTTGTTATGAACAATTTCTCCTTTTGTCACAATGCTTTAAATATTCATCTGCTGCAGAGGCCTCATATGTCGTCGGTATCAGGGAAAGGGTTAAGTAGACAACACATCTGCTGCATACAACCTGCCGGTAATCAATATGCCTTCCCACAAGATAACCAAGATTATGAACTCTGCGTAAAGTATCGAGCCGGATCAGCCTATGAATGCCGCCGGGCTAACCCGGACAGACACTTCTTGCCTCCTGTCAATATCATTTCTCTATACCTCTATCCCCCTGAGACGGAAAGTGTCTGCCTGGAGTACGCAGGCTGATCTGGATCGATACAATGCCCAGAGTCCATAATGCTGGTTTTCTTGTGGAACGCCTCATATAATATCAGCTAATTGTATAACTGTAGTCGGAGGCCAATTTGTAAGCCCTCCATGGTTCATGTATAAACAATGCATTTGTGTACCGGTATTTGCAATAGGAAAATAATTTTTCAAGAAACTCAGAAATAATGATTTATCAATCACTTTTCACTCTTACAACATATTTGAAGCAAATAACTTGGAAAACATTTAGGCAAAAATATGGTATATCTATATAAACGAAAGTATTATTATTGAATAGAAATTATAGAATCGAAAACATTGTGGAGAATATAGAAATTGCTCATCATGAGCAATTCCTGAATGTTTCAAATTTTTTCAAAAACCTGTCTGCTGCAGATGCTTCGAAATGTGATTTCATGTGGGAAAGGATTGTATATCCTTCTTTAACCTTACCTTGCATGCATAGTCTGTCTTCTGTTTCGCAAAGTTTAAGAACTTGGCGACTTGGACTTGGTTCTGTCCTAGACAGGTTCTGAAGTACAGAGCTCTCTCAGGGCCAGCAGCTGTTGCTTTAAGGTTGAGATCGTAGAAATACAGCCCCAGATCATTGTTAGTAAACTCTAGACGAGCGACGGTTTCTCCCACCCTCAGGGGTTGATACTCCAGTGTGAAGTCGGCCTGCAATGCAACAAAGAGAATTGTATTGATTGTTTGGTGTTTTACGCTACTTTCAACAATTTTTCAGTTAAATTCACGGTGTTTCCTGGGAAAGTTACCAGTACTTCCTGACACCAGCCAGTCAGTCGTAATACTAACCGTGTAACCGCGTAACCGCGTAACCCTGAGTACCAAGGAGGGGAGCCATACTACCATTTTAAGTCTTTGTTATGACACGGCCGGGATCAAGAATATTGTATAATGAGTTTTTATTTACTGCTGAACTGCCTGCTTTTTAGCTCACCTGTGCACGAAGTGCTCAGGGTGAGTTATTGTGATCGCCCTATGTCCGGCGTCCGTTGTCCGTCGTCCGTCAACATTTTCTCCTCTGTAACCGGTGGGTCAACTGGGATGAAACTTCACAGAAAGCATCCTCTCAATGGCCTCACCAGAATTCCTTAAAATTTTTGGGATCCATGCAGAATTCTGGTTTCCATGGCAACGAAATGAAAAAAACTTCAAAATTCTTAAAAAATCTTCTCCTCCGAAAGTGTCAGGCCGATTTTCAAATTATTTTGTAGAAATGATCCTTGGGTGACCCTCTATCAGATTCCTTCAAGCCATGTTGATTGGTCGAAAAACATGGCCGCCAGGGGGGGGGGGGGGGGGGGGGGGGGGGCTATTTTGCTGTATATGGCTATAGTGCAAACTTAAAAAATCTTCTCCTCCAAAAGTGTCAGGCCGATTTTCAAATAATTTTGTAGAAATGTTCCTTGGGTAACCCTCTATCAGATTCCTTCAAGCCATGTTGATTGGTTGAAAAACATGGCCGCCAGGGGGCGGGGCTATTTTGCCTTTTATGGTTATAGTGAAAACTTAAAAAATCTTCAACATCTTCTCCTCAGTAACC
Source organism: Serripes groenlandicus (assembly GCA_031761405.1). Classification (NCBI taxonomy): domain Eukaryota; kingdom Metazoa; phylum Mollusca; class Bivalvia; order Cardiida; family Cardiidae; genus Serripes; species Serripes groenlandicus. The sequence continues at coordinate 46,552,830 of JASEVX010000010.1, read as the reverse complement.
AGTGGGTCAATTGGGATGAAACTTCACAGAAAGCATCCTCTCAATGACCTCACCAGAATTCCTTCAATTTATTGGGATCCATGCAGAATTCTGGTTTCCATGGCAACGAAACGAAAAAAACTTCAAAATTCTTCTCCTCCCAAATTGGTTTGCAGATTTTGAACTTATTTTGTAGAAATGTTCCTTGGGTGACTCTCTATTAGATTCCTTGAAGCCATGTTGATTGGTCGAAAAACATGGCCGCCAGGGGGGGCGGGGCTATTTTGCCTTATATAGCTATAGTGCAAACTTAAAAAATCTTCTTCTCCAAAAGTGTCAGGCCGATTTTCAAATAATTTTGTAGAAATGTTCCTTGGATGACCCTCTATCAGATTCCTTCAAGCCATGTTGATTGGTCAAAAAACATGGCCACAAGGGGTCGGGGCTATTTTGCCTTTTATGGCTATAGTGAAAACTTAAAAAATCTTCTCCTCCAAAAATGTCAGGCCGATTTTCAAATAATTTTGTAGAAATGTTCCTAGGGTGACCCTCTATCAGATTCCTTCACGCCAAGTCGATTGGTCGGAAACTATGTCCGCCAGATGGCGGGGCTTATATAGCTAAAGTGAAAAAAAAAAATCAGGTGAGCGATTCCAGGGCCATCATGGCCCTCTTGTTTGTTTTATTCAGTTATATCAGGGCAACAGTTCACTTTTTCATGATCCCTTGGTAAACAAACCAGTACTAGGCTAGGAAATGTACTCCAGCATGACCATCGTGCCGTGAGTGACTGGGGATCGAACCTGTGACACCCAGTTTCAAATCCCCACTGCTAACCACTCGACCACGGCGGATTCCTGAACTGCCTGCGATTCAACAACAAATACAGTTAAATCGTTTCTTTCACTTCTGTAAAAATAAACTAATATATATAAACAGAGTCAAGCAAAACCCCAACTAGAGGGTATTTATGACATGAGTTGAACAAGGTCTGCCTGCCTTTACCATGCAATATGATCCAACTTTAAATTGTGTGTTAGAAGCTTCTAGTAAGTTTCCATAGCACCAAATCAAACTTATTGCTCTGAATATAAACAGGTCAAATATGCCTTACCACTCCACAATAGATGTTTATATATTAACCCTTTCCCTCATATAGACGCTTTCTGACGCCTCTGCAGCAGACGGCTTTTTGAAAACATAGTGACAAAAGAAGAAATTGCACAAAACGTGCAATTTCTCCTTTTGACACAATGTTTTCCACTTTTTGTCATAGGTAATCCATTCAATTATGGAGATTTTCTATATTTTGACAAAATACGTTCAAAGTCGTCTGCTGCAGAATTGTCGTATGAGGGAAAGGGTTAATACAAATTGAACAAAAATTTGTGAAAAGATGTAACTTTTAAGAAATAATGAATTCTGTTCGCTAAACAAAACTGTATAATGTATTTGATAATATAAGGTGCTGATTTGCTTAGATAAGAGGATCACAACTAACTGCCACAAAGGCTCCATAAAATTCCTATACTAGGGAATGAAGACAACCAATCATTAAACTTACGTGAGAGTTTGGTGGTACATTAAGGGTACTAGGCATCAGAATTTCTGAATTATTACAATTGGCCTGAAACATAATGGCCTGGGCTAGTGGGTTCTCCAGCTTGATCTTATGATGTACACTCTGTCTGACGGGCGTTGTTAGATCTATAGTGTCGATTACTCCCGGTCGTAGAGCCTTAAAGGCCAGTTCATAATACTGGTACTCGCCCGACTGTTCATTCATAAAGGTCACCTGAAATATATAGGGTTATAATTATGTGGAATGTTTTTTTTAGCCCTGACCTACAAACGAGGCTTCTTGCCGAAGGAGATTGTTTACCGGTAACCCTTTCTCACATCCATGTATCATGATTCATATTTTTGTGTTTGCCCATGCCTAATTTTAAATACACAAATACCAATCAAAATACATGCATGTATCATATTTAAATTACTCACGTTTGACTTGTTTGTTTGTATTGTGTTTTATGAGAATTTTTCAAGATATATCACGGTATTTCCTTGTAAGTTACCAGTACTACTGGACCATTTATCCTGACAATAGTGAGTCAGTTATAATGCTAACCCCACAACCCTGAGTGCCAAGGAGACATTGTTCATGATGAGCAATGTCTCCTTATGTCACAATGTTTTCAAAAGCAGTCTGCTGCAATGGCGTCTACATGCGGAAAAGGGTTAAAGAAAAGAAATAACTTACTTTAATGGCAGTAGTACTCTCTTTGAAAGCATAGAAAGAGAGTTTGAAATCTTTTTTACTACTCGCTGGAACATCAATATATTCCATATTTTTTAGTTGAATGCCTGTATCAAACTTTTCTTGTTTCATGGGGTCAACTTTCACACGGAACCTGTAATAGAAATATTGTTGCCTCCGTTATCTTCTTATTATATGTACATGTATGTTGTGATGATTGACAAAAGCATTTGTGAAATGGCCGTCCATTCTACACCAATGGGCGAAATAGTCTCTTTAGGAAAGTAGCAAGTTGAATGGAAAGAATGTTGTGTGGATTACTGGTGTAACACAGTAAGAAAACACAGGTTAGGTGAACTGACCACCTTATATAACTCAAATACTGTTGAAAATGGCATTAAACTCAAATAAATCTTATTATCTTATTTTGAATATTTTAGAGCAAAAAGGCAAGCAATTAAACATTAAAAGTGTGACAGAATTCAGCTTGTATTTTAAGCCACGCCCATCGTCATTCATCACAAACAAACCAACAATTCATTGTTAAAAACTACATGGTTTTCATGCATCACATGGCTTTTGTGGATGCAGAAACCGCGTACGGCAATCAAGTGTACCGGACAGAACATATCAATTGTTTTGAATGGCTAAAATCTTGAATCTAATTTGCATATCGGATCTATGTATTGCAGATGCATCTACAGCAAACAGCATTGTATGACTGTCCCTATAATGTAATGGTTACTCCAGACTAGGATAGATTGTAAACATATTTAAATACCTTTGTGGTTTTTTCAGCCAGTTATGTACAGCCATCATTTCATTGTACCAATTTTTGCTGGGAATATCTCTGTTAATTTTACCATTAGGTCTTGGAGCATCTGCTGTACCAACCAAGTTAAACATTAGGCCTGTACCATCGGGGGCAGGGAAAAATACGGATCCCTATAAATGGAAAAAAACAAGTATTGTATATTTTAAAATAACATGCCAAACTTACCGTTTTCCACTTGCCAAAGAATTTCGATGCAGCAAACGACTTTTAAAACATTTAGACCAAAGGAGAAATTGCTCATAATAAGCAATTTCTATTTTTGCCATGTATGTTTTTGACATATGTTTTCAATAATTAACCATTCAATTATAGAGCTTTTCCATTTTCTTTGGCCAAGATGTTTTGAAAGCTAGCTGTCTGCTGAAGATTTGATGTACATGGAAAATGGTTAAAGAAAGTATAATACAATTCATTCTAAGTAAAGTCATCTGAGTTTGTCTCTATCGAAAACCCTCTGACACACCTGTTGCAGACGGCATTTGAAAACATTGTAGCAAAAGGAGAAATTGCCATTTCTCCATTGCCACAATGTTTTCAACACTTTTCAATAATGTTGTTTTTATTTATAGAGCTTTACAAATATTTTTGCCTAGATGTTATCCAACTTGTCTGCTGAAGATTTGTTTTGGTTGTTTTACCCTTTCAAACACATTTGTAGCAGACATGTTTTCAACTTTTTTCAATGATTAAACTTTCATTTATAAATATTTTGCATTTCATTTGCCAAAATCATTTCAAAGTCATCTGCAGCAGAATTGTTGTATGTGGGAAATGGATGAGGGGTAGAATAACATCTTGTCGTAAACCACTTACAGTGTGTTTCTTTCCCTCAGAGGTCATTGTTACGGGATGATAGGTCAGTTCATATTGCTTGGTTTGTTGAGGGTCTACTGTAAAGGAGACGGGTCCACTCCACTGTTCTCCCTCTATGATAGGCTTCAGGTGCCATGCCTGGTTTGTTTTGTTGGGAATTGTGAGGAACTTTGTGTCCTTGACCCGAACATTGGTTGAGAAATGTTGACCTTCGCGTACCGGTGGTACTCCCTGACACATTCCAGTTAAGGTCAAGGTCAAAGGTTTGTGAGGACCACCCTCGAGTTTACAGCGAAGATTCTGAAATATAGATGCTTATATATTACACAGTCATAGTTTTAATCAGGGTTTAAATACTTAATTAACATATAACTGGTATTCTAGAATGAATATAAAGCATTCTGTAGCAACCATAAGTTTACATAGTCATAATCAGTTTACCTAATTTGATCTTTTAAGTCGTCTGCTTTAAAAAATATACATGTAATTTTTGTAAGATTTGAACATTCTAAAAAAAAAATTCAACATACCGGTACACACGAAAAAGAAAAGAAATTGCTTTTATTAGTGATTTCTCCTTTTCCAACAGAGTTTTCAACTCTCATCTGCTGCAGTGGCATCCAAAAATGTAAAATATACTCAGAATATTTTGAAAACGTCCGGATTATTCAGTAATATTATCCAGCAATTCGATTCTTCTGAAAAGTGCATCTTCATCTTCTGTGGAATTCGGCTTACCGGTACTGTCTAGTCAGTTGGTATCACAATCGTCATTAGTCATACCAGTTATCAGTAAAATAGTTATTGCCAAGAACAAACCTTGACCTTTTCTCACCTGCAGACATATCTGCTGCCACCCAATTTCGAAAACATAGTGGCAAAAGAAGAAATTGTTCATAATGAGCAAATTCTTTTTTTGACTCCATGTTTTCAACTGTATTAAATATTTATTCATTCATTTATAGAGATTTTCAACATTTATTCAAAGATTTTTTCAAAGTAATTTGTTGCAGATGCAACTGCAGGTTAGAGAGTGTTAATACACGAGTATATACTTACATCATATCTGATATCTGGGTTAATTTCCTGAGGATGGAAGGCCACTTCAAAAGTGACCTCCATTCCAGGTGTGATGTAGCCTTCAACTGGATAGATTGAGAAGTCAGGTTTAAACTGATCTATGTTCCAACAGAATCTGAAATAAAATGCTTATGGTTTAGCCACTCTGAAATTTATTTTGTTGCATTGTGAATTTAGAATCATCATGATATTTGAACATGTTGTGCCGAGAGCAATGTGGAATGAAGCATACCAAGTTGTTTCTCCGAAGTGGTTAATTTGTACTAAAAGAAGGCAAGTGGGAGAAGAATCAAGAAAGAGTTTGTGTTCCTCAGGTGATCTTTTCAGATATTTAAAATTTATTCTTAAAATCAATCACAGTGTTAACCCTTTCCCACTTAAAACAAATCTGCAGCAGACGACTTTGAAAACATACCAAAAATTGGAAAAATCTCTATATTTGTAAGTACAATTATCAAATAGAGTTTTCAAAAGTTGCTTGGTGTAGAGGGGTCAGAAAGTACCTATATCTGGGAAAGGGTTAACCTTAATCTGCCCGTACATGACTTTGATCAACATTTACGTAGGCCTTAATGCATAACTTGATTCACATTGTTTGTTACTCATTGAGGAATACTTGTGATTTACTACCTTATAAATGCAAAAGAACTTTACCTTACACTATTTGTAATTTTCAGATTTGAAACCCCTCCCTTTCCGTTTTGCAGATGCATTTAGAAAATGAACAAGTTCCTTTATTTACAAAATGCAGATTAAAATAATCTACTTGTTTATATTTATAACATATAATTTATTTACTTTGCATTCATATCACCAGTATTAGACATGACAATTTTCCTCGACATTTGACTACGCTGTGTGACATTTCCAAATGGTATTGCCATGGTATCCAGTGATATCTCCATACCAAGACACGAACTTTGTATCACAAACAATGGCTGAGAGAGACCTGCACATTCTAGTAAAACCTGTAAATATACAATGTTTTTTGAAATAAAGCATGTTTTAAAATATTTAATTGATCTATACATTGTATTTTGATTTGTGAATACTACCCTGTAAACATCTGAGGAAATACTTGTAACACCTGCAAATGTTGTAAGTGTTATTTTTTCAGTGTTGGATGAGGAGAAATGTCTTTTTTTTCCCCCACAACATTTTCAAATGGTGTCTACTTCCGAGGTTTCAAAATATGTTTGTATTAGTCATAGAGTTAACCCTTTTCCTCATACAGATGCTTTCTGACACCTGTGCAGCAGAAGACTTTTGAAAACATTGTGACAAAAGCAGAAATTGCTCATAATGAGCATTTTCTCCATTTGACACAATCTTTTCAACTTTAATCAATAATTGTTCTTTCATTTACTGAAATTTTCATAATTTTGTTTAGAATGTTTTCAATGTCGTCAGCTACTGTTTTGCTTTATGTGGGAAAGGGTTAAATAAAACACTGTAACTGAATCTATCAACAATTCTGTACGCAGGTAAATGTATTTGCTTTCAATAAATTAAGTAAATTAATTAAGTTTCATTTTTTTTTCACAACTTTAACCTCTCTGAAAATTCTTAAAAATTATTTTTGATAAAGAGCTGGGAACAGTGTGGGAGGAGAAATTGTTTGTTTTGAGCATTTCCTCAGTCTCAGTTTAGAACAATGTATCCAATTATGCATAGCACCACAAGCATATAGTCACCTTTAAAGGATTAATCCTTTCACATAAACAAACATCTTTTGAAAACATTGTACCACAACATTTTTCATTATATCAAAAGTTGTTTATTACAGATTTGTTGTATGTGGGAAAGGGTAAAATACTCACCTCTTCCATGAATTGAGGAATTCTACAATCCGGTTTAAACAGCACTTCTACTTTACAGGTCCCTCCTTTCCCTTCCAGTGTGATTGGATGGGTGGGAGATATTGTCAGCACACCAGACTGTTGAAGTGCGGGTGTCGACGGTGTAAGAGCCAGCTGGAAAGTAATAGCTGCTGGACTGTTGTTGACTATTGGGATATATTTCTTCACAACTTTTCCCACAAGTTGTGGTCCCAAGTTGAGAATCTTGTGCTTTGGATCAACAACTTCAATCTGGAAAGAGAGTATTAACTTGAAAAGTATTCCCGATTCATTTACCAATGTCTTGCATTCTATTCATTATACATGTAGTATTTTCAAGAGTTTATTATCGAAGCTCCGAATATCAAAATTTTCTATTCTAAAACAGTTAGTATTTACACAATGAAAATATACAAGCTTTGAGATCTTGAAAATACTTCTCTTAAAAATGTTTAACCTTCAACATAATTTAATTGATTTCTAGTCATCTGGTTTGAGAACCTTAGAAAGAAATACATGTAGTAACAAACATCTTGAAATATGCATTTTGACGCATTGGCAGCAGACGACTTTTGAAATACATGTAGTAACAAACATCTTGAAATATGCATTTTGACGCATCGGCAGCAGACGACTTTTGAAAACATTATGAACAGTTTCTACTTTTGCCAAAATGTTTACAACTCAATTTAACCCTTTCCCTCATACTACAATTCTGCAGCAGATGACTTTAAACATATTTTGTCAAAAAATAGAAAATCTCTATAATTAAATGGATAACCTATGACTAAAAGTGGAAGACATATTGTGTCAAAAGGAGAAATTGCTTGTTTCTTCTTTTGTCACAATGTTTTCAAAAAGCTGTCTGCTGCAGAGGCGTCAGAAAGCGTCTATATGAAGGAAAGGGTTAATAATCATGATCTCATTTATCTTGACAAAGATGTCTTCAAAAGTCGTCTGCTGCAGATTTTGCTTGTGGGACAATGATAACGGAAGGGCTAACAAACAACTTACCTTCATTTCTGAACCTTGTCCTAAAATCTCAATATTTTGTTTTGACAGTCCGTTGATCTCGAAGGTGATGATTTCCTTGTACTTCTTGGCTTCCCTAGGATAGAAGGTAAACAGGACGTCTACGAACCCACCTGGAGGTATGACTGTGGCCTCAAAGTTGTGGTGGAGATGGTTTGTGGGTGTATATAGGCAGTCAACACTGAAAGTTAAACAGATAGTTTATTAATCCTTTCTTACATACATACAAATCTGCATCAAAAGATTTTGATAATATCTAGGTAAAAATATAGAAAACGTCTTTAAAGGAGGGTATAATTATTGAATAGAGATGAAAATAAAATACTTTTCTGGTTTTGTCACAGTATTTAGAAGTTGTCCGCTGCAGATGTGTCAAAATGCGTCTGCATCTAGAAATTCAAATCTTAAGCGGAAAAAAGTCTCTGAGATTACATGCAACTATTAGCAGCAAAGTTTTCAGATAGGATATTATTCATTAAATACACTTGTAACTTTCACTTGCACACCAAAGTCATATGCAGGACTTTTTATTTTTTCATTTATCTACAACAGTTTCACCTATGTATCAAAATTATACTTCAAGTTTTCCGTATATTATTAGCTCGACTTTTGAAAAAAATGAGAGCTATTGTCATGACCCTGGCGTCGTCGTCGGCGTCGGCGGCGGCAGAGTGGTCGTCCGGTTAAGGTTTTTTGTTTTTGTTCTCTGCTTTCTTTTCATAGCATATGCCTCCAAAAGTAACATATAAGATGAACAGATAACACATGCATTAACCCTTTCCCACCCCACTTAAAGAAGCATTTTGATGCATCTGTGACCAAAGGAGAAATTGCTTGGTTTATTGCATGTTGTAAGGGGGTTTAAATGACAAGGATTACGAATCATATAGTACCTGATTTCTTTCTTGTCTTTATTGGTCAGTTTCAAAATCTTTGAATGGGTTGGCATTCCAGCTCTGTAGATAAAACAGTTTCCAAAGTTGGCAAAAAGGAAGGAGAAGTGAAGCCCTGGGCTCACGCCCAAACCATTCAGGGCAATGTGGAACTCAGGACCGTGATTTACTTTCAGACTGAGTTCACTGTCTCTCAGAGTCGTACGACACGTCGGGCAGAATGACAGAATACATTTTTGTCGCTGACCGTAAGCAACGCCTCCAGATATTGGTGTTATTGTGACCATGTCCTTTCTCTTGGTTGCCATGTTGAGTTCCCACTTGTAATCAAAGTTAAATTTGCCGGAATTCAGGATAAATAAGTTGCGGATTTGTTGTTCATGTACTTCAACCTGAAATGTAAAACAAAATTAAATCTACATCTTTGCTTTACAATAGTTTTCCTTAACCCATACAACAAATCTCCACCAGACGAATTTGAAAGTATCTTGTTAAAAATGTCAAAAATCTCTTTGTGCATCTGCAGCAAATGACTTTTGCCACAACGTTTTCAACCTATTGAATAATAAATTATTTTTGCCTAGATGTTTTCAAATTTTTGCAGATTTTTTGTATGCGGGAAATGGCTAAAAAAGAAATGCATTTATAAATATTGTTACAAAAAACTTTAACATGAAAGAACCAACTTTTGAAAAGGCAGTTGCAGTTGGCCTTTGAAAACATCCAAAGGGAGAAATTTCATAAAATGTACTACAAACTTGTACATGTTTGTATTAATTTAACAATAGAAAAACTAGAGAACATGGAAAATCAAAGAGCTATTTACTTAAATTCAAATTGTAATACATAAGTAACTTAATAACCTTTTTTTTCAAAGAAAACCAAAAAGACATTTACATGTACTTGAATTCATCTATCATTTCAGTGGTGGAAGTTTCCAAATAGTACGTCATAACATGTACATGTAGTAACTTTTTAACTGTATCTTTTTTTTTTTAATTTGACTTATTTTCATGGCCTCACTTACCTCACTAAAGTTGATCTGGTTCAACCCATGAGGTGTAAGTTCAATCCTGTTACCAGCAAAATCTTCACAAAGTAAAACACAGTCCATGGAATATCCCTCGGCCTTGACATTGAGTGTGACGGGCAGTGTTTTACGACGAACGTTACACTGGAGGTTAAAGTTCACTTCCTTGTCGGAGTTTGGTGTGAAGTAAAGGTCTATAGGCAGTCTGAAATGGAATTATAATAAAGATCACGATTTTGTTTTATACTTTCCAATATAAATCTCATTTGCTGCAGTCAACATCAAAAGTATTAAGGCAAAAATAAGAAAATCTGAAATTATTGAAAGTTTAATCATTGAATAGTTTTAAAAATAGAATGGCAAATGAAGAAATAGCTCATTATGAGCAATTCCATTTTTTTGCCACAACATTTTCAAAAGTTATCTTCGGCAGATGTATCAGCAAGTGGGAAAGGGTTAATATGTATATATAATACAGGAGAGAGTCTTGAGAAGGAAAGAACTTAAACTAGGCATATCAGCCTAGGAAGAAATATCACTTGGCTGCCATAAGCTAATATAAGCAACAGTGAATTTGCCAAAAAAAAAATTACAGTTTTGTTTATCTCAAATATTAGTAAATGCATACTTTTCATGATACAAACATGTATGAAATAGTTTGAATAGTGTCAAAAGAGAAACATAATTGATAATGAGCAATAATTGTGTTTGCTTTACTTATTTATTTCTAACTCTCTCTACAATTCACAACTATAAGACAACAATATATTGCCATGAACAAAGGTACATGTGTGTCACTATATTGCTTGTAGAGCTTTGCATTCTGACGCACCTTCAGCAGACGACTTTTGAAAACATTGTGGCAAAAGGAGAATTTGCTCATAATGAGCATCTCTATTTAATAATAAAACTTCCATTATTGGAGATTTCTCAACATTTTGCCAGGATGGTTTCAGTCATCTGCTGCAGATTTGTTGTATGTGGGAAATAACTATAACCAAGAAAGTCAAAGCAAGACAGACAGACAGACCGACAGATGATTGAGAAGCAATCCCCAAGTGTTACTCTGGCAAGGTATGCAAAAAAACAAAAACGCAGCACAATTTATTGAGAACCAAATTAAGACTTACTGTGATTTTGGTGGTATCTGTCCGGCCATGGGTTCTACATAAAGATGGGCAGAATATCCAGCAGAATGGGTGGAATCTTCCAAGAAGTTAAAGTGGAAGGGCTGATCTTCGTTGTTGATAAGATACACTGTCTCTTTAGCCTCATGACCTGTAATAAAGCAAGTGTACCATATTCAACTATCAAATATCTTCCTATAACCTTGAGACTTTATCAAGAGCACCGCGTACGGCACAGACGCTCGATTGATAGAAAACAGAAAAAAAGCTGAGCTGAACAAAAAACCTTAACCGCCGCCGCCGACGACGCCAGGGTCATGGCAATAACTCTAAAAATGGTTAGTAATGGCTGCCCTCCTTGACAATCAGGATTGCTGGGTAAGCATTATAACTGACTGGCTGGTGTCAGGATAAATGGACCAGTGGTACTGGTAACTTACCCAGGAAAAGCCATGATTTAACTGTTTTTTTTAAAAGTGGCGTAAAACACCAAACACTCAATCAATCCTAGAACTTTTCTCTCATTCCACGATACAGCATAATAAAATATAACTAGAAATACTGTGAGCAAAGCTCACTGAAGAATACCCCCCGCTCCCCTTGGAAGAGTCCGAGGCGTGTGATCTTCCTTCATGCATATCTACATATGATGTGTAACCTTCATGTAAAGTTTGAACCAAATCCATTGAGCCGTTTAGGAGGAGTAGTGCTTACAAGAAATGTGGAGGTATGTGCACAGGAGTCCCTCGCAGATAACCTCTAAGTTAAATTATCTCCCCTTGGAAGAGTCCGAGGCGTGTGATCTTCCTTCATGCATATCTACATATGATGTGTAACCTTCATGTAAAGTTTGAACCAAATCCATTGAGCCGTTTAGGAGGAGTAGTGCTTACAAGAAATGTGGAGGTATGTGCACAGGAGTCCCTCGCAGATAACCTCTAAGTTGAATTATCTCCCCTTGGAAGAGTCTGAGGCGTATGATCTTCCTTCATGCATATCTACATATGATGTGTAACCTTCATGTAAAATTTGAACCAAATCCATTGAGCCGTTTAGGAGGAGTAGTGCTTACAAGAAATGTGGAGGTATGTGCACAGGAGTCCCTCGCAGATAACCTCTAAGTTAAATTATCTCCCCTTGGAAGAGTCCGAGGCGTGTGATCTTCCTTCATGCATATCTACATATGATGTGTAACCTTCATGTAAAGTTTGAACCAAATCCATTGAGCCGTTTAGGAGGAGTAGTGCTTACAAGAAATGTGGAGGTATGTGCACAGGAGTCCCTCGCAGATAACCTCTAAGTTAAATTATCTCCCCTTGGAAGAGTCCGAGGCGTGTGATCTTCCTTCATGCATATCTACATATGATGTGTAACCTTCATGTAAAGTTTGAACCAAATCCATTGAGCCGTTTAGGAGGAGTAGTGCTTACAAGAAATGTGGAGGTATGTGCACAGGAGTCCCTCGCAGATAACCTCTAAGTTGAATTATCTCCCCTTGGAAGAGTCCGAGGCGTATGATCTTCCTTCATGCATATCTACATATGATGTGTAACCTTCATGTAAAATTTGAACCAAATCCATTGAGCCGTTTAGGAGGAGTAGTGCTTACAAGAAATGTGGAGGTATGTGCACAGGAGTCCCTCGCAGATAACCTCTAAGTTAAATTATCTCCCCTTGGAAGAGTCCGAGGCGTGTGATCTTCCTTCATGCATATCTACATATGATGTGTAACCTTCATGTAAAGTTTGAACCAAATCCATTGAGCCGTTTAGGAGGAGTAGTGCTTACAAGAAATGTGGACATACGGACAGACAGACAGACAGACAGACGGACAGACGGACGGACAGACAGGGTGATTCCTATATACCCCCCCAAACTTTGTTTGCCGGGGGGTATAATGATTTACATGATACAGACACATTTTGACACCTTTGCAGCAAACAAATATTAAAATCATTTGAGGTAAAGGAGAAATTTCTCCTTTTCCAACAATGTTCCCCTTTCCTGTATTAAAACTTGATGTCCAAGTTTCAAGATACAAACAAATTATATTTCAAATGTTTTCAAAGTATTTTGAAAAATCTTAGGAAGCGGCATAAAAAGGAGTTTTTGTTTTTCTCACAATGTCTTTCATCTACTTCTGTTTATCTACTTTTCTCCCTATGTTTATGTTTAGTTGGGTCTAAAAGAAGCATGTTCAGTAATAGATGAAATAAAAATATGAGCAAATCTTGCTCCAGGGAAATCCACCTTTGTGAAAAGTGTATGTGAGAAATCTGCCTTGGCGCTGATGCAATCATATCTAAATATAAATTGTTTGTCAGAAGGTTTTTGTATGCAACTTATTGGCAACCAGTGAAGATCCAGTTATAAATGCCTTAGGTAAAGTTTTCCTGCAGTGCAGTTCATACACCTACCTATAAGGAGAGCTTTAAAGTTCATATGGGATCTATCCATACTGATATCGGGTTCCTTAGCCTTGCCAACCAGTAAGAAGGGTATGGTGATATTCTGTTCTGGTATATTAAACCTCCAAAATGATTCAACAATATCCAGCTGTGTGGCCATATAATCAAACGTAACCTGTAAAATATGGAGAAATTGTTCATGATGAGCAAATTCTTCTTTGATCACAATGTTTACAACTCTTATCAAATAGTTAGTCTTTCATTTATACACATTTTCCATATTTTTGCTAACAAAGAGGATTTTAAAGTCAACTGCTGCAGACTTGTTATATGTGTGAAAGAGTTAAAAAAATATTTTCTTCTCATAGAATGCATTTGAAAACAATAATTGTGAACAATGTTGACCAAGATCAACTGGCATGTTTTAGTTGGTCTACTTTTGTTTTACAATGTATGCTACATACTCAATATTTATTAGCAAAGTCCTCTTCATAAACGAGCCTGAGTATGGGAAAGGTACAAGTTGGCTTTTGTAAATAGTATAGATCCAGATCAACATGTGCATATTCACACGATCTGATCAGATATACACTGATCATATATTATTAACACATACTTTTTAGAAAAGTCTGCCAACTTGTCAGGATCTGATACAGCTGAGCAGGTGAACAAGATGATCTGAACTGAACCTTCACTATTCAAAAATGATAACTTGCAATTTTTCAAATATGCAAGATCTAGTAAAACAAGAGCACCGCTTACGGCACAGACGCTCGACTGATAGGGAGAAAAAAAAAAAAAAAATGAGCCAAACAAAAAACCTTAACCGGACGACCACGCCACCGCCGCCGCCACCGACGCCGCCAGGGTCATGACAATATCTCTCGTTTTTTTCAAAAGTCGAGCTAATAAAAAACCTTAACCGGATGACAAAAGTCCAAAAGGGGGGATAATTTGGTCAATATATTAAGTTCAGGGTTATGGAACTTGTTGTATCAAGTTATGTTAAGACATTGAATAAGTTTAGGAAGTTTCAAAGCTATAGGTTAAATTGTGTTTCAGTTATCACCATTTTTCTCCCTTCAAAGTAGATTTTCTAAATCGAAATGGGGAGATAATTTTGTCAATACTATTTACAGAGTTATGAAACTTGTTATATAAGGTCAACTTAAGACACTCAGCAAGTTTGTGAAGTTTCAAGCAAAAAAAAAGAAAAGTTTTTAAGATATGAAAAATCATGAGTAAAAAATTGTCAAAAACCTGAGCTAAACAAAAAACCTTAACCTTACGTTTTGAAGTTTTAAGTGAAACAAATAAAGATTTCCAGCTATATACTTTTATTATTTAACATATTATGATTATGTTTATGAAGTTTAGTGACTTTAACAGTAGTAGTTTGTTAGAAAACAGAAAAAAAGCTGAGCTGAACAAAAAACCTTAACCGGACGACCACGCCGCCGCCGCCGCCAGGGCAATAGCTCTCGGTTTTTTTCAAAAGTCGAGCTAAAAACAAGGGTGATAGAACAAGCTGCAGGAATGTGCAGGATTAGGATTATACATAACTATCACAAGAAATTACTATCAAACAAAAAGCTTGATTTTCAAACCTATCAAAATAATGTTCAACCTTGACAAGAAAAAAAAAACATCCAACAAATATTCTTAATGAATGTTTCAAGTTTCAAGAAAAGGATTTTGCATGAAATGAAAATACAAGAAATACTTACAGTGGATTTTTTGCCGCTACGTATTTGACCTTTAGGTAAAAGACATGTGAAAACGGACGGTTTCTTTGGATCGGGTTCATCCTCACATATCCAGTTATAGCTGTATAGTTGACTGGTTGGATTGACGATCGCGAAGGACCTGAAATTAAGCATATTTTGTAGATGTTATAATAATTTTGTCCCCTGCATCAGACAAATATAACAACTTATCCAATATGTTAATAAAACTCTTTTCCAATTGGAAGCAAAAAGTCGTGTAGATTTTGGACAGAAAAGAAACAATAGGAGAAAAGGAGAAAATGATCATTATGAGCAATTTCTTCTTTTCCTACTATTTTTCAAAAGTGGTCAGATGTAGACATATCAAAAAGCAGCTGTCTCCCGAACATAACTAATAAATTACTTACAAACAACAGATCCTAAGATCAAGAGACTAAACCTCGAGATATCTGCCATCTAATCACGGTTGACATCCCTTGCTCCCAATTTAATTATGTTGGCAAAGTTTCGACAATAATAAAGCATAAATCTAGTAAAATCTGAAGCATCAATTCAGAAGTTTTATTAAAGTTTACCATTTGCCTGATATGATATCCCATGGGCGGCAACAATTTCCTTTTTAAAGTAGGTTAAAGAATCAATGTCAAGGTCATAAGATCAAACATTTTGCTAAAGTCAAACCTGTGCTAAAAACCACCTCTGTAAAGTAATTCCCTGTCTAGAGCGACCACTTTTTTAATTTCCCAATTACTCATTTTCTGCATAAATAACCCTGCAATTAAAGGCCACCTGTGAACAAAGACCAGATTGTTCCATTCCCATGGTTGGTCTATAGATAAACACAGGTTTGACTGTATATGCCAAAATAAAATATTTATCTCAAATGAGTCAAAAGTTTTGGCCTATGTTTAAGTTCTAGACTATAGGACATCAAATTTATAAGACAAACTTAACCATGTTACTTACTTGGAACATTTGACATTCACACCAGCAGTTTCAAATTCAATGACCCGTGTGTTTGGATCCAGTGTAGACCCTGGTGGGGCTCCTCCTGGACCTCTCATCTCAGGATTGCGTCTGGCGCTGGTTATATAGTCTGAATCTTCAAGCTCAAAGTGACAATACGGCATCAGACTCTTTCCTTTAATGCCTAATACAGGACCTTGTTGAGATTTCTCTAAGTTAGCAAGCCTGAAATATAGAATGTGATATATAAAAACAAATGTCTAGATATATTCCTAAATACATAGTAGTCAAAGAAATCCCAATCTTAGAACATTTACAAAACGTGTAAATATCATTCTGCATATCCATGCAGCTAGATAAGAGTCTGCATTGTTTGCAAAAAAAGTCTTAGAAGGTTTCAAGAAACTTCTGAAAAGCAGTAACCATTTCAAGCTTTTAGCTTTTGATGAATTATATAAATCTATATGTACATCATGTACTCTTGTAATTATTTCACTTAAGTTGATATTTCTGGAGCACCACTCAATTGTTATAATTCTATAGACATTTAGCAGTTTCTCTCTATGGCATAAGGATTGCCTGGACAGCATTATGATGGATACACCAGTGTCAGTCTAAACTTACTGGTACCACTGATAATTTACCATTGATTGATTGTTTGGGGTTAAATGCCATTTACAACAACTCGTCCATCATATCACTTCAGCCAGTTCACCTACCCATGTGTTTACTGGCTTTCTCATATCATTACTCCACACAACAGAATGTCCAAACAACATGCTTCTTTTTCCTCATAGAGTTTTAGACAATTGGTGGAAGACTATGACGCTGGGCTGGGGTTATAACTCAAAACCCCTTGCTTGACAGCTCGCGTCGCTACCTACTGAGCTAAAAGAGTTCAGCTATAACTTACCATGGAATTGATATAACTGAAACCCAAATGAAAGCAGTGTAAAACCACATACAAACAAACTACATCTTTGGGCTCGATAATACATTATTAAGTTGTAAAGAGGGTATAATTATTTCCCTTGTACATTGAAAAACATGTCAAAAGCAAAAAAT
Organism: Serripes groenlandicus; assembly: GCA_031761405.1. Classification (NCBI taxonomy): domain Eukaryota; kingdom Metazoa; phylum Mollusca; class Bivalvia; order Cardiida; family Cardiidae; genus Serripes; species Serripes groenlandicus. The sequence continues at coordinate 46,535,780 of JASEVX010000010.1, read as the reverse complement.
TATCATTTATCACACAGAACTTACGTGCATACAAGTCTTCCTTCATAATCATTGGTGTCCAAGGGTGTAAACTTCAGAGTAAAAGTTCCCTTCTTGCCCGCTGGAATGCTACCATAATCTGGTTGTATTGCAAATGGGATATAGTGGGTATCCACAACGTCTACTCGGGACTCGGGCCTCTCACCCTCCGAGATAAAGGTGACAGCTCTCTGTATGGTTGGAGTGAAATTCTCCATCACAACTTGCCAGTTATAGTCCAGCTGCACTGTGCCTTTGTTGCTTATGGTAAACCTGTGAATTATATAGCATTTAATCTTTACCTCTTTGACAAAGAAATTGAGGTGTTTTATTTGCTCTTTCCCACATATAACGCATTTAGACACAATTGCAGCAGACAATTTTTGAAAACATTATAGAATAAGGAGATTTCTTTTAAAATTGAGCAATATCTTAACTTTCTACAATGTTTTCACTTGTTTGTAAATAGTAATACTTCCAAATGTCTGTTTAATGGTTAAGAAAAGTGTAATACTGTTCTAATTGTTAAAAAATATTATAACTTACTCATAAACTCTAGTCTGGAACATGAGTGTATCTTTAAAGTTGATCGATTCCACTTTACATTTGTATTTGCTGAAGTCTGCTACAGCACTCACTAACAATTCAACATTCTTTCCTGAGTCAGCCACCTCGATAAATGTAGGTTCTGGTTCTGTCTCTACCACCTTCCTCTTGGCTGGGCGAGGTGTTGTGGTTTTTGTGGCTGTGCCTACTGTGCTGCCTTCTCCAGCAGGTGAGGATGGAATGTCCACCCATTTGACAGTACGGATTCTGTCATCCCAATCTGTAGCCTGAAGTTTACAAAATATAAAACATGTCACATAAGAACTATTGTTTTGTAAACAAACAATTATCATTTGACAACATAACTTCTATTTTCTTTGGAACAATACTTTTTATATATTGAATATTTTTTTTCAAATTCATTGTTCTTTAACCCATTTCCTGACACAGATAATATTTGATGCATCTGTAGCAGAAAACTTTAACCTTTCCCACCTGCACCTCAAAGTCGTCTGCTGCAGATTTGCCTTTTAATAAAATGTTTTCTTCTCTGTTTCAAAATTATTCTTCAAATTTTTGAGACATTTCAATTACCCCCTTTGAAGTTTTCAAAGTAAAAGAAAGTATGATTATTGTATAGGCTTGAAATTTGGGGGCAAATGGAGAAATTGCTCATTATGAGCAATGTGTCATGAAATATAAGGAAAATTTGGAATACAGAGTTGGAAACCATTGTGAGAAAAAAGGAGAATTCCCAATATGAGCAACTTTTCCTTTTTTCTCACTATCAATTTCAAACGTCTCTATCAGTGTAAGGGTTAACCCTTTCCCACATACAGCAAATCTGCAGCAGACAACTTTGAAAATGTCTACTTAAAATTTGAATCTCCATAACTGCAGGTATAATTACTAAAAATAAGTTGAGCAATTTCTTCTTTTGTCACAATGTTTTCGAAGGTTGTCTGCTGCAGATGCTTCTGTATATGGAAAATGGATAATTATTAAGAATTAGACTTACCTGTCCAGGTTTATTAAAGGTGATCTTTGTGACTTTACAGAGTATTTGTGACTCCTGTAGAGTTTTGGGTTGATCTGATTTGAAGGTCACGGACATGTCCTTTGTACAGTTGCTATGGAGATGACCTACTTGTGGTGAGAACTTGAATTGTGGGTGATCAGGCCACTGGAATCGGATTGTGTCAACCTTACTGTGATTTGTCATAGCAAAGGTCAGTGTGCGGGGTTCGTTGATGAAACAATCGCCAAATCTGATCAAGTTTGGCTTGGCAGCTAGAATGAAATGGATGGGAAAAGTCAAATATGCAGGAAACTTTATAACATTTTACAGTTCTAGAAATGTGCAAGAAAGAAAAGAATACCCGACCAAGTCCTAAATTATGAAAACTATAAATCTATGAAATTTAAAGTCAAAGGGTAATTAAAGGAAAAATATTTTCCTTTTTAACCCCCCCTTTCCTACATATTTATTTAAACGCTTTCTGACGCCTCTGCAGCAGACGACTCTTGAAATAAATTGGCGCAAAAGGAGAAATTGCTCATCATGAGCAATTTCTCCATTTGCAACAATAATTTCAGTTTTACTTAGTAATTAAACTCATTTATGGAGATTTTTCATGTTTTTGTCAATACGTTTTCAAAGTCGTCTGCTGTAGTTGGGTTGTATGTGGGAAAGGGTTAAAGGCATTTCTCTTTTTTTCACAATGTTTTTGAAAATCAACTACAGCAGAAGTGTTTACAAATGCATGGATGTATCAGGGAAAGAGTATTAAAATCTCAATATACCTGCAACATCATCCTCGGCCATATTGCCTTCCTGGTTTTCTGGATCTGATTGAACGTCAACACCGTGAATCTTGTCGAGGGAAATTTCATCCTCGTAACCTTCTCCAACAAGTTGAACGATCGAGTCCTCGTATTGGTTGTCAATTACCGATACACGGATGTGAGCTTGTGACCTTTGCACAGCAACGGGACGGTAGTTCACGTGGAATGATACAACCTCACCCACATTCACATTGACAGAGGCAGTGTGTGGTCTTCTCGTTTCTGAAATATTAAGTTTTATTAAGCAATCAAAACTAGGCATTAAACCTTTTCAACATGAAGATGCATTTTCATGCATCTGCAGCAGGTGACTTTTGAAAACTTCATGGCCAGAGTTATGTGACTTGGTATAGACAGGCGTATTATTTCTAGGAAAATATGTACCAAGTTTCAATTGAATATGTGGAACAGTTTTTGAGTTATGAGGTAAGATTAAAGATTTTTGAAGACACAGACAACAACGCCAAGGGTATCACACACAATAGTCCAATATTTTTCATTCAAAATACTGACAACCTAAAAGTGAAATTATCAATGATGAACAATTTCTCATGTTGTCACAATACTTTCAAATCAATTCTAAAAATTCAACTTTTATTGCAACAGATTTTTCCGTATATTTGACTAAAATGTTTTCAACGGTGTCTACTGCATATCAATTTATGTGAGAAATGGTTGGATAAAATTCCATCAGATATTGTTTGAGGATATCAATTTGTCAAACAAAATCAGAGAGACAATTTGATATACCAGTAATATTTTAAGTCTTCTTTCGTTAAAATATCTGATGTGAAAAAAATTGAAACATTCCCAAATTTGGATATATCATTTTAATTTACAGGGTTGCAGGAAGATGAGAAATTACTTGTTTAGGGGAAATTAAACCTTTTTTACAACTCTTTCAAAAGTCGTCTCTTGCAGAGGCATTGAAAGATGTATCAGGAAAAGGGTTTATGTTGGGGATTCACATCATAGTTCTTGCAGGACAACTTTGTTAAAAGGGGAGATAATTCAACAATAAATGAGGCTGGAGTTACGTTTTTTGAACTCTGCACTTCCTCACATTCACTTGGAAAGTTGTGAGTTTGAAACCCAGCTCCGCCAACATTCTTTCAGACGTTTGACAAAATTCAATGTGACAAACGTCGTTCATCTTCCACCGATGGGCTAACAGTCTATGTGGAAAACCAGCCAGTTGCTTGGAAAGTATGTTGTGTGAAGTACTGGTGTGTGAAAACCAGAAAACGCATGAGTAGGTGAACTGGCCACTGTGATATGACTAGAATTTTTTTGAAAACGGGATTAAAAAAGTAAAAGGATTTTAAAATTTAGGTATTTTTCTCACTTTTTGATGCCGCAGCAACCAAAGTTCTCAATGGAATTTAAATCTTTGAACAATTTTGAAAGAGGACCACCAAAGGAACATTCTTGTGATGTTTTGTGGAAATTGGTCTATTGGAATGGTAGGAGTTGGTTGTCATTTGTAGCTAAAAGTTCAATTTACCCTTTTTGTGATGATGCCTGGTTGATATGATTGTGTAACCAATCAAAACAGCTTAAACAAATTAAATAGAGGATCATTACAGTAATATTCGTATTATATTTTCTTAAAATCAGACAAACACTTTCATAAAAATGGAATTTTCAAATGTTGTCATTTTGCCCCTTTTCTGATGCCGCCTGACTGCCATGTTTTTCGACCAATCAGTATGGCTTGAACAATTTTTATAGAGGGTCACCCAAGGAACATTTCTATCAAATTATATTTGAATCTGACAGGCAGATTCGGAGGAGAAGATTTTTAAAGTTTGGACATTTTGCCGCAGCAACCAAAGTTCTCATTGGAATTTTAATCTTTGAACAATTTTGAAAGAGGACCACCAAAGGAACATTCCTGTGATGTTTTGTGGTAATTGGTCTATTGGAATGGTAGGAGATGGTTGTCATTTGTAGCTAAAAGTTCAATTTACCCCTTTTGTGATGACGCCTGGTTGCTATGATTGTGTAACCAATCAAAACGGCTTAAACAAATTAAATAGAGGATCATTACAGTAAAATTCGTGTTATATTTTCTTAAAATCAGACAAGCATTTGCATAAAAATGGAATTTTCAAATTTTGTAATTTTGCCCCTTTTTTGATGCCGCCTGACTGCCATGTTTTTCGACCAATCAGTATGGCTTGAACAATTTTTATAGAGGGTCACCCAAAGAACATTTCTACCAAATTATATTTGAATCCGACAGGCAGATTCGGAGGAGAAGATTTTTAAAGTTTGGACCTTTTGCCCCCTTTCTGATGCCGCAGCAACCAAAGTTCTCAATGGAATTTAAATCTTTGAACAACTTTGAAAGAGGCCAACCAGAGGAACAGTCCTGTGATGTTTCACGGAAATTGTCCTTGGAGTTTGGGAGGAGATGATGTTTAAAGCTAAAAGTTAACGCCGGACGGACGACGGACAAAAAGTGATCAGAATAGCTCACCTTGAGCCTTCGGCTCAGGTGATCTAAAAAGCCAATTTTTTCAAGGCCTACAATGTAATGTCATCATAACACAAATTATACATACCATCTTCATCATCGTCGGCCATGATAGCATTTGTGCCTTCTGCTGGCTTGATTTTAAATACACTATCTGGGTCTATCAAATCTATGTCAACCTGGAAAATACAACAAGCAAAATCATAATATTGATATTTCCAAGATGTAAATGTGATGGGCTCAAAATTTAATCACTAACAGTTAAAACATTTCACCCATTTGCAGCAGACGACTTTTGAAAATGCATGGCAAAAAGGAGAAATTGAACATAATGAGCTTTTCCTACAATGTTTTCATTTCTATCATTTAACCCTTTCCGACCTATAGTCACATTTTGACGCATCTGCAGCAGAGGACTTTTGAAAGCATTGTGACAAAAGGAGAAATTGCTCAAAACGAGCAATTTCTCCTTTTGCCACAACGTTTTCAACTCTTTCCTACGGTGGCACAGAGGTGACATGTGTATGTTTTTATTTATCTCGTGCGCACGACATACTAAGTCGTGCACACGAGATAAATAAAAACATACACATGTCACCTCTGTGCCACCGTACTTTCCAGTAATTATACCTTCATGTTCAGAGATTTTCAAAAAGAATTCTAGATGTTTCCAAAGTCGTCTGCTGCAGATATGTTGTATGTGAGAAAGGGTTAAAAATTACTTTCATTTAAAAAGATTTTCCATTTAGAGGTCTAGATATAGGGTTTTAAGGTGTTGTCTCTTCAACTTACCAAACATACCCTATGTTGTTAATCTTCAGAAGAATCCCCTCAACGTGATGATTTATGTGAGTACAAGAACATTAACAACATAGGGTATGGTTGTCTGAGTTTCAAATAAGAACATGAATTTGTCCTAAAAAGATTAAGTGAGAATTCAATCAAAATGCCATTTATACCTTGCTTGGCAGTGTGCCATCATTTTGAAGTACAAAGTTCATGGATTGAGTTCGTCCAACCAAATTCTTCTTAAACAGGAGCAATGATTGCCCTCTTTTGTTTCTAACTGTTGGCTTAGAAATTGAAATTCTTGGCAGATTGCCATCTCCTGTTATCTCAAATGTTAAGGTCTTCCCACGAGCCTGAGTTGGCGAGAGCCCGTCTATGACAGCTTCAAAGATAGCACTGAAATTCTGAAATGCCAAGAAGGTAAAATAAGAGAAATCCCAGAATTAAATTAGTACGTCATTAACACTTTTCCACATACATAAAACTAACATAATTCTATTTTTAAAATTTATTATTTTATTTTTTTAAAAGAGTTGAAATAATTCTGGCAATTTCTCGTTTGCCACAATGATTTCAAAAGTTGTCTGCTTCATGCGCGTCAGAATGCGTCTGCAAGTGGGAAAGGGTTAAAAATTGCTGAATACCCTGAAAATTACTTTGATAGTCAAACATAACTGTAAAAGAACAAGGAAAGTGAACTGTTGAATTCAAGATTAGTTGTCACTCCAAGTCATGTCATATAGAATTATTTTATCTACAAACATTTTGTAACTTGGAAAAGTAATTAGCTTTAAAAAGTTCATTATGTGTCAAATTTAACCGTTTCGTCTATTTTGAAGCATCTGCAAAAGATGACGTTTGAAAACATTGTAGCAATGAGCAAATTTCTCCATATGTCACAATATTTCTATATTTATGCCCATATGCTTTAAAAGTTGTCTGCCGCAGATGCATCTGCATGTCGGAAACGGTCATTTAAAAAGTCAATATTCATGTGCAGATAAATCTAACAAACCAGGACACATTTGATCCCTAATCCTCTCCAGAATCCTTCGCTTACCTGCATGGACGTTGGTGTAAAGGTAACTGTAGCATACACATGACTGTGGTTCATAATCTGGGCCCGCTGGGGTTCTATCTCAAAGATATCCATCTGGCGGGCTGCACCTCTACCGGCTGCAGACTTCACAGAAAATACAACATCACAGGGAACCTTCTGGTTGTTAGAAATCTTGAATCGGGCTGTGGCCTTACGACCAACAATCACATTGTTGAATACAAACTTCTTTTCTTCCTCCGCATAGACACAGCTACATTCAAGCTAAATAGAAAGATAAGAATTTGTTACTCACTGAAGCAATACATTAAGAAGGCCCTCCTTTATCTATACAATGCCAACAATTATTTTTCCTGATACAGGCTTGTTTTTACACTGACATCTGCAGCAGTGAAAAACTATTGGAAAAATCATGGGAAAGGAAATATAGATCAATTAAGCAATTTCTTTTTTCCCTACAATGTTTTGGATTCTGCAAGTTTAAAGTCATTTTTTGTCTAGAATATCTTCAGATATATCTTATAATTGAACAGTTTAAAAATTTCATAGCAGGATATTTGTTAATGATGTAAGTTTTCTAGAAATAGTTTGTGATGAATCTGAGCTATAGAATTAACCCTTTCCCACATACATCCAATCTTCCTTTAAAAAAATCCAGGTAATTATGGAAAATCTCTATAAATGAAAGTATAATTATTGAATAGAATTGAACAAAACATTGTGGCATAAGGAGAAATTGCTCACCATGAGCAATTATTGCTGCAATATCTCCTTTTGCCACAATTTTTTGAAGCTGTATGTTACAGATGTGTCAAAATGCGTCTGTAAATTGGTAAGGTTTAATAATACTTACTGAATTAGAGTGCTGCCATACACTAAGGTTTTTACAGATACGATGTTCCTCGAAGATGGACCCTATATCATCCACATTGATGGAGGGGATACAGGCCTCAGCTAGCAGTTTATATGGTATCCCTCCTGGTTTATCAGTTGGATCTTTATCTGCTATTTCTATACATAGTTCCTGTGTTCATTGAAAATAAATATTCACTGTTAATTAACTCATTTCCTGATACAAGTTTCTGCAGATGTGTCTGTAAAGCAGTAGCTATTTGGATCTTTTAGCACGGATGCCCAGATCCTTTTCCAAAGAAAGGCATGTAATAAGTAATAACTCGGTGTTTTCATTAAGAAATTGATTAGAAGGCTAAATTGCGAAAGTAAGAGGCTGTGTTAAGATAAAGTGCTTAACACAGGTTTGTCACAGTTTCATCTCTCTTGAAATTTGATTGTTTCTGTCAATATTTTCACAACAAATACTCTAATCTGGACAGATTTGAGCAGACAAGACATTTGTTTGAGGCAGTCAATTTGGCCCTGTTAAACTAGATGGATGTTTTTTAAATATAAAAATGATCATGTCTCCCCTATTGCTTGTTGTCAATTATACTGATACAGGATGTTTGAATTAAAATTAGTATGGCAGAAACATGCACATGCACATGATCTCAATAAGGTGTACATTTGTGGCGAGTTATATCAAATCCTTCCGGCAGTACAATAGATATGGAGCAGATACGATTTGTGATGGACAAACAGCGATAACAGACAGACAGACAGATAATGCAAACAAAAACAATATGTCTCCCCATGACATGGGGGGAAAAATAATTACTCTAAGGTTTGTTTTTTCTTGAAACGATCAAATATTGTATGTATCCATCCAAATAATACTTTCATAAACCAAATCTGACACGTTTTCAAAGTGAATCACTATAAAATAAATATTTTAATCCTTGGGACTTTTCAATAAACTGTCATTCATTTTCGATAAACAAAGCATCATTTTGCTTTTATGCAAAAAATGAATAAAGTCCGTCAGACGTCCCAACACATTTGGTGGGGATAATGGTAATGTAACAAAGACGCAGACATTAAAGTGTGATTAATATAAGTTGTAAGAACTTGATTCACAACCCTTTCCCACATACAACAAATTTATAGCAGACGACTTCGAAAACTGTTTATTAAAAAATATGAAAATTCTCTATAAAATGAAAGGGTTTTTTATTGAATAGATTTGAAATAATTGTTGCAAAAAGAAAAATTGCTCATTCATGAGCAATTTCTTCTTTTGTGACAATGGATCCAAAAGTTGTCTGCTTCAGATGACTCAGAATGTGTCTACAAATGGGAAAGGGTTAAAAACATGTAAGTTTAAACCAGTCTGCAATTTGTCATCTTTGCAAGGAAATACAGTCAAGCCTGTGTTTGTTTAGCAATGTCCTGTTTAAAGGAACCACACTTTTAATTTCTGAATTACTCATTTTCTGCATAAATGACCTTGTTATTAAAGACCACCTGTGAACAAAGACCAAATTGATATCTTCCCATTAGTGGTCTTTAAACTCAGGTTGGACTGTATTTACAGACATATTCCTACCTCATCAAATCGGCCTTGTGTTTCGGCGGTACACTCAACATTGATGACCTGATGTCCGTTAGGTAAGATGATACTGAATGCAGGATACACATTGAATGCTCCAAGCTGTAATTTGGACTGACCCATCTCTTGTCTGAAAAATAAAGATTTCTTTACATGAGATAAAATAATAAATAAAATAAAATTCCTTTTCCCCCCCCTTCAAATCTTCTATCGTTAATGAATCGACTGTTATTGTGTGTGACAAAAACAATCTTGACCCTTTTTCCCCGGATGTAGACAGTTTTTGTCGTCAATGCAGCAGGTGACATTTGAAAACATAATTTTAAACTTTCTAATCATAACCAGTATTCTTCATTATGCTTCCTTATTTTCAAGATGTAACAATGTTTAACATTGACATTTTCAAAGGAGACAAGATAACAGTGGCATATTAAGCAAATGGTTAAAATAAATCGTCTTTTTTTCCCCCTAGATAAGGTCTGAAAATTTGTTTGTAGAGAAAAATAGAGATTAAGATTGTGTTCAATTTGATCTTGATTTAAATTTACGAAAAAATAATTCCAACAAAAATATCTCTACCCAAATTTTTTAATTAATTTTTCTTAAATCATGGGGAGGATTCCAAATAACTTGCTTTTCCACAATATTCACATCTTTTAGCAGAAAATAACAAAAATTAGAAATTTGCCTAAAGGACGTTAATGCCTTGTTATATATAACCTCAAGTTCCAGGTGCATTCCTACATAATGAAATCAGCATTCTCATTAAATTTTATGAATGTAGATCTAATTGGTCATGTTTCACAAAAACAGATCTTTTTAACCAGTCTGATCTTCCCTGTTTGCCATCTTGTCATATAAGCATCATTAACCCTTTCCCTCATACGACAATTCTGCAGCAGACGATTTTGAACATATTTTGTCAAATGATACAAAACCTCTATAATTGAATGGATAACCTATGACTAAAAGTGGAATACATTGTGGCAAAAGGAGAAATTGCTTGTTTTGAGCAATTTCTTCTTTTGTCTCTATGTTTTCAAAAAGCCATCTGCTGCAGAGGGAAAGGGTTAAAGACCCTTGTGATGGATTGATGATTGATTGATTGGGGTTTTATACCGTTTTCAACAATTTTCCAGTCATATCTCAGCGGCCAGTTCACCTACTCATGTGTTTCCTGGCTTTCTCATGGCAGTACTCCACACAACATACTTTCAAAGAAACTGGCTCCTTTTCCACATAGACTGTTAGCCCATTGGTGGAAGACGAATGACGCTGGTCACAGTGACTTGTCAAACGTCGGAAAGAATGTTGGCCGAGCTGGGGTTCAAACTCACAACCCCTGGATTGACAGCCTGCGTCGCTACTGACAGAGCTAAGGGGCTTGGCAAAGACCCTTCTAAAAACTTTGGTCATAGCTGTTCACAAAGACCCTGCTTTCAACAATTTTTAAGTTATATCATTGCGTTCTCTGAGTCAGTTCCCATTACTACTGGTCCATTTAACTTGACACCAGCGAGTCAGAAGTAATGCTAACCCTCACAATTCTGAGTGGCAGGTAAAGAAAGCCATAACAACAACCATATTAATGTCTTTGGTATGATCCGGCCGTGGATCAAACCTGTAACCTCTCACACTCAAGGTAGACGCTCGACCACTACATCACTGATGTGGTGCAATTTGCAAATTGAATGTAAATTGCAGTCAGTCTGCAAAATTAGCAGTTGTCCTACGACCCCTGGTCACTACTTCTTGGTTAGGACCAGTAAAAAATATCCTTTGGCCAATGTAATATATAATATATAACATATCAAAACATTTAGGATTTTCAGACCAGTGATCTTTAATCCTTTCCCACGTAAAACACATTTGCAGCAGGCAACTTCGAAAATATATTGGCAAAAACATGAAAAATCTCCACAAATAAGGGTTTAATTATTAAAAAGAGTTGAAAACATTGTGGCTAAAGGAGAAACTTCTCATAATGAGCCATTTCTCCTTTGGCCACAACGTTTTCAAAAGTCATCTGCTGCAGATGCGTCAGAATTCATCTGTAAGAGGGAAAGGGATAAAAGTTATGTTATGTAAGTTTTCCTGATATGTGGCTCAAATGCTCTAGAAGATATGCCAAACACTTAAACTTGGGTTGGATGATAGACAGACAGACAAGCGAGCATCTAAATACCCAACTATCATTCACAAAGTGGGAACATAAGAATGTGTTGATTAGTTTGTGCTGCAGTTAACAAAATTTGTAAGTAAATCATTATAACAACGAAACATGCAAAGCCACTGCAGCAGATGACTTTTTAAATCATTATGGTAAAAGGATAAATTGCTTATCATGAGCAATTTATCCTTTTTTTCACAATGTTTTTGATTCTTTTCAATAATTAATCTGTCCCCTTTTTTGTTGTTGACATTTTCCCATTATTTTGCCTAGATGTTTAAAATGTAGTCTGCTGCAGTTTTATTGTATGTGGGAAAAGGTTATATTGTCCAAATAACTCAAAATTTTAACAATTTTTTTTAAACAATATTGTTTCTCATTTCAACAAGGAACGTCTAAAATCTAGCTAAAAGTGTTTGTTAAACACTGTTCCCCTTACCATAATTATGTTTGTCCATCAACAACTACATGCTTCACCCTATATAAACCCTTACAATTCTGAAATTTTAAATGGACCTGTGCATTTGGAAGGGTCCATAGCCAATTCTAGGAATATTACGGAAGATATAAATGTTGAGTTGAGCAGCTAACAGTATAGAGCCTGGTAAGATAAGACGGCCAGCTTGTTTTTATAACGATGGACTTCACAAAATCAGCTTCCAGCAGTGTTTAAACCCATCTAACTTAATTTTCTAAAACAGATGGATAACTCTGGAAGAAAATAAGCTTTTGAAAAGAAATAAAAAAACAAATGGGTCTGCTATATTTGCTTGATAAACCTATAAATACAATTTTAAGACTCCAGCATATACAGGTCATAAGTTATGGCATGCTTCAAATAAAGCTTGTCAAACAAATAAACAAATACACCAACAAGAGTGCAAAACAATATGCCCAACCAATTTCTCCGAAGTTGTGGGCATTAGCATTATCAAACAACAAAAAGTGTTTACAAAAAGTTAATTATTAACACACAAAGTTGAACTGTAAAATATATCAAAACAAAATAACCAACAAGAAATTTAGCAAACGACTAATAATATTTTACCTTATTGGTTGAAATACATTAAATTTGCCACGCATGGAACTGCCAAATCCTGTTTGCTCTTTAAGTTTATTAACTGGTGTTTGACTGACAATACTCGGTCGACGGGTGACACTAGGTGAATAATCACTATAGTAAACATGGGAAAGGGTTGAGAAAAGAAAGAAATAGGGTTAGTAAGCACTACAGTTAGTATACAAGCAAGCAAGCAAGTAAAATATGTATGAATGAGCCATGCTCCAGAAAAACCACCCTTAGCATTTTGATGGTTTCGTGCTTAACGGTTGTAACTACATTATATGACAAGATGGTTTTGTGTGAAGCCCATGATATTTTTAACACATGTTAATAAAAGATCAGTGTGCACATAGATTCACACGTTTGTACAATGTTTTGTAAGATGTTTCTTGAAACCTCCTGTGATTTAGTGGTGAACAGTACTGAGACAGATTAAACTGCATAGATGCACAGGTTGATCTGGATCTACACTTGTCACAAATGCACTATTTGGTTGGTTTTTGCAGAGCACGGCACAAAATGACTTGGAGCATTGAGCCATGACTGCACTGTTAGCTTCTTTAACATACAACAGTAAACACGAGAAGAACATGAAAGTTACAGCTCAATGCTCGAAAGGGAGTAATATAAATATTTAGACTACTACAGGATTGCAGACAACTCATCTTGTGGTACAAAAGTAATGTGGCAAGGTATTGACCACCTGTATATCAATACATTTTATATCATAATAAAATCAATTATCATACAAGATATATTTATCTTTTAATATGACATCTAAGGTATGTACAGTTCAACCTGTGTTTAAAGACCACCCATGGACAGAGAACAATCTGGTCTTTGTTCTGGTGGTGGTCTTTAATTACAGGGTCATTTATGCAGAAAATGAGTAATTGAGACAGAGAATTGATAAACAAAGGTGGTCCTTAGCACATGTTTGACTGTACATTTAATTTTGAGGTCTTTTTTAATATGCCATTCTGTTCAATATTGATTGAATTGTTTATAACAAATAATAACATCACCAATTTATTTTTGTACCATGAAAATAGGTAAGTTCTGCAACATACTACAAACATAAGCTAGCTAAAACCAAACACTGGTAGTCTGTAACCATTCTTATCACATGTAAACTGTAGATGATTTCAAACTCTTCAAAATTGACAAGCTCATTAGAAAACTTAACCTTTTCCCATATGCAGACACATTTTGACACATCTGCAGGAGACAATATTTGAAAATGTTGTGTTTGAAGAGAATGAGCAATTCTCCAATTGCCACATTGTTTTTGTTTTTATTCAATCATTTTTTCAAAAAATATCCACTTTTTTTTCTTCTAGATGTTTACAAAGTGGTCTGCTGCAGAAGTGAAAAAGGGTTTAACAATTTGGACAAATGATAGCATTCAATTGAGACTAAGGAAAATAACACTTTCCATTCCCAAATACAACAATTCATTATGAGCAATTTCTACTATTAACACAATTCTTACAAATGCTGATTGCTGGCAGCTGCAGATGCATTAAAATAGTTAAAAGTCAGTTCTATACATGGAAAGAATTTAAATTAATTACATGTAATAATTAACAGTGATACAAATGTGAAGAGTTAATTGTGACATACAAATAATCATACAGTTCATTAAAAATTTTTTTTTTTACAATATTGACAGTAAAAGTATTACATTAGCTCTACTGAATCCATTTAAATAGAAAAGAAAATAACAAAGGAACCTAGTGACCAAGTGGGAATATCAGATCATATATTGGTCATTGAATGATAAGAGTGGTTTTGCAGAATAAATTGGATCAAATGAATGAAAGAATGCACTGTAATAAAGTTTTGTGATGAACAAATGTGTGTGAAACGGCAATGCCCCTGAATAACAACACGTTGTTTTTTAAAGTAGATCAAAGGTCAATGTCACAAGATCATACATTTTTGTGTTTTCCATCAAAATAATAGTGTGGATTGTGATCTACGGTTGTTGAAAACAGCTAGTGTGTGCAGCTGGTCAATACCTTTTAGTTATTTCATGTTGACTAAACACAATAGATAAGTGGTAATTACTTTGTATTAATGGTAATATTCATACAATTATCACTGTCTGTTTGTTTGTATATGGCGTTTTACGTCACTTTCAGCAGTATTCCAGTCATATCACGGCCTTTTCTGGGAAAGTTATGATTACTACTGCTCCATTTATCCTGACACCAGCCAGTCAGTCGTAATGCTAACCCCGCAACCAGGAGCGCCTAGGAGAGCAGCGGCTGGGCATCGAACCCATGACCTCCCACAGCCGAGGCAGACGCTCTACCACTACACCACTGAGGTGGATGATTCAGTTGAAATGCTTTCACCACAATCCTGATAGCTTAGCCACTACTACTGTTTTATAAAGTCTTTGTTTCGGTATGACCTTGCCGGGGATCACACCCTGATATCCTGCACTAGCTGTAGAGGCTTTAAACACTACACTACTGATATGACGTATGGTCATATAAAATAAGTTTATCTCCTTGAGCGATTGATTGATTGATCTTTAAAACTGTTTTAAAAATGTGTTCAATAATATTACAGTGGCCAGTTCACCTACCATTGTATTTACTGGCTTTCTCACACCAGAACTTCACATAATAATCTTTCGGAACAACTGGCTGGTTTTCCACATAGACTGTAAGCCCATTGGTGGAAGATGAATGATGCTTGTTGCATTGACTATTGTCAAAATGGTGGAAAGAATCTTATAACCCCTTGATCATTCTGTCCACCTTCTACTACTGGGCTACCAAGCTAGGCAAGTTTATCTTACAAAACCAGGAACATGTACTTCAATTGGAAAGTACAGTATCTAGTAAAACTAGCATGCATTATGTTATTATACATTATTTTTTTAAATTGTACCAGTTTTAGGATCTGTCTTGGCAAATATTTATTTTCTAAATTTCAAAGCAGAAGCAATTAAAAATATCTGTTACAGATTTGCTATGCTGACACTGTTAATATAACTATGTATACATGTAATTTTAAAAAAGGAGCTTGTGCTAGTTACTTAATTGTAATTGTAAGTCTAATTATATGAAAAAAAGTTAAAAAAGTTACCTTGAAATTACTCTTTCCCTAAAACAGACCAATTTAGAAGTCTCTGTACCAGACAATTTTTAACAAAGGTGAAATGAATCAAATTGAGCAATTTCTCATTTTCCAACAATATTTTCAACTTACGGCAGATTTTTCTTTGAGAGACTATATGGTTCATCATATCTTATAATCTTTCAACTTGTCCCATGATAATGCTTATTTCTAGGAATCTCTAAATTGAAGAGTTGAATGTGTTGACAAATTAACTCTTTCCCACATACATTAAATCTGCAGCAGACGACTTTGAAAACATAGCGACAAAAACCTGAAAAATCTCCATAAAGGATAGCTTAATTGTTAAGTAAAGTTGAAAACATTGTAGCCAAATGGGAAATTGCTCATCATGAATGATGAGCAATTTCACCTTTGGCCACAATGTTTTCAAAAGTCGTCTGCTGCTATTGCGTCAATATGTGTCTGCAGGTGGGAAAGGGTTAAGATCCAATATTTAGTATGTTGTAGGACAATGAAAACATGAGATAGTGCTTATGAGAAGCAATTTCTTCTTTAACCACAATGTTTTCGCAGTTTGTCTGCAGCAGATGAAAAAAGGCAGTCATATCAGGGAAAAATTTAATTGGGTTGAAACAAAAAAAAAAAAAAAAAAAAAGGGGTTTATATTTAGAATGGTAGGTAACTCGTGGTTTGATTCCATATTTTTCCAGTGAAGAAAAATCAATATCCATTGCAAGAAATTGTCACTAATATTTGGTACAATGTCAAAAAAGAGTGTGCATACATGTATAAAAAGGTATTTACATGGGGACATAAGTTAGATATTTTTATCAACGCATGTTCATCTTTTAACAATTGTTCAGTTATAATTAGTTAGAGCTTTTTGGTTAAAAAAACACAGACACCTTCCCTTAGCCAGCAGAACAAAACAGAAACCATTCACTACCACATGACACAATGTTAACATGGCAAATCTAGTTCAAGGTCAAAGACTACAACAATTTATTGAACTCAAAAGTACAAGTGCCGCATACAAACCTCGTTGATTCAGCCTTTCTTGGTTTAGCGACAGACCGTCCTGAGCTTGAGCCATCTCTGGATTTAGTGCGCTTATCTCCCTTTACCGGCCTACAGGGATAATAGGGTAGAAATGACATATAGAGGCTAAATGGGAACTACAAAGATAGTGTGCAGGTTAACAAAGCTATCTGTGTGTGTGTGTGTGTTCATGTTTCGGTTAATCATTTTATTTTGTAACTTAAGTGCAATTATTTAAACAAGAAAAATTCAACTTCTTTGCCATGAATTTTGGCAATTTTTTCCAGAATATTTAAGTCACTAAAATTGATATGAGTGTGTGTCAGAAAAGAGCAGTTACCGTTCAAATCAAGCTATATTAATCAAAATACATAGAACGTATTCAATCTGGTTATATCATCAAGCAAAAAGCATAATATGATAATAACATATCAGATAACAGGACAGAAATAGAAATATACATGATTGTGCTTATAAGTATATGTAAATCAACACTTGAACGTTTTCCCACTTATCAAAAGCAGCAGACAATTTTTAAAAACATTGTGGCAAAATGTGAAATTGCTCATAATGAGCAATTTATCCTTTTGCCACACTGCATTCAACTCTTCTTTTACAATTAAAATCTCAATTATGGAGAATTTTTACATCCTGCCAAGATGTTCCAAAGTCATCTGCCTCAGATTTGCTTTGGAAAAGGTTAATACAAATGAACATTGATATAGAATCACGTAATGATGACAACAATGATACATACTCATGATTTATCAATATAAAATCAAAGATACACAAATAACTGTAGCATAAGATACCTGTACCTCTTTAAGTAAACGAAGAGTCAATATTTCAAAATCCAATACCCCATTTCCTTTTAATTAACATATTATTTATATTAAATATATCTTTGATGGTAACTATATCAACTCTAGGAAGAACAAAAATACAATGTATAATTCATACGGCAAAAGAAAACATTGTGAGAAAAGAAGAAATGCCTCTTAAAGAACAACTTATGGTTTTTCTCATATTATATTCCAAAGTTGTATGCCATAAAAGAAGAAAAAATTGCGTTGTATTTTGGTAATAGGAAGATCGATGGAAAATATTTCATAATAGCATGTTGTTATAAGTTGACTTGACTGCATCAATAGAAACTGTTTGGAACTTAAGTTTCATGGCAATATCATGTTAAGTATGATGAAAAGTAATACACATTATCAACACAAGAATGTTTAACAAAACACATTTTATAGTGATGGACAGATTGATTGTTTGGTGTTTTACGCCACTTTCAGCAATTTTTCAGTTATATCACGGCGTTGCAACCATTTTTAAAGTCATTGTATGACCTGGCCGGGGACTTGAGGCAGATGCTCTACCACTACACCACCGAGGCAGTGTTAATGGACAGACGAATGAGAAGTGATTTTTCGGTGACTCACTGCCAAGGAAGGCCACACATAAAACCAACTTGAATTTAATTGATTGATTGATTGATTGGGGTTTCTCAGTCATATCACGGCGGCCAGTTCACCTACTCATATGTTTCCTGGTTTTCGCACACCAGTACTCCACACAATAATCTTCCAAAGCAACTGGCTGCTTTTCCACATAGACTTAGCCCATTGGTGGAAGACGAATGACGCATGTCGCAATGACTTTTGTCAAATGTCGGAAAAGAGTTGGCCGAGCCGGGATTCAAACTCATCTCCCCTGGATTGACAGCCCGCATCATTACCGACTGAGCTACCGGGACTTGAATTTAATGTATCCTAGTTATTTTTGTTTGTTTTTTTATGCTTTCAACAATTATTCAATATAGTCGAAAGGCTATCCAACAATTATGAATTGCCTACTCATGTATTTCCTAGCTTTCGCACACCAGTACTCCACACAACATACCTTCCAAGTAACTGGCTGCTTTTCCACATAGACTTTTAGCCCATTGGTGGAAAGATGAATGAGGCTTGTCCCATTGACTATTATCAAACATCGGAAAGAATGTTTGCCGAGCTGGGGTTCAAACTCACAATCCCTTGATTGACAGCCCGCGTCACTACCGCTTGAGCTACTGGGGGTCAGCTATGATATTACCCGTAAGTGATGGAATCTTGGTGGTGTGAAAAAATAAGACACACTTACAATTTACTCTTTATCACTCTCATTCTACTAGGTTGAACATGTTGGGTCTTGTCTATAGAGAGACTAGAGGCAGGTATAGAAGATTCACTACAGAGAAATACACACAATAAACACATAGAGGATAGAAAGAGTGTAGTAAAGAAAGGAGGTACACATACAATAACAAAATAATTCAATAAAACAATGACTTATCAGGGTTGAAATAGCACTCTAAATGGAAAACAATGAAGGGGTAAAAAAACTGGCAATATTCATTGATTTAATTAAACCAATTGATAATCAGTGAGTTTTCACCATGCATCTCACATGATGGTTTTATTTTAGTTTTGTCTTTGAAAACATAGATCTATATATATAAACATGAATATCTCGTATGCAAATTTGTATAAATATATTCGATAAACAGCGTTGGAAAAGAAGAAATTTGCTTAGATCACTGAAATTGACTTTGAAAAATAAAATGGACATAGTTACAGGACGGAAAGATGCAAAGACAAAGTCAAGCTAGCTCTGAAACCAGGAAATGTTTCCCTTTTGATAAGCTTTGGATTGTTTCAATGAAATTCTATTGATAGACAAATGACTATTAAGTAACAATTTCACAAATATTCAGTGAGAATCATGCTAAAACACAGTGAAGACTGATGGAATGTTTTACCCTAATTTTGTGGGTGATTTTGACAGTGATCTGTAATAAATAGCAACAATAGGTGAAAAAGGAAGCTGTCTCTCTCTTTGAATTGAATAAGATTAATTCAATGTGAAATAAGTTGTTAGTAATTGCTGGGTTTGTTAGAAGATATGCTGACGTACATAAATGGGAAATAGAATTTTTCTTTTAAAGACTATAATATAGATGTATCCAATTTCATGAAGACATCATAGTGTGTTCCTTTCACTTGTGTACTCTCACTTACTAGTTATGTTCACAGAAAACCTAAGATCAGTTTGAGCATCCATGTATCCTACTCATCCAAAGATTCTTAACCCTTTCCCACATACAACAAATCTGCAGCAGACGACATTGAAAATGTGAAAAATCTGCATAAATGAAAACTTTATCGTTTAGTTGGGTTGAAAACTTGGTGGCAAAAGATGTCTGCTGCAGATGCGTCAAAACATGTCTTCAGGTGGGAAAGGGTTAAAACTCTTTTTCTGTTAGTATACCATATTTGTGTAGCCCTTGAGTATCCCATTTATATACAACAAGCACAAAAGATATGTTAGTAATAACAAAGTTAGTTGTAGTGTGCTGTTTATCAGTATATCATGATAAAAATATAATCTATCATATAATATATATCATTTTATTCCCTTATAAACAGCTTTGTACACTTACAACATTTTCACTCAAGGAGTCGAGTTTGAAATAGGAAAAAAGTTCAAATTTCTCTTCTTAATTAAACAGGTTTGAAATAAAAAATAAACTCAAGAGGTCTATATTAGGGGGACCAAACAGGTATTTACCCCTCATTAAGTTTCTCAATAATTAATTAACCCTTACCTTTACACAAATAATCTGCAGCAGACGACTTTGAAAACGTCTGGACAAAAATATGAAAGTATTGTAATTGCATATAGTTGAAAAGATTGTGGAAAATGGAGAAATTGCTCATTATGAGCAATTTCTCCTTTTGTCACAATGATTTTAAATGTCGTCTACTGAAGAAGTGCCAGAAAGCATCTTTATAATGGAAAGGGTTAAAGTCCATGTTGAGGCACTCAAAAGACCCACCTTGCTGATACGAATCATTCGGATTTCAACAACATAGGGTTTGGGGATTAATATAGACTTTCAGAAAATGAAACATGCCCCTTATCTAGAGCTCTGAAATAAACACTGTAATTATGAAAGCAAGAAAAATGGTTATCATAACTTTTGCAATATCTCAGGCCTGAGCATGCTTGCTACTTAACCACCAAGCAAGATATTCACCAGTTTTGAAAAGATACATGTGGACATTTTCGAATTCCAACCTATACAAAACATGTTTATATGGGTTTAAAAGCAATAGTCGAGTGAAGATATGACTTACGGTCTTGTTGCTCTACCACCAGTCTGCTGCGCTGGCTCTTTGACCATCTTGGATATCTGATATTTAAAGTCAAATTCTCCCTTGTTTTCTATAGTGAATGTACGCGTTTTCTTGCTGTTTACAAGAAGAGATCCAAAGTTGATGTCGCTCATAGGAGATATCTTATACCTACAATACATGAAAAACAAGATTAACTCTTTTTCCACATGCAGATGCATATTGACGCATCTGAAACAGACTTTTGAAATTATTGTGGCAAGAAGAGAAAATGCTCAGAATAAGCAATATTGCTTTTTTGCCAGAATGTAAGCAATTTTTATTCAATAATTATTTTACTTCAATTTATACAGATATTCCTAATTTTTGATATTAACCCATTCTAAAATACAAAAAAAAAATCTGCACAGATGATTTTGAAAAACATCTGCGTAAAAATGTCAAAAACTTTCCCTAAATGAATGTGTAATGATTGAAAAAAGTTGAAATCACTTTTTTTTTTATTTACTTAGAAAAACATATTGACAAACATGTGAAAATTCTCCATATATGAGAGTTTAATTATTAACCCTTTCCCTCATATAGACGCTTTCTGACGCCTCTGCAGCAGATGGCTTTTTGAAAACATAGTGACAAAAGAAGAAATTGCTCAAAACAAGCAATTTCTCCTTTTGCCACAATGTTTTCCACTTTAAGTCATAGGTTATCCATTCAATTATAGAGATTTCTATTTTTTGACAAAATATGTTCAAAGTCGTCTGCTGCAAAATTGTCGTATGAGGGAAAGGGTTAAATAGAGTTGAAAACATTGTGACAAAAGATTAAGTTGCTCATTATGAGCAATTTCACCTTTTGCCATCATGTTTTCAAAAGATGCTTGCTGCAGAGGTGTCAGAAAGCGTCTGTATGTGGTAAAGTGTTAGATGAAAACATGGCCAACCACTGCTGATCTTTATAAAAGTGGCAAAATCACCCCAAAATCATGACTTACTTGTTGAAAACTGCCTTCACAGACACCTTGACTGGGATACTGGCAATCAGTTCACCACCCTCAGCAATGTTGGGCTCTATCACCTGGCATTTCAGTATAGGAACATCTTTAACAGTGACCTCCTTATTGGATTTAAAGATGACCTGCACTGCCGTCTGTCTGTCTTGTGGGGCCAATGTCCCTTTTGACGGGATCACAGAGAAAAGGTTGGTCACATTGGGGTTTGTTGGGTCGACATTTTCGAATAGGAAACTGTAACAGAATTAATGCAATTATAAGTTGATATATATTATACACTCAAAAGTATCCGTTTCTTTTGAATAAGAATCCTTTCCCAAATACTACTAATCTGCAGCTGACAACTTTGAAATCATTCAAGCAGAAAGTATATTGTTCAAAAGAGTTGAAAACTATGTGGCAAAAGGAGAAATTAATTTTTATGATAAATGCTCCTTTTGCTACACTAATTTCAAACGTAGTTTTCTGCAGATGTGTGAAAATACGTATATATATGGGAACTATTAGCATAGATACTTAAATTTCAAAATACACCATACTCTGATAATAGCATGGCAAAGATAAAAGACACTGAGCAATCGATATCATGTTTACATGATTTTAAGGAAAAATATGATTCATGCAAGTAGCATTGCGATATACATATATGAGCTGCCTCAAGGTTAGTTTTACTTACTTGAAGTCAATTTCATATTTGCCCTTGTTCTTCAATGTGCAAGTCTGTTTGACTTCATCCATCACCTTGATGGTACCAAAATCAAGTCCTCCATCTGTACCTGTGCACAGGAAGATAAACATACAGTCAAACCTGTGTATAAAGACCACCAATGGGTAGATAAAAATCCAGTCTCTGTTCACAGGTGGTCTTTAATGACAGGATTATTTGTTTAGAAAATAAGTAATTGGGAAATTAAAAGTGTGGTTGCTATAAACAGGTAACTGCTAATCAAAGGTGGTCTTTAACACAGGTTTAAATGTAAATGAGTGACACCATAGGATTCATGGATCTTATTTGTGTTTAATGCTGCTTACAACAGTATTTCAGGTATATCCCAGCTTTTCCTGAGAGATTTACCAGTATATCCAGTATTATTTATCGTGAAAACCCTTTGTTCCAAGGAGGGAAGCCATTACTATCATTTCTAAAGTCTTTGGTATGACCAAACAGGGGATTGTCCTCCCACTCCCAAAGCGGATGCTCTTACCACTAGACCAATGCTGTATTTGCGACATTTCTTGTAATTTTATGTCTAGTTGTATTTCAAGTTTGGCATCATTTAAAAAAAGTTACATTGACATAAAATATAGTGGGACCATACTTGTAGTTTTTTTGTCAGAAGATGCACTTTTTTTCATATAAGATGAAGACAGATCTAGAAGACCGTGGTGTACGCTAAACCCAACAAAACCCCTCAACTCAAGATGTGACCCTTTTTTATTCAACCTTACTGTAACATTTACCGACCATAAGTTAAAGAATAAATTCAATTCCATTAGAAATAATATTACGGCTAATTTAAAATTGGCTGAAATGTAATTAACCCTTTCTCACATACAGCAAATCTGCAGCAGACAACTTTGAAAACATCTAGCCCAGAAAGGATTTTTATTTTTTTAATATATTTGAAAATATAGTGAATGAAGGGAAAATTGCTCATTATGAGCATTATGAGCAATTTCACTGATTGCCACAATATTTTCAAGTTGGAAAGGATTAAACAAATTATATTGTATAGTTTAACACGGCATCATATGTTGCATACAGCACTGTGAGATGCTTGATTTACAAACTCGAGGCATATTCATAATTCCCCTGTTTGATGTCAAAAACAAGGATTTCTCAAAAAAGTTATTAATATTCATCTAGCATTTACTGAAGATTTTCCACCATATATTTAAAAATGTGCAGCAGTTGATTTTGAAAAAATCCAGGCAAAAGTATCGAAAACTCTTAAACCCTTTCCAACATACAACTTTACAAACATCAAAGCTAAAACATGGAAAATCTCTATAAATGAAAGTATAACTACTGAAAAAAGTTGAAAACATTGTGGCAAATTTCTCCTTTTGTCACAATGTTTTCAAAAAGACGACTGCTGCAGAGGTGTCAGAAAGTGTTTATATGTGGGAAAGGGTTAAAAGAGAATAACATTGTTGAATATAGTCAATAACATTCATAATGAGCAAATTCTCTTTTTATCAAATTTTCTCTCTGTTGCAACTGCATCTGCATTTTGGAAAGGTAAAAGTGAGCGCCTTCTAAAAAATGGTGAAAGTACAATATAAATCACTCTCTGTATGTGAAACATTTTGACAACAGCTAAAATATCAATGATACCTTCAATACCATCTTCCCCATAAGAAACAGTTTGATCTGAAAAAGCACTTTTATTTTCACCTTTTCTTTGTGTAAATTACTAACTATACTATGTAGAGTAAATGTTATCACATGTCAATATTTTTTAACAAACCAGTATTTCATATAATGGATAGTTAAGTTCAAGTGGAAAAAAAATAACTCACTTAGATTAAGCCTTTCCCTCATACGACAAATCTGCAGCAGAAGACTTTGAACGTATTTTATCAAAAAATAGAAAATCTCCATAATTGAATGGATAACCTATGACTAAAAGTGGAAAACATTGTGGCAAAAGGAGAAATTGCACATTTTGTGCAATTTCTTCTTTTGTCACTATGTTTTCAAAAAGCTGTCTGCTGCAGAGGCGTCAGAAAGCGTCTATATGAGGGAAAGGGACAATCAATTTGGAAATAAATACATGTACCACCAATTGAAATATCTCAAACATATAAAAAACCTGACATGCCATGATACAAACATCTTTTTCTCAGTCTGCTGAAAAATTTATTACCAACAAATTATTTCTTTACCAAATGGTAGTTTATCTCATATTTTTAAAAACGTTGTGGGAAGAGGAGAAATTGTTCAAAATGAGCAATTTCTCAATTTCCCACAACATATTCACACATCTGTACTACAAATATACTTCCAGATTTCCAATCTATGCGTTTATTTTAACTTGAATGTTTTCTAAGCAGACGACTCATATAAAATACTATATTAGCTAAAAGGTCATCCTAGTTATACCTTTAGGGAAGGCTATGTCCACAGCCACATCATAGGCTTCAGCAATCACTTGAATGGCTTCTGTTCTAATCACACCCATTGTCTCTTCAGCATCAGAGATCTGTAAAAGATCAATTGATTGATTGATTGATTTATTGATTTGAGTTAAAACCTTTCCGACATACAACAAAATCTGCAGCAGACGGCTTGAGTAAACAAGAGGGCCATGATCGCCCTATATCGCTCACCTGATTTAATAGAACTTCAATAGTTTTCAAAGTTTTATATTCTATATATATAAGGAAAACAAGCAACCCTCCCTGGCAGCTAAGTTTTTCAATGGATCGGATTAATTTGAACAATCTTGGTAGGAGGTCCCCCAAGGAACATTTGTGCCAAATTATCTTTAAATCGGGCCAGTACTTTTGGACAAGAAGATTTTTAAAGATTTTACAATGCACATATAAGGACAAGGCCATGTTTTTCAACGGATCGGAAATATTTGAACAGTCTTGGTAAAGGGTGCCCCAAGGAACATTTGTGCAAAATAATTTTCAAATCGGGCTAATACTTTTGGACAAGAAGATTTTTAAAGTTTTAACAATGCACATATAAGGAAAACAAGCTCGGCCCCCTGGCGGCCATGTTTTTCAACGGATAGGAAATATTTGAACAATCTAGGTAAAGGGTGCCCCAAGGAACATTTGTGCAAAATAATTTTCAAATCGGGCCAGTACTTTTGGACAAGAAGATTTTTAAAATTTAACAATGCACATATAAGGAAAATTAGCTCCGCCCCCTGGCAGCCATGTTTTTCAACGGATCGTAAATATTTGAACAATCTTGGTAGAGGGTACCCCAAGGAGCATTTGTGCAAAATAATTTTCAAATCGGGCCAGTACTTTTGGACAAGAAGATTTTTTAAGATTTGGCAATTTTCCCCTTTTCTGATGCCGCAAGCAACCAAAGTTCTACTTGGAATTAAATTCTTTGAACAACTTTGAAAGAGGACCATCTAAGGACCATTCCTGTGAAATTATTTTGAAATCTGTTCATTGGTTTAGTAGAAGAAGTAATTTGTAAGAAATTGTTAACAGACACAGAAGACGACGCTGACGCCGGACGCCGGACGGTGAGTGATCACAAAAGCTCACCTTGCACTTCGTGCTTAGGTGAGCTAAAAATACGTCAACTCTCAATAAATGAAAGAACAATTATTGAAATAAGTTGAAAATATTGTGACAAAAGTTGAAATTGCTCATTGTGAGCAATTACTTCTTATGCCACAATGTTTTTCAAAAGTCTGCTACACAGGCTTCCGGAAGAGTCTGTATGAAGGAAAGGGTTAACACAGTTTTTCAATGTTATTTCAGTTATATCCCATTGGGGGAAGTAGAATGATGCTAGTCACAAAGACTTTTGTCTATCATTGGAGAGCTCAAATTGTCAGTTTAAAAATACATATCTGAGATATGTCTGTTGACTTAGGGTCTTGCTGCAGATGAATTTAGGTAGAAATTTGAAAACTCTCCATTAAAACAAGCAGAATTATTGCATAGATTTGAAAACATTGTGGCAAAATGAGAAATTTGTGATTATGAACAATTTCTCCTTTTGCCGCAATGTTGTGAAAAGTTGTCACCTGCAAAGATAATACTGATAAAAATCAGCTCACCTCTAATCGTATCATTTTCTTTGTGGTATTGACAGGTTTCATGGCCCTAAAGTAAGCATTGAGAGCATATTCCGACTTCGGTTCTACTATCCCGCTGTCCGCAGCTACAGTGAAGTCATCGCCGAGTGTGTCCAGCCCGTTTAACTTCCAGTGTACTGGAATCTGTGTGCTGTTCCTCAGGTATATTGTCTTAGTGTCTTTCCTGTTATATGACAAGTTATAGTAGAGCATTAATAGTTATATATATTTTTTTTCAAATATCTAAATAGGTTAAATTTTATCTGTGGATATATTATAAAAAATATAATAAATTATAGCAATAATTATATAATTATTTATATTCAACACGTTTATATGTGGATTAATTTATTAAAAACTGGCAATAATAACATATGTTCAACAACAACTTAAACTTGATTTTATATAGTTTATTTCTGTTCTTTGGATTATTATTTGGAAAAGCCCCATCGTTATCTGTTCTGTAGCAATGTTGTAGCCATATTTTT
Organism: Serripes groenlandicus; assembly: GCA_031761405.1. Classification (NCBI taxonomy): domain Eukaryota; kingdom Metazoa; phylum Mollusca; class Bivalvia; order Cardiida; family Cardiidae; genus Serripes; species Serripes groenlandicus. The sequence goes on along the minus strand of JASEVX010000010.1, from coordinate 46,508,783 downwards.
AACGGACTAAGATAAATATTGATCTTTTACCAGATGTATATAAATTTACATTATGACCTATAAAAACCAACATAACCTTTTCCCACATATAGAAGCAATTAGATGCATCTGCAGCAGACCACATTTGAAAACATTATGGCAAATGTAGAAATTGCTTATGATGAGTAGTTTCACCTTTTGCCACAAGATTTCCAACTCTATTCAATAATTATACTTTTTTAAGGTATCTATGACAAGACTATTGTGCAGATGAAAATCTGCTTGTCTGAATATGCTATGCTGATAGATCAGGATCTACACTGGTCACAAATGCCTCATAGTTAGTTTAATATTATTTGAGCTCAAAACATAGTAGTTCAATAGTTCTTACCTGTGTAGAAGCACTTTGTCAAAGTGGATCTGTTTTCTGTCAAGGTCAAGTTCGGGTCTGAAGGCCTCGCAGCTAACTTTGAACACAACTGGTTCAGGATTTTCTCTGACACAACATACAATGGAGTCCTCGTAATGGTTTGGTACCATAGGATATGCCCAGATATTCAGTTCCTGGAGTGAGAAAACAGAAAAGGCAGTTTTGACAATTTGTATACAAGGCGGGAATAGGAAAAATTATGTAAATGTGCAATTTCACCTTTGCTAAAAAGAAATTCAACTCTTATTTAATTATACTTTCATTTAAGAGACCCCCCCACCTCAGATGTTTTCAAAATCGTTCGAAGCCATCTTATGTATGTGGAAAAGGCTTAATTAAAAAGAATCCACACTACATTGCGATTAATGGCAGTTTGCATGATGACTAGAATATAAGTAACCTAAAAAAACGTACCCCTTGTTCATCTGGTTTTAACATCATTGTGGGTGGGTCCAGCAAGAAGGTTTCTCCCTTACTGTCATTTAGATAACAGAAACTGATATCGGCTTCTAGCGGTGATGTATTCTTGATAATCATTGTCTCCATGTGCTCCGGGTACCGACCTTCCTTGTATCTGGGAATAGAAATAAATAGTTAATGAGCAAATGTTTTAAATTCTATTCATTAGGTACACTTCATCACCTTGATGCAAGAAGTCAGAAAGTCCTTCTTTATACCTTTCCCATATGCAGATGCTTTCTGATGCCATTGCAGCAGACAACATTTGTAAACGTTGTGGCTAAAGGAGAAATTGCTCAAAATAAACAATTTCTCTTTTTGCCAAAATGTTTTAAACTCTTTTCAATAATCATATCTCCTTATATACAGATGTTTAGATATTTTTAAACTGTCATCTGCTCTAGATTTGTCATTTGTGGGAAAGGGTTCGTCTATTGCATTCGTTGACTTCCTGTTTCCTGCCAACGACTTTCAATAATGGAGATTTTTCATATAACTTGCCTACATCAGAATCATCTTCTACAGATTTATTATATACAGGACAGGATAAACAAATAGAAAAAAAAAATAAAAAAAAAAATACAGCAGAAAACTTTGAAAGCATAAAGGTAAAACATCTAGGTAAAACATTTTAAAGAATGTCTATAAATAAAAGTATAATTATTGAATATTTATAGACAGAGTTGGAAAATTGTGACATAAGGAGAAATTGCTCATCATGAGCAATTTCCCCTTTCGCCACAATGTTTTCAAAGGTCTTCAGCTACAAATGCGTCAAAATGCTAAAGGGTTACAATTGATACTAAAAAGCATTAAGTTACCGGTCTCTGTTTCTGCCTACAAGTAGAGGTCCAAACTCAAACGTTTCTGATGTAAGGATGTATTTTTTGTGCACAATCTCATCCAAATTCTTACTCTTCTTTCTGTGTTGGAACACAATTCTGAAAAAGACGATTGATTGTTTGGTGTTTTACGACCCTTTCAACTTTTTTTTCACAGCATTTGCTGGGTAAGTAACAACATTTTTCAACGGAAACCATTGAACTGTATAAATGTGTTATTTATTTCTCCACAGAAATGTTAGATAGGCATATGTTAGGTTATGAAATATGCATACTTTAAAAATATATATATATATTTCAAATTATTCCTTTGTAACCTGGTGAACAAAATTCCCCCTTTTCTACCATTATTCCTTTGAAACCCAGAGAACAAAATTCCCTCCTTTCTGCCCTGCCCCTCTTTTAAAATTGAAAAACAAACAAAGTTGGAACAGTTATTTCCACATCATGCACTTTCAAGTTACCTAGGTTCCCTGCTTATAGTTGGGAAAGCACATATTCCTCTACAGTAGAGCTGGTATCTTCGCCTGGTTCCCACAATTTCAAAGTTAAGTGTCTGATCAAACTGGCCAAGTTCCTCAGACTGGAACCTCAGTCGCAGGACCACTTCTCCGTTGGCAGGCACTATCCATCGGAATATGGTCAATCTGCAATGGAAAAGCATGTCTGCATTTAGTAAAAATGTTAAAGCACTACAAACAGGAATAGCTGCAAATCCAGGTGTTTAAGGGTGACCATAATACGGGAATGGGATCTATTTTTATACTAACAGTGACCTTAACCTTTTCCCACATGTAGATGCAATTTGATGAATCTGTGGCAGACAACATTTGAAAACAGTATGGCAAAAGAAGAAATTGCTCACAATGATCAGTTTCTCATTTTGCCACACTGTTTTCAACATTGTTCAATAACATGCATTCTATCTCTAGAGATATTCCAATGTTATTGCCTTCATGTTTTTCGAAGTTGTCTGCTGCAACTTTGTGGTATGTGGGAAAGGGTGAACAGTGACCATACAACGGGTGATCTTTTTATATCGACAGTTACCCTAAGTTTCCCCCAATGAAAACCAACCCAAGGCTTCCATTTTATATAAACTTTCTTCCTGCGAAAATGTCTGAAGATCTATCACGCATGTGCAAATAATCAATATCCTGAGTTCAAAGTATGGCTCAGACATTTTTTTCCGATAAAAGTTATTCATCTTTCACAAAAGGGTTTAAATGTCCACAAGAGAAGGAAGCCACTTGCCTTGGAAGAATGTTATGCGTCAAAAAGTGGTGGAAGAAAGCCAGTTTAGGTGGGCTGGCCACCCTGATAAAAACTAAAACACTATTGAAAAAGGTGTAAAACCTGAATCAAATATGAGAAAAGGAACACATACACTGCTTGCCAGTAAGTCAATAAGTCAAAGTGTTACGGACAGACAGACAGACTGACAGTGCACCTTATGTATTACCCTATCAAGGCAGGCAACATAAAAAGGAAGTAAAGGCTTTACATGGGAAAAGCCTGATGCAATCATGGGCTCATTAAACCATGCATATACATAATGTGAATTAATACTGATGCCTGTGTTCACCCTTTCCCTGATAAAAACAACTTCAAATGACTCATGCTGCAGCACACCACTCTTGAAAACATTGTAGAAAAAGGAAAAACTGCTCAAAATGAGCAACTACTGTTTTTCCACAAAAGCTTTTTAATCGGATTATTTAAACAAAATTAATATCAGGTAAATGGTTAAATTCACCACAAGCAGGCGTGAAAAAAGTATTTTAATTATGACAGAGTCATACAAACAGTTCATTTATAACGACAAAAATATAAAGTTTATGACAGAAACTAAAAACAAAAGTGTTGAAAGGAACAAATGTGTCACTTGTCGGACAGACATTTGACAAAGAAGTAAACCATATATGTCATCCTGCAAAGGCAGATGACACATAAACTGTGGTAAAATAATTTCTGTATAACTGAAACTGAACAACATAAAATGATATACATGTATATGAACTTCTACAATAGAAAACAAGGGCACCGCAAAGCGGATGCATCCCCTCGGCTGGGCTTGACCTTTGACCTATGACCTTGAAAATCAATAGGCTTCAAGATGTTACCATATACTTACTTTATACCAAGTTTGGTTAAGATCTGTCAAGAAATGGTTAGTGTAGAGTGATGACAAGGTTTGTTACAGACGGAAGGACGGACGGACGGACGGACGGACGGACGGACGGACGGACGCACATACATACGGACGGTCCCGTTACTATATCCCTTTCTCGCTTACTTCGTAACCGAGGGGATAATAAGTCAGCTAATACTGAAAGAAATGGAAGGAAGAAGAAAAAGTCTAATAATCAAATAGAACAAGACCATAGTCGACAAAATAAAATCCCCTCGCAGTTTCATTTTGTACTGATGTATTATAGTCACTGTGACCTTGACCTTTGACCCAGGAACCCGTCTAATCTCACTTGATAATGAACTAGTGTATGAAGAATGGAGAAATTCTGTCCCCAAATGAAAGTGCAAGAGCGATGAAGTTGCTTCATACAGACATATTATAGTCACTGTGACCTTGACCTATGACCAAGCTTGTTAAGACATGAACCCTTCCAAGCTCTCTTAACACTTAACCTGTGTATTCAATATAAAAGGGTTCCTTCCACAAATATAAGTGCTAGAGCGATGATGTTGTTGTATACAAACATAACATAGTTACTGTGACTTGACCTTTGACCTAGGGCTAAAACAAGCTAAAACAAAAGACAAATGCTTGTGAACATATGATTTATGTTTCATAACAATCAGATAAGAAATAATATTGCTAGAACGATGACATCAGTTAATACAAACGTATAATAGTCACTGTGCCTTGACCTTTGACCTAGGTGGTTGAAAAACTTGTACAGAAGGCGATGCTGGTGAACATGTGTGTTCAGTTTCATCAAAATTGGATAAGAAATAAAGTCGCTAGTGTTTTTAAATCATTTAGAGTGTGAACAAATAAACAGGTAATTGATAAGTAAGCTAGAAACAAACTAGATGGAAAAGTCAATTATGGGCATAAAGCAAATTAAAGGATAGAGACATGTAGAATAAAAGTCATTATTGTGATGAGATATTAAAAAATATCAATGGTTTCAGCTGGTGAATATAAACCAATACTGTGATAAATAGGAAAGATTCAGTTATGTGTTTGAAAAAACAAAAACAAAAATAAAAATCGCAAAACCATACTATCCTTTATACAGCCGTGTTTTATATAGTTGACTTTTCCATTTATGAGAACAGATAATGTGAAACTAGCTAATCCATTTTTTTGATATAACACATAACAGAAACAACACTGAAATATCTCTACAATTCATGCGTGAATTTATACACTATTCTTTTTTTAAATCAAGTTTAAGGGGAGGTATTGTTTAATGGCAAGGTGAATACGACTAAAGCTTTGCATTGCATGCACAAAGTTGATAAAGCGCTCAATTCGGTTTTGATAGTTCTCAACTTTGTCTTAACCCTTTCCAACATACAGTATATCTCAAACGCCTCTGCAGCAGATGAATTTTAAAAAATTTGTGGCAAAAGGAGTAATTGCTCATAATGAGCAATTTCTACTTTTGCTACAATGTTTTCAATTCTATTCAATAGTTACAGATTCATTTATAGAGATTTTCCATATTCCATATTTTTTATGTCTTAAGTTAATTGTCTTAGTCACTGTCTGTTGCAGAATGTTGTTATATGTGGAAAAGTGTTAACTGAAGTTTCTAAGATCACCGGAAAAAACTATAGCCATCTTACATGCGGACACATTTTAACACATCTGAATCCGATGACTTTTGAAAACATTGTGTTTAACCCTTTCCCTCATATAGACGCTTTCTGACGCCTCTGCAGCAGACGGCTTTTTGAAAAAATTGCTCGTTTTGCCACAATGTTTTCCACTTTCTATGTTTTGACAAAATATGTTCAAAGTCGTCTGCTGCAGAATTGTCGTATGAGGGAAAGGGTTAAAGGACTAAATGCTTATAATTCATGAGCAAAATCTTCATTTGCCACATTGTTTTCAACTCAATCATTATGCTTTCAATTAAAGATATTTTTCCATATTTTTGCCTACTTGATTTCAAAGTCATCTGCTGCAGATTTTTTACATTTGTTTTGAACTTTATCTGAAAATGGAGTATATATATGGGACCCACACTAGCTATGTAGATACAGATTATAAGGGGAACACAATCTATATATGGGTAAAATAAAGATACACATAGTTTATGTCAAATCATTCCATTTGAAAGTTCATCATTGGCATCCATGATATTATCAAATATAAATAAGTTTGAAGTATTTGAAAGTATGTTTCAAACAAGAAGGCCATGATGGCCCTATATCGCTCACCTGATTTAATAGAACTTCAATAGTTTTCAAAGTTTTTACTCTATACATGTAAGGAAAACAAGCAACCTTCTGGTGGCCATGTTTTTCAATGGATCGGATTTATTTGAACAACCTTGGTAGAAGGTCACCCAAGGAACATTTGTGCCAAATAATTTTTAAAAGACAAGAAGATTTTTAAAGATTTTTCAATGCACATATAAGGAAAACAAGCCCCGCTCCTGGCGGCCATGTTTTTCAATGGGTGTCCCAAGGAACATTGGTGCAAAATTATTTTCAAATCAAGCCAGTACTTTTTGACAAGGAGATTTTTAAAGTTTTGGCAATTTTCCTCTTTTCTGATGTCGCAGCAACCAAAGTTCTACTTGGAATTAAATTCTTTGAACAACTTTAAAAGAGAACAACCTAAGGAACATTCCTGTGAAGTTTTTTTGAAATCAGTCCGCTTGTTTAGCGGGAAAAGTCATTTGTAGGAAATTGTTACAGACGACACTGACGCCGCCGCCGCCGGACGGTGAGTGATGACAAAAGCTCACCTCGCACTTCGTGCTTAGGTGAGCTAACAAAGAGGAAGAGCTGACTAAAGCTGTGAAGTCAAGAAACGAATATTGAAATAATACCTGTAAGCAATTTAACAATGAATTTCTCCCTATTATTATATACAGTGGAACCTGTGTATAAAGAAAACCCATGGGAACACAACAATCTGGTCTTTGTTCACAGGTGATCTTTAATTGCAGGATCATTTATGCAGAAAAAGAGTAATGCGAAAACTAAAAGCATGGTTGCTATTCCAAGATGGTCTTTAGCTCAGGTTTGACCATATATGAAATTAAGTTGTAGGAAATCTGCTGAAGATGACCTTCAAAAACAGGAACCAGTAGTCATAATATAATCCCTATAAACCTGGGTACATGGAAGGTAGCTAAAACTATCTTTTGAAATATTTTGAAAGATTTCACAAATGATTGAACCTTGATCTCTCTTAACCCTTTCCCTCATATAGACGCTTTCTGACGCCTCTGTAGCAGACAGCTTTTTGAAAACATAGTGACAAAAGAAGGAATTGCACAAAACGTGCAATTTCTCCTTTTGCCACAATGTTTTCCACTTTATTGTCATAGGTTATCCATTCAATTAAAGAGATTTTCTATTTTTTGACAAAATACGTTCAAAGCCGTCTGCTGCAGAATTGCCGTATGAGGGAAAGGGTTAAGGCAGAATGCTCTAACTTCTTCCTCTCTAATTGCCAACAATTACATTCTAAATTGATTGTCAAAATTGAACTGATTTTCTAGGATTCCCCCTAATTGTTGCACACAATTTAACTAAATTGATTGTCATGTGTCAAAAAGCTTTACTAGTGTATCTAAACTAAGGATTTTTTTGGTTCTGAACGCCACTAGTTGTTCTGTTTGAGTGTTGTTTTATGCCACTTTCAACATTATTTCAGTCATATCACAGGATTTCCTGGGAAATTTACCAGTATTACAGTATAATTTATCCTTCCACAGATTCTTAAAACCTAACGCTATCCCCACAACCCTAAGGGCCAAGGCGGGAAGCCACTACTACAGTTTTTGACTTTGTTATGACCCAACAGGGATCAAACCCTGATCTCTAAGAGTGATGCCGTATAGTTCATACTAAACTCAATGTCTGTAGCAGAGGAATTCCTTGGCCGTAAGATAGGATGGACAGGTGGGTGGGGGATCACTAGTCTATGGCGTATCTGACATTCTAGCCACAGATTTATACTTACTTCTGTCCTTTATCTCCGCTGGTTGTATCTCCAACAATACTGTAAATTACGTCAAAAACCACATACATTAAACTTTCAAACTCAATTTTATCTTATTATTATTATGTTCTATTCTGTATAAATGTAATATTGAGGTTCTAAGATCATACTTTTTTTTTCTCATATGGTGTATCATAAAAAAAAAAGAGCCTTGCTAAAAGATACATGAAATGTTGGATACTGCACTTCTTGTTGTTTTTAAACCCTTTCCTGCATAGAGCAAATCCGCAATAGACAATTTGAAAACATCTTGAAACAAGAGGGCCATAATGGCCCTGGAATCACTCACCTGATTTTTTTTCACTTTAGCTATATAAGCCCCGCCCCCTGGCAGCCATAGTTTCCGACCAATCAACTTGGCTTGAAGGAATCTGATAGAGGGTCACCCTAGGAACATTTCTACAACATTATTTGAAAATCGGCCAGACACTTTTGGAGAAGAAGATTTTTTAAGTTTTCACTATAGCCATATAATGCAAAATAGCCCTGCACACTGGTGGCCATGTTTTTTGACCAATCAACATGGCTTGAAGGAATCTGAAAGTGGGTCATCCAAGGAACATTTCTACAAAATTATTTGAAAATCGGCCTGACACTTTCGGAGAAGAAGATTTTTTAAGTTTTCACTTTAGCCATATAAGGCAAAATAGCCCCGCCCCCCTGGCGGCCGTGTTTTTCGACCAATCAACTTGGCTTGAAGGAATCTGATAGAGGGTCATCCAAAGAACATTTCTACAAAATTATTTGAAAATCGGCCTGACACTTTCAGAGGAGAAGATTTTTTTAAGTTTTCACTATAGCCATATAAGGCAAAATAGCCTCGCCCCCCTGGCGGCCATGTTTTTTTTACCAATCAACACGGCTTGAAGGAATCTAATAGAGGGTCATCCAAGGAGCATTTCTACAAAATTATTTGAAAATCTGCCAACCAGTTTGGGAGAAGAAGATTTTTTAAGTTTTCACTATTGCCATATAAGGCAAAATAGCCCTGCCCACTGGCGGCCATGTTTTTCGACCAATCAACATGGCTTGAAGGAATCTGATAGTGGGTCACTTAAGGAATATTTCTACAAAATTATTTGAAAATCGACCTGACACTTTCGGAGGAGAAGATTTTTTAAGTTTTCACTATAGCCATATAATGCAAAATAACCCCGCCCCCCCCTGGCGGCCATGTTTTTCGACCAATCAACATGGCTTGAAGGAATCTCATAGAGGGTCATCCAAGGAACATTTCTACAAAATTATTTGAAAATCTGCCAACCAGTTTGGGAGAAGAAGAATCTTTTCATTTCGTTGCCATGGAAACCAGAATTCTGCATGGATCCCAAAAATTTGAAGGAAATCTGGTGAGGTCATTGAGAGGATGCTTTCTGTGAAGTTTCATCCCAATTGACCCACTGGTTATTGAGGAGAAGAAGTTGACGCACGACGCACGCCGGACGCCGGACAAAAGGCGATCACAATAACTCACCTTGAGCAAAGCTCAGGTGAGCTAAAAATGTCAGAAATATTCTATATGTGGAAAAGGGTTAATGTTGATAAACCACTTGTAGACACTTTCTGATGCCTCTGCAGCAGACGACTTCTGAAAACATTGTGACAAAAGGAGAAATTGCTCAAAACAAGCAAATTCTCCTTTTACCACAATGTTTTCAACTCTATTTAATAATTAAAAATCTCATTTATGGAGATCTTTCATCAGCAGATTTGTTGTATGTAGGAAAGGGTTAATTCAACTTCACTCCTGGAACTACAATTCACTGGTGGTTTTATTTATTTTTATTTTTACCCATTTACTTTACGTTATTATTTTCTTTTGTAAAGAACGAATTATAATCACATTGCATTTAGTTTGAGAGAAAATTAACACTTTATTAACCCTTTCCGATGACTTTTAAAAACACTGTGGCCAAAGGAGAAATTGTTCATGAAGAGCAATTACACCTTTTGCAACAATGATTTTAACTCTTTACAATTAATTCTACTTTCATTTATAGAAACATTTCATGATTTTACCAAGAGGTTTTCAATGTCATCTGCTGTTGTCTAATGTGGAAAGAGTTAGCAAAAGGTTTATGTTAGAGAACTACTGTCACATTAAATTTGGTAACATTGCCCTGTAAAAGAGACAATGTCTTTCTATTTATTTCATTTTATATAAAAAATGGTAAAAAAGTTTCTTATTATGTCAAACGGAACTGGGAAATTAGTTCAAATTATATATGTTTAGCAGTACAAACGTCAGCTGCTATATCATTATTTCATAATAGTTTGATACAATTTTTTTTCTTTAAACCAACCTATGTAACTTAGGTTCTAAGTGCTGTTGGAGTAAAAAAGTTGTAAAACTAAGGTTTAGAGCTAAAAGACAAAATAAATCATCAAAACATGCTAAAACAGTATTATGGGTTAGGAGACTATAATCATTATACAGAAACAATGGAAAAAGGGGAATGTACAATATAAAGCTACAGAAATTTGATTTATTTGGTTTACACCATTTTCAACCATATTTCAGTTATCTCATGGTGGCAGTGCACTGAATCATATGATCCCTTGGTGACCTTGGCTAAGATACGTGCCTTGCCTAATGGCATTCCACTATGACTGCAGCAAGCGGGGATGACATTTTGGGAGGCCGCAGCAAGCGGGGATGACATTTTGGGAGGCCCCAGTTTTCTTTCCACTTGGGCACAGTGGTTTCTCTAAACCCTTTCCCACATATAGACACTTTCTGACGCCTATGCAGTCTACGTTTTTGAAAACATTGTGGCAAAAAGACAAATTGCTCTTAATGAGCAACTTCCCCCTTTTGCCACAATGATTTCAACTCTATTCAATAATTACTCTTTCTTTGTTTAGTAGAAATGTTCTATATTTTTGCTAAAAGGTTTTCAAAGTTGTCTGCTGCAGATTTGTTGTCTGTGGGAAAGGGTGAACCTTTTCCAAACTATCTGCAGCAGATGACCTTGAAAACTTCTAGTAAAAAATATTGATAATCTCTACAAAAAACATTTGAAATAATTGGAAACATTTTGACAAATGAAGAAATTGCTCATGATGAACAATTTCTCTTTTTGACACATTTCTTTTTTAAAGTTATCTTCTGCAGATTTGTAAATGCGTCAAAATGTTGGAGAGGGTCGAGATAGATGAAGGATATGTAGATTAAAGAAGTCCCAATTGCAATAAACCATGTCCCTTTCTGTTATTTGATACAGAAATGGGTTAACCCCTTTCTCACATACAGCAAATCTGCAGAAGCCAACTCTTTCGAAACATCGTGGGAAATATATGGAAAATCTCTTTCAATGAATTTTATTTTATTTTTAATACAATGTACAGTTGAAAAAATGAAGGCATTGTTGTAAATGGAGAAATTGCTCATTTTAAAGTAATTTCTCCTTTAGCAACAACGTTTTCAAACGTCCTCTCATTCAGATGCAACAAAATGTCTCTCCATGTAGGAAAAGGTTAACCCTTTCCCACATACGACAGATCTGCAGCAGACGACTTTGAACATATTTTGTAAAAAAACCAGAAAATCTCTTTAATTGAATGGAAAACCTATGACTTAAAGTGGAAAACATTGTGGCAAAAGAAGAAATTGCTTGTTTTGAGCAATTTCTGCTTTTGTCACTATGTTTTCAAAAAGCCGTCTGCTGCAGAGGCGTCAGAAAGCGTCTATATGAGGGAAAGGGTTAAGATTACCCATCACCTGACAAGTCTCATATCTAAATCTACAAAAAGTCCACCAAAAATCACACTGCAACCCCCTTCCACCAAAACAAAAACCATAAACATATGGTAACCCCTATAACTTACCTTAGAGCATCAGCATCAGACACTGGCGTGACAGCCCCTGGGGGTGGGGACGGAGGAGCCATAGAGTTTCTGCGGGATCCTTTGGAAGTTGTCTTCCTCTCTGCACTCTTCTTTCTCTCTTTCTCTTTGTCTGCCTTTTTACCATCTTCTTTCTTATCTTTTCCCCCTTTACCTTTTGTAGGTGTTGGATGGTCACCCTTGTCGGGTGTCACTGATTTCTCTTCATCTAGTTCTGACTCTTTTGTCTCTATCACACCGACATTCCTGCGAGCAAAATTTATTATGGCATTAACCCTTTCCCACTTGCAGATTTATTTTGAAGCATCGGCAAAGAGCAATTTGAGCTTTTGTCAAAATGTTTTCCAACTCTATTCAATCATTTCATATTCATGATCCATATTTACGGGTAAATTTTTTCAAAGTTGCCTGCTTCAGATTTGATGTACATGTGAGAAAGAAAGCAATGTGGAGAATGAGAAATTGCTAAAAAAACACTAATTTCTCCTTTTTCCTAAATGATTTCTAAACTTAAAAAATACTAACTTGATTCAAGATTTCAATTTATTTTTTTAAGATGTTAAATGCAATTTCCTGTAGTATTGCATGTATACTATTTGTATACACTCGAAGTAGCCTTACTATAAATAAATCTGGTTGCGTATACAGTATGAGAAAATGAAGTACAACAAATTAGAAAGTGAAGATAAATGAGCATTGGCTAATTTTGAGTACTTTCTGCAACAAAATTTTCTTAAGTCATCTGTTGCCGAGTGTGTAAAGTCATCTATCATTGAAAGAGCTTAACCCTATCCCACATATAGACGCTTTCTGATGCCTCTGCAGTAGACGACTTTTGAAAACATTGTGGCTAAAGGAGAAATTGCTCATTATTTTTAACCCGGTGTTTTCAAAGTTGTTTGCTGCAAATTTATTGTATGTGGATAAGGGTTGCATAATTAACAAGAGTACCGCAAACGGTACATAATACGCCCGTCAGGAACTTCTTTGTAAGTTTCCTCTTTGTTTTGATATATTGTTTGTTTGTAAAAGTTAATAAAGTCGTTCAGGAATAAGTTGTTAAAGAATAATGGGAAACTATGAAAAATGCATAACTCATGCAGAAATTGACAAATATTCTAAGTCCAAAAAGGGGCATTACTCATTCAAAAATTGATGAAATCCGAGGAAATGTGAACTTGATCTTTGACACATGATTACAAAGCCATATACAAAATTTCAGGTCAATAGCTCAAAGTATGTAGGAAAAAAGTGCGGAAAACCAATATTCTAAGTCCAAAAAGGGGCATAACTCATTCAAACATTGACGAAATTCGAGGAAATGTGAACTTGATCTGTGACACTTGATTACAAAGCCATAAACATAATTTCAGCTCAATACATCAAAGCATGTAGAAAAAAAGTGCGGAAAACAAATATTCTAAGTCCAAAAAGGGGCATAACTCATTCAACAAGAAAATGTGTCCATGGAACACGGATGCCCCGGTTGTTAACTATATTTTAAAACAAAACTTTTATCTAAATAAAAAACACAGTCAGTGGTTAATAATATAAAATGTTGATTGTCATTTGTGTGAAGTTTCATAATGATAGGACATCAGGTTCACTAAAATCTAACTTGACTAAAAACTTTAACCTGAGAATGGAATGGACGAACAGACAGACGAACAGACGGACGAACAGTTGGTCCAACCTCAAATTGATACAATTTTTTAAACAATGATATGTTGATTGTCATTTGTGTGAAGTTTCATAATGATAGGACATCAGGTTCACTAAAATCTAACTTGACCAAAAACTTTAACCTGAGAATGGAATGGACGAACAGACAGACGAACAGACGGACGAACAGTTGGTCCAACCTCAAATTGATACAATTTTTTTAACAATGATATGTTGATTATCATTTGTGTGAAGTTTCATAATGATAGGACATCAGGTTCACTAAAATCTAACTTGACCAAAAACTTTAACCTGAGAATGGAATGGACGAACAGACAGACGAACAGACGGACGAACAGTTGGTCCAACCTCAAATTGATACAATTTTTTAAACAATGATATGTTGATTGTCATTTGTGTGAAGTTTCATAATGATAGTACATCAACTTCACTAAAATCTAACTTGACCAAAAACTTTAACCTGAGCGGGACGGACGAACGGACGGACGGACGGACAGACGGACTAACAGACCGGAAAACTATATGCCCCTCATACTTCGTATGCCGGGGCATAAAAATTGGCGAAATCCCAGGAAATATGAACTTGATCTGTGACACATCACTACAAATGCCTAATACACAATTTCAGGTCAATAGCTCAAAGTATGTAAGAAAAAAGTGCGGAAAACCAATATTCTAAGTCCAAAAAGGGGCATAACTCATTCAATAATTGACGAAATCCAAGGAAATGTGAACTTGATCTGTGACTCATGATTACAAAGCCATATACAAAATTTCAGCTCAATAGCTCAAAGTATGTAAGAAAAAAGTGCGGAAAACCCGAATGGACGGAGGGACGGACGGAGGGAGGGACATGACCATACCATAATACGTACCGTTTTTATACATAGATGATTAACTCTTTCCCACATTTAGACGCAATTCAATGCATCTAGAGCTCACTATGTTTGAAAACATAGTGACAAAGGAAGAAATTGGTCATGATGAGCAATTTTGCTTCTTATCACAATGTTTTCAACTCCGTCCACTAATTATACATTCATTTATTGAAAGTTTCCGCATTTTGCCTATATGTTTTCAATGTAGTCTGCTTCAGACTTATTGTATGAGGGAATGATTTAACTGAACTCATATAATGGATACATACGGGTCATCAGGAGATGATGCAATAAAGTTGTATCGTCCACCAAACTCGGACACAGGTGGGGCTCGTCTTTTTACTGGGTAGGGTACCACACTGAAGTTAGCAGGCGGAGGGATTGGAGGACCTTTTGGACCAAGGCCTAAACCATCCAAAACCTGAAAATTAAATAGAGAAATTTAACTGCTTACCTAATGTAATATTTTAAGTCATCTTTTTTGACAACTAATTACAAAAAGGAGAAAAAGAATTGTCTGCCACAGAGGCATCAAAAGTATTGAATAAAGGGTTATTCCTCTTAACCCTTTACCTCATACGACAATTCTGCAGCAGACGACTTTGAACATATTTTGTCAAAACATAGAAAATCTCCATAATTGTATGGATAACCTATGACAAAAAGTGGAAAACATTGTGGCAAAAATAGAAATTGCTCGTTTTGAGAAATTTCTTCTTTTGTCACTATGTTTTCAAAAAGCCGTCTGCTGTAGAGGCGTCAGAATGCATCTTTATGAGGGAAAGGGTTAACTTCATGAACTAATCTGCCTTAAGCTTTAATATTTTAATAATCATGATCAACAAATAATTAATTTTTCGGCTTTATATAGCCTGATGCACTATTCAGTACTGACTATTTTGGTCCAAACTGTTTCTGAAGTAAGTCTACAGCTTTGTTTCTCTGATATAAATAAACAATACATCAAGATTCAATTAATAAAGTGGTAGAGAAATGTAATCAAATTTGATTATCTTCCAATGTTTTAATTTGTAATGTTGCGATTCAACTTTGCACATTTGTACTTTTTTAATGTTTCTTTAAACGACAGTCAGTGGCAGGTTATTAACCCTTTGTCACCTAGAGACGCTTTCTCACACCTCTGCAGCAGATGTCTTTTGAAAACACTGTTGGAAAAAAAAAATTGTCCTAAACAAGCAAATTTTTTCCAACTTTCCTTATTATGTATTTGTCTCTATATCTAAAGGGTATTTAAAATTTGGATACTGTTTATAAATGAAATAATAGGTATTGAATGAAGTTGAATACATTATGGCAAAAAGAGACATTGCTCATTATAAGTAATTTCCTTCTTTGCAACAGTGTTTTCGAAAGTAGTCTGCTGCAAAAGGCATTAGAAAATATCTGAATGTTGGAGAGGGTTTATTTATACAACATTTGGAGAATTGGAAGTACCCTTTAACCCTTTCCCTCATACGACAATTCTGCAGCAGACGACTTTGAACATATTTTGTCAAAACATAGAAAATCTCCATAATTGAATGGATAACCTATGACTAAAAGTGGAAAACATTGTGGCAAAAGGAGAAATTGCACGTTTTGTGCAATTTCTTCTTTTGTCACTATGTTTTCAAAAAGCCGTCTGCTGCAGAGGCGTCCAAAAGCGTTTATATGAGGGAAAGGGTTAACTATAGAGTCAAAAACATAGAAGGGAAAGTTGGAAATTGCTTGTTTAGGACAATTTCACTTCTTTTTCAACAGTATTTTTCAAATGTTGTCTGTAAATAAAGGGTTAATAAACAATATTTTAACCGTCTCCTTCATACAGACGTATTTTTTAAACAATGAGATAGAAGAAATGCTCATCCCACAATGTTTTCAACTATATTCCATCTTAATACTTTCATTTACAGAGATTTGTCATATGTTTTCCAAGTTGTCGCCTGCTGCAGGAAAAGGTTGAAAATGATGTTGTCAAAAACCTACCTCTTCAATAGTGGGCAATTTCCCGGTATCCACCACTTGAGTGCTAACAGGGACCTGTTTATCTATAACTTCTACAACAATGTGTGGTACTCCAACATGATCTTCTTCTTTCTCCATAGATCCATCCACTGTCTCCCCGTCCTCTCCTTCACCAGACTGGGCTGCGGCCTTTGCTGCTTCAGCCTTTAAGTGTTGCAAAACAATAATTTTGTCATAATTAGCAAATTCTCCTTTTGCCATATTGTTTTCAATGGCATTTAATAATTACATTTTCATTTATAGGATACTTTTTCATATTCTTGCTTATTTGCATCAAAAGTCATCTGCTGCAGATTTATCTTATGTGGGAAAGGGTTAACAAGAAAAAATCATTGGAGATTAACATAAGTAAAATATTTATATTCTTAGCCAAAGGGGGCCATAGCTCTAATAGTCCTTACCAAAGGTCCCGGGTTCGAATCCCATGATGAGCGGGTTACGCCTTTGGGATTTTTCCACACAAACGGTGTGAGTTCTGGTTATGTCTCCAGGAAGCAGACATCGAGCGTGATTAATATAAGCTTAAAGCTTGTTTCGCAATTGATGTAAAATAAATAAGTTTAAACTAATACATAGTCCTTAGGCAATCATATAGCAAAACTTGCAGGGAATCATTTTCTGGAAACATTTTAGAAACTTGTTATCACTCATTTCTACAAACCATGCCTTATTCAATATGGCAGCAGATGGAGATACCAAAGGATGGATGAATGGCAAGCCTAAGCCATATCCCTCCACATATAGTGGGATATATAAAGTCAAACAAAGATTCTTACCTCACGGGCCAATCTTTCAGCATTTTCTTTCTCGATTTGTTTCTGTTTCTCTTTCTCTGCCTTTTCTTTGTCATGTTTTTCTGCAGATAGAGAAATAAAAAATGCCTAAATTTTGTATCACAATTTGATATCTTCCTTTAAAGTTTCTGTCAACAACAGAAAATTCCAAAGCTGTAGAACAAATGATTTCGATAAAGCTTAACCCTTTCCAACATATAGACACTTTCTAATGCCTCAGGCAGCAAATGACTTAGGAAATGTTGCGGCAAACCAAGGAATTGTTTAAAATGAGGAATTTCTCCCTTTGCCACAATGTTTTCAACTTCTTTCAGTAAGTAAACCTTAATTTCTAGAGATTTTCCATATGTTTGCCTAAATGTACCGGTATTCAAAGTTGTCTACTGCAGATGTTCTGTATGTTGAAAAGGGTTACCACATACTACAACTCTGCAGCAGTCAACTTTGAAACCATACTGGCAAAAGCAACTATACAATTATGCAAGTTTATTTAAAGAATAGGGATGTGAACATTCCTTTTGCCACAATGTGTTAAAAAATCTTTTACTGCAGATGCATGTGTTAGCAAAATAAGAATAACCTTTTTCTGATAACATGTTTTAAGGAATGCCAACAAACTGTTCCAACGTAAATAAAATATGCAGTCGACGACTTTGAAAACCAAAGAAAATCTGTGTAAGTGAAGGTAAAATTACTGAAAATAGTTGAAAACATTGTGGCTAAGGAGAAATTGCTAATTTTCAGCAAATTCACCTTTTGTCACAATGTTTTCAAAAATCATCTGCTGCATGTATCAGAAAGTGTCTGTATGTTGGAAAGGGTTGAGAATGTTTGCAATCAGCCATTTAATTTATTTCTTATAGCTCCATTCACTTCTTAACACATTTTATTTTGAATTCAAATTATTTTAAATTTTAAAAGAACACGCTGTCTAATAATTTGAACCAATATATATAAACCAATATATATAATAAAAACATACAATGTTATGTTATTTCTAGACTTTCTATTTGAAAAGATCTTGCAAAAATTAATGGATTTAATTATATTTTAAATATCCTTTTTCCCATAATTATTTTTTTACTTTTATAAAATATTTTAATATATAACAAATTTCTTCATTTTTTCACAAAACTATTTCAAAATGTCATCTGCTGCAGAGGCATTAAAGGTTGAATAGTTTGAGACATTTTGACAAAAGAGGAAAACAAATAACAAACTCATAAAACAAATAGATTATCAAAAACTATACAATGACAATAAAGATTCATGAACTATAATATCAGGAAAGATTTATACCCGGTACTGGAGTGACTAAGAGGCGCCGGTTGTTAGTGGCTTGATGTACAACATCAGGACTATCAGTATCTGTGAGTAGGAGAGAGTCAGAGGAAGAGGAGAGTAAGAATTACAAAGACAAGAAAGGAAGATATAGAAACAATAAGAAAGGAGACAAAAGAAGGTAAAGAATATCCCTTTCACACATACACCAGCTATGCAGCTGATGACTTTGAAAGCATATTGGCAAAATATGAACAAATGAACAATATTTATGAATGAAAGTATAATAATTAAATAAAGTTGAAAAGATTATGAGCAATTTCTCCTTTTGCCGGTTAGATCCCCAGCCGGGTCATACCAAAGACTTTAAAAATGGTAGTAATGGCTGCCCTCCTTGGCACTCAGGGTTGCGCAGTTAGTTTTAACACTGACTCGCTGGTGTCAGGGTAAATGGACTAGTAGTACTGGTAACTTACCAAGGAAACGCAGCGTAAAAATCCTAAAACTGGTATCCAATTTTATCCTTTTAGCAAGGTTGCTCAGGCAGATGTTTAACTGCATGTGTAATAATTAAACCTTTTCCTCATATAGATGCTTTCTGACGCCTCTGCAGCAGACATCTTTTGAAAACATTGTGAAAACAAGAGAAATTGGTTGAAAAAAGCAATTTCTCCTTTTGCCGTAATGTTTTAAACTTTTTCAGTAATCAAATTTTCATTTATAGAAATTTTCTGTATTTTTGTCAAGATGTTTTCAAAGTCATCTGCTGCGGATTTGTTGAAGGTGGGAAAGGGTTAAGGTAAGGTAGGTGTTCCTGGAGCAACACTTATAATTATTAGGATTATAATTTCAAAATCAGAAAAATAACAGAAAAAGTCAGAAAAATAACAGAAAAAGAAAAAAAGAAAGAAAAAAAAATATTTCCATCAATTGTTTCGACATTGAAAAATATTGCACCATTGAAATCATCAAAGTATTGAGGGTACTGTTTGATATAAGTAAAACAATAATTAATGAATTGAACTTCACCCTTATCCCACTATACACGCCTTGAAACAACATTGGAGTGATGCTCTGCGAAAAACCAACCTTGAGGCTTTTGTCACCAGCGTAGATCCAGTGGAATCTAGCTTTGCACTATTCGTCAACAAGTCATAGAAGGTTTCAAAAATCTTTTGAAAAACAGTTTCTATTTGGAACCTGTAGCATGAAAGCAGAGGCAGATATTTGTTCACAGTTGTAATTATGACGCTAAGGTTGGCTTTCCTGGTACACCGCTCATTTGCTGTTCCTATACTTGATCATATAATTATACTTGACTCTCTATTCAACATTTGGGGAAAATATAGACCAAGATCAGCCAGCTTCTTTAAGCAGTCAAATCTTGCTCTGTATTGTTGGCTTCCAATCTATCAAATGTTGGCTAATTCTTTTTTTTAAATTCATATGCAAGAAAAATCAAGGGGGGTTACCAGCTGCAGAAATTCATCGGGGTAAGGTTTAACATAAATAATACTATGTAAGAAAAACAAGCACAAATTGAAAATGAAAAAAGAATGCATAACAATGGGGAAATGAAAGGGTATACATGAAAGAAAGAAAGAAATAAGGAAATACCAGAGATTTCAGCAATTACAGAGAGAAGACGGTTACTTGACACATCTACAAAAGATTCAAAATGAACATGATAGTGTTAGCCACAGCACAGAAAAACCTACAGAATTCTCTGATTTCAACAGTTCATATTTCAGGGTGGCCAGTTCACCTAAGCATGCATATTCTTGGATTTCTTGCAGCAGTTCCATACGAAACATTCTTCCTAGGCATCTGTTTTCCTTCACACATTTACAATTTGTTAGCTCATTAGAGCCCAGGTAGCTCAGTCGGTAGCAACGCAGGCTGACAATCCAGGGGTTGTGAGTTTAAATCCCAGCTCGGCCAACATTCTTTCCCACGTTTGACCAATGTCACTGTGACATGCGTTATTCGTCTTTCACCAATGGGTTAACTGTCTATGTGGAAAAGCAGCCAATTGCTTGGAAAGTATGTTGTATGGAGTTCTGGTGTGAGGAAGCCAGGAAACGCATGAGCAGGTGACTGGCCACTATGATCAATTGAAAAATTATTGAAAACAGCATAAAACCCAAATCAAGGGGAAAAAATCAAGCCCATTAGAGGCAGCCAAATGACACTAGTTACATAGACTTTTCTCAGTCATCAGAAATAATGGTGGCCAAGCCAGGATTAAAACTCATAACCTCAAGGTTGATAGCTCTTTGTCTTTACTGACTGAGCTACATGTATATGTTCACACTGTGAAGAATATGGTAAGTCCACATATCCATTATGATGTGATCAGACAGTTTTGATATAAAGAACCTGACCCACAGTTTCCCTGATGAATGCACATTCAAACCTGTAGGATTCGTCATTATGCTAGCAAGATGTAAAAGAGCTTTGAGCAAAGCCATTCTTAAATCCATTTAGGCAAATATGTGTGAAACCAGTAAAAACATCTAAGGGAAGTACATGTATATCTATTGAATAGTGTTGAAAACATTTCAGCCACATCTGCTGGGGATGTCTTATGAAAACATTGTGGCAAAAGGAGAAATTGCTCATAATGAGCAATTTCTCCTTTTATCACAATGTTTTCAGTTCTGTTCCATAATTAACTTTTCCTTGTTATTGTCTCAACGTTTTCAAATTTGTTTGCTGCAGATTTGTTGTATGTGGTGAATGTTAAATGTGCCAACCACTTGGCCATAAAAACCCCATCTATAGAAAAAGGTCTGCAAACTTACTACTTAAAAAAAAAAATCTTGCTTATTTTAATAGATTTCATAATATACAATCACCACTGTGACGTTGTTGGTACTGTGAATTTGACAATGGATTTATACTACAATATGTAATATACCTGATTCATGATCTTCTACGAAAATATCAAACCGTAAAAACATTAATATATATCCATATTTTTGAAAAGTCAATGAATAAATTAGAGAAATTTTGCAAAAAGAATATGTTTGGAGAGAACCATGTTAAAAAAATCATCGACCCTAACCCAATTGCAGACAACTTTTGCCACAATGTTTTCAATGCAATGAACTTTTTACACTTTCATCTATAGAGAATTTCCATACTTTTGGTAAGTTTTTTTCTTCAAATTTGTCTACTGCAGATTTGTTGTAGATGGGAAAGGCTTAATTATAATAAAACCAATAGCGTTTAAAAATGTAATACTTTTTCCCCCAAATGTTCATTATTTAAACAAAGCTCTACGTACATGTACTAATAGGATCCAGGGAAAAAAGTATGAGTAACAAAAACAAAGAATTTAAAAAAGAGAATTACATTCTTAGCAAAAAAATCTCAAAATACAAAGAAGTATAAAAACAATTCTGGTTTACACATACAAATATTAAAATTAATAGCCTTTTAAAGAAATGTAAAATAGCCAGATCCAATTCAAACAAATAAAATGTACTAGATAGCAAAATAATGTACCATTAGATTGTGGAAGACTGGAAAGCTTACGAGATGCTTTGTCCGTAACTGGGTCTACACCTGTTGAAAACCATTCAGAGAATAGAAAGATAGAGAGAGATAAAAGATAGAGATATACAACACCAATTTGTAAAACATTGTATTGATGATATGAATTGTCAACCAGAAAAACCATCCTTAGGATGTGTAGGTTAGTGTAGATTAACCTTTCCCCACATAAATATGCTTTCCGACACCTCTGCAGCAGACCACTTTTGAAAACATTGTGGCAAGAGGATAAATTGCTCATAATGAGCAATTTTTTCCATTAGCCAAACTGTTTTTAACTCTTTTCAATTATTAACTATTATACTTTCATTTATAATAGTAATACATTTATTTATAGAGATTTTCCATATTTTTGTCTAGAGATTTTCAAATTTGTCTACTGCAGATTTATTGTAAGTAAGTGGGAAAGGGTTGTCTATTTGACTATGAAACAATTCAAATTATCATTCATTTCAAGAAATTTTAAAAGTTTTTATCACTAATTAGTGAACAGTTCAGATTCAGGTTACACTAGGCGATCTGGTTCTTCACTTTGCGCAAATGCCCTAAGGTTGATTTTCCTGGAGCAATGCTCATACACACTATATTTGCTATATTTAACCCATTCTGATGCATCTGCAGCAGACAACTTTTGAAAACATTGTGACAAATGGAGAAATTGCTCAAAACGAGCAATTTCTCCTTTTGCCACAACGTTTTCCATAGTTTTGAGAAGACATTTTTAAAATTGTCTGCTGCAGATTTGTTTTATGTGGAAAAGGGTTAAAAAGTGTACAAAAAGGAATTTATACATCATCCTGGTTATTGTGCAAGACACTCCTAGTATTTTGCAGTATTTTCAAGAAATTTTGCAGGGCAGCATAGCCTTCCTGTGTAGGGCTGTGATAGTAAATCAAAATGTAGAGGTTGATAAAACTCTACTCATTCTAATGACAGAGTGACAACATAATCTCTTGAGAAGTAGTCCTGTGGCACTTTAATTAATCTGTACCCTCATACAACATATCTGTTGCAGACGACTTTGACATCAATGATGCAAAATCTCTATAAATCATAGTATAATTACTGAAAAAAGTTGAAATCATTGTGGCAAAAGGAGAAATTGCTTGTTTTGAGTTTTGCTGCAGATGCGTCAGAATGTGTCTACAAATGGGAAAAAGTTAACCCGTACTCACATACAGACAAATTTTGACCGATCTGCAGCGGACGACTTTTAAAAACACTGCGACGAAAGGAGTTATTGCTTACGATAAGCAATTTCTGTCTTTGGCCAATGTTTTCATCCCTATTCAGAGATTATACTTTCATTTATCCCGAGTTCCAGCAGGTTGGTCTATGTCTTCTACAGATTTGTTGTTTATGGCAAAGGGTTAATAAAACATTTAAAATTTTGAATTTGAAATACTTTTAGCCGGTCACCAACAGGCCCATTAACCCTTTCCCACATACAGCAAATCAGCAGCAGATGACTTTGAAAACATGCAGACACATACAAGGAATATCTCTACAAATAAGTCTGGCAATAGAAGAAATTGCTCATCATGAGGAATTTCTACTTTTGCCACTGTGTTTTCAAATGTCGTCTGCTGCAGAAATGTCAGAAAGCATCTGTACGAGGGAAAGGGTTAACAATGTTGATCTATGATAATAACAAAAGAAACAGAAAAATACTGACATGCTTAACAGTAAAGTGAAAACTATTCTATTACCCTTTCCAACATGCAGATACATTTTGAGGCATTTTTGAAAATATTGTGGCAAAACAGGAAATAGCTTGTAATGAGCAGATAAATACAAAAAATAATCAGGAGAAAATGTTAAATGTCTTATTTCAAATCACTACTAATTGAAAACATTCTGCAGAACGAATTGGAAATTCTGATCAATTGATAGTTCTTTTGTGTGAAACTTTTGTTTTACCTATAATTGATTCAAAATCAATTACTATTGAAACATCAAAAGATATATCTTCAAAGGAAAGCTTTAGGATACGGATGGTTTAACTCTTTCCCATATACAACAAATCTGTAGCAGACAACTTTGAAAATATTGGCAAAAATATATCTCTGTAAATGAAAATATAATAATTGAATAGAGATGAAAACATTGTGGCAAAAGGAGAAATTGCTCAGTATAAGCAATTTCTCCTTTTGTCACAATGTTTTCAGAAGTATATATTGCAGAGGTTTCAAAATGTTTCTGTATGAAGGAAAGGATTAATTGTTTATCTGATAAACAACAATGTGTCGAAAAATAAAAGGTCTCAATTCTCATTTTGTTCTGTTTCCATCAACACTTTCAAAAGATTTCTGTTGTAGAGGCATCAAATGTCATCTGTATGAGGTAGAAAGAGTTAACATGGAAATAAGAAGACAAAACAACCCTGAAAACACAACATCAAAGTGCTTCAATACTCATCAGCATGGGACCTACCTTTGCCCTTTGCCTTTTTACCCGACGGTGGGTGCTGCATGTGACCATCTTCATCGGACTTCTCCGATGGAGTACGAGGACGTTTTATTGACAGGGTCGTTCTATCCCAGAATTCAACCATCTCCGAAATGTCTTTCTGATTGGCTTCAAATGTTCTAAATCTGGAACATAAATTGAATGAGATAGATTACTTTACATCTTCTATACTATGTTGAAATTTCTGTTCGACTGGAAACATTTTCTTTAGATTCCGCATTTAGCCCAAGCAACTGTGGTAACATGCCAGAGTAACTATAACAACCTCTGAGTATTAAAGAAACATGCTAAAAGAAGAATTTGCACATAATGAATGTTTTATGTTTTTATACCTTTTCCCATTAAAATTAGACAGACGAAAGGAGAAATTGCTCATGATGTCACAATATTTCAAAAAAATCTTCTGTTGCAGAGGCATCAGAAACCATCAGTCTGTAAGTGGGGAAAAATTATGGGTTATGTCATCACTCAATGACTACTTTATTCTAATTAATTAAAATAAGAAATATCACAGCAACAAACATAACGTTAGAAGGTATATCACAGACATAAGTATGTAGCCTCCTATATATAAACGCTACAACGAAAATACATCAACAATGCTTTCATGTTTTACTTACCTTTGCACCAATAAGAGTTCAGCCTCTTTCACAGGGTCCCTGACCATTTCCTCCGGTTGAAGAGTATCACCGTCCTTGGAACCTTTATCTTTACCTTTTTCTTTACCGTCTTTACCTTTCTTGCCTTTACTGTGAAAATAAATTAACATAAATTAACAAGGGTGTGTCATTCATGTGTTAGCTATCAATAAGTTGCTGTCTAACAAACTGACAGAGAAAAAACCAATTTCCCACATATACACACTTTCTGACGCCTATGAAGCAGATGACTAATGAAAATATTGTAACAAAAGGAGAAATTGCTCATTATGCTCATAATGAGCAATTACTTCTTTTGCCACAACGTTTTCAACTCTTTTTTATAAATAATGATACTATCATTTATAGAAGAGTTTTTTATTTTTAAAGTCGTCTGCTGCAGATGTGTTGCATGTGGGAAACGGCTAACCAAAAAGTGTCAAGGCAGTCAATACAAAACCGAACGAGTCCAGCACAGCCAGCAAGACAGGCCCATGAAAGCTGTGTCCTCTTTTTGTGTTTGTCCACTTTAAGTTAAGCGTTTTCCACATAAAAATAAATCTACAGCAGACAACTTTAAAAACATCTTTGAGAAAAATATGAAAACTCTTTGCAAAGGAAAGTATAATTATTAAACAGAGATGGAAAGATTTCGGTAAAAGGAGAAATCGAGAAATTTCCCTCCTTGCCAAAAAGTTGTCTGCTGCAGAGGCGTCAGAATGTGTATATATGAGGTAAAGTTGTCTGCTGCAGAGGTGTCAGAATGTGTATATATGAGGTAAAGTTGTCTGCTGCAGAGGTGTCAGAATGTGTATATATGAGGTAAAGTTGTCTGCTGCAGAGGTGTCAGAATGTGTATATATGAGGTAAAGTTGTCTGCTGCAGAGGTGTCAGAATGTGTATATATGAGGTAAAGTTGTCTGCTGCAGAGGCGTCAGAATGTGTATATATGAGGTAAAGTTGTCTGCTGCAGAGGCGTCAGAATGTGTATATATGAGGTAAAGTTGTCTGCTGCAGAGGTGTCAGAATGTGTATATATGAGGCAAAGTTGTCTGCTGCAGAGGTGTCAGAATGTGTATATATGAGGTAAAGTTGTCTGCTGCAGAGGTGTCAGAATGTGTATATATGAGGTAAAGTTGTCTGCTGCAGAGGTGTCAGAATGTGTATATATGAGGTAAAGTTGTCTGCTGCAGAGGTGTCAGAATGTGTATATATGAGGTAAAGTTGTCTGCTGCAGAGGCGTCAGAATGTGTATATATGAGGTAAAGTTGTCTGCTGCAGAGGTGTCAGAATGTGTATATATGAGGTAAAGTTGTCTGCTGCAGAGGTGTCAGAATGTGTATATATGAGGTAAAGTTGTCTGCTGCAGAGGTGTCAGAATGTGTATATATGAGGTAAAGTTGTCTGCTGCAGAGGTGTCAGAATGTGTATATATGAGGTAAAGTTGTCCGCTGCAGAGGTGTCAGAATGTGTATATATGAGGTAAAGTTGTCTGCTGCAGAGGTGTCAGAATGTGTATATATGAGGTAAAGTTGTCCGCTGCAGAGGTGTCAGAATGTGTATATATGAGGTAAAGTTGTCTGCTGCAGAGGTGTCAGAATGTGTATATATGAGGTAAAGTTGTCTGCTGCAGAGGTGTCAGAATGTGTATATATGAGGTAAAGGGTTAACCCTTATCCTGCTAAATTTCTGCAACTAGTATCATCCTTACGTTTTTAAAAAGCTATTGTATATGAATGGAGAAATATTTACTTAAATTCACTAAATGACTTTTAATCAATGTAGACTGCACAAATGTGCAAAAGACGTAGGTCAAATATGCTGAATACCGTTTTTCATGCGGCAATGTCCATATTATGTATGTTAATGTTAAGATGTCGTATCTATGAAATATTCATTGACTGGATGATAAAACCGTAAGATTCTGATGAGACTGTGTAAACCATTTTCCCACTTGTAGATGCTTTCTGACGCATCTGTAGCAGACGACATTTGAAAAGATTGTGTCAAAATATTGTTTTCTTCTTTTTCCATGCAGTTTTCAACTGTGACCAATAACTACTATTTATTGAGATTTTTCATATATTTGTTTACATGTTTTCAAAGTTGTCTGCTGCAATTTTGTTGTATGTTGGAAAGGATAAAGGCAGAGACAGATTTAGGTCTCGGCCACATGAAAAATTGTGAAAGCCACATTCAGCGATGGAAAGGCTCAAATAATCCCAATACATGCAAATCAAGACAAGACTAGGTCTATAAAATACATACTCTTTATCGGCAGCTGTCTGACTGTCACTTTTCTCCGTCTGGTGAGACTCC
The DNA here is from genome assembly GCA_031761405.1 of Serripes groenlandicus. Lineage (NCBI taxonomy): Eukaryota > Metazoa > Mollusca > Bivalvia > Cardiida > Cardiidae > Serripes > Serripes groenlandicus. Next base: position 46,481,371 of record JASEVX010000010.1, on the reverse strand, counting down.
GGTCTCTCCGTGTTCGATCCAGTCTTACTGACAGTGTGGTCCACATCGTGTTTACCGGGCACTTTGAACTTCTCTTGGCTCATAGAAGTACCTTTACCGGCTGCCTGGCTCTTCTTGCCATCTTTGGCGGGCTCCTCTTTGGCATCCTTGGCACCACCTTTCTTGCCCTTCTTGGATTTTCTACATGAGTCAAAAGCAAAAATGTGTGTAAAAATACATGTAGTTTGAATATTAAACCCTTACTATGAACACACCTTAAGACAAATTGCAAAAGTTCACTCTCTCTCAAGTGCATACAACTTTTAAAAAATCTTGTAGCCATAGGATCAATTACTCCTTTAACCACAATGTTTTCAACTTTGTTCAGTATTTTTTTTTATGTCTATATCATTTTCAACGTCGCCTGCTGCAGATTTTGTGTATGTGGGAAAGGGTTAAAACAGTGCAACATGACTGAACTTTACCAGTACAATGTAATTAAAATCATGTGAAATAGTAATGTCACAAAGAAATTGGGTTGTTGCATAAGCACCCCATCATAACTGAAATATGGATATGAATTGCCTTTGTCCCAACAATGCAGCATTAAATGCAGCATTAAATTCTTTATTTGGTATAGTTCTAAAAGTCAATGACATAATTTTACTTTGGAATTTAGCTAGTTCAACAAAATTGTAAATGCAGAAACAAAAAATAATATATAATGAAACCTAAAAAATAACTATTTTCAACATACAAAAAGTTGAAAGCATCTAGGCTATATGGAAAATCTCAACGAATGAAAGTATTATTATGGAATAGAATTTAAAACAGTGTAAGAGCAATTTCTCCTTTTGGCACGATGGCTTTAAAAGCAATGTCTCATGATGCACCCTTTCCCTCATATAGACGCTTTCTGACGCCTCTGCAGCAGACAGCTTTTTAAAAACATAGTGACAAAAGAAGAAATTGCACAAAACGTGCAATTTCTCCTTTTGCCACAATGTTTTCCACTTTTTGTCATAGGTTATCCATTGAATTATGGAGATTTTCTATGTTTTGACAAAATACGTTCAAAGTCTTCTGCTGCAGAATTGTCGTATGAGGGAAAGGGTTAAATGCAGGAATTGGATAACACAAGTCCTTTGTAACACCATGTAAATCATACATAGAGAATATGAAGTAAGCAATGGGTCATACTTCATTTCTTCTTTCAATCTTTCCTCCTCTTCTTCCCTTTCTCTTTCAATTCTTTCCAATTCGTCTTTCGCTTCTTTTTCTCTGTAATATACAAGAAGGTTATCAATGTTATTCTGGAAAGGTTATTTTGAATTAAACACATTATCTGTATCAAAAACACATAATTTACATTTTGAAGGATTTGTGAGAAGAGATCTTAGGACATGTGAGTCATGCTGCTGTATAACCAACCTTTAAGCATTTGCACCCAGGGTAGATTCAGATCATGCTGCACATCCAAACAGTCTGATCGAAATCTGCACTGTTCGGCAATTAGTCAGAGAAACTTTCATGGAACTTCAAACAACCTCATTAACTTCGGATGGCATAGGTGCTTGGCTGATCTTAATCTGTACTTTGTCACAAGAACTCGAATGTTGGTTTGTCTGTGTCAAGACTCACATAAACCCTTTCCCACATAAAGATGCCTTCTGACACCTCTGCAGCAGACTACTTTTGAAAACATTTTTGTAAAAGGAGAAATTGCTCAGCATAAGCATTTTCACCTTTTGCCACAACTTTTAACAATTTTAATCAATATAATAAGTGTTCTTTTATTTATAGAATTTCCATATTTTTGGCTAAATGTTTTAACAGTTGTCTGCCGCAGGATTGTTGTTTGTCGGAAAGGGTAAAAAAATGTCTTTACACAGGATAAGAACTCTGATTGACCTTTTTACTAGTGATGCTGTTTTGTTGTCTGCATTGAAATTATCTGAGGTAAAACATATCACATATTTATAATAGTGTCAACAAATAAAATTATCTATAAAGTAATGATACAAAAAATTCCTCTTTTAGTTTAAACATATTTATTTAACATGGATAGCGAATCAAGCTTTTAACTTAAAAATCAGTAAGGGTTGATGTCTGCTTCCTGGATACTTAACCAGTACTCACGTCATTTTGTGTGGAAAAAACCCACGTCAGAACCCACAAATTACGGGATTCAAAACCTTTCAAACGAAATAAATACATTCATGTCCTTATTCACGAAAATATAGTATCATAACTCCAGAGAGAATTATATCCATTAAAAACAGGTGTATCTTTAAACTGAATTATCAGACATATATTAACATATGACCTTATGAATGGTGTAGCCATAAGCAATGTTTTTTTTAAAACTATCATTAAAATTCTGTTTCACCATAATCTCTGAAAGCACATAATTAAGAAGCCAGACATTAATCAACACAAACGAATTTAGAATCTGTGAACGATAACACACTGGACAGGCAGATGTCGTAATGAGTAAAATGTTATTCATCAACAAGTACAAAAATGGTATTTTTTTCAGACTGATTTAAACGGCAGAGGACTAATGAATGATTCTGTGGAAATGTTTTATTACTTTGTGTTTAACCTTTTCCCACATACAACAAATCTAAAACAGACGACTTTGAAAACATAGTGACAAAAACCTGAAAAATCTCAATAAAAGATAGCTTAATTGTTAAATAAAGTTGAAAACATTGTGGCCGAAGGAGAAATTGCTCATCACAAGCAATTTCTAAGTGCATCTGCAGATGGGAAAGGGTTAAAGGAAGACACAGCAGGTAATTTTGAACATGAATTAGTCTGAGACATGCTTTTAGAAGCCAATGTAGTGTTATTTCTGCCATGCAATCAATGGCTCGGTAAAATTGGTAAAAACATTTGAAGTACTTTCTCCTTCTTGGTAGCCGACCCCATCGTCTGAAAATTTTAAAAAATAGATCCATCCAAAATATTAAATATTTCCATCTATAATTTATTATGTAATTTAAATATCAAGGTTTATTTATGAAAACATAAACACTGCTTGCGAAAAAATATTCAATGTTTTAAAATTTACCTCCAGATGTAGAGTAAATAATGGATATAATGAGAAAATCAAAGCCAATATGTTTATGCTGATATGTTTCAGAACTAAAATGTGACAAGACAAGATGACCAGATGTTTTTGAATGTGAAAAAAGTGTTTGTATGATATTGCAATGACAGCACAGAAATGTGTATGATCATGTTTGAAAACAGTAACATGGGAAATTAACTCTTTTCCACATACAGTCTGCTGTAGACGACTTTGAAAATATCTATGCAAATATAAGGAAAATTTCTATAAATTAAAGTATTTTAACCCTTTCCCCCATATAGACGCTTTCTGAAGCCTCTGCAGCAGACAGCTTTTTGAAAACATAGTGACAAAAGAATAAATTGCACAAAACAAGCAATTTCTCCTTTTGCCACAATGTTTTCAACTTTTAGTCATAGGTTATCCATTCAATTAAAGAGATTTTCTATTATTTGACAAATTATGTTCAAAGTTGTCTGCTGCAGAATTGTCGTATAAGGGAAAGGGTTAATAAAAGAGTAGAACCCTGTGTGGGAAGAGAAGAAATTGCTCATTATTAGTCATTTCTTCTTTTGCCAAATCTTTTCAAAAGACGTCTGCTGGTGATACATAACATCTGTCTGCATTATGGGAATGGGCTAAAAGTCACGTCAAAAATATGATAGCAAATATTGATAGAAGAGCAAAAAAATGTGAAGTGATCAAATCGAGGGCTTGGCGTGAAACGGTTGTAACTAAAAACCTATTTTGAAAACCCTGGTTTAGGGGCAATTTTGACCCCTTTGTAAACAATGCAAATTTAGGTGCCATTGCTCAGAACGAGCAATGGCACCTAAATTTCCATTGTTTACCAAGAAAAATGATTTAACGCTTATAAAGACTTTATGGCGAGGTGATTAACCTTGGTAAAAAAATATCAATTTTAGTTACAACCGTTTCACGCCAAGCCCTCGAAATGTGCTTGCAATGACTTGTTTTTAGCCATTGTGTGGTCTTAGCAAAAGAGCATGAATGATGGTCATGACAATTTCTTAAAAAATTCAAAATATTTTAAAAAGTAACAATACTAACATACATACATAGACTCTGGTGAGACTTTGAAAATGCGCAGGTTTCACCCGAGTCTTAAGTATTCACAGATGCAACGAAACCCCGCTAACATTTATTTCTAACATGAAAATATGAACACATGATACAGATAAGATGTGTTGCTGCACACAAACAAGCCATTTGTTAAGCAAGAAAAACAGGTACCAGAATTAAAACATGTATAAATTGACTGCTAACAAATCTATCAGCATTACAGGGAATTTATTATGCTCTGAACATTAATGTCAACAGTCGCAACAGTCAGTTCACCACCAAATCATGTGTTTCCTACCTATGTCACACAATCAACATTACAAACTTTCCCAAACTGTTGGTAAATTGATTGGAGTTTAACACCATATTCAACCGTATTTCATTTATATCAAGACAGGTTCACCAAACCATGTGTTTTCCTGGCCCTCTCACCCAAGTACTCCAAACAACATTCTTCCCAGGCAACTGACTTCTTTCCCAAATACACTCTTTGTCCATTGAAAGATGACAAATGACACTTATGGGAAACAACGAATGGGCAAGCAGAGGTCCAGATAAGGAGTAGTATACAGCTCTTTCCCCCACAATATCTCTCTTATCCTTCAACCAAACCCTATGATGCGGGTACCAACATCATAGGGTAAAAGGGTTAAAATAAGGATTTTAGAATGTAAAAAACTCCAATTATCTAGAGCTCTGGGCAAGAGCTGAATCAATCTCATGACCCCTTAATAGATAGGCTTGAGTATTACCAACTTAGCAAATGCAGCTAGTGGAACTGAACGAAACTGTTCTTTATGACCTGAGTAAAAAATCTGAACAAATGTTGGAACAGTCAGAAACTAAATCCACCACCCCTGGACTGACTGATCTTATTGATTACCAGCTGAGATCAACGGAAAATGTCTGAAGATGAAATATATGTTACAACCCAGTACAATGGAGTACATTTTTAACACTTATTAAACAGTTAAGTTTATTAAACATAGTAGTAATTTTTCATTCCTGTTAGCTAGATACTCACATATTTTGGCTGGAAGAAAATCAGAATATCTTTTCTTCATAATTTTGCAACAATTAAAAGGTAATATAGGTTTTGAATTATTCTTTTGAAATTAGGGTATCAACTTTCCTCCATGTTTCATTCTCGGAAATAAACAAATTATATTGTTAACTAAATTTGACGATAATGTCTCATTCAATTAGAAAAATACTGTAGACCAAAGTGCATCTTTGACCAACAAGAAAGTTCTAATACAGCACTCGAACTTGATTTTCAGTTTTGATGAACAATCTTCAAGACTTCCGTAACTTAACTGTTAAGAGAACAAACAATTGAACCCTTTCACACAGTCATACAGACGTATTTTTGACAAATCTGCAGCAGATGACTTTTGAAGACATTGTGACCAAAAATATAAATTGCTCAGATGAAGCAATTTCTCTTTAAATAAAATGTTTTCAAATTGTTCAAAATGTTACTTTCGTATAATTAAATAGATTTTTTATAATTTCACAGAGACATTTTTTTAAGTCTTCTGCTGCAGATTTGTTGTGTGTGGGAAAGGGTTAGACAACAATATGAGTCAAACCACAAGAGGATCGACCTTTGGTTGTTTTGAAAGTCTATTGATTAATTGATTGATTGGGGTTTAATGCCATTTTCAACAAATTTTCAGTCATATCACGGTGGCCAGTTCACCTTCTCATGTGTTTCCTGGCTTTCTCATACCAGTACTCCACACAACAGACTTTCAAAGCATCTGGCTGGTTTTCAACATAGACTGGTAGCCCATTGGTGAAAGACGAATGACGCTTATCACAGTGACTTTTGTTGAATGTCGAAGAATGTAGCGGAAGTACAATCTTGTATTTTCAGTGTTTGGTCATAACCAGTCTCCAGAAGATTCTAGGATGCTTGTATGGTTAGATCATAATAACATAGAAATCAGACAAAAATATGTCGCTCTATGTATATTGGATCTGACAACACCTCATAAAAGGTCATTTCGAATTGACACTATACACTAAATAAAATATTCATAAGCAGGCGATCAATTTTTTGTCCAATGAAATCTTACGATACAACCAGCACTTGGTTCTATACAATGGGAACACTCTACAATCACCGCTTCTCTATCTCATTATGTATTTGGGTTATCTCTCCTGTTTTAAACCTTATGATTTTGTAGGTGCCCTGTATGGGGCAGTCATCAGATCTTTATACATAGCGAAGTTAAGGTCTGGTTTTGATGAGATTGACTAGATTATAAACAGAGATCTGATCACACTGAGTCGAGGTGCTGGTTAATGAGGATCTATGCTTGTCTCAAAGTCCCAAAGGTCCATTTTTGTGTGTGGCATGGCACATATTTTTTTAACATTCAAAGTTGAGCTTGAACATAACATGTGTAATCCTTTCCTTGTTCTGTTACCCTTTGCCACGTACAACAAGTTTGTAGCAGACAACTTTAAAAACATGGTGGTAAAGATATGGAAAATCTCTATAAATGAATGTTGAGTTATTTAAAAGAATTGAAAAACATTGTGGCAAAAGTAGAAATTGCTTGTTTTGCACAATTTCTCCTTTAGCCTTAATGTTTTCAAAAGTCGACCACTGCAGATGGAAAAAGTTTATCCAGAACTTATACTATTTCTTGTACACACATGATATTTATTTATCCTCTACCCTTTCTCACATACAGACGTTTGTTCATGTCTCTGCAGCTGATGATGTTTGGAAATATTGTCGCAAAAGGAATAACTTGTACTTGCTCATTACTTGTAATTTCTCTTTATAAAGAGTTTTCATATTTTACATAGATGTTTTCTATCTCCACTGTTGCAGATTTGTTGTATGTGAGAATGGGTTAATATAATTGTAATGCGAGTCAAAAGACAAACTGTACATTATAACCATAAAACCTGTAGCAATTTGGAATAACTTTAAAAAAAAAAGTAATTGCAGTTCATGAAATGCTGCCAATCATAACTAGAACTGTCACTATAGGTACCTTGCTATTTCTGTAAAATGCCTTTATATTGAAATGAAAATGGTAAAGTCCACATATTTTGAATGAAGAAGTTTGTTCTGAAAAGTGCAAGAAATAGTAAAAAATTCTACAAGAGATAGCATTATATGATCCGAAATTCACATGTGTCTACATGGTAACTATCTTAATCATGTTTTGTTTAATCAACATAATTATCACTAATGACTTCAATAAGAGCTTTGCTTGATGAAATTCATTCAATGAATTTAATCCCAAAGTGATTCTTCCATATGACACAATGTCAAGGGAAGATTACTCTAGGAATTCGGAACATATTTTACCTCAAAGTTTGTCTTGCTTATTTACGATACATGGTTATGAAGTTGGCCATATTACTTTAATATATTTGAAAATTCAAAGTAGTTTTCTCATCAAAGTTCTTGTCAAAATGCATACCAACTGACTAATCAATAGACAGATAGTAATTGTGATTCCTGTAAACACTAACAAACTTTAACCCTTTCCCATATACAGGCACTTTCTGATGCTTCTGCATCAGACATATTTTGAAAACATTGTGGTAAAAGGGGAAATTGCTCATAATGAGCAATTTCTCTTTTGCCACAATGTTTTCATCTCTGTTCAATAATTGTACTTTTGTTGATATAGTTGTTTGAAAGTCGTCTGCTACAGTTTGTGGTAAGTTGGAAACAGTAAAAGAACGGAGGGCATAATTTCAGGAACAATACTGTCCAATGTTTTCATAATTTAACTGGTTGGATACATTGTAAAGGAAAGGATTAAACAAAGCATTTTATTAAGTGGTAATAAATAATAATGTACCATACATGTATGGCAAATGTCAAAAACCAAGTATGTTTTGGCAAAAGAATAAAATGAAATTAAAATGTGTCAATGCATAAATACTCACATAATAATGCTGTAATGATATGTTGTTGTTTTATATAGAGAATGGGGATCTTTAAACAAAGATACACTGAGTTTCCAAACAACATTGATTCAAATTGATCTCTCGAAGTAAGTAAAAAATAGTCCTTATATTCAATTTATGCCTGCAAATTCAGGCAGCATGGAATTCTTAAATTCATTGAAATCGAAATAAAAATCAATCAATTAAATCACAGAAAGAGAACTTACTTATAATAAATAATAACTCCTTTTCTCATATATCTAAAAAAAAATTTGTCTCTGAAAAAAAGTGTTTATGCCTATCATGCACACTTTTCTTCAAATATTTTAAATTTGACAAAATGCTAACAACAAACACTGCAGAGTTCCTGCAGAAACATTCCTAAATAAAAATGTAGCATTTGGAAAATGGCATGTATAAATTTGATACAATATTGACAACTTTATACAACAAAAAGGCCATGATGGCCAGGGATCTCTCACCCGAGTCATGCAATGTGATTAGTCACATTAACTCATTTTGATGTCAGATAAGCTGATACAAGAGGCCCATGAGGACCAGTATAGCTCCAATGCCACAGAGCGAAATAACCCACACCTTATGTTGTTTTTCTTTTGTCAAGTTAATAAGACTTAGAAGGTTACCAAAGAAATGTTTATGTACCAGTTAGTTTTTCAACATCAGACATTAATTTACTAAGGAAATTATTTTCTTAATCTTACACTTAAGGTATAAAGGGTAAAACATCCCCACCCGTGTTGGCAAGCTTTTTGCCCAATGAACATGGCTTGAAGGAATCAGGTAGAGGGTCACTCAATGAACATTATTTGAAAAACAGTCAGATTGTGTAAAAAAAAAAGTCATCTATAGCCATATAATACAAAATAGCCTTGAAGGAATCTTATAAGAGGGCCAAAGGCACCCGAGGAACATTTCCACAAACTTATTTGGAAATCAGCCAGATACTTTCGGAGGAGAAGATTTTCAAAGTTTTCACTATAGCCATGTAATAAAAAAAACTGCCCAGCCCAAATCACCATGGCTTGAAGGAATCTAATAGAGGGTAAACCAGTTCTACACAATTATTTGAACATCTGTCAATTTTTTTTCAAAGTTATTTTTCTTTTGTTTGCCATGGAAACTAGAACTCTGCATAGATAAAAAATAATTGAAGGAATTTTGGTAAGGACATTAAAGACGATACTTTTTGTGAAACTTGTCTCATCCCATTTGAACCAATGGTTTCGGAGAAGATATTGCCGGCCAAAGGGGGATCAAAATAACTCACCATGAGCAATTCAGGAAGTTACTCCTTCAAAAAGAAATCTTCTTTTACCCACAATATTTTCTAAATTTATGTGCAAATGTTGCATTAAGTCATCTTTATAAGATAAAGAATTAATACTCATCATCCTATACATGTATGAACAAATGAAATAGTTAAATTTTTGTATTGTTTAAACCTCAGTTTTATGGCGTTTCTAAAGTATATCTATACATGTATTGACAACAATCTTAAAGACACTAGATTTACAAATTGGTGATTGACAGTCATACATTATACCTTTGAGTAGCCGCAACTAGTTGTTTTTCAACTCTTCTAAAAAAATTGTTTTTGTTATAGTTTACTATTATACCCATACTATAACCCTTTCCCTTATACAGACACTTTCTGATGCCTCTGCAGCAGACGACATTTGAAAACAGTGTGGCAAAAGGAGAAATTGCTCATCAACAGCAATTTCACCATTTACCACACTGTTTTCAACTATATGCAGTAATTATAATCTTTCATTTCTAGAGATTTATGTACATTTTTACCTAGATAAAAGTCATCTGCTACAGATTTGTTGTATGTGGGAAAGGGTTAAAACATTTTCCATTTTATAGAATAGTCTTCTACTTTTAATCCTTTCCCACATAAAAACAAGTCTGCAGCGAACGACTTTGAAAACATCTTAGCAAAAACATGGATTTCTTTTTTATATAATATGTTAAGTTATAATTACTGGAAAGTTAAAAATATTGTGGTAAAATGAGAATGCACCAGAAAGAGTCTGTGAATTGGAAAGGGTTAAAAAACATTCAGTTAAACAATTTTTTCATCTATAAATTTGAAACTTTTCTTTTCTTCTTACTCCTCTTCCCACATTACATGTACTTAAAAAACCCAGAGTTGTCAAGGTAAGGTATGTTTCAGTAAGTAGTGAGTAATAATTTGCTATTTACCTTGTATTTGATTTCAATGAATTTTAAGTTAATTAGGAAAATAGGCTCTGTTTTCAAGATTCTAACAGGAGTCAAGGCGCCATCTAATGTTCTAATGAATATCGCATTTTACCTGTTCACGATCAATTTAGAGTTTCAGTGTACTGTCAGAAAGAAGAAATACCATAACCCGATTTTGTATCTAGGTGAAAAGCAAATAGGAAAATAAACACCATGCAATAAGTGAATTAAGAAATGACATGAATTAAAAGCATGATTCATGCAAAATTAATGAAAGGTGTTCTTTCAGTTCTTTTTTTAACTAGAAAGGTCAAAATTGTACACAGCTAAAATGTCTGATTTATTCAGAAGCCCTATAAGGCTATATTGTTGTCACTAATATTTCAAAATTTAAAAAAATGTAATATATGTAATATGACAACATCACAGCAGAAATAGAAATTGCTCCTAATTTATCCTACAACAATATCTATTCACAAGTTATTTGCCACAGTTGCCTCCTTTTCTGACAAAAGGTTAATTTAAAAATAAGTTTGTTGATGAAATAGATAGAAAAAGTCTCAGAAGTCTCTAGCCTAAATATGAAAACATCTCGAGGGCTTGGCGTGAAACAGTTGTATCTAAAATTGGTATTTTTTTACCAAGGTTAATCACCTCGCCATAAAGTCTTTATAAGCGTTAAATCACTTTTCTTGGTAAACAATGTAAATTTAGGTGCCATTGCTCGTTCTGAGCAATGGCATCTAAATTTGCATTGTTTACAAAAGGGTCAAAATTGCCCCTAAACCTGGGTTTTCAAAATAGGTTTTAAGTTACAACTGTTTCATGCCAAGCCCTCGATCTACTCTTAAAGACAGTTTTTGAAACACAACAGCTATTCACTTACTTTCTGATTCTTTCTTTTTTGATTTCCAGTCTCTTTCTGTCCACTTCTGCCTTCTCTTTCTCAGTTAACACGTCATACTCATCCTCGGACATTTCTTCCAACCTCCTACGTTCTGAATCTTCTCTCTCTTTAGCAACACGCTCTGAAGATAATAAATATTATATTACAAATTGTTATTTACAAGAGTGCCACTTTGTGTAACCATTTAACAGATGTCATATTTTCAGTGTCATCTGCTTTGAAAACATTGGAGAGAAAATATGTAATATTTTGAAAATGTTTGCAAAAATGTAGAGGCATCTGAAGATGTTCTTACCAGGGAAAGAAATAAATAACATCTGTTTTCTCATATCTATGTTATCATTTGTGAACAATCAGAATACATGTACCTACACATACAGTGGAACCTGTGTAAAACAAGATGTGTTTGTGAAACACTGATGCCCCCCCAATGGCAACATCTAGGTCAAAGGTCAAGGTCGCCAGGTCAAAAATGTTGGTACTGACAGAAAGGTCATGTCACAAGGAATACACATGTGAAATATGGTAGCCGTACCTGTTATGGTTCAAAAGTAGTGGTCAAGGATAAAGTTTTTTTCGAGAATGGCAACATCTAGGTCAAAGGTCAAGGTCGCAAGGTCAAAAATGTTGGTACTGACAGAAAGGTCATGTCACAAGGAATACACATGTGAAATATGGTAGCCGTATCTGTTATGGTTCAAAAGTAATGGCCAAGGTTAAAAGTTTTTTTCGAGAATGGCAACATCTAGGTCAAAGGTCAAGGTCGCAAGGTCAAAAATGTTGGTACTGACAGAAAGGTCATGTCACAAGGAATACACATGTTAAATATGGTAGCCGTACCTGTTATAGTTCAAAAGTAATGGCCAAGGTTAAAGTTTTTTTCGAGAATGGCAACATCTAGGTCAAAGGTCAAGGTCGCAAGGTCAAACATTTTGGTACTGACAGAAAGGTAATGTCACAAGGAATACACATGTGAAATATGGTAGCCGTACCTGTTATAGTTCAAAAGTAGTGGTCAAGGTTAAAGTTTTTTTCGTGCGAAAGGCCAAAAACTACATCTAGGTCAAAGGTCAAGGTCGCAAGGTCAAAAATTTTGGTACTGACAGAAAGGTCATGTCACAAGGAATACACATGTGAAATATGGTAGCCGTACCTGTTATGGTTCAAAAGTAGTGGTCAAGGTTAAAGTTTTTTTTGTGCAGACAGACAGCACAGACAGACGTGCAGACCAACAGACAGACCAAAAACTATATGCCCCCCGAATTGGAGATTCCGGGGGGGCATAAAAACCACCCATGGGAGGACAATAATCTGGTTTTGGTTCACAGATGGTCTTTATTTACAGACATCTATGCAGAACATGATTACATTGGGAAATGAAAAATATGGTTGCTATAGACTGGGAATTGCAATTCCAAGGTTGTCTTTAGCACAGGTTTGACTGTATTGAGAAACATGTCAACTGTTTTCTTAATATTTTCTGCAGATGTTAACCCTTTCCCTCATATAGACGCTTTCTGACGCCTCTGTAGCAGACAGCTTTTTGAAAACATAGTGACAAAAGAAGAAATTGCTCAAAACGAGCAATTTCTCCTTTTGCAATAATGTTTTCCAATTTTAGTCATAGGTTATCCATTCAATTATAGAGATTTTCTATTTTTAAGTGAAAAATGTGATTTGTTTTTTTATAAAACCATGAATGGTTCCATGATCAATGAGAAGCAATGTTTAGACTGACTATGTCAAAGTTATAGATCAGATTTTCAAAACATGTTTTTTCAAAATATTTTAAATTATACAAACTAATAACAATACTACAAACATCAAAACAAAATCATACACAGACGACTTTAGATACAACTGCAGCAGTTTTTGAAAACACTGTTGGGAAAAAGAGAAGTTGCTCAAATCCAGTAAATTATCTTTTGTTTTTATTCGTGCATCAAAATCATTCTTCCAACTTTCCAGGCATTAAATCTTTTTCATAAGAAGCAGACCACTGAAATGACAATACAAAGTTAATGTTCAACCTTTTCCCACATACAACACATCTGCAGCAGCTAACTTTGAAAACATGTTGGCAAAATATTGAAAAAATCTCCATAAATGAGAGCTTAATTACTCTTATTGAGTTGCAAACAATTTTAGCAAAAGAAGAAATTGTTCATCATGAGTAATTTCTCCTTTTGCCACAATGTTTTCAAAAGTCGTCTGCTGCAGAGGCTTCAGAAAGCATCTGTATGTGGGAAAGGGTTAAAAGTTTACCTTTCTCCTCTTGGTCTTTTTTCTCCTGTTCTTTAAGATGATTATAGTCTAGTTTGAGAGTAATGAAGTAAATAAACCGTCTGTTATTTAAGGCCTTCAGAACAGCGGAACCAGCCGTAGACTGGTTCTGGGCAAACAATGTCTCTAATCCATCTATTACAACACCTCTGTGACAGTCATTCAACTGAAATACAAAAACATATTTATAAACCATTTAATTCATAAAGCAGATCTGATAAAATGGCTAAAAAGATATGAACACAGGGCTAACAAATTCTTGCATCCAAATCTTCCAAATTCCAAATTCTGAGTGAATGAAAATACTAAATTCAAACAAAATGTCAAATTACCACATGTTAAAGCATCTTTGCAAACCAAAGATTCTTTGTCTATTACATTTTCATACAAATATGAGAATATGACACGCATGGTCTGCGAAGATTATTGCAAAGGAGTGATTGAAATGACTGAATCAAAAGCTTAAATCCTTTCCCACAATCAACAAATCTGCAGCAGACGACTTATTTCTGGTTAAATATGATAAACCTCTATAAATGAAATTTTAATAATTGAATAGAGTTGTGGCCAAAGGAGAAATTGTTCATTATGAGCAATTTCTTCTTTTATCACAATGTTTTCAAAAGTGGTCTGCTGTAGATGCACCAAAAGTGGTCTATAAGTGGGAAGGTGTTAATGAGACTCCTACCTGTAACCGGTCAGCTAAAATTTCAGTCAGTAACTCTTCTGGCAGTACACAGCTCATGAGCCCTTCTTCTCCTGCTACACTGGCACTGACACTGAGACGTCTAGCAATGGGCGCAGCCAGTGGTGGTGGACTGCTAGGGACCTGAATATTCAAATATAGTAACATAGCTTTATCAATAGAGATTGATTGAGATAATTACAAGCTTCTAAATATTTTGTCGACATATTTAACGAAATATTTTACATTCATTTTCATTGTCTTCTAACAGTTCTAATCCAGTTATATAGACATAGAAGTTCAGTTATCTGAACATTGAACAAAGGTGTTATAGCATAAATGTTTCATCTTTTTAATTTGGAACAACTTTACGTTCCAATTATATGAAATCATTTAAAAATCGTCAATACATCTTTGATTTGACATTGTTAATTACTATCAGATTACCAATAAAACAATGTGGAAATAAGTAAAAAAACAAGCAAATTCAGAGAATTATGGTCCCCCGCTTTGGGGGTCTTATTGGTCAGGGTCAAGGTCACAAGGTCAAAATTGGTATTGATGGAAAGGGGTTGTCACAAGGAATACACATGTGAAATATGAAAGCAGTACCTATTACGGTTCAGAAGTTATGACCAAGGTTAAAGTTTTTGTGACAGCGTGACGGAGGGACTGACGGACTGACGAATGAGATTTAATGTCCCCGACGTTTTACTTCGTAAAGCGGGGGACAATAATCTATTGCAATTATTCTAAGTTGTACATGTAACTAGGTAAGTCAATTTATTTACAAAAATCTAAATACATGTACAGTTGTCTGGCGATAACTCAAAGGCAAAAAGCTCAGAAATTACTTCAAGTAAGCGACATGTTCAAGTGTTAGCTGGGTTTATAATAAATTCATTTATGTATTGTCAGATTTTGTAATTCATATTTACTTATAAAAAACAATCCAGTGATAAAATGCTACCAAGAAAACAGCACAGCAATCAAAACTGTTGCTAAAATGTTTTCCATTCCAGGATAATTGTTTGAAACATTTGAGTTATCACCAGTCCAATGTATTATCTATTTCACAATACTAATCATCTACAATTGAATGAAAGCCTACTTAACCCTTTTCCACTTATAGACGCTTTCTAACGCCTTTGCAGGAAACCAGCAATTTCTCCTTTTTCCACAATGTTTTCAGCTTTATTCCGTAATTATACCTTCATTTATTGGGATTTTCCATGTTTTTGCGTAGATATTTTCAAAGTCGTCTGCTGAAGATTTGTTGTATGTGGGAAAGGGTTATAGGATATACACTCTACAATATAGGCAGCTATATCATTAGTTCTGATAGATTTTCAAATTGAATAATTAACTGAAGTAATCTGTTCAGAGTTGTCAATTTTATTTTACAACTGGGAAAAAGCTTCAAAATTCTCAAACCATTGATTTGAATTTTACTTGCCCATTATTATTGTCAAAAAAGGGGGAAACAACCCGATACTTTGAGCAGGATTTCCAATAATCAGTTTAGCAAGAGAGTTTAAAGGAACACTTAGTGTAGCCTGCCAATAACTAATTGACAGACATACCGACATACAACTGTAATTGATTGTTTGGTGTTTTACGCCGTTTTCAACAATGTTTCAGTTATATCACGGTGTTTCCTGGGTAAGTTACCAGTACTACGGGTCCTTTTATCCTGACACCAGCCAGTCAGTCGTAATGCTAGCCCAGCTTCCCAGAGCGCCAAGGAGGGTACCCATTTCTACCATTTTTAAGGTATTTCTAATGACCGGACTGGGGATCAAATATGCTTCCTGAAAAGGGATCCCTATGTGTCACCCTACAAAGGCAGGTGACAAAAAAGTTATTTTGTTTTATTGGGGTTTTAGACCGCTTTCAACATAAGTTCAGTTATATCACGGCGACAGTTCATTTATTTATGATCCCTGGGTAAACAAACCGGTACTAGCCCTTTCCCTCATATAGACGCTTTCTGATGCCCCTGCAGCAGACGGCTTTTTGAAAACATAGTGACAAAAGAAGAAATTGCTCAAAACGAGCAATTTCTCCTTTTGCCACAATGTTTTCCACTTTTAGTCATAGGTTATCCATTTAATTAAAGAGATTTTCTATTTGTTGACAAAATATGTTCAAAGTCGTCTGCTTCAGAATTATCGTATGAGGGAAAGGGCTAGGCTAGAAAATGTGCCTTGCTCATGAGCACCCCACCATGATCATAGTGCCGCGACTGGGGATCGAACCCGACACACCGGTTTCAAATCCCCGACACAAACCACTCGACCACAGCGGATTCCTTACAAAAAAGTTAAATATATGTAACAATACAAAAAGCATGCATTTGTTAAAACAAGAGGGCCATGATGACCCCGGATCGCTCACCTTAATTATACAATGTACTGCAATGCAAAACACATCAAGACAATTATTCTGAATGCAACCTCCACAGTGTTAACAATATTTTCCTTCATTTGGCCTAGTGATCTGTATTTTTTTTACCTGATATGAGCCATATTCCAACATGGACTAGATATCATCAAGACAACATTCTGACAAAGTTTCAACTTGCTCAAAGTAAAAATGCGGCCTCCGGAGTTCGAACAATATTTTCCTTTATTGACCTAGTTTCTGATCCAATATGACCCATATTCGAACTTGACCTAGAAATAATTCCGACAAACATTCTGACCAAATTTCAAGCTGCTGAAGCAAAAAATGTGGCATCCAAAGTGTTCACAAGAATTTCCTTCAATTTGATCTAGTGACCTAGTTTTTGACCCAGCATGACCCATATTCGTACTTGGCCTACATATCATCAAGAAAAACATTCTGATAAAGTTTCATCATGCTGAAATTAAAAATGCAGTATCCAGAGTGTTAACAAGATTACCCTTTAATTTGGCCTAATGACCTAGTTTTTAACCCGGCATGACCCATATCCAAACTTGGCCTAGATATCATTTAGACAAACATTCTGACCAAATTTCAAGCTGCTGAAGCAAAAAATGCTGCATCCAAAGTGTTAACAAGATTTTCCTTCAATTTGACCTAGTGACCTAGTTTTTGACCCGGTATGACCCATATTCGAACTTTGCCTAAATATCATTCAGCTCAACATTCTGACCAATTTCAAGCCGCTGAAGCAAAAACATGCGGCTTCTACAGAGTTAACAAGATTTTCCCTCAATTTGGCCTTGTGACCTAGTTTCTGACCCAATATGACCCATATTTGAACTTGACCTAGATATCTTTAAGACAAACATTCTGACGAAGTTTAAAGCTGCTGAAGCAAAAAATGCGGCATCCAAAGTTTGACCTAGTGACCTAGTTTTTGACCCAGCATAACCCATATTCGAACTTGACCTAGATATTTTTAAGACAAACATTCTGACAAAATTTCAAACTGCTTAAGCAAAAATTGCAGCCTCTGGAGTGTTAACAAGATTTTCCTTCAATTTTACCTAGTGACCTACTTTTTGACCCGACGTGACCCATGTTCGAACTTGACCTACATATAATCAAGACAAACATTCTGATAAAGTTTCAACATGATCAAGTTGAAAATGTGGCCTCCAGAGTGTTAACAAGATTTCCCTTCAATTCAACCTAGTGACCTAGTTTTTGACCTCATATGGCCCAGTTTTGAACTTGTCCAAGATTTTATGGGGATGAACGTTCTGATAAACTTTCATGAAGATTGGATGCAAAATGTAGCCCGTAGAGTGTTAACAAGCTCAGATGTTGACGACGCACGACGGACGGACGCCGGACAAAATGTGATCACAATAGCTCACCTTGCACTTCGTGCATAGGTGAGCTAAAAATAGGATGAAAATATCCACATCTTGAAGTAACTAATAACAAAAACATTTAATTTACTGATTCCCACTTGTATAACCCTTTCCCACATATAAACGGACGCCTCTGCAGCAGACAGCTTTTTGAAAACATAGTGACAAAAGAAGAAATTGCACAAAACATGCAATTTCTCCTTTTGCCACAATGTTTTCCACTTTTAGTCATAGGTTATCCATTCAATTATGGAGATTTTCTATGTTTTGACAAAATACGTTCAAAGTCGTCTGCTGCAGAATTGTCGTATGAGGGAAAGGGTTAAGCATTCTGATACATCAGCAGAAGAGCAATTTCTCATTTTGCCAAAATGTTTCAACTCTATTTAACCCTTTCCCTCATACGACAATTCTGTAGCAGACGACTTTGAACATGTTTTGTTAAAAAATGGAAAAAATATCTAGAATTGAATGGATAACCTATGACAAAAGGTGGAAAACATTGTAGCAAAAGGAGAAATTGCTTGTTTTAAGCAATTTCTTCTTTTGTCACTATGTTTTCAAAATGCCGTCTGCTGCAGAGGCATCAGAAAGCGTTTATATGAGGGAAAGGGGTAATAATAAAACTCTCATTTATGGAGATTTAAAAGAAAATATCCAGGAAGTTTATATAGTCCCCTGCTGCATATTTTGTTGTTTGTGGGAAACAGTTAACTGATCAGAAGTCACAATAACACATCAAGAGTGGCAAACTGTCACAGTATAACCCCAGTCATAGAGTCATTACTATCTCTACAGCGTTTGATATGATCTATTTGGATATCAATCTTGGTTCAGATATTATGCTAATAAGCATGGTGACAAAGTCTGGTGGGTTAAGAATGGTTTGAGTGAGAGAGCAGACATATTTTGTGGACCCCTCATGATTGATTGGGACTTAACGTCGTTTTCAAAAAAAATTCAGTCACATCACCGCTTCCAGTTCACCTACTCATGTGTTTACTAGCTTTCTCACACCAGTACTCCACACAACATACTTTCCAAGCAACTCGCTGCTTTTCCACATAGACTGTTAGCCTTTTGATGAAATACGAATGACACTTGTCGCAGTGATTTTTGTCAAACGTCAGAAAGAATGTTGGCCAAGCTGGGATTCAAACTCACAACCCCTGGACTTACAGCCCGCTTCGTTACCAACTCAGCTACCAGGGCTCGGCTTGTGGACCCCTCAAACCTGCTATAGGTGTTATCATAAAGTAGAGGAATGAATAGAGGCTATATTCCAAAAAGCCTTATCAATTATACAGTTTCATTAAAACTCTTGTCATTTAATTGGCTAGAAAGACAGACAGATGAAGAAACATATTTAAACAGACAGAAGAACAGATAGCTAAAATTAAAGGGTATAATGGGTAAAATAAACAATAACACTATATATGTACAAGTTGCATAAAAAATAAATATTCTAAGGTTACATTTTGTCCATAAACCCTTTATATGAATAAAATGTTTCTACATTTTTTAACCAATTCTCACCTACAACAAATCTTCAGCAGAAGACTTTAATTTTTTACGGAAAATCTCTCGAAATGAAAGTATAATTATCAAATAAAGTTGAAAACATTGTGGCAAATGAAGAAATTGCTCATTACGAGCAATTTCACCTTTTGCCACAATGTTTTCAAAAGTCGTCTGTTGATGTGTCGAAATGTGTCTGCAAGTGGGAAAGGGTTAAATACTGTCATTTTTGTAAAACGTGATGTCTGAAGAATCAATTTGTACAAGCCATTTCCGATTTCCGACACAATTTGCAACTAACTGGGAAAGGATTATGAGCTCACATGATATATCAAGCCTAAAGATTCATTTGACAAGTTTATGGGCATTTTTATGCAAAATATAGATAAAATCAAACTATAAAACATATAACACAATGAATTCTAAAGGATTTTATGTCAACTAGGTTAATAACCTTATCACATGGAGTGACACTGAATTCAACATTGCCTTTACGACCACCTTTGATTGGCATCTCAGATAATTGGGTTCGACTTCCAAGCTAGACAATAAAAGATGGTTCTATCTAAATAGTAAAATTTGGAAATAAATCACGAGTTTCTTTTACCCTTGGACTTTTGATGCACAAGAATTTGATAAAAATTGATTTTTAAGTTTGTGCAACAAACAAGTATGCTATTAGCATGTAAAATCACGAGGGATGAGATTTCTAATATTCAACATTCAATGGTAAATAACTATAAACTGCATATCGAGGGCTTCGTGCAAAACGGTTGTAACTACACATTGTTCAAGATGTAGTTACAACGATTTTGCATGAAACCATCGATGTGAGCCAATGGATGAGAAAAGGACAAGTGGGCATTTCTGAACAGAGTAGGTTCATTCAGTTCAGATCATGTTGGCAACCTGCTCAAATTTATCAGAATGTTTGAAACAAGTGAGTTGATCAGAATAAAATCCACTGTACAGCATCATGATAAATGATTATCGGTATGTGCAATTAAGTTTATTAGACGAGCTCATAGTTGTTAACCCTATCCCACATACAACAAACCTGCAGCAGACGACTTTTAAAACATACCCAAACAAAATTGGAAACTCCCTTTAAAAGAAAGTACAATAATTGATTAGAGTTGAAAACATGGTGACACAAGGAGAAATTGCTTATTTTGGGCAATTTCTTCTTCTGTCGCCATGTTTTAAAAAAGTTGTCTGCTGCAGAGGCCTCAGAATGCGTCTTTATGAGGGAAAGGGTTAAATAGCATAATCAAAATTATGTAATGCAACTTTGTTTTATTTTAATCATTTTACTATTAACCTCATGGACTGGCATGGCATGGCATTTGATATAAGAAATCATTCTACTTCATTTAGACAGTCCAAAACTTAAACCAATATATTAACCCTTTCCCAAATACAAACGCTTTCAGATGCCTCTGCAGCAGACGACTTTCAAAATTATTGTGGCAAATGGGGTCAAATTGCTCTTAATGAACAATTTCATCATTTGCCACAATGTTTTCTACTCTATTCAATAAATTTAATTTTTTGTCTCCTGCCAAGGGGTTAGAATACGTCCTTATGTGAGAAATATTTAAAGCTACGATTCAAAGAAGAGCAGAAACAACCCAAATCCTCAGTAAATGTTCTAAACAGCTAACATCATGCATTGTATTTCAATCTCAAGTGGTGTTAAATTGTGCATAGGTGGGGGGGTGAAATATGATATGATTATTGAGTCTTTTCAACAACAAATGGGAATCTGAGTATCACATTCAGTGTCCGCTATAGGCCCATGTTGATTCAGAGATATATCTTGAATTTATAACAAACTTAACCAATATGCAGACACACTTTGCGCGCATCTGCCTCAGACAACTTTTGGAAAATACTATGAGAAAAAGAGAAATGCTCATAAAGAGCAGTTTCTTATTTTGCCACAATGTTTAAAACCCTATTCAATAAAAAATACTTTCAGTGATAGAGGTTTCTCACATTTATCCTTACATGTTTTAAAATTCATCTGCTGCAGAAGAAGTGTATGTGGGAAAGGTTTAAGACATTATTAAAGCAAACATTGTATCTTTAGAATAACCCTCATTCTCTTGTTCTCATTAACCCTTTCCCATATAAACAAATCTGCAGCAGACAACTTTGATATTAACCCTTTCCCTCATATAGATGCTTTCTGACGCCTCTGCAGCAAACAGCTTTTTGAATACATAGTGACAAAAGAAGAAATTGCTCAAAATGAGTAATTTCTCCTTTTGCCACCATGTTTTCCACTTTAAGTCATAGGTTATCCATTCAATTATAGAGATTTTCCATTTTTTGACAAAATATGTTCAAAGTCGTCTGCTGCAGAATTGTCGTATGAGGCAAAGGGTTAAATCAGCAATAAAAATGAAAATCCCTTTTAATGAAAGTATAATTATTAAATCATTATGAGCCATTTCTCCATTTACCACAATGTTTTCGAAGGTCCTCTGCTGCAGTGGCATCAGAAAACGTCTGTTTTTGGAAAAAGGGTTAACCCTTTTCCTCATATAGATGCTTTCTGACGCCTCTGCAGCAGACAGCTTTTTGAAAACATAGTGACAAAAGAAGAAATTGCACAAAACGTGCAATTTCTCCTTTTGTCACAATGTTTTCCACTTTTTGTCATAGGTTATCCATTGAATTATGGAGATTTTGACAAAATACGTTCAAAGTCGTCTGCTACATAATTGTCGTATGAGGGAAAGGGTTAAATTTACCTTGTCAGCCAAGATGAATCCAATCAGTACCAACAACATAAGGATACACTTTTAGTCCAGGCAAATATCAATTATGTGCATCAACAAACAAATACTTTCATACATAATATGAACCATTTTTGCTTGACCCTTTACCTGACACAGATGAGATTTGACTAATAAATCTGTTACACTTGAAAAAACCATTGTGGGAAAAGAAGAAATTATTCAAGAAGACAAATTTCTCCTTATTGCACAATGTTTTCAATTTTATCTGAAAATGATACTTCTGATTTTCTACATGTTATATTTTTCATGTTTTTTAAAAGCAGAGACTTATAAAATATTAGATCAGTTAAATGGTTAATAAATAAGACTCAAAAATGATGTGTTGATCACACAAAATGTGCATAATTATCAGATGGATATATTTGTAACTATGTATTATGTAATGTGTATAATATGGGCTGCGCCACTAAAAAATTGACCTTCGGCTATTTGCATGCCACCAGCAAAGATTCTGATCAGTCTGTGCATCCGCGCAGTCAGAACAAGACCTCTCCCTGTTTGCAAATGAGTCATGCAAGCATCCTCAAACCTCTGTAGAACTATCAAGGAGATCCAGAGGAGACAAGAATATAATTTGATCGAAATTGCCGATAAATTCAAAACCTCCGAAGGTCATCTTTATGTGACACGGCTCATAGGATGTAATAGTTATGATAAAAAAACTCATGCAATTTGTTTAATTTGTGATTCTTTAACTCACCACATTCACAAGGCCTACTGATTTGATGTAGGTTGCTGCTTGACCCTAAATGTAATTGTAGCATATATGTAACTATTCTTCCTTTATAAATTAACCCTTTCCCACATACAACAAATGTGCAGCAGACGACTTTGAAACATCAAGAAAAAACAATGGAAGCTCTCCATAAATGAAAGAAGAGTTATTGAATAAAGTTGAAAACGTTATGGCAAAAGGTGAAATTGCTCGTTTTGAGCAATTTCTCCTTTCGTCACAATGTTTTCAAAGGTCGTCTGCAGCAGATGCGTCAGAATGCGTCTTCAAGTGGGAAAGGGGTAACAGACGAGGTTAACATTTTTATTCTTTTTCGGACATATTGCGGTCCAAAAGTGGGTATACTCATGTTATAATTACGGTACGTAATTATACTTTAAAATAGGTTTATAGCTAGAAATAGACTTAACTTTTATCTATTCACTGTTTTTTAAAACAATAAAAGCCATTGTCTCATAAATTTGATCCTATCAGTAAGCATGAAAAAAAATAAAAATTGGGAGCATATTAAAAAAAGTGTTTGTATTAGAGAAATTCAGGTCCAAAATAAAGTGAACTTGGGACACACAGCAATATAATATCATAACATTTAAAAATAAAAAGTATGCCACACAACAATAAACAGTATCTCAGCTGTGCTGTCCATCTAGATTCTGAAGGGCAACATGTCCAGACCAAAGAGATACACAGTCATACCTGTCTTAATTAATTCCCAAATAGAGACTGATTTAAATCACCTGCTGCAGATGAATTTTGAAAGCATTGTGGGTGAAGGAGACATTTCTCATAATGAGCAATTTCTCCTATTCCTTAAATGTTTTCAACTGTATTCAATAAGTGTAGTCTTCACTGCAAAGACCATAACAAAAGTCAAAATGTTAAAATTTACCTGACTTCCTGTTGCACCATCAATTGACGAGGTATTGATATTCGCCTTCCCTCCTCCAGCCACACTGCCATGTTTGTCCTTGAAGCCTTTCACATCTGTAATAGTACTAGTCTTACGATTGCTGATCATCGAATGAGCGGTGTTAACAGAGGTCCCACCTGCTAGGGGTCAAACGTTAGGGTACAACAATTAGTTACAGAAGCACAGGTTAGAGAGAAAAGCATGCGACTAATAATGAGTGCAAATACAGAAAAATAAGCAAGTTATCAAAATGTCAACAATTATGGAACAGATTGACCTTCACACTTGTAGACGCATTTTGCCACATCTGCAGGGAGAAATTGCTCAAAACAAGCAATATCTCATTTTGCCACAACGTTTTCAAATTGTTTCCAGTAATTATACCTACAATTATAGAGATCTTCCATAATTTTGAGAAGACATTTTCAAAACCTTCTGCTGTAGATTTGTCATATGTTGGAAAGTGTTAAACAGTGAGGTCTGTGCAGGCTCCGAAAATATAAAAGTTGACTCTGTGCTCAGAATCTAAGTGTTCAAGTATCTGATTGGTCAGAATCAAGTTCATTTTCGAAACTGGCTTCATTTGGAGCATAAAGAGTTCATTTCTGAGTCCAGGGAACAATTTATTTTTTATTTTTATTTCAGGGCCTCATTCTTCACTGCATTCCCAAATCAATATTCATTAACCATTTGGAGTATATTTTAACTCTTTCCAACATGCCAGAGCTCTAGATAGGGGCATTTTGCATGTTCTTAACCCTTTCCCTCATACGACAATTCTGCAGCAGATGACTTTGAACATATTTTGTCAAAAAATGGAAAATCTCTATAATTGAATGGATAACCTATGACTAAAAGTGGAAAACATTGTGGCAAAAGGAGAAATTGCAAGTTTCGTGCAATTTCTTCTTTTGTCACTATGTTTTAAAAAAGCTGTCTGCTGCAGAGGCGTCAGAAAGCGTCTATATGAGGGAAAGGGTTAAATCCTTATTTGACCTTAAAACCCTATGTTGTGGGTACTCAAATGAATCGTCTCATTGAGTACCCACATCATAGGGTTTGGTAAGATGATAAGAGAGACATTGTGGGGAAAAGAACTGTATATGCCTCCTTACTTGGACCTCTGACATGCATTTGAATTTTGAATTTTTGATGTTTCATACTCCTATTCAATTTTTTAATTTCATTTATAAAGATTCTCCATATTTTTGCCCCGATGTTTTCAAAGCAGATTCGTCTTATAAATGTGGTAAAGGGTTAATTCTAAATTTGAATATTAAAGTAATGTGATTACTTATAAGCTATACCATATTATCTATCAAATTAAAAACTGTGAGATTTTGTAAAATTCAGAAATGGAACACTAAGAATGGTTGGTAAATAATTGTCAAGAAGACTTAACCCTTTCCCACATACAACAAATCTGCAGCAGACGACCTTAAAAAAAACTAGGAAAATACATGGAAACTCTCAATAAATGAAAGTATATTTATTGAATCGAGTTGAAAACATTTTGGCAAAAGGAAAAATTGCTCATTACAATGTTTTCAAAAGTCATCTGCTGCAGATGTGTCAGAATGCGTCTACAAGTGGGAATGGGAAAGCATACAGTACTTAACCCTTTCCCACATAGACACTTTCTGACACCTCTGCAGCAGACGGTTTTTGAAAACATGGCAACAAAAGAAGAAATTTCTCTCCTTTAGTCACAATGTTTTCAATTATTGTTCTTTCAATTAAAAGGATTTTCTGTGCTTTTGCCTAGATGTTTTCAAAGTCGTCTACTGCAGAATTGTTGTATGTGGGAAAGGGTTAAAAGCAACTAGAAATGTGTTGGAATGACAAGATTGTCCCAGATGGAAACACAATCCTAAGTTGTGCGATGGATGAATCTACTCTGCTTAGAATAATTGGACATTCACCAAATTCAAACTTGTATGTATCTTGTCATAATACAACAAACCCACCAAATATCATCACAGGCGTCAGAATTTCTATTACAGCAAAAAATGAGAAAAAAATCACACAATACCTCGTTAAAATACTCAAAAAGTCTCTCTATATTGTCAAAATGATCGTAATGGTAATTTGGGGAATCCTGCATGTGTTACTATAAATAGCCCCTCTATACGTCCATATGGTGTAATAATAATGACAAGGTGTGCAACGGCATTTTACCCCCTCGCTCGATTCGGGCTATAATTTCCGCAGAAAAACGTCTAAACTGACCTGATCCCAGGTAGAGACTAGTGAGCCATGGAATATATATGATCTGATATTCACAGGTCGAAAATTATATTGACTCATAGGTTTATATTTGTATAGTTTAAGAGTACATTAGTTTGTAGTTCAAGACTGAAAGACATTAATTTTGTGAAATTCATAATTTGCATTTATTCAAATGCAGACAATGAAGAGGAAGAGTATTTTCCATTTTACTACTAAAGTTTTAATAAAACTGTGCATTTGGATTCTCACAACAAGGAGAAGCAAGTAATTTAAAGTGACATTAAGTAGATATTATAACTTATATTATCTCAATAATCCAACTAAATAAACTAAAAAACTGAATAAACATGGTGATGTGGAATTGTTAATTATCTTTAGTATCTTAAAATTGCATAACATTACAGTTTAATACTGTTTTCAACAGTCATATTGCCATTTCTAACAGATTTCAAGTTATATTTTTTATTTTAAACAGGTTTTCAGTCATAGTCTTTTTTGACAATACAGCTGCAATATCATGACTGCATGCTCAGCTACTCAAGTGGTTCCTGAATAACTCAGAAGTATTATTGCATAACAATTTTATAATTTGTGTGTTATGAAAACTAGAAACTTTGTAGTCTTTCATTTAGTATGACAATTGATTACAATTGTATTGCTTACTGATTATCAAATAGCATTCTACTTTTTATGCAATGAAAAAAGGACAATCATGAGAATAGTGGAATAGTGGTTGGTACTGGTAGTCAAATAAGAAATCTGTTATACCATATAGCAAAAGACATATATATTTGTTTTATTTAAAAACAACAAAAACGCATTGCAAACCTTCCAGATCAATTATAGACTAGATTAAAAAAGTGTTCAATGGAACGTATGTGATGCCTGCAAATATGTCAGTAAGTGAAAGCGTGATGGACTGAGGGACATACAACAGAGCAGTGATGCAGTGAAAAGTGTGTTTGGAAGATAGACAAACAATGGAGAACTGATCCCTATAATGTCTACCTGCCAAAGGCAAGTGACACAAAAATGAGTTATAAAAATACAAAAACTACAAAAAAATATTATATTTGAAGTAAATGCATTCATAAACCAAATCTTGTCTCTAACTCAAAAGCATAGATAATCACTAAAAATATCTGATTAATAATGCCCACAAAACTATGATTTCAATCTTCATTTAACAAAGTTTAAAAAATTCTTAATCCGATAACAGCTACTCTGTCAATTAGATAAATTGACCATTTACCGGCTAAGGTTTTATGGGTCATCTGTTTTGAAACATCTGGACAAATTGAAGTATAATGTTGTTACGTATTTGAAAATATTGTGGGAAAAGGAGAAATTGCTCAAGGTGAGCAATTTCTCCTTTTTCAACAAGTGTTTTCAAAAGTTGTCTCCTGCTGAGGCATCAAGTGTTGTCTGTATGAGGGAAAGTTTTAACACTTTCCCTCAGTATAGACACTTTCAGATGCCTCTGCAGCAGACGACTTTTGAAATCATTTTATCAAAGGAGAAATTCATAAAAACAAGCAATTTCTCCATTTGCCAAAATGTTTTCAACTCTATAACAATATGTATACCTTCATTTCTAGAGCTTTTTCATATCTTGAGTAGAGGTTTTCGAAGTTGTCTGCTGCAAGTTTGCAGTATGTTTGTGGGAAAGGGTTAATTGCGGAAACAATTACAAAATACTGAATAAATAACCAAGATGTGTTAACCCTTTTCCTCATATAGACGCTTTCTGACGCCTCTGCAGCAGATGGCTTTTTGAAAACATAGTGACAAAAGAAGAAATTGCACAAAACATGCAATTTCTCCTTTTGCCACAATGTTTTCCACTTTTTGTCATAGGTTATCCATTCAATTATGGAAATTTTCTATGTTTTGACAAAATACGTTCAAAGTCGTCTGCTGCAGAATTGTCGTATATATATAGACGCTTTCTGACGCCTCTGCAGAAGATGGCTTTTTGAAAACATAGTGACAAAAGAAATTGCACAAAACGTGTAATTTCTCCTTTTGCCACAATGTTTTCCACTTTTTGTCATAGGTTATCCATTCAATTATGGAGATTTTCTATGTTTTGACAAAATACGTTCAGTCGTCTGCTGCAGAATTGTCGTATGAGGGAAAGGGTTAAACAGTACCAGTGATTAATAGCAATGATTTCTGAGGATTATGTTAGTAAAATAGAAATCAAAATTTAGTTTTTTCCCCCAAACTCCAACACTAACATCAAATAGTATTGTCACAAAAATTAATCCCTTCCCACATACAGAAAATATGTATATAAGTATATGATTACTTTGAAAACATCAAGGCAGAAGTATCGAAAATAAAGTAATATTATAATGGAATAGAGTTGAAAACATTGTGTCAAAGGAAGAAATTGCTCATTATGAGCAAATTTCTCTTTTTTGCTTCAATGTTTATAAAAGTCTTCTACTGCAGATATATCGTAATACATATGCCTGTGGGAAAGGAATAAAGCAAAACAACATTGAGCACATGACCCCCAGTCAGGTAGGTGGGGTTCTGAGAAATCTTGACGAAAAATGAATTATCAACATAATAAAAAAGATGGTTTCAATAAGTTTTGTAAAATGTAATCTTATTTATCAGCATGGGGAAAATTCAACTTTAGGTTGGACTTGAGGATTTAGCCTTTCATTATTTCATTTCTCACATAAGTTTTCAGTAAACAGACATTATTTCAAAGAGAATAGATTGAACTATATTGTAATAAAATGTAATAATAAAGAATATTGTAAAATTATCTTCAAAATTAAAGCAAAATTCTTGAAATATAGAAAGGTATTAAATATGAAGGACTTTAAATCTTGTCTGCAAATCTGCAGCGGACAACTAGCAATCATCTACGCATACTTTTGTTTTCAATAAATGAAAGTATAATTGTTGAATCGAGGCGAAAACCTTGTGGCAAAAGGAGACATAGCTCATTTTGAGCAATTTCTTCTTTTGCCACACGGTTTTTAAAAGCTGTCTGCTGCGGATTTATTCACATGAGGGAAGTGTTTAAAGAAAGAATTGTGTAACATATGTCTTACTTGCTCCTTGTGTGTGTGCCGCTACTGCTTCCACACTCAATCCTCCGGCCACTTTCTTCTCCGCATCTTCACCATCAAAGGCCCGTAACTCTTCCAATTTCTTGCGGGATGCTTCAGCACACATTTCTCGTGCCTTGAGACCTGAAGCTGTGTTACCGTTGGATATGGCGTCAAGTACAACACCGTCAATACTCAATAATGCTGCTTCGTATTGTTTAGCTAGACTGATTGAAGTACTTGTCTTTCCTAAAAGCATAAAAAAGATACATAGACAAATCTAAAAGGTTTGTTGCAGTTACATTAATTAATATTAAAAAAAAAAAAAAAGAGCATTTGAATATGACAGTTTCTGATTAGTTATATATTAACCCCCTATATTTGACAAAAGGTGACTTAATCTTTTTTCCCACAATTAAATCTGCAGCAGACAACATTGATAACATCTAGGCAAGAACATGAAACATTGATAACATTTAGGCAAGAACATGAAAAACTCTATAAATGTAAGTATAATTAATAGAAATATAAATGATGACATTGGGGCAAAAGAAGAAAGGACTAATTATTAGCAACTTCTCCATTTGCCACAAAGTTTTCAAACGTTGTCTGCTGCATATGCAACAGAATGTGTCTGCAGGTAGGAAAAGGTTTATACCCTCACAAATTTATTTGATAACCACCAAACCAACCAATGTGGTGATATTATTTTCCTTTTTACAATGATTTTTTTCCTTCAAAATTTCTTCTAAAATTGTCTGTATCAGAGAAATGTTCATACAAAAATTACCTGACATAGGTGCCCCATTGACAATGACGGCAATACCACGCCTGTTTCGGGCTGCTTTCCCCTCTGGTGACAGGTCAATACCCAGGTGTCTGGCCACAGCCTTGGACACAGGTGTGATCTCCATGTCCCCGACACCAATACTGCTTGTGGAACCTTTACCTGGATAACATAGAAACAATTGAGTGGTGTTCCAGCAAAGCAGACCTTTATGCTTTCCCATATATACAACAAAAATATATAGCAGACAACTTTGAAAACATGAATCCAAATATATGGAAAATCTCTATATCAATAACAGTTTAGTTATTGAACAAAGTTGAAAACAGTGTGGGTAAAGGAGAATTAAGCATTTTTTTTCTTTTGTCACAATGTTTTCAAAAGTTATTTATACAGGTGTCAGAAAGCATCTATATGTGGTAAAGGGTTAACATAAGTTTCTATGACTGATTGGCCAACAGACTGCTGTTCTGGATGATTTGAATCTCAAATGTCTTACAGTAAGTTTTTGCAGAGTGCCGCTCATATACAATTTGTATCAATCTCAGGAAAACATATTCTTTAGACTTGATTTTTATCAAACAAGTTAATATTTCATGTTTGAATTTTAAACTTTCATTTATTTTCTTTATAAAACTAATGACTTCTACATTTCATTTAACCCTTTCCCACAAACAGTAGATATGCTTTTGTTTTATTGGTGTTTTACGCCGCTTTCAACATCATTTCAGTTATATCATGGCGACAGTTCACTTATTCATGATCCCTGGGTAAACAAACCAGTACTAGGCTAGAATAAGTGCCTTGCCCAAGGGCACTCCACCATGACCCTAGTGCCGTGACTGGGGTAGTAGATATGCAGCAGACGGCTTTTAAAACATACCCTAACAAAAAATGGAAACTCCCTTAAAATGAAAGTATAATAATTAATAGAGTTGAACACATGGTGACAAAAGGAGAAATTGCTTTTTTTGAGCAATTTCTTCTTTTGTCGCAATATTTTCAAAAAGCTGACTGCTGCGTCAGAAAGCGTCTATATGTCGGAAAGGGTTAAGTTTTCCTTCATGAAATGACAATTTGATACTTCTGCAGCAGAAGACTTGAAATGTGCAATTTCTACATTCACCAATATGACTGTGTTTATCTCTATTCGATAATTCAACTTTCATTTATAGCGATATTTCGTGATTTTGTCTAGATGTTTCAAGGTCATCTGCTTCATATCCACATACATGGACATGTATGACAGCAGATTGGTGACTCACCATCATCAGATTCATGTCTTGACTGTCTGTCGTCAAGAGTGCCGGATGCATCAGCGACGGATTCAGCGCGGGACGGAATGGTTGTTCCACCCTGAGTCAATCCGGGATCGGTTTTGTTGTCAGAGTCATCTTCTCTTTCTTTACCGTCTGCTGTTTCACCACTCTCTGCGAAAAGAGTCATGAAAATAAGTACAACTTGTGTTAGCCGTCACCTCTGTTAAGCAGCCACTTGAAGATTAACCAAAACAACATTGCCTTCTTTATTTGACTTGTATTAAGCAGCCACCTGTGTTCAGCAGCCAGACTTTGACACTCCCATGGGTGGTTGCTTAAGACAAGTTTGACTGTATTGTTGGTCTAGTTTAAACGCTTTCCCACTTGTAGAAACATTTTAAGGCATCTGCAAGAGACATCTTTTAAAAACATTGCGACAAAATATTTGTCACAATATTTTCAACTCCATTTGATAATCTCATAAAAAATTGTTTAGTTGGGCTTTTAAAACCAAGAGTTCATAAATGTATCAAATGCAAAGAAAAAGAAATAAGACTTATTTTTTCAATTCATGTTTCAAATAGCTTTTTGAGTAAAGGATGGTATTGTTTGAAATATATACATATGAAAACTTTTTAAAACATTGAAGATAAAATGAGAAATCGTTCATTCTCCTTTTGCCACAATGTTTTCAACTCAATTCAATAATTATGCTTTCATTTCTATAGATTTGCATATTTTTCCCTCTATGTTTTAAAAGTCATCTGCTGTAGATTTGTGGGAAAGGGTCAATGTAGGTTTCCAGATTTATTTATTACCTTCTCTCTCTTTTTCCTCAGCCTCTCTACGAGCCGTTTCTTCTACTTCTTCTTGTTCACGACGAGCTTTCTCATTTTCTTGTAACTTTCTAGATTGTTCTGTAAAGAATATCATGTGTCATGAATATATGCCTGTTATCTTTTTCCCACCTAGAGACGCATTCTTACGCCTCTGCAACAGATGACTTTTGAAAACATTGTGTAAAATGCATAAATTGCTCAAAGCATGCAATTTATTCTTTTGCCACAATGTTTTCAACTTTTTCAGTAATAATACCTTCATTTATGGGGATTTTCATAGTAAAGAGTTTCATTTTGATAACTTGTTTAATTGGTGTTTAATGCAATTTTCAACATTGATTCAGTTATAGCACGGCCACAGCATGCTTATACATGATCCCTGAGCAAAACAAACCAATAATTGGCTAGGAAACATGTTTTGTCAAAGGCACTCCACCATAACAGCTGTGACTGGGGTTCAAAAACAGAAACAAATGCTCATATTTATACATTATGGTGGTTCATTGCAATCCCTTGCTTTATGCTAGTTGCTATAGTATAAATTAACCCTTTACCACATAAAGACGCTTTCTGATGCCTCTGCAGCAGACAAATGTTGAAGACATTGTGACAAAAGGAGAAATTGCTCAAAACGAACAATGTCTCTTTTTGTCACAATGTTTTCAATTATATTTGAGTTATCTGCTGCATAGTTGCTATAGACGCTTTCTGACGCCTCTGCAGCAGACGGCTTTTTGAAAACATAGTGCCAAAAGAAAAATTTATCAAAACGAGCAATTTCTCCTTTTTCCACAATGTTTTCCACTTTTAGTCATAGGTTATCCATTCAATTATAGAGATTTTCTATTTTTTGACAAAATATGTTCAAAGTCGTCTGCTGCAGAATTGTTGTATGAGGGAAAGGGTTAAGTAGAAATGCAACGAAGACAGTGACACAAATTAAAAATTTGCAATCAAGTTATAATCCCATATCATACCTTCAAAGTACTCCAGTAATTCTGATGGAAGTTTCTCTCCTGTCCCTCTAGGTGGTAACAGTACAGTATTATACTCATCATAGCCTTTCATGAGACGCAAAACCTGTGACACAATAAAAATAAAACGTATTTTGTATACATGGATAAAAAATAATAAATGGGATTTTTCAGGCCTTAGAACAGAACTGATAATCGACCAACTCAGCTTTGACTAAAGACATAAAATTACAATATCAAAGCATAAGTTGAACACCTACAACAAGTCATATCTCCTCAGATAATTCCAAAGCAGATGACTGTAAGTGAATGTTTTATATCAGTTAAACCATTAACACTTTCCCACATACAACAAATCTGCAATAGATGACTTTGAAATTATCTAGACAAAAATACATACAATTTCCATAAATGTAGGTATAATTATTGAAAAAAGTTTAAAACAATTGAGCAATTTTCAAAAGTCGCCTTTTGAAATAGCGTCTTTTTCATATAGGAAAGGGTTAATAAATAGTGTGCGACGTTAGTTACCTTTTCCTCCTCTAAATAGCCACCATCAAACTCCAGGTTGTAAATCTCTATGGGGAAAGCACATGGGTTCTTTACGATCACTTCCCGCTCATCTCCAGCACTGTGAGGTAAGATGGGTCCAAACTGGAGCATATTCTGATCAAAGTCCAACCTAGGCTCCATCCCCTGACCTCTGCACAAAAGCAAAATCCTCTGACTGCTCTGAGCGATACGAATAGGGATTCTCTGTTCATAGAATTTCTGAAATAGCATAAAGGGTAGAAACTAAATAAGAGTGTGTACATGTACTTCATAATACATGTATCAAATCCTAATTTGACCCTATGTTGAAGGTATTCAAAAGAATAATTTCAGTGTGATGATTTAAAGTCGTCTGCTGCAGATTTGTTGTATGTGGAAAAGGGTTAACAACTGTATACAGTCAAACTTGTGATTGAGGTCAACTCTGTTCAGCAACAAGTTGAAAGTTGACCAAACAAATATTTTCTTCATAATTTTATTCGTCTTGTATTTATAGCAACAATCAGATTTTGACTCTCCCCTGGAATGAAATACAAAATGATTAAATATATTACCTCTTCCATTGGCATAAACTTCACTTGGACATTCAACCGTTGACCTGGCATTAAGGTACCTGTAGGAGGCATGATTTCAAAATGTCTGGGTTTGGCTTTGTCCAGTTTGTTCTTTCTTCTGAGATGCATGGGCACATGTTTGTCAGCCTAAAAAAACAACCAAAATACCCCAATAAAATTATGTAAAAAACTTCTTATCTTTTAGTTCATATTTATAATAAATGTTCATTTCCATGTTACATTATGGCAACTTATCAATTTGTTATTGGACAGATGTTACTGTAAACTTGCAATGAAAAGATACATCAGTTTATTGAAAATTCAATTTCAACATGTATTTGTAAATCAATTTGTAATGACAACCAATATTGTTACTGACAGAGCATCCCCTGTTTTATTTAAAGTATATATCCATATAGACAACTTTTGATGTATTTGTAGCAATCATTATGAGCAATTTTGCCTTTTTCCACAATGTTTGCAGCTCTTTTCAGAAGTTATACAGCAATTTACAATGTCATGATTGTCTATAGTTTAGCTTGTATTTCAGTATACTAATACTAATGTTTCTTGGTTCTTCATCAGAACTATTGGTAAGATTATTCTGACACAGAAAAATCAATTGTAAAGATATCCAGAAAATGCAACCCAATAAAGAATGCCATTACTTCTATATGTTTTAAAAGTCTTTGGTGCAATCTCAGATCAAACCCACAACCTAGAGTATAAACCCTAGACCATTGAGGTAGCAAAAGAAAGTATTCATACTTTTAGGACACAAACATTTATCCATTGATGACAAATGAAACCAAACATGCATATATAATACCAAAGCCGTGATTAAACACAGATATTTGAAGATACATGTTGGTGCTGCGACAAGAAATATTGCGATAGAAGAATCTCTCAACATTAATGCAATTCTATTTAGGAATATTTAACTTTTCTCACAAAATACAGACATTATTTGACTTCTATGCAGTGGACCAACCATTGTAAATGTAATGAATAGTATCCCACTATGCTTTTTATTTTCTCAAATTATAAATCACAAATTTACTGATATGAGATCATATAGAAACAGTTCACATATTAACCCTTTCCCAAATAAAGACGCAATTTTGACGAATCTGCAGCAGATGACTATAAAACATTGCAGCAAAAGGAGAAATTGCTCATGATGATAATTTTCTCCATTTGCCACAATGTTTTCCACTCTCTAAATTAATTATATTTAATTTACAGAAAATTTCCAGTTTTTCTGCATACAAATTTTCAAAGTGGACAGCTGTCGATTTATCTGCATGAAGATAAGGGTTCATATACCAATTTCCCATTAGAATTCCTTAGATGTCCCATTCATTTTTAACTTAGGGATAGATCATTGAATTGGAACTTGAACCAGTAATAGTGAGACAAAACTAAGAAAGGTATACAGTAGGTGATATTCAAAGAGTGATAGAAAATGACAACAAGGAACAGATCAGCCTGATCTTTCCTCAGCCGTCTCAGTGTCTTCTCACACGCCTGATGCACTTAATATTTTCCCACATTTAGTTTAAAAGTGAAAACATGTTTTCAAAAGTCAAAATGCATCAGCATATGTAAATGGGTTTAACATGTGTAGACGTGTTTTGACGTATCTACAGCATATTTCATTTAAGTAAGCATTGCTGCAAAAGGAAAAATTGATCATAATTTCATCTCTTTTCAATAATAATACTTTTATCTATAGAAATATTTCCATTCTTTTGCCTAGATTTTTTCAAAGTTGTCTGCTTCATATTTGTTGTATGTGGGAAAGTGTTCAGATACTGAGTGAAGCACAGTACAGATTCCTATTTCACTACACAAATATGCCAGGTTATCTCCATCTGCAATTGTTATTTATAGAAAATAAGGCATTTTCAGCACCTTTACTTCATACATATTAAAAGGACAGAGAGTGAAAGAATAATGTGTTTTGTGCAAAAAGGTATGTTTTGTGTGAAATTACATTAAGTTATAATCAAACCTTTGAAAAGTCAAATGTCTTCTTCTACAAAAAGATAAATGAAATAGAACATTTTCAGATTTTTTTTGTCAATTCTGAGAAACAAAATTATATAACAATATAAATAATATAAAGTTTAGTTTTTAAAGGCATATGAGAAAAATATGGACATTTCTTAGCATCTTAATTAATGGGAAGACTTTATGAAACAAGCTACAACTAATACAAAACGCATCAAATGCTTCTGCAACATTATCATTTGAAAACATATGAGAATTGCATATGAGGAGCAAGTTCTCCCTTTTCTTAAATGTTAACCACTCAATATCAAATTATACTCCCTTTTATCCCAATGTTACATATTTTTCTCACATGTTTTCAAAAGAGAAAAAGAGATACCATATGATTTGCAAGACAGAAAATTAAACCATTGGACTATATTTACTTGTAGATTCAGAGCAAACTGTATTCACACAGTCTGATCATAATCTGCATTGTTTGCTATCAAATCTGTGGACCATTAAAGATGCCTCTCATAAGGAACTGAAAGTGTGACAAGACTGTATCTCATCATGAGCAATAAAAAAAATCTCCTTCTGTCACATTGTTTTCAACTCTATTCAATAATTATTCTTTAGTTTAGGAAGATTTTCCATATTTTTGCCTAGATGTTGTCTGCTGCAAAATTGCTGCATGTGAGAAAGAGGTAGTTTGAGAATTAGCAAACTGCTTTGAAATGACCATGTATGCAATTGACTGATTTATCCATTTCCCACATACAATAAATCTGCAGCAGACGACTTTGAAACCATCTAGTCAAAAACAGAGAAAATCTCTATAAATTAAGAACTAATTACTGAAATAACAATGTTTTCAAAAGTTGTCTGCAGCAGAGGCATCAAAAAGCATCTATATGTGGGAAAGGGTTATATTGCATACCGTAATTGTGAAATAAATTATACACAAACCTGTTTCTTATCTTTATCAGAAGGCAGTGAGTTCCACTCGCATTTGACCTGTTGATAATTATGGAGTTGCACAATGACCACTCGACACTCTCCGCATTTAACCTCACCAAAATCGAGTGTGTCATCAGAAATCTGCATATCAGGCATTGTCACGTTGGCCTTCAGGTGTAAGGTAATAAATGGACCATTCAATATCTGTTAATAAAATAAAAGAGATTTTTTGTTATGACTTTGTCCATTGAGCTTCTTGCAGTACTGTGATTACATTGATAATCAACATGACATCAGAACCGTGTAGATTAACTAACTCAGTATATGCTTGGCTTCAAGTCAATGCTGTATATAAGAGGAAACATAGAATGCTAACAGACCTAGAAGGAGATTATAACAGCACTTTTGTACTCAAAAGATTTACATTGTGTCTTAAGAAAATTAAACTATATTTCTTGGATTCAATTTTAAGATTAATGACCAAAATTTCACATTCACCATTAACTGTTTATTTGATTATACATTTTAGTAGCCATCTGCTTTGGAATTTTCTACGGACAAAATGCAACAATCTAGAAAACTGCAAGTGTAATTTAATTTACAGTTGAAAACACTGTGAAAAGCCTTTTCAAAAGGTGATAAATT
Organism: Serripes groenlandicus; assembly: GCA_031761405.1. Lineage (NCBI taxonomy): Eukaryota > Metazoa > Mollusca > Bivalvia > Cardiida > Cardiidae > Serripes > Serripes groenlandicus. The sequence goes on along the minus strand of JASEVX010000010.1, from coordinate 46,443,569 downwards.
GCTCATTTAAGAAATTTCTCCCTTCATCATGTTTAAAGGTTCTGAACTCCAGATTACAGATGGTACAGTCAAAGTTTTAAAACTGTTCAAAAGTTGTCTTGAAATGTTAGAATCATAATTCTGGGATAAAATTAGAGTAATAATTTCACTTTCAAGTACAATAAATATCTAAATGTTGATTGGTTATGCTTCATTTTTACTGGGTAGACATACCCAGTAAGCCAAAGTTTGTAGATTTTCATGACTTTCAATTGACTTTTTATCAACATTTACTGCCAAAATAGTTTTGAACTATTCATTATTTACTCTATTGTCAATTTTAGCAATATTTGCAGAAGTTTTAACATTTCAAAACTTTGATCACCATCTGGTGTTTAGAATTTTTAACCCTTTCCCTCATATAAACGCTTTCGGACGCCTCTGCAGCAGACAGCTTATTGAAAACATAGTGACAAAAGAAGAAATTGCACAAAATGTGCAATTTCTCCTTTTGCCATAATGTTTTCCACTTTTAGTCATAGGTTATCCATTCAATTATGGGGATTCTCTATGTTTTGACAAAATACGTTCAAAGTCGTCTGCTGCAGAATTGTCGTATGAGGGAAAGGGTTAAGGGCGACAACTGTAGATGTGTTAAAACTTTTGTATGTACGAATTGGAAGAGTTAACTACTTACATTAATGGGTACAAACGCTTCCGCAGGTCCAAGTGGTAAATTGGCTCCACGAGGATCAAAACTGACCACAAAGTCAACGGTCTCATAGTCAGGGGACCCTGGTAGATTACGGACACGGTCCAGCTCTACATGGAAACCTTTATGGTGGATGTCTTCTTTCTCTACTTGGAATGAGACTGGGTACCAGCCAGTGTTGGTTGCCTTGACAACATGAGTGCGCACTGTTCCCAGAACAACATAACCAAAGTCCAGCAGGTACTCTGGCAACCGTGGTCTGTTAAAAAGAAAAGAAGGCTGATCATTTTTTCTACATCACATAACATTTCATTTATATGTTGAACACACTAGAAGTTCAAGAATGTTATTTTGTAATGTTGTATGTTTAAAAAAAAAAGTTGTTTGTACGACCGAGCAGCAAAATAAGAACATACTTAATCAAAAGATATTCAATAATTATTGCTTATGTTTTAAAAAACACCAACATGAATAACACAATCATATTTAACCCTTTCCCTCATACAACAATTCTGCAGCAGACGACTTTGAATATATTTTGTCAAAAAATGGAAAATATCTTTAATTGAATGGACTAAAATGACTAAAAGTGGAAATCATTGTGGCAAATGGAGAAATTGCTCGTTTTCAGCAATTTCTTCTTTTTTCACATTGTTTTCAAAAAGCCTTTTGCTGCAGAGGCGTCAGAAAGCGTCTATATGACGAAAAGGGTTAACTAACACTCTTTCACATACATCAAACTGTAGCAGATGACTTTGAAAAAAATGTTTGCAAAAATATGGAAAATCTTTTTAAATTTAAGTTTAATTATTGAATAAAGTTTAAAACATTGTAGCAGATATTATTCAATATCAGCAAGTTCTCCTTATGTCACAATCAATTTGTTTGCTACAGAAGCATAATTATACAAAGTATCTACATTAGGACAAAGAATTATACAAAAATAGATGCTCTACCCTTATGAAGTCTGTGAAGAAAAGCAAAATTGATCAAACATACTTGAGTTTCTTCTTGCGGCCACTCTTTGTGTCAGCAGTAGTCTGAGTTTCCCGGCTTTCGTTACTGTCCGGTAGAACTGGTTCATACAGCTCTGCTTGATACTCTTGCTGTTGTTGTTGTTGTGAAGCAAAGTCTCGCACGGACAGACGCTCTACTTCCATCTGTACATCCAGCTCAGATGGCATGATGCACAACTCTCCCTGTGATAGTGAAATTAACTATGAGTGACCTTTGTGAAAATATATTGATGAGTGAACCCTTTCCCACATTCAGATGCATTTTGATGCATTTGTAGCGCAAGACTTTTGAAAACCTTGTGGCAAAACAAAAAATTGTTCATAATGAGCTTTCAACTTGATTCAACTTGATTCAATAATTATAATTATAATTAAAACAATTTCTATTTTTTTGCCTAAATATTTTCAGTCAACTGCTGCAGATTAGTTGTATGCGGAAAAGTTTTTTTTAAATCTGTTGATGTACCAGTTATTTTATGCCAAACATATCATGTAATTTATTCACCATAATGATGATATCTGTTTATATAAATTTTTGAATTAACTGTGCTTTTTCTATAGAATACAAAGTTCACCTTTAATTTTCAAGCTTGAAACAGCTTATGTACAATGTGTTAGTGTTAAATGGTGATGTTGCTCATTATAACATTTGTTAATTCATTGATAAATTCCTAAATCATTTCATACTTCTTTTTTAGACATAAGAAAAACTTTTCAAACCGTCTTCCTGATCTAAATTACTTTTGATGAATATGCATAAGACAACTTTTGAACTCTCTAAAGGAAAAGAAGATTGATTGATTGTTTAGTCCTTACCCCGCTTTTCAGATATATCACAGCGTTTCCTGGGTAAGTTACCAGTACTAATTATCCATTTATTCTGACACCAGCTAGTCAGTCGTTGCTAACCCCACAACCCTGAGTGCCTAGGAGCCATTACTACCATTTATAAAGTCTTTGGTACGAGCCGGCTGGGAATCAAATCCACGACCTCCCGCACCCGAGGTGAACGCTCTACCACTACACCATCAAGGCAGAAAGGAAGAAAATGCTCATAATGCGTAACAATGTATATTCTATCTTATCTATCTTCAAAACAATTATTCTATTTTGTCAAAACCCTTTTTATTAATTTTCTTCAGATGTTGTCTGAATACCAGTACTTTTAGTATATTGGGTAAGGAATGTAAGGTTGTTTAAAATAACATGTCTGCAGCAAACCAATTTTGAAAACAGTGAAAGAAAAAGGAAAATATGCTCATAATGAGACGAGTTCTCCTATGTGGGAAAGGGTTAATTGTGTGAAACTTATCAAGACACTCTCCCAACACAAATGAGTAGTTGTTCAAACATAAAACAAAAATATGCTAAACATTAACTCTTTCCCATGCACAACAAATCAGCAGCAGATGACTTTGAAAACATCTAGGCAAAATTGTGGAGTTTTTCTATAAGGGAAAGTCAAATCATTCAAAAGAGTTAAAAAAAAAAACAATGCGGCAAAAGGAGAAATTGCTCATATTGAGCAATTTATCTTTTTGCCACAATGTTTTCAAAAGTTGTCTGAAACAAATGTGTCAGAAAGCATCTGAATGTTGGAAAGGGTAAAGATATTGGTAATGAAGATCTCAATGAAACTCATAACAATTTGCTTGAACACTAACAATTTTAAAGGTCTAAAAATGTTAAGCCAATCAGTGAACAAAAGTCACATAATTTTGAGTAGCATGACAAATCATATTATGTATTCTTTACCAATTTGATTAATAATCGTATGTTGATCTGAATTAATCACAGTAAAATTATGTGAGAATTAATGTCTACATCTATATCTATCTACAGTGACAACCAAATTTGAAAAATGAAAGGTGATTTTTGTATGTTGATTGGTTTTTTTCTATTTCTTCTTCTTTTTTTTCTTTTTTTTTTTAAATACATTACAACTTATAAATCAAGTATACACAAAACACTGAGAAAAATATTAAAACTACAAAGTCATAAACATGTAAAAGGCCGGACAACCCAACATTATATAGACAAGGAACAATAATTAACCCAATTTATGGAGAGGATGAGGTAGGAGTCATATCATACAAGAAAAAAACTCTTTGCATTTGTGACAAGGGAAGATCCAGATCAGTCTGAGCATTCAGGCAGTCTGATCTGGACCTTCTCTGTTTGCCATCTAGTCATACAAGTATCCTAAATACCTCTGAAGAACTGAGAAATAATGGACTATACAAGAACAGTGGTACCTGTGTATAAAGACCCTCATGGGAACACAACAGTATTGACTTTGTTCACAGGTGGTCTTTATCTAATAACAGGGTCATTTATTCAGAAAATGAGTTATTGGGAAAGTAAAATTGTGGTTGCTATAAACAGGGAATTGCTATTCAAAGGTGATCTTTAGCACTGGTTTAACTACTTGTATGCATTTGATCATAATTGTCATTATTTTCAAAATCTCTGAAGGATGGTTTCTGCGTGATATATGCCCCATATAGAATACATGACATTTGTCTACCCATAAAGAACTGGCTTTTCACATACATCATACATAACCCTTTCCCACATGTATACAACAAGTTTGCAGCAGACGACTTTGAAAATATATAGGGCATATCTCTGTAAATGAAAGTATAATTAGTGAATAGAGTTAAAAACATGGTGGCAAAAGCAGAAATTGCTCATTATGAGCAATTTCTCATTTTGTCACAATGTTTTCAAAAGTCGTCTGCTGCAGATGCCTCAAAAAGCGTCTGTAACTAGGGAAGGGATAAGGTATCCCACAATGAATGTTGATAAATTGACTTCTTGATGGATAAAAAACTACCAAAGTAACATGTGAATGTCCTACTTAATGCAACAAACTTCATTCCTCGGACCTCAAGTTTTAACCTTAATTACCCCAGTTGCAGACGCATTCAGACACATCTGCAGCAGATAACTTTTGAAAACATTGTGGCAAAAGAAAAAATTGGTCAATAATCATACATTCACTTACAGAGATCTTCAATAATGTTGTCTAAATGTTTTCATAGTCATCTGCTGCAAATATTGTGGACTTTTGTGGTACGTTGGAAAGGGCTAACAGTTAAAAATGTCTAGAAAGGTTAATTTCATAATTGAAACTTAATGCAACTGAGACAAGTATTAATTAATTTTAATGAATCATTTTTTTCTTCAAAAGATGGGGCTAGCAAGACATGCACATGATGATAAAATAAAAAAGAAAAAATATCAAATAGTCATTTTTCAACATTCCTTTCCTAAAAATTAAAACACAGAACATAGGATATTTTGTTTTTATTCCACAAGGGGGAGGTGGAGGGTGAGGGATTACACAGTAACTAAATATAGACATTGTTACTATCGATACTCACTGCAGCTTTAATTGTTCTCATAGTGTCCTTATAAAAAGATAAATTATCACACTGAACTTTACTTTATCCTATTGGTTCAACATGAGAATCTTTGATAAGCAAATAAGTACAGTCGAAAGCTTTAGTAATTGTTATGTGAACTCAACATAAGGCTCAACTTTACTGAGTTGTCCAATAATCAATCCAAATTATATCTCCTTTTCCAAAAATGTCTGCATCAGGTAAATGGTTTTCAGAGAGAGAAACACAACCAGATTTGTAAAGTTTTGAAAAGTGCAATAAACTTGGATCTTGGATTAACTCAAAACTATTTTTGCTCTCAGTCTGTATGTAACACTTTTCATTGCAAATTAGTGTTTCTTTTCAATTTCAGCATCTCAACTAATAATTATACTTTCATCTACTCAGTGTTTCCTTTCCTTTCCCACTATGTTTTCAAATTTAATGAGTTATAAACCACTTTCCATATTCATCAACATCTTAAGTTCATTCTAATTCTAAATGAAGACAAATCTGAATTTTCAAAGTGACACAATTTCTTATAGTGCTCTTTTGTTAATTGAAAATCAGAAATATATTTAGTATTGTTGGTAAATACAGGCCCATTGGTTCCACTTAGATTAGTTCTGTCTATTGCAGATTTGTTATATGTCAGAAATGGTAAATCTAAATGATAGCCCTCTCTTTGGTATTTCATATAGATCACACAGTGAAGGGATGTTATGGTGTTAAAATATCAAACTTACCAAATTCTGCTGAGGTGGCTAAACAGGAGTACAAAAAAAACAGGAAGAGAAGAGAAAAAGATTAACGTATGAATATAGGAAGACTAGTAAAAAGAAGATTAATTGGGAGGGTATAAAAACTAATTATGTACTTAATAATCCTGAATATTCAAATAAAAGCAAGCAAAGTATTAGAGGCATGCCTCCGCAAAACCAACCTTTTGGTATTTGTGACAAGTTTAGAATAAGATGGGTCTGCAAGTCTTTGCTATCTGATTCAATTGTTTACATTCTTGAAAGACTATGTGACTAATTGGCGATCATTCTAGGATTTGTAAATTATTACAAGGACCTTTTTTGGAATTATTTTAATAATAACTGGTTTGGCCACTAAATATGTTTGTTCAGCATATTTGGCAATCAATGCCGATCCAGATCAAACAGCAGAAACAATCTAGATCTACATGTCACAACTTTCCCATGCTGGTATAAATCCCGGTGCACGTCTCATATGTTAAATGTTTTAACTATTTATGCTTATTCTTAACCTTTTTCCGACATGCAACAAATCTGCAGCAGTCAACTTTGAAAACTTCTAATCAGAATTATGGAAAAAAACAATTATTGAATAGAATTGAAAAAATCATGGCTAAAGGTAAAAACAATTCTTATCATGCACAATTTTAATTACATGTTCTATTCTAGCCAACATGATATGCTTGATATAAATTGCTAGTTCTTTATAGAAACATGAAATACTGTATCTAACTGTCATTAACCATTTCCTACCTACAAACAATCTGCAACCAACGACTTTGAAAACAACTGCGCACAATTTCTTAAAATGATAACTTAAATAGACTGGATAGCATTGTGTGCTCATAATGAGCAAATATTTTGACACAATAATTTAAGAAGTCATATATGCTACAGATGTGTCTGACAGTGGGAAACAATTAATTCATAAATAAAATCTATTCATGAGTGTTAGTAATAAATCTCAAAATATCTCTAAGTAAGCACAAGGGTTGTGGTTTTCATTTTCACATTTCTATTACATGCTTTATCCATGGAAATTGGCACTATCTAAGACATGCATCCTTATACTCTAAATAATATATGACTTATTTTTTGCTTAACCCTTTCACTGGTGCAGATGAAACACTTAGTGCAGAAAACTTTAAGAAACATTCTAGTAAAAAAAGAGATTGCGCACTTTGAGCACTTTCTCCTTTGCTACCTTTATTCCTTAAAATCATTCTCTAAATTATGACAAAATTTGTCCGGATTTTGTATCCTTTTCCGCAGATGTTTTCAAATTTGAAACAGTCTATATATAAGTGGCATAACAGGTCATTGGTTAAAGCAGAATATACAGTTTTCTGTAACCATCTTGTAAAGTTATTCAACTAGAATTGTAAGACCTAGGATTGTAAACTATAGCTAGTCCATGTCGACCCTTCTTCAGGAAAACCAACCTAAGCATATTTATGACATGTGTAGATAAATACCCATGCAATTTAATCCAAATGGACAATTTTTGTCAAAAATTTCTTTTCAGCTTTCTGTCAATAATATGCAAACAGTGCAGAGCCAGATCAAACTGCCCTGATGATATGATTGATCTGAATCACCCTTAGCATGGTGTTCCTGATGTAAAATTTCGCGCCGAACGGATTACTGTATGAAGTCACATCGGGCAAATAGGAGTCTTGTTGCAACTTTCTTCGCAGCATCACAGAAATGTGTATAAGTCTAAAATCAGCAGTGTTACACTTTTAGACTTTTGTCATAAGCTACATCTATGTTATAACTACATGTATGCAGATAGGGAAGACTGTTTGAATGACAAGGCTTGTCTATGGCACACATGGCATAAGATCCTTTTCACCCTGACATACCTTTATCGCAAGCTGGGCTTATCCGACTGGAGTTGAATAAATTTACTGTATTTAACCCTTTCCCACAATGCAGATGCATGTTTATGCATTCACGTTAGATACATTTGGGAAGTATTTGTGAGAACACAAGAACTTCTTCTTTACAGGCAATTTCTCCTTTTCCCTATTGTTTGTTCAACTCTATTCTAAAACAGCATTTTCTTTAGGGGGAGTTTTTATATTTAGTCTAAATGTTTATAAAAATCATCTGCTGTATAAACATTTCATATGTGGGAATGAGTTAGGAAAATACATAATTTTAGTTAAGTCTATTTGAAAGAGAGAAAAGCTAGCATCCTAAGGACTTACCTGTGCCTGTGCTGCAAGAAGCTGCTCTGGGTGTGTATGGTGGCCTGTTAGGTGGGGATTACCAGGACTGAATTTCGGGTCAAACTCGGACATTGTCTTCTTGTAGACATTCTCTCTAGCCTCCTTCACCAGACTTGTGTAATGACCAGCCGTGTCCTGGACTCTGGGAAGATCGAGGGAAATCCTCGGAAAAACACCCTCCCCTCGTATCGTCAGATAGTCGGGTTCAAAATGGGCTACCTGAACCTTGAAACATTTCTCAAATTTCTCTGGAACTCCCGGTAAATATTTGATGGTCAATTTCTGCTCACAATTGGCTTCCAGATAACCCTAGACGATAATGATACAGAATTAAAATGTGTGCATCAATTATAAAAGCAAAACTTTTCACTTATTATAGAATATAACTGTAAATGAAGAGTTGATTTACCATGTTCATTGCTTAGTAAGAATTTTGCTTTCTAGCAGACCTCAACAGACAAGTTTAATGGACAAAGAAAGAGCATCCGGTTTAATTATCATTGAAGAAGAAGGCTAATTTGCAAAACAATTTTGCAAATTTTAAAAAAATATGTAATTGATATAAAATGATCAAAATAACAATGATAATTTTGCTTCAAGAAACATTACTTACAGCATGAGGTACCATGATTGGTATTCCTGGTTTAGGTTTCTTGGCTAGAGCTGGATCCAAACCAAGGCAGCAGAAATCAAAACCTACTTTACTTGAGTTGATCAGGGTTATTTCAGCTGTTGCTACATGGTCGTACATCTGTAACAAATTGTATTTAAGATTATTTTTTTAAACCATTTACCGTATACTGGTGACTTTATCCCTTTCCCTCATATAGACGCTTTCTGACGCCTCAAAACAAAAAAAATTCTCCTTTTGTCACCATGTTTTCAACTCGAGTCAATTATTGTAATTTCATTTAAAGGGAGTTCCCAAATGTTTTGGTTTTTTTCAAAGTCTTCTGCTGCAGATTCGTGGTATGAGGGAAAGGGTAATATACATCTTTGAAACAAACAAACTTTAGAAACATTGTTTTTATTACCGTTTCAAAGTGATATGTACAGATTTTCCCAGTTTTTGTCTAAATGAACTGTCTAAATGGCATTTTCTTTTTGAAAAATCAGCAAAAAATTGATCTATTGATTGATTGATTGGGGTTTAACGCCGTTTTCAACAATTGTTAAGTCATATCACAAAAGCCAGTTCACCTACCCATGTTTCCTGGCTTTCTCGCACCAGTACTCAACACAAGTCTTTCCAAGCAACTGGCTGCTTTTCCACACAGGCTTTTTCCATTGGTGGAAGATGAATGACACTTGTCGCAGGCCAAAAAAATGAAATAAATCCAGTAGAGAAAATGTTCTTTTTTGATTACCTGTTTTCCATAGTCTATTTCTTTACAGTCAAAGTTGTAGCTGACCAAGGAAGCCTCTCCTTTTAGGCTTATCTCATAAGTCGGGCCTCCTGTCACCTCACAAATGGCCTTGGCTTGACCCCATACATCTGCATGGCCATAAAAGGTCATGGTCACTTGTTCAGTGTCCCCAGGTTGTAGGGTTCCATACAGTGGAAGGATGTCAAAGACCTGAAAATTGTGGGAAAAATTAAACATGATAGTATGATTGAGCAAAGTTCCATGAAATCTCCCTTAATAGTGTATTCATCATCATTTGTAGCGTGTTTTTCAATGGTTTATCTTTGATTTATTGTCCATCAGTGCAGATCCAGATTAAAATGCAGAAATGTGCATGGTGATTTGGATTTACAATGGTTGCAAATTCCAGATCGTTGGTTTTCCTAGAACAGGGCTAAAATATTCTCTTGTATTTGTAATTATCAACAGTACGATTTCTGATAATTTTTTGGTTACAGGTTCAAACAACTATAAGACTCATTTTTGGTAAATGCAGAAACGTACTCATGATGTATAACATATTCATTTCCCCCATGATGCTTTCTGGTTCCTTATGAGTTCAATATGGAAGAGTCTAAATATTTCATATAAGATAATGACTTTACATTAGTGCATGGATGACCAATGAGAAACAATTTCTCATTTTACCACAATGTTTTCACAAATATGCAAGTAAACAATTGACTATTTGGTGTTTTACACCTCTTTCAGCAGAGCCCCGGTAGCTTAGTCGGTAGCGGCGTGGGCTGTCAATCCAGGGGTTGTGAGTTTGAGCCAACATTTTTTCCGACGTTTGACAAAAGTCATTGTGATAAGCGTCATTTGTCTTCCACCAGTTGCTTGGAAAGAATGTTGTATGTAGTACTGGTGTGAGAAAGCCAAGAAACATATGATTAGGTGAACTGGCCGCCGTGATATGACTGAGAAAATGTTGTAAACGGCGTTCAACCCTAATCAATCAATACACCTCTTTCAACATTTTTCAGTTATATCATGGCATTTCCTGGGTAAATTACCAGTAATACTGGTCTTATTATCCTGATACCAGCCAGTGAGTCGTAATGCTAACCCAGCAACCCTGAACACCAAAGAGGGAAGCCATTTCTACCATTTTTCAAGTCTTTGGTATGAGACAATGACCCATACTCGTGGATTTTTTTTTATCTTAAATTTACCTCTTCTACCCCAATAGGTGTAGCCTCCTCTGCCCTCTCCGTTTCAAGAAGAGCTGCTAGTGCTCTGTTTGTCTTCAGAGGATCTTCTTCAAAGTCTTCCTCTTTCATTGTATCCAATGAGAGATGTAATGATTCAGCTTGATCCTTGTGTTCATGTTCAGACTGACTCTCCTGCTCCAGTTGACCCTGAATAAAATGACACAAAATTAGTCCTGGGTTTGAGAGTCCCATGATGAGCAGGTTTTGACTTTATGATTATTCCGCACAAACATACTGGTTAAGTCTCCAGGAAGCGTGATTAATATAAGCTGAAAGCTTGTTTCGCATTTGATGTAAAATAAATAAGTTAAGCCTAAAACTAATTCAAGCGTTTCACCAGGAAAAGTAACACGAGGGTATTTGTGAAAAGAGTAGATTAATTAAGATCTGCCTGAACTTCCATTACATCTAATCCAAATATATGATTTGTGTTTCAGCAGTTAAAGCTTTCTGAGAATAATTTGATAACAGCGTAGATCCTGATCAAGCTGCATATATAATGCACAGGCTGATCTTGATCTACTCTTATCTTAATTGCTCAAAGATTGAATTTCCGGGAGGCAAAATTCACTGGTGGAAAAACCCAAGATTTACATAACTTTGGTACTTTGGTTTACAGAATTATTAAAAAGAGGTTTTTATATTTCATCTTATTTATCATATAGTTATGGCAAGGAAAGTGACCAAATAAGAAGATATTAGACCTGTCACAAGAGGCAGACAAACACAAGATTAATAGAGACACACAGAGAGAATAAGATTCTGACAGGAAAGGTAGGTAGACTAAGCATAATGACAGACAGACAGACATATGGACGAACAGTCAGACAAGTACCTTCTCAGGCTGATCTTCTGACGGTTGTTCAGATTGTTGTGGTGTCTCCAATTGTTCTGTTGTTCTGTTATCGTTGTCATCTTTGGGTGAATCCAAAGGTTTTACTGGGGTGGTGCTTCTCTCGCTACCAATAAGTTCTCCTTCCTGGAGGGGTTGAGAATGGATTTACCCTTTACCACATGCAGTCTCACATACAGCAGATAATGAGCAATGTCTCCATTTGCAACAATGATTTAAACTCTATTAAATTATCATACTCTCATTTAAAGAGATTTTCTATATTTTGGACTTGATCATTTCAAAGTCGTCTGCTTCAGATTTATTGTAAGTGGGAAAGGGTTAAAATTAATGTAGGTAAAGGAAAAATGGCTCTTCATGAGAAATTTCGTCTTTAACTACAAGGTTCTCAACTCTATAAAATGATTAAACGTTTTTATATAAAGAGTTTTTATATTTTTGGCCTCAAGTTCTACAATTTGCCTACTGCAAATTTGCTGTATGTGAGAAAGGTTAAACAATATATCAGTTGCAATCTATTACAGTTTTATTTGTTATTGATTAACTGATATTACATTTTTAGGAAAGAAAACAAATGATGAAAAACTTCTGGAAAATTGGAAGAATATTATATATTTGATACAGAAAAAAAGTAAGGTTTTCCTTTCCCCACAATGTTCTCAAAATGGCTCAAACTCTTTTAACCCTTTCAGATTTATAGACGCCCTTACAGCAGACAATTTTACCAGTATCGCCCCACTGCCATTAGGCAAAAATAAACAGCCCAGTGGTGACACTGTTTTTGACCAATCAACATGGCTTGAAGGAATCTGATAGAGGAACATTTCTACACAATAATTTGAAAATCAGCCCAACACTTTTGGAGAGCAAGTTTTCACAATAGCCATATAAGGCAAAATAGCTCTGCCCCTTGGTGGCCATAGTTTTCGACCATTCAACTTGGCTTGAAGAATCTGATAGAGGGTCACCCTAGGAACATTTCTACAACATTATTTGATAATTGGCCAGACAATTTCGGAGGAGAAGATTTTTTAAGTTTTCAATATAGCCATGATTTTTCGACCATCAACTTGGCTTGGAGGAATCTGATAGAGGGTCACCTAAGGAACATTTTTGCCAAAAAAAAAAAATCGAAAATCGGCCTGACACTTTTGGAGGAGAAGATTTTTTAAGTTTTCACTATTTTTTTTTTCTTTCGGTTGACATGGAAGGAATTTAGGAGAGAACATTGAGAGGATGCTTCCTATGACGTTTCGTCCCAATTTGCCAAGTCGTTAGGGAGGAGATGTCATTTGAAGCAAAAAGTTTACAGACGCACACACACACAGTTGCACAATTCGCCATGACATAAGCCATATGGAGCTAAAGATTGCTCAATTTGCCACAATATTTTCAATTTTGTTCTTTTCAAAGTCATCTGCTGCAAATTTCTTGTATGTGGGAAAAGGGGGTTAAAATAGACCAGCTGTAGGAGAAAGACACTAACCTTAGTTGCCTCCACTTCTGATTTTTCCTGCTCTTCTTCTTCTGCCTCTTCCACTACAACTTCCACTACAGGGTCTGACACTGGAGTTGGCTCTCTCACTTCCTCTTCTGCTTCTTCATGAACAGCTTCTTCTTCTTCTTCTTCCACAATTTCTTCAATAACTGGACTTGGTGGTTTAATTGGCTTGTTAATTACAGTACAAGGTTCATTTCCAATAAGGAAAGACCATCTGAAAGCAAATCATGATTTATTATTAATTCATGATTAACATGTAGCAGATGACTATGATCAGCAATTTCTCCTTTTGACACAATGATTTCAAAAGTCGTCTGCTGCAGATGTGTCAAGTGCATCTGCAAGTGGGTAAGGTTGAATGATAAATTCTCCAAAAAAAAGAAAATTCATTGAAATAAAAACAGCTTCAGAATAATGTGTAAGGAAATGACAATATGATGAAAATAATTATCAACCAACCTAGAAACATTTTAATAGTCATCGATAGCTTTGCTTTTTATAACATAAAACAAATCTGCAACAGAGAGCTTTGAAAACATCATGGCAAAGCAAAATTAGTTGGAAACATTGTGGCAAATAAAGAAATTGCTCATCATGAGCCATTTTTCCTTTTGCCACAATGTTTTCAAATGTCAGCTACTGCCAGGGTGTCAGAAAGCGTCTTTACTTGGGAAAGGGTATCAGAGGATCAAACAACATCATCATTAAGAAAGCCATTGTATTAACTATCTCATCACACTGTCATAAGTTATATCACCATGTCACACAAAAACTACCCTTGGCAACCAGTAAAGACCAAGATTAGCCTGCACCTATGGGCAGTCTGATCTGGAACTTCCCCTGTAGTTGCAATCTAGCCATAGTAGTATCATAGAATTTTCTAGAGAAAGGTTACGGTCAAAATGCCATATAGGGTCAAACCTGTGCTTAAAGACCACCTTGGAATAGCAATTTCATGTAACCTGGTGTGTATATGTACCTGTATTTGACCACCATAGGACTATTATTTGTTATGTTCACATAGCGTGTCACCTCCGTATCATTGAGGATACATCCAAAGTCCATCACCGTCTTCTCAAAGTCAAGGTTAGGGAAGTACACCTCACCTCTAAGTGCAATGTAGTCCTGCAATAATAACACATTGTTATAGTAGTTTAAGATTTATATCTGTAATCCATGTGTAGAAATTTCATGAAGCTCAAAGTACAAACAAGAGCCCTGCGGAGCTAACGCCAAATGCTTGTCTGTTTTTTCATGAATTTATAAGTGCAAAAAGGGGCATAACTGGAGAAATATTAAAGCCAGAATTATGTAACTTGGTGACATATGCATTGTTACTAGGAACATGTGAACCAAGTTTCATTTGAATATGTGTAACTGTTTTTGAGTTATGAGGTAAAGTTAATGTTTTGTAACGACGATGCAGCTGATGACACAAATGGTATCACAACTTTTTTTCTTTGCAAAAAGAGACAGGCTAAAATGTGCATCCATAGCCAATGGAATAAAAATGTTCAAGTTCATAATGAAATTATAATGATGAAAGGATCAATCAAGTTTGGCAGTGATACATACAATATGTGGATGTTCCAGGTATGTGATATGTAGAATCTCATCAATAGTCCTGATATGTAAATCATCCTTGTAGGCCGGGTCAAACCGCACTCTCAATACGTAAGTCTTCCCAACATCCAAATGTATCTCCTGGATATAAAAAAAAGATTAAGGTTAAGCTTTTCTACTTTTGTTTTTCATTTCAAAATAAAAAACCTCTATAATTAAATAGTTTGGCCATAGGCATTCTTCTGGTCATATTTAACAAAGTTTACATGCTATGTTATGTCAATCTTGAAAGTATAATACCATGTTAACTGAAAGTTATCTCCATTAATTTGTTTAAACATTGCTTTACACCATTTTCAACAGTATTTTAGCTATATTGATAAAGTGCTTCCAGGGTAAAATAGCAGATATACCCATATCAATTATCATAATATCAAGGGAAAGCAATTTCTACATTTCTTTACCGGTAAGTCTCAGTTACGACCAGATCGGGGATGAAACCTTGGTCTCCCCCTCCTAAGGCTCACACTCTTACAACTTCATTAACCTTTTCCCTCAAACGACAATTCTGCAGCAGACGACTTTGAACATATATTCTCAACAAATAGAAAATCTCTATAATTGAATGGATAACCTATGACTAAAAGTAGAAAACATTGTGGCAAAAGAAGAAATTGCTTGTTTTGAGCAATTTCTTCTTTTGTCAGTATGTTTTCAAAAAGCTGTCTGCTGCAGAGGCGTCAGAAAGCGTCTATATGAGGGAAAGGGTTAAGGAGTCAATTGCTCCCTAATATATACAACCACTTTGTGATAATAGAAATAAATTACCAAATTTATATCTGTATTTCTATCATTTTTTTTGCCTAAATCAACCCTTTTAAACATACAGCAAATCTGCAGACGACTTTGAAAACATCTACTGGTAGGTAAACGTGTGAAAAATCTTTATAAATGATATAACAATTATTGAAGAGAGTTGAAAGCGTTGTGACATAAGGGGAAATTGCTCATTATGAGCAATTTCTCCTTTTTCCACAAGGTTTTAAAAAAGTGGTCTGCTGCAAATGCATCAGAATGCATATACAGGTGGGAAAGGGTTAATTAAAGAGGCCCTAAACAGGTCTTTGCCCCACAATATTTCTCTTATTATCCAATAAGTCTTACTGAGACAATTCTTTTTACCCTTTCCCACATATAGACCCTTTCTGACGCCCCTGCAGCAGAAGACTTTTGAAAAAATTGTGACAAAAGAAGAAATTGCTCAAAACAATTTCTCCATTGCCACAATATTTTCAACTTTATTCAGTAATTATTCCTTCATTTTTAAAGATTTTCCATGTTTTGGCAAATATGTTTTCGAAGTCATCTGCTACAGGTTTGTTGTATGTGGGAAAGGGTAAAGTACCCACAATATAGATCTTGAAGGTCAAATAAGGTTTTCAGAACATGTAACTTTCCTTATTGAATGCTTCAGCTATACATCAATCGAGAAATTAAATGGAAGAGCTATTACTTACAGTTTCTGAAACTTCTGAGCTATCTTCAAGGACAATTTGGAAAGGCTGGGACAGTTTTAGGACAGTGGTCAGAGGTAGAGTGGACACATTACTGATGACTAGTTCTCTTGTCTGTAACTCTAAGGTGTCTTCTGGGTCCTGTTAAAAATTACAAGAAAGAGGTTTGTTAAAAAAAAGCTGTTACTCCTCAGAATATACAATTAATATTAAAGCATTAAATTACTTAATCAAACTTTTCCTGTTTCTTGATCTTATTTTGAAAATGTAAATACATGTATGACAATTAAAAAGAAGGATAAAAATCAACTGTCTTGATATATAAAAGATATAACAACCAAAGTTTTATTTTATATTTTCCAAATTTAAAGTCATGCTTTGCCTAGAATAAGATTATAGAATCTGCCCACAAATGTAAGTACTTTTACCGTATATACTCAGTTATAAGTCGCCCTCGTCTATAAGTCGCACCCCCTACTTCGAGGCCTAAAGTCTAGGGTTTGATGATTGACCCTCTTATAAGTCGCAGTTAGATTTTTGATTTTTTTCACGTCAAAACCCTATGACAAGCAGCGAGATATAACCCAAGTCATCATGATCGAGCATCAGATTTTTTGTTTAAAACATTCATATAATGTCCAATTAGTTTTATGTAAGCATTGATTTATAGTCTAAATAGATTTTACTATCATAAGAAGCGAGATATATAACCTTAAGTCATCAAGATCGAGCATCAGCTTTTTGTTTACATTATTTGAACATACAATGATGTCCAACTAGTTTTAATTTGTTTTATCTAAAGAGATTTACTGGGGAATACATAAACCGGTTTTGTCCGGTCACAAAAGGCCCCAGGTTATGTGAAAACACACTCGTCTTGATTAACCCTTTGTTTTATCTTTTATCATATATAGATAATCTGCTATATTAAATTCGTCTCTTTTCCATGATGTTACTGAAGCAACTGAAAACTGTTGTAAACATTGCTAATTCCACCTTTGTTTGGTAATATAGCTCTCATTTATGGAGTTTATTCCCGATATTGTCAATTTGTTTCCAAGGTCGTTTGCTGCAGATTTGTTGTATGCGGGAAAGGGTTAACTGAAGGGGTAGAGGGTAGATGGAGGGAAAAATCGGCGTTGCATAACTGAAATTAATTCGCATACAGTGATAATCTGCTAACTCAGATTAAATTCGTCCTTTTCCCATGATGTTTCTGAGGCAGCTGAAAACTTTTGAAAACATTGCTAATTTCCCCTTTGTTTGATAATATAGCTTTCGTTTATGGAGTTTGTTCACCCTTTTTAATAAAAATCCACGGTTCAGCAACCTCAATTCTAACAGTCAAATAATTCTAACACAACTGTCGCGTGTAAACCACACAGGTTTAAATTATCATCAAGCTAAAGGTGTTACATGTAAAATTACCCGAGGTCAAATTCTGCAGACGTGTACGTATTAGAGTGGGTAAAAACCGATAATTGCATTGCTAGCAGTTTGTATTTAATACACTTTAGCTACAGTTATTGTCTTTGTTACGACTCTCAAATACTGCAGATGTATCACAGTGGTAAAAGCCGATAATTGCATGTTTATCAGTTTATACTTAATACACTTTAACGTCAATTATTGACCGTGTTAAATCACCCCGTGTGTAGTCTTGGGATTGTTTTTGGATTAATTATGACAATTTTGGTCCGACTTTTTTATCTCTTTAATTGGATATGTGTTTGTTTTTTGCTTTCTAATGGTTTAATTTGGTACCATCACCCATGCAGGCCAAAATCACGCAATTTATATTTTCACAAAATTCAAAATGGCTTCCAATCGAGCTGAAATCGAAACAATAACTTGGAACAAATGACTTTTTAAATGTACATTCAGAAGTTATATATTTTTTCTAGTGTTTGTTTTTATAAACAAATCAATTCTATAAGATATGTTTCTTTCAATCAAACTTGATTTATTCTGTTAAATCATCATTTAAGTCGCCCTTTTTATCAATGACCGGCCTGCACAGTTTTTGACGATCGGTGAATTGGAGGGTAATTTTTTCTGAATTTTTGCTTGACCCTCTTATAAGTCGCTCCCCCCACTTCACTTTCGATTTTGAAGGTAAAACAGTGCGACTTATAACTGAGTATATACGGTACTTTATTACTGAGGAACAAGATACAAGGTATCTCTCAAAGCATTCTAAATGTATTGTAATTCTAAATTTGAAGAGTATTTTAATTTCATTACTTATGAATTTAGAATAAGAATGTTATGTTAGTCTCAATGCCCAATTGTAAAACATGAAAAAGTTTACCTTATCCACCCTGAAGTACATAGCTTTTGTAGAGAACTCCAACAAAGGGCTGATAAAATCGCTGGTCACATCTATCTTCATGATCAGTTCCTTTCCTCCTTGACGACCAATAATAGCATGGCACAATAGTCTCTCTTTAACATACTGTGGGCTGTAAAATGGGAATGAAACTTGAGTAATGCATGAAAAAAATACCAACTTTTACTATTGTGAAACTCAATCATCAATATGTTATCATGGTAACCAAATGTTAAAATGACATCTGCAAATATTTGAGCTAGAGCATTTTTTTTTAGTTTTTTTAACATTGTCATAGCAACAATGATTTGAATTTAAAATATTGAATAAATTGCATGAGAATTAATGTAGAACGCACTAGGCAGTTCTATTTTATAAAGTTAATAAGGTTGATTTCAATTTTAAAACAAGAGCACCGCATACGGCACAGATGCTTGACTGATAGAAAACGGAAAAAAAAAAATGAGCTAAACAAAAAACCTTAACCGGACGACGCCAGGGTCATGACAATAGCTCTCGTTTTTTCAAAAGTCAAGCTAAAAATCAAAATGTCCTTTTTCAACATTATTTCAGTTATATCACAGCAACTACACACTGGTTTAATTATGAGAATTCACCTTATCTACAGCAGACAACTAAGAACACATTTAGACAAAACTATGGAAAACCTCCATAAATGAAAGTATCATTATTGAGTAGAGTTGAAAATATTATTGCAAAAAGGAGAAATTACTCATTGACATCGGTCAATTTCTCATTATTCAAAAATGTGTTCAAATGTTGTCTGCTGCAGATGCATTAAAATGTGTATGCAAGTGCGAAAAGGTTAATAGAGGAGAAACATGACAGAAATAATCCAAACTGTTACCTAGCAACAAATCCCTCCAGCTTCATGTCAATGCTAGTACCAGGGGGCAGATCAAATCTATTGGGCTGTATTTTAAATATGGGTGAGGGAAGGGCAAGTGGTGGTGGCTGGTTCTGAAAAAAATACATGTATAATAAAATAATCAATAACGAAAACTAGATAATTATAACAAGAGCATCACTGACAATACAAGTCCCCCTCGCAGTGTCGCTGTGTACAATTGTATTATTGTCACTATGGCTTTGACCTTTGACCTAGGTCAGTGAAACAGGAACTTGCCAATCTCACTTGCCAAAACACCAGAGTGTATGAAGTAAAATCAACCAGTGTTTAACTCTTACCCCCATATGACAATTCTGCAGCAGACGACTTTGAATGAATGAATGTATATTGTTTTATGGCGCATTGACAGCTAAGGTCATTTAGCGCGCAATTAAATTTTAATTATTCATGATCCCTGGGTAAACAAACCAGTACTAGGCTAGAAAATGTGCTTTGCCCAAGGGCACTCCACCATGAACGTAGTGCCGCGACTGGGGATCGAACCCGGGACACCTGTTTCGAAATCCCCGATGCTAACCACTCGACCACAGCGGATTCCTGCAGACAACTTTGAACATATTTTATCAAAACATAGAAAATCTCCATAATTGAATGGATAACCTATGACTAAAAGTGGAAAACATTGTGGCAAAAGGAGAAATTGCACGTTTTGTGCAATTTCTTCTTTTGTCACTATGTTTTCAAAAAGCCGTCTGCTGCAGAGGCGTCCGAAAGCGTTTATATGAGGGATAGGGTTAAAGTATGAAGGAATTCTATCTCCAAATGAAAGTGCTAGCAAAATGAAGTCATTTCATACAGACAGATCTTCTTCTTTTTTGTTATTCAATCAAAACCTATTTCATTAAACACTATAACTTACCCTGTATTTCATATCGAGTGGATTATAACTCTGCATCTCCTTCTTTGCTTTAGCTATCGGAGAGAACCCGTCCATACTCCATACCAGCTGTTGATGTCTCCTTCCCTTGTTTGTTAGGTGAAACACTTTGCAGTAGGGTCTGTTACTGTAGAAACAACACATTTAACTTTAAGTTACAGTACCTGCATGCTTTGTCCGTCACTCTGTTATTCTTTCCCATATACAAAAAGTCTGCAGCGGACTACTTTAAAAACATCTAGGCAAAACTATGGAAAATCTCTATAAATTAAAAGTCGTCTGCTGCAGATCTGTAGTATGTGGGAGAGGGTTAACCCTTTCCCTCATATAGATGCTTTCTGACACCTCTGCAGCAGAAGGGCTTTTGAAAACATAGTGACAAAAGAAGAAATTGCTCAAAATGAGAAATTTCTCCTTTGCCACAATGTTTTCAACTTTTAGTCATAGGTTATCTATTCAATTATGGAGAGTTTCTATTTATTGACAAACTATGTTCAAAGTCGTCTGCTGCAGAATTGTCGTATAAGGGAAAGGGTTAATTCATAGAGATTATAGCTGAAAACAGTCAATTGAACAGAGAGAAAATATGTGTTTAAACAGGCAGACTATTGGAAAATCACATCTTTATAATGTCTGCAATATTTGTAAAATTGAAAGAATGTTTATACAAAATTTAAAAAAAAATGTGAGAAAAGAAAAAATTCTCCTTTGTTTCCACAATATTATCTTTTAACCCTTTCCCACTTGTAGACGCAACTGCAGCAGACAACTTTTGAAAACGTGGCAAAAGAAGAAATTGCTCAAAACAAGCAATTTCTCCTTTTGCCACAATGTTTTCAACTCTTTTTAATAATTAAATTCTCATTTATTGTGATTTTTCACGTTTTTGTACATAGGTTTTCAAAGTCGTCTAATGCAGATTTATTGTATGTAGGAAAGGGTTTAAAATGGTCCAATGTTGAGGTGACAAAAAAAATCGCCTTTATGAAGGACATAATGTGTTTGTGAAATACCTGAAGTTGGGTCCAAGGTCTAACTGAGGTGTCAGTGGTGGATCAGACACAATTGTTGTCCCCTGACCATAACTCTGTAATGGTATAAACCTTGTCTGGCTCTCTAAGAAGTTGATTTGTAACTTGTCTTGAAATCTGCAATAACAGTTCTAAATTTAGTATAATGTCATCAATACATACTGATTCTGCACATTGTTTTCTCTTCTTGATACACAGGATTCAAATACAAGATCAGAAGTTCTTTATCCCTTTCCCATATACATCAAATCTGCAGCAGACTACTTCGAAAACATCTTTGGAAAAACATGGAAAATCTTTATAAATGAAGGAATAATTACTGATAAAAGTTGAAAATATTGTGGCAAAAGGAGACATTGCTTGTTTTGAGCAATTTCTCCTTTTGTCTAAATATTCTCAAAATATTTCTGCTGCAGGTATCAGAAAGCGTATACATGAGAGGGCAAGGGTTAAACATAAACTTATTCAATCTGGTGATCTTTTGGCTTATTTTCATTTATTAACTTATATAAATATCAACTTCAGGCCATATTCAAATAATTTTTCACTCACGTTAAGGCAAATTGATATTAATCAACCCTTTACCAGATACAGACGCTTTCTGACAACTCTGCTACAGCAATTTCTCCTTTTGCCACAATGTTTTTTTCAGTCATTGCTCTTTCATTTTAAGAGGTTTACCATATTCTTAACATAATGTTTTCAAAGTTGTCTGCTGCAGATGTTTTGTACGTAGGAAAGGGTTACCGTGAGATATGGAATGTTCTTTCAGTAAAAATTTGTTTCCATGTTTTTTCAATTACATGTATAATAAAAAAAAAAAATCTTATTATTGACAAAAAATTATTTCATACAACAGCTTTACATGGAGGAGAACATTTAGGGGAAAACAAGTATATATATTATGTTAATTAATCCCCTCACAGATTTGCATATAAACTTTTCCCCAAAGTGCAATATGGTGACAACAATAGCAACCTATGTTTAAGTAATTAGGCAGAGCTTAAAATCATTTGAATATCTTAACGATCTACCTAATAGGTGTTTAGAGGCATCTGCTCAATTATATCTGAGCACATACATGCAGCACTGTGAGATAAAGGGAAACTGCCATTTGTGAGCATTTCTTGACTCTCTCAAAGTATATAAGATGGAAAGGCATCGAAAGTCTTCTGAATGAGGTAAATAATTTCAAAGCAACAACTGATCATTCTAAGCATAAAAACATGAGTGGCATCTAGTGATATGGGGTCTTAACCCTTTCCCTCATACAACAATTCTGCAGCAGACGACTTCCCCCATATAGATGCTTTCTGACGCCATTGCAGCAAACGGCATTTTGAAAACATAGTGACAAAAGAAGAAATTGCTCAAAACGAGCAATTTCTCCTTTTGCCACAATGTTTTCCACTTTTAGTCATAGGTTATCCATTTAATTATAGAGATATTCTAGTTTTTGACAAAATATGTTCAAAGTCATCTGCTGCAGAATTGTCGTATCAGGGAAAGGGTTAATGCTGTCAAAGCTGAGTGTCATTAAAACCCCAAATTGCTAGACGAAGCTCATAAGTAAAGGTTATATCAATACTTCTCGGGAATGGAATGCATACTTACCCAATACTTCGGCTACAATGTTTCAAGAATATTACTTAGTAGCAATGAGTTTTTTTTTTACTTTGACA
The DNA here is from genome assembly GCA_031761405.1 of Serripes groenlandicus. Lineage (NCBI taxonomy): Eukaryota > Metazoa > Mollusca > Bivalvia > Cardiida > Cardiidae > Serripes > Serripes groenlandicus. The sequence continues at coordinate 46,420,580 of JASEVX010000010.1, read as the reverse complement.
AAAGGGATTTTTATTTTAAAAGAATTATTGTATACATCTAAATGAACCCATAAAAGGTTTAGCCAAATGTTTCATGCTGAACAGTAAGTAGTTTTGCAATGGCATACAACAGTATTTATAACATACTTTTTTGAAAATTTGCTTTTGAACTTCCTTTGCTATGTTAAAAACTTTCCCACATGTAAAAAATCTGCAGCAGACTAATTTGAAAACATCAATAAGTTGTACAGATAGTGAATTTAGTCTACATTTTGGAAAGGGTTAAAAGGCAGTCAAGCTTTTTAATATTATGATTCTATTGCCGATACTAAAATGTTGACATCATTATACTCCTTACCTCACACAGTCATCTAGACAAGCTGTGACAGTGATCTCCATGCTTTTCTCTGGGGCAATCTCACCATCACATGGATCTACCCTGTAGACGGATTTAGGTCTCATCTGAAATTGAAAATATAATTTTTACTCTTTAACAGGCTTAAGGTGGCCAAAATGCCTATATTTGTTCCTTTGATGAGAATGGTCATGTCATTGACAGGCCAATATTATTTTTTTAGGTTGATGACATCATTCATTCAACATTCAACCAGTTATTGTATGTACTAACAACAAACAAAGAATAAAGAAGGGAATTTACTTACCATATGAGCAGTAAATCTAGCAGGAATGAGTGACTCATTAGACAGTAAGATTTTCTTGGGCTTGTCATGCAGCACCGGTACAACTCCCCAGTCCAGATCTAGCGGCATGATGTGGACCACAGGACCCTCTCCTATACAGGCTACATGGACTTGCTGCAAATAGAGTGTAAAATGTATAGAATAAAAAAAACATATAACTAAATGCCCAAGGCAAAATGCAAATCAAGTTTTAAAGCTATTTTTAAATTATATTAATCACGCTCAATGTCTGCTTCCTGGAGACATAACCATTTCTCGCGCTGTTTGTGTGTAAATATACAAAAGGAAGAACCCGCTCATTACAGGATTCAAACCAGGGACCTTTGGTTTGAGAGGCCGAAGCTCTACCACCATACCACTGTCTTCAACAATTAAATAGAATAGAAAACATTGTGGTTAAAGGAGAATTTGCGATAATTTGTCTTTCATGAATATTGCTGTTTAATTAACCCACTTTAAGATGCATTTTGACGCATAAACAGCAGACGACCCTTGAAAACATTGTAGCAAAAAAAAGAAATTTCTCGTAAAGAGCAGCTTCTCCTTTTGCCACTATCATTCCAACTCTATGAACCCTTTCCCTCATATAGACGCTTTGTGACGCCTCTGCAGCAGACAGCTTTTTAAAAACATAATGACAAAAGAAGAAATTGCTCAAAACGAGCAATTTCTCCTTTTGCCACAATATTTTCCACTTTTAGTCATAGGTTATCCATTCAATTATAGAGATTTTCCATTTTTCGACAAAATATGTCCAAAGTCGTCTGCTGCAGAATTGTCGTATGAGGGAAAGGGTTAATGCTGTCAAAGGGTTAAATAATTCTATGTTCATCTGTAGGTTTTCCATTCTTTAATGTTGTCTTTTCAGATTGGTTGAATATAAGAAAGGGTTAAACTACTTACTAGTGGTGGGTCTTGACTCCCAAATATGGAAAGCTGTACCATCACATCCTGCTCTTCTAGAGTCTGTGCCTCAATCATTAATGGAACATCACACACAGAATGGGGTTCTACTATACCCTGTTGATGAACAATACATATCATAAGCTGCTATTTCATTATAATCTCTTTCCTTCTACTATTTATACAGATATTTCTCGTTATTCAATTTAGTAAAATTGATAAATCTACATCTCTTGCATATTCGACTGCCCCATGTAGTATATATACATAAAAAGATGCAAGTCTAAAAGTTTACCTGATTTGAAATTTTAAGTTTCGCCTACTTGGGTAATATCTGACAAAAAAGTTATATTAGAAAAAAGAAAGTTTTATTAAGAAAGATTATTTGTTTTGAGCAATTTCTTCTTCTGCCACAATGTCTTCAAAGACACCTGCCACAAAGACATCAGAAAGCGACTGTATGTATGAAAGGGTCAATCAAACTTTTTAAATGAAATTAAATATCTTATATCATAGCACAAATGGCATAGACCTGATTTTCAGATTAAAATATAGATATGAGCCCATGGTACGTCGAGTTACAAGTTGGCTTTTGTGATCAGGGTAGATTCAGATCAGGCTGTGCATCTGAACGGTTTGAACAAGATCTACACTTTTCACACATTTATTACATAATCTTGTTAGAAGCTTGTACAGGCTGATCTGACCCAACACTATTCGGAAATGCCAACTTGTACCTTTTCCCATTGATAGGCTCATATACTTGGTCCAACTAGAATAACAAGAGATGTTTGTCAAACATTATGCGCCCCCCCCCCCCCCCCACCCCCCACCCCCCTCACTGTGACCTTGACCTTTGACCCAATGACCTCAAAATAAATAGGGTTCATCTACTGGTCAGGCCCAACCTCCAATTCAAGTTTGAGGACCCTAGATCCAGGCATTGTTAAGTTATCACTCGGACAAGCTTAAAAAGGTTTTTGTGTTCAAGGTCACTGTGACCTTGACCTTTGACTTCAAAATAAATAGGGTTCATCTACTGGTCAGGCCAAACCTCCAAGTCAAGTTTGAGGACCATAGGTCCAGGCATTGTTGAGTTATCACTCGGACAAGCTTTGGTCTACAGACGGACGGTCCGACCGACATGTGCAAAGCAATATACCCCTCTTCTTCGAAGGGGGCATAAAAAGTACTGAAAATTTTGTTTCCGTACCTTACTCTGTGGACTTCTATACACAATGGGTGTATCTTCATAGACTGTCTGAGGGAGCATTTCGTATTTCGCTGGTAGATCTGAGTCATTGTGAAGCTTAATGGCATGTTCATATGCGTGCCTTACAAAACAACGTCCGTAATCTAGGATTGGACTTAGTACTGTGATCATGGGGACTAAACACCTGTCAAAACAAAGACAAAAAATAAAAATAAATAAACATAGGATCTTTAACCATTTACTTGATAGAGAAAATACTTGATGCTTCTACAGTATACAAGTTTTGAGGACATTGTGGAAAAAGGTGAAAAAAAGAGGAAAATGCTATTATTTTAAGAAATGTGAAATTATTGCAGAAGTCAATTTTAGAAATTACTTAAAATAATACTGTCCCATTTAACCTTAATTTTTTACAGGAATCCTATTCCCAATTAATCAAAATCATACTTCTAATTTGTTTAAGATTTTACAATTTTCTCTCAGATATCATATCAACACTTTCAAACAACATCAGAAGCAATAAATTAACCCTTTCCCACTTGCTGACACATTTTGACTTTTCTGCAGCAGACAACTATTGAAAAAATTGTGACGAAAGGAGAAATTCCTCAATTCATTATGAGCAATTTGTGCCTTTTGTCACTATGTTTTCAACTCTTCTGAATATTTGAACTCTTAATTACAAAGATTCTATAGTTGTATTGACAGGTTTCAAATTTGTCTACTGCAGAATTCATGCACACAAGAAAGGGTTAAATAATTAACATTGTCAGAAGCTTTCCCACACACAACAAAACTGCAGCAGACATATTTGAAAATATCCAGGCGAAGATATGAAATATATCCGAAAATAAAGGAATAATTATTGAATAGAGCTGAAAACATTGTTGCAAAAGGAAAAATAGCCCTTTATGAGAAATATCTCCTTTTGCCACAGAAGTTGTCGGCTGCAAATGTGTTAAAATGCATTTTCTTGTGGAAAAGGGTTAAACTTAAAAACATGTTAAGAGACACACTTACTTGGCGGTGATGGGTAGAGAAACAATTTCTTCTCCCACATTTTCAACATCAACAACCATGTTCATCTCATACTTCTTGATGGTGTTGGAAATAAAATTCACAGTCACTCTAATATCACTCTGAGGTGGGATGGTTCCGGTGGCGGGGAGTATTTCAAATTCTCTGGGCGGACCTCCCCCGACATTGATGGAGGGCGAACCCATCTCACTTTTATTGCTGTCAAGGTCACCAGTACCACAGATGCTGTCGGTGATCCCATCGCCTGGAACTCGGAGATGGTACTTCATGGGTACGAGGGAAGTGTTGGTCAATGTGCACTTCTGTGTGTTCAAAAAGCCTGAAACATAAAAATTAAATGATTTACACACAAATCTGCAGAGGATGACTCTTAAATCGTCTAGGCAAGAAGTTTATGAAAGTATAACTTTTTTGATAAAATTGAAAACATTGTGGGAAAAGGAAAACTTGCTCATCATAAGCAATTTTTCATTCTGCCATGATGTTTTCAAAAGTCATCTGCTGCAGATGCGTCTGCAAGTGGGCAAGCGATAAAACATATAATTTTGAGTGTTTTCTGTTCCACCATTTTCTTAAGGCGACATGTGGAAAAAATTCGAGGAAGAAATATTTAAGTTATTCACATTAGGTAGAGCATCTGTCTGCTTTTTCATTCCATAAAATTATAATTGACAAAGTTTATTGGGAAAATGAACTAATAACTAAGAAAACTTTATGGAGACTGAATTACCTTTAAGTAAGACAGAATGAAAATTTATCTTACCATATGATATTGTTCCAAACTTTAATCTTGGGACATCAAACTGGAAGGTTGGTCCAATCGTAGATCCACTGTTAATAGATAAACCAGTCTTGTTTATAAGTTGTCCGATTTTTAACATAAAAACATAAATATAAATTCACAATTGTTTTCTTAAAACGTTTAGAGTTATGAACTAAAGCTTTTAACAAAGATGACAACATTTCACCCTTTCCCACATACAATGAATCTGCAGCAGACGACTTTGAAAACATATAGGCAATAATATGAACAATCACTATCTTTAAAAGAATAATTATTTAAAAGAGTTGAAAAAACTGTGGCAAAAGGTTAAATTGCTCTATATGATAATTTTCTCCTCCTGTCACAATGTTTGCAATTTAAGTCATCTGCTGTAGATATGTCAAAATTCGTCTGCAGGTTCGGAAAGGGTTATATACACTATGAGTTTGCGAAATATATCAAGGCAGGTATGCAAAATCCTTTTACCTCACAAGAGGTCTATGTAAGTGGAATGAAAATATAATAAAATGTATTCTATGTATTAAAGAATCTTACAGGAATTTAACTGTCAGCAGATCTGGCTGTCCATCAATCTGGAATGAAAATTCTTCTTCAAAGTCGCCCAAATAAGGACTCTTAAATGTCACTTGTATAGCCTGATGACCCCCAGGCATCACAATCCCCTCCGCAGGGTTAAACTGGAAACATGGTCCAAATACAGACTGGTTTGGGATCACACTGTATATGGCATCAATGTCTCCCTTGTTCGCCATAATGATCTCATAGAAATGAGTTGATCCAATAAATATGTTTCCCATGTCCAATTTTTGTAAGGAGAACTGTACTTTCGGTCCAGATCCTTCCCCTCGTATTCTCAAGGGGAGACGACTCTCCCTACCTGTGACATCACAGAATGCAGTTCTTGAGTAGATCTTTGCCTCTCTTGGTTTGAAAATGATGCTGATTTCTACGCTCGAGTTTGGCCAGATATCTCCCTCAGCAGGTTCAATCTTGACAACATCATCATTAAATAGCATGTCATCATTTTCAATCAACTAAAAATATATAAAACATAAAATTGTTAAAACTTACATATAATCATTCATATTATTACAAAATAAATTTAGACAATCATTTCAGGACTTACTAACATTCATATGAAGCAATAAATACATTAAGATGCAAAATGCATGGAATTTAAATCTTTGAATTGCTTTGAAAGAGGACCTCCAAAGGATCTTTTGAGTGAAGTTTGGTTGAGATTGGTCCAGTAGTTTAGGAGGAGAAGTTGTTTAAAAGTAAAAGTTAATGACGACGGACGGACAAGAATGGATGACAGACAACGGACAGAGCGTGATCAGAATAGATCACCTTAAGACTTCGGCTCAGGTGATCTAAAAAGACCCCCATCATACCTGGCTATTCATTGATTTTGTTTACCCTCGCCATGCAGAATTAAATATTTGCAAGCTTATTTATTGCTTCTGTATGTAAAAATTTTAAGTGACAGTACCAATCCATTGATCCAAATTGACATAATAACACAATTTCTGATTGCCTGAACCATAATGCTTTAACCAATCAGATATTGTGTTACTTTGAAATTTAGAAATAACTTTAAAATGATTGGTGAATAAAAGGGTCCTTGCATTGACACATCACTAGATTCATAAATTTAAAATAACTTATCATGCTAATTGGTATTTTTTGGGTGGGGGGATTTTTCTAAGTGCATATGATAATATTGATAAATAAGTATCCCACCTGTCTTCTGTTTTTAAATGTCCGTCCCAGGATAGCTAATTTATCTCTGAGAGATGGGTCCTGTATACATTCGTCTAGAAATCTGTCGGAATCTGTCTTTTCCTCCACTTCTAAGGTTGAAGATATCCTGAATAGAGAAACCATGATATGTGAAAAACATACACCTTATTTTTAGTCATTTTAAATAAGCTACCATGAGATGTGAGTATACAAAATTCCATTATTCATTTACTAACATTTTGAGAAAAGTTGTCCTACATTTTATACAATGCAAAACAGTTATAACTAAATATGGTACAATATGGAGTTAAAACTGTTTTGCAATAAGGCATAATATGATTTATTTTACTTTTACATGTATTTCATTATTTGATACTAATATTTTATATTTACTTACTCCTTATTCATAATTCAAATTTATGTTTCATATTTACTTAGTTTTAACTCATATTTTGTGTTTACTTTATTTTTGTATTCATTTTAAAATTTCATACTTATATTGTATATACATCTTAATCATCTCTTACCAATACTTGATATTTTTTAAGAATTCACTACAAACTTCTAGACTTTATGTTTCTAATTTCTTAATTATGTTTTTACAAATTTCTTACTTATATTTCTGCTGATCCTCTTCCTCCTTTGTAGCAAATTGTGTCCATCTAAAATGAGCTATGACATCTGTCCTGTTGCTAAGGGTTACCACCCTCTGATTGGCCATAGATATAAAAGTACTCTCAATTCGGATTGAATTCTTATCCAATCTCACGTTCGAATCTTGCGCAGCACCATAAAGGGATATAAATATATCTTCACCAGTGTCGTAGTGTACAATAAGGTCAGCTCTATGATCCCCGACTTTCTCTGGGAAAAACTCAACTGTTACCTGGATGCTCTCTTGTACTGCTAGTGTCGCTATTTCTGGGGTCACTGAGAATGGTCTGCAATTGAATTCAAACTTGCTATTTAATTATAAGTTTAACCCTTTCCAACATACAGCAGACGACTGAAAATATCTTGGCAAAAATATGAAATATCTCTATACATGAAATGTTGATTTTTTAAAATAGTTGAACACATTTTAACAAACAGAGAAATTGCTCATTATGAGCAATTCCTTCTTTTTTATATTGTTTTCAAAAGTCGTTTGCTGCAGGGGTTTCTGTATGAGGGAAAAAATTAAATATTTTAGCATGTTGATGAGAAATTAGGAAACTAAAAGTGTGTTTACTAAAGACAGGGAATGGCTATTCCTAGGTGGTCTAGGTAGTACTGGTTTGACTGTATTAGCTTCTCTTTTTTCTAATGGTAGTAATAGAACTTTGCCTCTTTAACCCTTTCCCTCATACGACAATTCTGCAGCAGACAACTTTGAACGTATTTTGTCAAACAATAGAAAATATCTATAATTGAATGGATAACCTATGACTAAAAGTGGAAAACATTGTGACAAAAGGAGAAATTGCTCGTTTTGAGCAATTTCTTCTTTTGTCACTATGTTTTCAAAAAGCAGTCTGCTGCAGAGGCGTCAGAAAGCATCTGTATGAGGGAAAGGGTTAACCCTTTCTAACTTGCAGATGCATTTAGATGTTTTCGCAGCAGGCGACATTTAAAAACATTGCAACAAAAGGAGAAATTGCTCATCATTTTGCCACACTATAGTCAATACTTATACTTTCCTTTATAGAGGTTTTCCTTAATTTCTTTGCCTATATGTTTTCAAAATTGACTGCTGCGTGTATTTAGTATGTGGGAAGGGTTAAGACTTCAGCAGAACAGAAACTTATGATGGTTAAAAGCTAAGGACATTTAGTGTGCATAAAATATATACATATCTGTGTTGCAAAAGGTACAAGTAAAAGACTTGTAAAAACACATGTACCTTCTTATTATCTTATAAAAGAGTGAACCTACATGTATTCCCTGGCTGTTACCAAAAACATGTACATGTATATCAAAACAAACAGTTACTCACTTGTCCACTTTCAGTGTCAATTTTCCTTCCTTATTTCCAATATTTCTGATGAGCAATGTTTTTGAGTTGGGATATTTCACTGGACCAACAGGAAAGTTGATCTCATCTGGGAAGTCTAGAACAGCCCTGGCACCAATAGCCCTTACTGGCACTATAAACTTTTCTCTTTCTGTGATACAGACAAGCTCATGAGTATAATCCTGTAAGTAGATATATCAACAGTAATTAACAAGGTAAATAATAATAATTAACCCTTTCCCACATACAGACACTTTCTGGCGCCTCTGCAGCAAACAGTTGTTGAAAACATTGTGGCAAAAGAAGAAATTGCTCATAATGACGATTTTTCTCTTTTTGCTACAATGATTTTAACCCTAATAAAGACTAAGAGACTTCATTTTTTTGTCTTTATGTTTTCAAAGTCATCTGTTGTCGATTTGTTGGTATGTGACAAATGACACGGACTACTTTTGACAGTTTTGCAATAGATGCCTTGAAAATGTCATGGGAAAAAGATCAATTGCTTGAAATGAGTGATTCCTCCTTGTCAAATATCTTTTTAAATCTTTCCCACATACAACGAATCTGCATCAGACGACTTTGAAAATCTCTAGACAAATTCATGGAAAATCACTTAAATGTCAGAAGATTAAATTACTGAAAAAAGTTGAAAGCATTGTGGCAAAAGGAAAAATTGCTTGTTTTGAGCAATTTATTCTTTTATCAAACAATGTTTTCGAGAGACTTCTGCTGCAAAGGCGTCTGAACGCATCTTTATGTGGAACAGGGTTAAATGTGTATTTAACTGTGTATTCTCATATATAAAGAAGAAAGCTTTAATCAAGGGGGAGAACTTTAGCTTAAACAACATGAAAGCGTTCAAGTTTGGCAATGTTATCTGATTTTAAAACAACAATAAAACTTGAATCTGAATAATAATCAGTTCACAAATGAAACAATTCTGATAATTATGAGTATCCTGATTGACAATTAATATAAACAATTTATTATCTAATGAGATTTTGACTCTTCAAACTTGAAACCATAAAAGATGTTAAAGTCTTATCAAATATAACTGTAAATTAATTGTTTACTGATCAATATGATACTGAGGGCAAAGAAGAAATTGCTTGTCTTGAGCATTTTTTTTTTCCTTTTCCACGATATGTCTTCAAAAGAAGTCATTATTACAGAAAACAGTAATATTAATAAACTTTACAAGAGTGGTCAGTCATTTAGTGAAAGTATGACAGACAAACAAACAACAGAGAAATGGTCCTAATATATCACCCTACCAAAGACGTAGACACAAAAACACCAAACAAGAGCTGTCCTTAAGACAGCACGCTCAACTATTCCATCGCTTATTAGTTACTGAGATATAGTCTCTAATGTATTTGCACCCAAAACTTTAAACAGAATTTCCAAGTCAAATAATGAAGTACAATAATAAGCCAACGTCAGGGTCAGAACAATAGCTCTCATATTCTCTGAATAGTTAATTAAGCTAAACAAGCAAATTCATGAAATTTATATTCCCCACTTGCAGGAAATATTGTAGGAAAATGTTGAGGTTAGGTTTAAACATGTCTGTAGACTTTTTATTGAACATGTATTACAGGGTAAATTAAACGAACTTGGCCTAGGTTGTTACCAAGTTTGTGGCAGTTATTGCACGGAAACAGCAAGAAACGACTTTTTTTGTTAATTAAGGGACCAAAACTCCACCGAAAAAAGTCCACCGAAAGTGACGATCGAACTAGGCCTAGCCCTTAAGGCATTTAACCTTGTTACCAAGTTTGAAAAAAAAACGGTTCACATTTGTGGCAGTTATTGCACAGAAACAACATTTTTTGTTAAATAAAGGACCATAACTCCACCAAATAAAGTCCGCCGAAAGTGACGATCGAACTTGGCCTAGCCCTTAAGGCATTTAACCTTGTTACCAAGTTTGAAAAAAAAAAATCACATTTGTGGCAGTTATTGCACGGAAACAGCAAGAAACAACATTTTTTGTAAAATAAGGGTCCATAACTCCACCGAATAAAGTCCCCCGAAAGTGACGATCAAACTTGGCCTAGCCCTTAAGGCATTTAACCTTATTACTAAGTTTGAAAAAAAACGGTTCACATTTGTGGCAGTTATTGCACGGAAACAGCAAGAAACGACTTTTTTTGTTAAATAAAGGGCCATAACTCCACCGAAAGTGACGATCAAACTTGGCCTAGCCCTTAAGGCAATTTAACCTTGTAACTAAGTTTGAAAGAAAACGGTTCACAATTGTGGCAGTTATTGCATGGAAACAGCAAGAAACGACATTTTTCGTAAATAAGGGGCCATAACTCCACCAAATATAGTCCGCCGAAAGTGACGATCGAACTTGGCCTAGCCCTTAAGGCATTTAACCTTGTTACCAAGTTTGAAAAAAAAAATATTCACATTTGTGGCAGTTATTGCACGGAAACTGCATGAAACAACATTTTGTGTTAAATAAGGGTCCATAACTCCACTAAATAAAGTCCGCCGAAAGTGATGATCAAACTTGGCCTAGCCCTTAAGGCATTTAACCTTGTTCCTAAGTTTGAAAGAAAACGGTTCACATTTGTGGCAGTTATTGCACGGAAACAGCAAGAAACGACATTTTTTGTTAAATAAGGGGCCATAACTCCACCAAATATAGTCCGCCGAAAGTGACGATCGAACTTGGCCTAGCCCTTAAGGCATTTAACCTTGTTACCAAGTTTGAAAAACAAAAATTCACATTTGTGGCAGTTATTGCACGGGAACAGCATGAAACGACATTTTGTGTTAAATAAGGGGCCATAACTCCACTAAATAAAGTCCGCATCGAACTTGGCCTAGCCCTTAAGGCATTTAACCTTGTTACCAAGTTTGAAAAAAAAACGGTTCACATTTGTGGCAGTTATTGCACGGAAACAGCAAGAAACGACTTTTTTTTGTTAAATAAAGGGCCATAACTCCACCAAATAAACGATCAAACTTGGCCTAGCCCTTAAGGCATTTAACCTTGTTACTAAGTTTGAAAGAAAACGGTTCACATTTGTGGCAGTTATTGCACGGAAACAGCAAGAAACGACATTTTGTGTTAAATAAGGGGCCATAACTCCACTAAATAAAGTCCACCGAAAGTGACGATCGAACTTGGCCTAGCCCTTAAGGCATTTAACCTTGTTACCAAGTTTGAAAAAAAAACGGTTCACATTTGTGGCAGTTATTGCACGGAAACAGCAAGAAACGACTTTTTTTGTTAAATAAAGGGCCATAACTCCACCAAATAAACGATCAAACTTGGCCTAGCCCTTAAGGCATTTAACCTTGTTACTAAGTTTGAAAGAAAACGGTTCACATTTGTGGCAGTTATTGCACGGAAACAGCAAGAAACGACATTTTTTGTTAAATAAGGGGCCATAACTCCATCAAATATAGTCTGCCGAAAGTGACGATCGAACTTGGCCTAGCCCTTAAGGCATTTAACCTTGTTACCAAGTTTGAAAAACAAAAATTCACATTTGTGGCAGTTATTGCACGGAAACAGCAAGAAACGACATTTTGTGTTAAATAAGGGGCCATAACTCCACTAAATAAAGTCCGCCGAAAGTGACGATCGAACTTGGCCTAGCCCTTAAGGCATTTAACCTTGTTACCAAGTTTGAAAAAAACCGGTTCACATTTGTGGCAGTTACTGCACGGAAACGAAGTGTGACAGACAGACAGACAGACAGACGGACAGACAGACGGACAAACCGAAATTAATAACCCCCCTTTTTTTCTTTGAAAAAGCGGGGGATAAAAAGCAGGAATTTTTCATGATGAGCAATTTCTCCATATTAAACAATTGTTTCTAATGTGGTCTAATTCTAAGGCATCAAAATTTACCTGTATCCATTTCCCATCTACAAACGCTTTCTGACTCCTCTGCAGCAAGACAACTTTGGAAAACATTGTGGCAAAAGAAGAAATTAATCATGATGAGCAGTTTCTCCTTAAGCAATTATGTGTTCAAACCTATTCAACAATTTCATTTACAAAGATTTTCCACATTTTTGTCTATCTGTTCTCAAAATTTGTTGTATGTGGGAAAGGAGAATCAGAGCAAGGGATTGAGGACTGAATGTACAAACCTTGATTTCATCTGGTGTGAACTGTAATCTAAAGGTTGTGGGTAGACCAGGGCCTACTTTGTGTCCAACATCATGGGGACTGATGATCTTAAAGTACGGGGAATCCGCTTGTGTCACCTTAACAAGGCGTGGCACTCTATCGTTATTGCGCAACACCAGTGGAACCTCATAGGTTTCAAATGGTGTGAACTTCTGGAAGTAAATCTCTGATGGAAATGGCTGGAACATAGGCTCATCTACATTCACTTGTGAATACTGAAAGAAAAAGAGAAATTATGAAAAACATTAACATTAAGTACTCTTAAACTATTTTGACAAATTACAATATCAAAGATCAGTGTGTAAAATAAGATGAACATGATTCTGTTTTTTTGGGGTATTTTGTACAAGAGGCCCAAGAGGGCCAGTATCGCTCCACTGCCATAAGGCAAAAAACAAATCTCCAAACAGCCCTGCCCCCTGGTGGCCATGTTTTTTTACCAACCACCATGGCTTAAAGGAATCTTGTAGAGTGTCACCCAAGGAATGTTTTTGCAAAATTATTTGAAAATCGGCCTCACACTTTCGGAGGAGAGGATATTTTAAGTTTTCACTATAGCCATATAAGGCAAAATGGCAGCCATATTTTTCAACCAATCAACATGGCTTGAAGGAATCTGATAGAGGGTCAGCCTAGGAACATTTCTACAAATTTATTTGAATATAAGCCAGACACTTTCGGAGGAGAAGATTTTTTAAGTTTTCTCTTTAGCCATATAAGGCAAAATAGCCCTGCCCTCTGGCGGCCATGTTTTTTTACCAATCAACATGGCTTTAAGGAATCTGATAGTGGGTCACCCAAGGAACATTTCTACAAAATGATTTGAAAATCTGCTCAACACTTTCGGAGAAGAAGATTTTTTAAGTTTTCACTATGGTCATATAAGACCTGATAGAGGGTCACCCAATGAACATTTCTAAGTTTTCTCTTTAGCCATATAAGGCAAAATAGCCCCGCCCTCTGGCGGCCATGTTTTTTTACCAATCAACATGGCTTAAAAGAATCTGATAGAGGGTTACCCAAGGAACATTTCTACAAAATTATTTGAAAATCTGCTCAACACTTTCGGAGAAGAAGATTTTTTAAGTTTTCACTATGGCCATATAAGGCAAAATAGCCCCGCCCTCTGGCGGCCATGTTTTTTTACCAATCAACGTGGCTTGAAGGAATCTGATAGAGGGTCACCCAATGAACATTTCTACAAAATTATTTGAAAATCGCCTGAACACTTTCGGAGAAGAAGATTTTTTATGTTTTCACTATAGCTATATAAGGCAAAATAGCCTTGCTCCCTGGCAGCCATGTTTTTCAACCAATCAACATTTCTTGAAGGAATCTAATAAAGGGTCACCCAAGGAACATTTCTACAAACATTTTTGAAAATAGGCCTGACACTATTTTTTTCTTTTGGTTGCCATGGAAACCAGAATTATGGATGGATGCTTCCTATGAAGTTTCAACCAAATTGGCCAAGTGGTTAGGGAGAAGAAGTTGTTTAAAGAAAAAAGTTAACACACACATGCACGACGGACAATTCGCCATGACATAAGCTCGAATGGCTTTCAGCCAGTGGAGCTAAAGATTAAAGAAAAAAACATTTTGTAACATTATCCTGGGTAAAACTGTAAACAATAGAATATAAGTATAGTCCTGTATATATATGCTTATAGTAGATAAACAAGTTCTTTAATGGAAAGTTTTTTGAAAAAATATACAACATGCCATAGAGGACCATATTATATAAAGATGGAATAAACTGATCTTGGCTCCACTGCCTCCACAATATATCTTATGATACTTATTTATAGAATAGGTTGTGGTAGTCGAAATAATCATCTCACTTAGAGGATTCCTTTGAGTATCAACAATGAAGGTTGATTGTTTGGTGTTTTACGCTACTTGCAACAATGTTTAAGTTATATCACTTTGGATAACCTACCAGTACTACTGATCTATTATTCTGACACCAGCCAGTCAGCCGAATACTATCCCCGCAACCCTGAGCCCAAAGAAGGGCAGCCATTACTTCTTTATTAAAGTCTTTGGTATGACCTGGCCAGGTATCGAACCTGCGATCTCATGCACCTGAGGTGGACACTCTTACACAATGCCACTGAGGCAGTACCAACAATGTAGGACTTGGAGGTCAGATAATGAGTTTAGAACATAATTTTAAATTAGTTCAGTAAGAAATACCAAACATTTTTTAATTTTGCATATTTTCAAAAACTTTATGGTTTTGTTTAAATAAAGTGCATGAATCAGAAAAAGATGCATTTTCTTTTACAAATAATAAACAAATACAAAATTGACAACAATTAAGGAAACACATTGCTGTTTCACAAACATGTACAGACATAAAAAACAAAATTAAGAATCAAATTAACAAGGAAACATTCATAACATAATTGCGTTTAAAGAACGCAATAAATAAGCACTAAAACAGTATTCGTTCAACTATTTGTTAACCCTTTCTCTCATACAACAAATCTGCAGCAGACGACTTTAAAAACATCTAGATAAAATTATCAAATCGAGTTAAAAAAAACATTGTGGCAAGTAATAAATTGCTCATAAAGAGCAATTTCTCCTTTATTTCCCAATGTTTTTAAATGCCGTCTCCTGAAGATGTGTCAAAATGCTTCTGCATGTGGGAAAGGGTTTATACTTTGCTGCTGAAGCAGGTCTCCAGGCTGTACAACCTTAATATGTGCACTGAAGTAGCTGGTTTAAGACTAAAACAGATGTTTTAGATAAGGAGTAAACAGGGCCTGAAAATGTTAAACTCTGAGAACATTCTTGGCACTTAGATATGAACACTATTCTCCAAACAAGACATTTGATTGGTCAATTTCATGAATGTTTTTGCTTCTGACCAATCAGATACTTAAGTAGAGAATTTGATCTGAGAGGATATTTTTATAGTGTTGGAACAATATCTATAGCCCACATTATCTCCTTTATTACTTAATCTAACCCTATGTTGTTTGACTCAAAAGAATTGTCTATTGAGTACCAAGTGTACAGGTCTTGAAAACAAATAAGGATTTATGAATATAAAATACACCCGATATCGAACCTCTGTACAGTTTGCTTTAAATAATGAATAAAAATTTCAAATATGGATACTTGTAAGTTTACCATTTGGACAAAATTTAAAATATGATTGATGTAAGATAAGAAATTGATCTATTCGAGCAATTTCATTCCCATGTTCATCTTAACCCTTTCCCTCATATAGACGCTTTCTGACGCCTCTGC
Source organism: Serripes groenlandicus (assembly GCA_031761405.1). NCBI lineage: Eukaryota > Metazoa > Mollusca > Bivalvia > Cardiida > Cardiidae > Serripes > Serripes groenlandicus. Next base: position 46,404,801 of record JASEVX010000010.1, on the reverse strand, counting down.
AGCAGACGGCTTTTTGAAAATATGGTGACAAAACATGCAATTTCTCCTTTTGCCACAATGTTTTCCACTTTTTGTCATAGGTTATCCATTCAATTATAGAGATTTTTTGACAAAATATGTTCAAAGTCGTCTACTGCAGAAATGTCATATGAGGGAAAGGGTTAAAAATTGTCAGATGCAGATCTATCAGGAACGTGTTAAAACCATATACAGACTATTGTGATGACATATTCTCGGGTTAGACTCTAGTTGGTAACACAGAACTCATGGTTTTAAAATGGGATCACCTTAGATGAACTTATTTGACTGACGATTTTAACCGTTGACGAGATTCAAAATATGAGAAGGTGAATTGGCTTCCAAGTAAGTGATGTCAATAATGGTCTTTTTAATTGTATCATGTTTCACGACGCATGCATTCAACAACTTTTCAGTTATATCACTGCATCTCTTTGGTATGTTACCAGTACTAGTGGTGAGTTTATACTGACACCAGCAAGTCAGTAGTAATGCTAACTCCGAAATCTTGAATACTATGGAGGGAAAACCATTACTATCATTTGTTAAGTGTTTGATATGACCTCCCAAATCTGAGGCCAATAATGGTCTAGGCAGGCTGTGTGAATTGAACTCATCCAGACTAAGTTAAGACATGAAGAGAGGTTTCTTCTTTGCCTTTCGAAGTTTTCAATATACATTTGCTACATTTGAATCATAATTTATCCAAGGGAAGGAAATGGTTAAAACAGATATGGGCGCAAGATCACAAGCATTCATTTTACATCTATAACAATGGTGATGAATAGGTTTCCCAATGTAAGTGACATTTGGGGGTTTGCTTTGACAACTACATTGTACATGAATAAGCAAATTTCTATGAAATTTAAAGAAAAATAGGTTCATTTAAAAAAGGAAAAAGTGCATAACTGATATGTCGATATATACAGTGGAAAACCTTTGTTGGAAAAAGGACATATTGCTCATTTTGAGATGTCTGTTAGAAAGGCATCAAATGTTTTTTGTTCATAAAAAACATTGACAACGCAATGAGTCTCTTCCAAGAGCTAATGCATGCCTTTGCATGTCTCTCTGGGTATATTTTATATATACAATATTAAATAAACAATCTACTCAATAACTCTGTGTGCAAAATACAGTTGGCTAAAAGTAAAAAGCATATATACAAATGTACCAAAAACAATGACAAATCACTTGCATATTTTTATTCATGCGTATTTCATGCATCAGGAGTGGATTTGTTTACTCACCGCTCTGTAAAATGGGGGCCTTTCTAGTGTAAACTATAAACAAGCTTTTTTCATTAGAGGAATTTCCAAGAAATTATATCAATTAACATTAGAATGTCTTCTTAAATACTTTAATTACAAACTACAGCACTGTATGAGCGGATTCAGTTGATAAATTATTAATATTTGCTTTGGCATTTTTCCAATGAGAATATTAACCCTTTCCCTCATACGACAATTCTACAGCAGACGACTTTGAACATATTTTGTCAAAATATAGAAAATCTCTATAATTGAATGGATAAACTATGATTTAAAGTGGAAAACATTGTGGCAAAAGCAGAAATTGCTTGTTATGAGCTCGTTATGAGCAATTTCTTTTGTTGTCACTGTTTTCAAAAAGCTGTCTGCTGCAGAGGCGTCAGAAAGCGTATATATGAGGGAAAGGGTTAGAATATCACAAAAAACGTTTTCATTTGTTAATCAAGTGTATAAGTTCTATTTTAAGTACCAGTGACATTGACCTAAGAGAATTAAAATAAAATTAGCACTTACTCCTTTTAACACAATGTTTTCAACTCTAGTCAACTAATAAACTTTAATTTACTGAGATTTTTTTATATTTTTACCTTGATGATTTTCATCATGAAGACATTGTTGCATATTTGTTGAATGTTAAAAAGGGTTAAAGCAATCTTTTGATACAGAGATGTTAACATTGTGGGGAAAAGGCAAAAATTGCTCATTCTGGCCAATGTTTTTCTCAATGCTTTTAAATCCATTAACTGCAGATAAACCATGTCAGGGGAAAGATTGAACTAATATCCAATCCTGTACACATTTTTATTTTCAGTCAGTGTGAAAGATGCCTTAATTTAACCCTTTCCCTCATATAGACGCTTTCTGACGCCTATGCAGCAGACAGCTTTTTGAAAACAGTGACAAAAGAAGAAATTGCTCTAAATGCCATTTTTAGTCATAGGTTATCCAATTTTAGAGATTTTCTATTTTTTAACAAAATATGCTCAAAGTCGTCTGCTGCAGAATTGTCGTATTCACGAGGGAAAGGGTAAACTCATACTCAGTCTATCATACCTTTTGTAAGCTAGTGTCAGCCATATCCAGTAATTCTATTTTCCTCGGAATTCTCATCGAGTGTGTGTTTGCTAATTTTTGTTCTGTGTCCATCTGCATGTCAAACATGAACTTACTAGGAGTCATCTGTTAAAACAAAATAAAACAATTATTGATTTTTGTTGTCTTGTTTTAGTAGATTATGTAGATATTACAGTGGATTATATCCAAATTACCTCACTGTTTCAAACAGTGCTATTTTTATCAAGTTAATTCAGTTCTTTTTTACCCATGAAGGTTTTCGATGTGAGAAATTACCCATTTACTCTTATGCTACATTGTTTTCAAAAGTCATCTTCTGCAGAAATGTCAAATTTTGTCGACAAAATTTAGTGTGAAAGGGTTATATTCATAAATATAGATCTTTGTTTTGACATTCAGTTTAAATCTGTCGCTTGCTTATGGTTTATTGCTTCCTTATAAATTCTACAACTTCATCAATTTATATGTACTTTCAAAATTAACATTGTAAAGTATCCTTTACCTTAAATCCTTCATCCTCTCCGTATTTAAACAGTTTGGGGTTGCGTGGGGCTATAACTCTGCTCTTATAGCTTGCAGCATCAATCCCCAGGGCATCCAATGTGCCTGTGGTTCCAACCACCTCTCCAAATGGGCCAAGAGGCATACTGCTTCTGCAATAAAATGTATTTAAGTCAATATATTTTTCATTAACATTTATTTATGTGGTAATGCCTTAACACAAAACATTTCATAAATTTGAATCTTGTTTTAAGATGCCAATGTTTTCATTGAGTTCTAGATCTTTAAAAAAAACCACCACATGTATGTAAATATTTCTCAGGCAGGAAATTACATGCTAAGACATTTGCAACCAATACAGATCCAGATCAGTTTGTGCATACAGTCTGATCAGGGTCTGCACTGTTCACCACAAAGGCAATAGGTAATTAAGGAACCTTGGATAAGTTGTCGATTGGACTGAATATAGGAAAGTTTAGCAGAATCTTAATTAATGTTATTGATTTGTGACAAGATTGAAGAAGTAGTAACTAACATATTAACTTAAAACAAAAAATTCAGTGTTTCATTTTGAAATGTCTATCAATGATTACTTTCACGCTTTTTACAATTTTTTCACCAAACAGTGAGTCAAGATTACAATATTAAAATTCCTTTGTAAAATGAACTACTGATTTTTTTTTAATATAAGTCAATTTCAAACTTAACCTAAGTTGTATATGACATCTTAAATATAGGGTAACCACTTTTGAATTCAGAAGGTTCAACATGTGACAAAATAAAAAAAATAACATACATGCAGAACAAGAAAAAGTACAAAACAGCATATTGAAAGCATGCAATTTTAAACTATAATAGGGCCAGAAGTCTACTCTAGATAAAGAGGAGTAAATGAGTTCACTTACTTATAATGTTTCTAATCTATTATTCTTTTGAGTACCCACTGCATTGGGTTTGAAGGACAAATACAGATTTAAGTAAGTGGAATAAGACCATTTTCTAGAGCTTTAATATGGTATCAAAGTTAGGATGAAGGTAAACCGATACTTATGGAACTTCTTTTCTTAATTTCTTTCCAACACTAATGGCTATAACAGCATCTTTGCAAGTGAGTGATACAAACTTTGTTGGGAAAGAGGAAATTGCGTGTCTTGAGCAATTTTTACTTTTCCCCCAAGATTCATAAAGTTGTCTGCTACAAATGCACAAAATGGTACTGTATTAGAGAAAAGCTTCTTATCTAGATATTATATAAACCTTTTCCCACATACAGCAAATTTGCAACAAACAACTTTGAAAACATCTGTGGACACATGCAGTAGATCTCTTTTGATGAAAATAAGATTAAAGACAATTTCGCCTTAAGTCGCAATGTTTTTGAATCCTCACTCTCCCAGATATATGCATATCTCACATTGCATATCATTGTTGAATCATTCAGTCATAATTATTGAATAACCACATGTAACAAACAGCACAGGAGTTATTCTTAACATGTAGATGATGTAGTATATATTATTTTCTTAATTTCTTTGTGGAATTAAGCCATTGTTTAGAAATCTTTAAACATTTCAAAGCAAAAAGTGTGCCATAAAACAAAAATTATATAGAGCGTGCATGCACATTGTAGATTCAGAAGCATGCTTAAGACAGCATGGTTTAAGTTATGTCTTCAAATACTATCCATTAACATTTAAACCTTTCCCACATACAATAAATCTGCAGGAGATGGCTGTTTAATATTCTATTCAAAAATATGGAAAATCTCTATAAATGAAAGCAATATTATTGGATACAGTTGAAAGCATTGTGGCTAAGAAGAAAATGCTCACCATGAGCAACTTCTCTTTTAGCCACAATGATTTAAGAAATTGTCTGCATAGGGGATGGTTAATGCCTCTTCCAAATTAAGGCCAATCCTGACTCACATTTATATCTCTGAATCCACAAGTAAAGGAAGCAAGCTGCTTTTATAACTCATAAAATTCTAAGTTTCAACTCCAAACACTGAGGAGATTATTACAAAGCTATTTTAAGGCTCCAATTAGTCTTTAACAACTCACTTAGTTATCTATGTGATAGCTAATTACTAGTAAGAATTTAATAAAATGTTCTAAAACTTTCTGAGTTATATAAAAAGGCTAAAGCACAAAGGGAAATTGCTTCTTACCTGTCAGGCACACAATAATTAAAGGAAGTTTAATTTTGATAACATCATACAAATAAAAGCAGATTTGATTTGGGGGGGGGGGGGGGGGGGGGGGGTTGCAGTAGCAGCAGTAATAATGGGGAAAATGCAGTTTCTCCAATTGTTGAGAAATAAGCCAGACATGAACAGTTATATAAAACTGTAACAGTTAGATGTGTTAACTAATTCTTCCCTTTATATATGTTCAAACTAAACTAATAATCAGCCATGTTCAGCAGTCGACACTGTAGACAGATTCTGCCTAAATAATTTATATTGTTTATTAAACTATGCATGACCCGAACATTAGGATTGTCCAATTATTGCTCATGCAGACTTCAGCAGACACAAACATCTTGACAATGTACATAAAATTTACTATAAAAATGTTTACAAATACCCATGATGTGATAGATTAGTTTATAAATCATTTAGAAAAAAAGTTATGACTGACTGCGGCTATTCTAAAAAGAGACGTGCAATTATGGTAAATACAAACTATGAGGGATGTTCGGAAATTTCAAATGTATTGTGGTTTGTAATCTCAAACAAAATGTATTGTGGTTTGCAATCTAAACTGATCGAAACATGCACTTTTTCATGTCACAGTCTACGCGAAAGACGTCTGTCCACCAGTCCTGACTGACAAAAATTATTTCGGACCGACACGTTTTCATGCAATAATTGGTTGAGCAAATAAGGAAACAAATGAAAAATGAGTTTTCGGACCGACAGGTTTCAAAGATTTCGTGAAGTCTGATGTCATACCATCAAAGTCCTCCCTGTTGTTAGACATGCATGATTTTAATCTATGAATCTATTTCTTGAACGTGTCATGATAGGCTATCTTTGGACAAACCTGGTTTTGATGCATTTTGAGCAGAATGTTTGACTTAATCAAATTTCTTTTTTTTCCAACAACAAACTAACTCATAAGACACCTTACCAACCCATAAATGTGAGTAATTTTGGCATAAATTGTTCTCACAGAACAAACAAACTTACTGCAAACATTTAAGTAAAACTTAATTTTTTCAGATTTGGCTATGGGTTCCAACCATTTGAGCAAAAGTGGTCAACAACAACCTAAATTGAGATGACAAAAACTCTGCAAATTGGATACATGTATATACATACCATCGTGAAAATATGGATGTTATATTGTTTAAAAATGAAAGTAAAATTCCTTGAAGAAATGATATGTAATCACAATAGGCAATACTTTTCAAAAATCCCCCATGTTATAAAAGTGATACCATTGTTTGAATACAAAAGAATAAAAAAGTAAACATGCAAATCCTGTTTTTAATAAGACTATTTATAATATGAAAATAGCTAAACTTGGAATTAAGAAATAATGTTATATAAGTGTTGTGTCTATATAGTAATGATACATTTTTTAATGACTAGTATATTAAAAGCTAAGATCTTTAAATAAAAGTTTGGTTGAAATCATGAGTACAATAACGCTTACTATTTACACACCAGTAGAAGTTACTTTTGGTTCTGGCATTTTTTATTGTTTATACTATGATTTTTTTTAATCTTTCCCACAAACAGACGCCTTTGCAGGAGAGGACTTCTGAAACAATTTGCCAGAGGAGAAATTATGGCTCGTCATGATAATTTTCAATGTAATCTGCTGCAGATTTGTTGTATTTATGTAGGAAAGGGTTAATTTCCTAAATGCAAGGGACTCCTATCACAGCTAGCAATTCTTACAAAACTTGCTTTAGTATATGTAGAAAACTGTGAACTTTAATAAATGTAAACAAAAATTATGTAAAACTCTAATCATAATAGTTATTTAAACAACACAAGCATGATATGACTCAACACTACTGAACAATATAAAGGCCACTTTTTATAACTAGTATGACTAAACTATGATCTGGATTACAAAATCCCATGCAAAACCTACATTGAGGATTGACCACTTGCTTGGTGCAAGCGTTTAAATGATGCTGACATAATGGATTATTTCTGAAAGACAAACATAACAATCACATTTATATGATTCAATGATTAAAAAACATAGGAACTACTTGCAAAGTATAACCTGGTACCCAGATTGAATTAGAGAGAGAGATAGAGAGAGAGAGAGAGAGAGGAGAGAGAGAGGAGAGAGAGAGAGAGAGAGAGAGAGAGAGAGAGAGAGAGAGAGAGAGAGAGAGAGAGAGAGAGAGAGAGAGAGAGAGAGAGAGAGAGAGAGAGAGAGAGAGACAGAGGGAGAGAGAGAGAGAGACAGACAGACAGACAGAAAGACAGACATACAGAGAAAGAGCAATAAAGAGAGACAGAGAGAGAAATATAGAGGAGAGACAGACAGAAAGACAGAGATACAGACAGACATACAGAGAAAGAGCAATAAAGAGAGACAGAGAGAAATATAGAGGGAGAGAGAGAAAGGAAGAGAAAGACAGACAGAGATAGATGGTTGGGAGAAACAGACAAAGGGAGATATATATATATATATATACAGACAGACAGAACGAAATTGAAGATAATGACTGAATTCTGAAAATTGGATCGAAGCGTGCCAATTTCAGTTCAGTCACCATGGACATGTCTTAATTTGTCTGTTTACAATATTTTTTATAAAGACATTTCAAACAATTCAAAACATCATTCAATCTTTGCAACGTTGTGAACATTTCCTTACATATAAGAGTCTCCAAAAAATTAACTTACTCGTTTTGGTCAGTACTTCGTAAAAATTAGTTAAACGCTTCAAAATAAAAATAATTATTCAACAATTGTTTTTCATCGCCATCTTGGCGCTGTTTCCATAACAGCGACAACTTCCTTTGAGTTTTTATGTCGAGGTTTGTGATTGGGTCATTCCTTCAACCGATTCGTACAAGCGACTTTCGCGATTGGTCTGAAATTATTACGTGTTGATTGTGCAATATTTACATTTTACGGTGAATTGACTGTATTCTGTAGAGAGTGTTAAAAATAATCAAAATAAATTCTATAAAAAATAATAATATAAATATCAATATATTAATAAATAGATATATAAATAATAATAAAAAAAGGAAATTAAATTTAACCAATAAATAAATCAACCAATCAATCAATCGCAATCTACCAACCAATCAATCAATGAATAAATCAATTAATCAATCAGTCAATGATAGAATTAATTAAAAATCCTCAGAATGAAACCAGCTCATGAGAACTCTAATTTTAACCAGAGAAACAGGGCATGAATGCTACTAGACCACCGTTCTCCCTTGCAGGTCGCGTCCTCAGGAAAACGTACATTCGGGATTTTGCGACAAGCGTCGATCAACATGTGCTTACGCGCAATGTGGTCAGGAGCTTCCGTGTTCTCTATCTAGTCGTGATGTTGGAAAGCTCCAGCTAGAGGGCTGGTATGCACTTATCTCGAATAGTACCAACACGCGAGTTGATTGTGACATCCATCAATTTCATAACCCCTTAAAGTGGGTAATATCGGATCGTTAATATGTTAGAAGCGTGTACAGTTCTCACCAAATGATATTGAAATATACTTTGTACATGTATATATAACTATGAGCCCGTAAACAAATCATCAAAAGAAAAATGCTTATTGTTTACACGGAAATACTTCTCATTTTCGTTGTTTTCCCAAAGCACCCAACTAAATATTGAAGTGGTTACAACATTCGTCTAATACAGGTGAGATAAAAGTTGTCTCCCTACAATGATTCAATTTGTAGAGAAAAATGAGTTTTGAAATTAATTATGTCTGATTGTTTTCATTTGTCTACGTACCATTGATTAGCACTGTAAGGATACGGTAAAATAGATTTGCGAAGGAAGAATGGATTGCGTTAAAGATGTGGTAGATGCAACAGTCATAAAGACATCTATAGTCCCTATACAGAAACTGTGTCTACATATACCGGTACCCGCCTCCTAATTTGAATTGATCATCAAAAAACAATCATTCATGTATCCCTAATTGGGACATGTTGGTCAATAAAAGTCCTTCTTTATATAATCATTCGATACGTGATCAAAACGAAAGTAGGCATATCTTTAAATTGTGTCAACGGTTATTAATTAATAACGATGGTACAGGCAATTCGCTTTCGACATTTATAATATTTAATCATATTTTATTTATATGTTTAAAGACTGTCTTGTATTTGTATATTTAACATTTTTCTTTTGATTATTATGTAATCTTATCATTTACGTAATATAGCAATCTGACTAAAGTACACGATCTGACCGTTAATAGGAGATGATTTTAATGAGATTGGTAATTTAGGGGTAGGGTTACGACCTCGTTTTCGATACGTGTACTCGAAATAAATTAGGAATTGTTTCAAAACACATAATGATCTTCATATGCAATTTTAATGCATTTTTTAAAGAACCTTAAATTATTACAGATATATGACTGTACTAATTTAGATCCTAGTGTAAGACAGAAATATATAAATATATATTTCTCTGTGTAACACTCTAGTTAAAAATAAAATAAGCCAAAATCATAGATTTCCATTATATTAATCCGCGGCATTCCAACTTCTGCCGTAATTATTTCATTCACAATGATAATAATACTATTCAGTTAAGAAAAATTCGTTAATCACTTATTTTCAATTGTTCAATCAAATCGAAAGGTTAAAAATGTGATTCCCTTTTAGCGAATATGTAAGGACTATTCTCTATGAACTGCGCGTAATAATATAATATGTATGACCTTAGGCTCTTCCTTTACGTAAAGTTCGTCAAGGACGTGGTTCAAGTTGATCTCAGCTGTAGAAGAAATTTACCATCATGAAGATCTGGAGCTCTGAACATACCTACTTGTAAGTTTTTGTAGTTCACTATTGTATATTTTTGCCATTTTAGATGAAACGGAGTGTTGTTCAATTGTAATTTATAGAACATTTGTGACGTTATTATTCGTGACCCTTCGCGGTATTTCATCATTCAAACACATGCATGGCTCGTGAAAACGTTGTTGACGTCTTTAAATCGCTTCTTATAACGAACGGCGGATATTAGCCCTTCGTTAAAACCAGCATATGTGGACATTAGCCCATTCACATGCGGAAATTATCCCCTTCTTAAGCGGACATTAGCCCCTTCACCGGATTGCTGAAAGCGGTCATTTTCCCCTTCGTAGACGGACATCCCCTTTGATATTTATAACGAACATCTATTCAATCTGCATCAGATTAACCCTTTTCCACATACAACATGAAGACATAAGGAGACAGGAATATCATTGCTTGCATAGTTTGTGCCCGCTTTTTCTGTCTTCTATTTGGGTTTTATACAATGTAGTTCTTCTTCCACAAGGGTCATTGTTGCTCAAATTAAAAACTTAGGAATCAATATAATTAAGATACAATTAATTAAATATGCGGTGCATCAAATAAAGTGACAAAGGCATCTTTCACAGTTGGTAAGACATTCCGATAAAAATTAAGGATTTTATCAAACTGATTAACAGATTAAGTGTAGCATGCGTTCTTAATTATCATTGATTATCACACTTCAAACATCAAATGTAATAATATGAAATGCCAAAATCATGCAGTTAATATTCCAATCCATAATATAACCTTTTATAATGTGAAAAGAATACGCAAAGTGAAGTTTTGTGTATTTAATGTGTATACACATATCCTAATACAAGTTACATTTTTCTAGACAAATACAAGATTTGCAGGCATTAATCCAAGGCATAATGTTGGTTACACTTATATAGGGTACAAAATATCTAGGGTACGAAATATCCGAAATCGACAGGGTACAAAATAACTAGGGTACGAAGTAACTGTATTTCAAGACAGACTGCATCAAGGCATTATTATGAAAAGTACTGAAAAAAGTTGAAAATATTGTGACAAAAGGAGTCATTCCTAGCTTTGATGACAACCTGCCTATGGATTAAATATTTTTGATGAAAATAACTTTTCCATTTCATTTTAATTTATAAATTATCTTATTTTATGGTCATTAAAGGCAAACTGTTAAACAAGCTTTAATATTACGTCCAATTATTTTATGATCTTTGTCGATGCTTCCTTTGGAAAGGAGATATCCTATATCAATTTTGAGCCAAAAAGCAAGACTTAGTGCTGTCTAGGGACATCAATATATGCCAGATATAATCTACCTGTACTACCAATAACTTTAACTTAAACATTTGTGATCACCCAGGGCCTTTTTACCTTATATTTATATAAGTTTCCCAATTGAAATCAAAGCGCCAATGGCACTGTAGTGGCGACCATATGGAAAATCCTGCAAAGTAACAAGCAGTATATCGGTGTAGGGCTTGCGATGACTCTGGTGCAGATGAATTTGAGATCTTTTGACAGTAGAATAATGTTAGTTTGCCAGAATGTTGTCTTGGTGATTTTTTAGTTACGTTCTGAAATTGGTCATGATGTGTTCAAAATTAGGCCATTCCAAAGTTATGAAAAATCTAGTTGGTATTCGATAGACTACCGTTTTAGCTCATTAGAATAGCTATTTGTAATCTAAATTGTTCGGGTAATCACATGTTCATCACCAGGTCGCTAGGCCATATTAAGATAAAATATTTTTTACACTTTAGAAATGACTAAATTATCAAGAAAGGAGAGAAAACACTTTTAACAGTATCCATTAGTTTGGTGTTTGTTTCAATGATGTCCGATATTAAAAAGATCTGTTCAATTTAGTCCCTTCACATTGCATGATTGAGGGTTGTCAGAGACATATAAACACAGTGTATTTATATGTCTCTGAGGTTGTTAAACTGCTTCGAATAATGTGAGTGCAAAAACAAACACAAAACATGCTCAAAAAGCACAATTTCACTATTTGCCAAACTGTTCAATTTATAAAAATATAGCCGCATAATATAGGCATATATAATAATGCTCGATCGCCGTGCAGACAAAGTTAGATACAAGGGAGTCCGGGTGCAATACCCTAGCTCTTTCCGAAAAGACCCCTTGATTCTTTTACGTGCCCGGTGTTTAGCACCGATACACGCAAGATTATTTTTCCTGACATCATGACTTTGTGTCCTTTAAACCTTTGTAAACCAGTCTTATCATCTAGGCGCTTTCATATATTTGAACTACACAATGAAGCATTTATAATATTGAGATAACCAGTCTCGCGAGCTATTTATAGAACCTTTTGGAATTTCCTGATTTGAGTATCATCAGAGTTATTTGCAAAGCAGATAGAACGCGCAATGATATTTATTATCTGCCCAATCATGACGAAGATAATATTTACATATTTTAACTCTATGTAGATAATGTCTCGATAAAACTCAAATATTAGTAGCAATCCGGTACCAAAGTAGCACTGACATAATTATTATTAATCACGTCTCTGCATCAATGATGGAACTATAACGGATGTGAGTAAATTAGTTTGCAGTAAGGAAAAAAAAATATCAACCGATTGTTCAAAACCGACAATGTAAATATTTTTCGTTGTTGTTGTTTCTGTTAGCATTGTGGCGATTGTCAAACCAATCGCCACAAAAACATTGTTTTTTTCCCAATTAGAAAGTGAACTGAAATAATCATTCAGTGCTTGCACTAACTTTTTGAAACAGGAAGTCCTGACTTCCTGGGTCTGAATTTTGGAAGTCCCAGGTGGCACGCTGGCTTTTTTCGCATCTTGCACATTCTATTGTGTTCCCCTTCGTTTTATTTTTAAATACATTATTGGAAAAGAAGCTAATTAATACAGAAAGTGGATATTGCTCCTTTGTCAACAATGTTATTGTTGGTTCTATCATAACACTTTTAAACCAGTAGGTTTTTATGTGATATAGAATGCTTTTTTCCAGTCATGTGTCAAAAGCTATCCAGCATTAAATTCATCAAAAGATTAGCATGGCCATGATTCATTACAGTCACATTAAACATGAATTATGTTGTTAAAACACATTCAGTATGGCAAAAGGAATGATTTCTGTTAATGAGTTATTGATTTTATTTTAAACACCAGTAAATAAAGTGTTCTGCAGTGAGACATATTACAAACACACATTAAGGGCACTAAACTTTCATAATAGTCAACTTTAAAACAAATAAGAATGAGTGTGAGTAATACTTTCTTGAATGACATTTCCGATTTCCAAAATGCAGAAAATGCACGAAAACCCATTACAAATTACAATATGTATTTTCACCTCCAGACTTCAGTTTCTTTTATATTTTAAAAAAATAATGAACTAAAATGGTCCTATATGCAATCTATTTCATACGCAAGTCCTTTTTGACAGCTGGCTGTGATTTTGATAGATCTGCATGTCAACTTTGTTTTTAAAAAATCGGCAATTAAAAAGTGTTTCCTATGGATTCAGGCAAACAAAATAATAATCTTTAAACAGTTAAATTAATATAGGGACATTCTTTTATCATATCCTAGTATGTTTTTACATGGGTTATTGAAATTAATTACCCCTACGCTGTTTATAATGAAAAATAGAATTGAATGGTGTGAAGTCGTTATCAAGTGTCAAATCTGGGGGTGGGAGGGGTACGCATTCTCGATCGTGATTGGCTTAAATCTACCAATTGATAACTCCCACTGTCCATAATTGACACTTCATAAAACACAATACACAGTGTCTTTAGATAATTACACACAATTTCTAGTGGACATATATACGTCCTGTGTTTTGATTGTCGGCGTATACCCTTAATTCCTGGACGTACTTGGACGTCTCCCTTGTCAATTTTGGGCGTACGGGATCGATTTTCGGGCGTAAAAACGCCCAATACGTCCATTAACGTGAGTTATTGTAAAAAGGACTATTTATATAGCCATATGTTATATGTCTAATTTTTCCCTTTTTGGGCGAAAATCACGCTAAAATTTTCCAAAATGAAAGGCTAAGGCCTCTTCCCAATTTCTGGGAAAAAGGCCCCGTTCACCAGTATCAATATAGTGCCAGATATAGCCAAAAAGAAGAGGGGCTTAAAAAGGACAGATGTCCTTACTACAGAGCCCAAAAACACAGGTATAAAGAAGGGGCTAGTGTCATCCATGCACAAAATGACAATAACAAAAGCTTAAAAAGGTTTGTCAACCCTAACCAATTGGTTAACTGTGTGTTATTTGATTAATCGGTTAGTAATTCGAGTAACGAGTACTCGGAAAAATAGATAAAATATATACACCAGAGCTCCGCAAAACCAATAGATTGACGGTTTAAACCGTTTTTGAACTCGGCGGACCGGTTTCAATCTTAAAACTAGTAATTAAATCGGTCCAGGAATTTTTATAAGCTAAAACTAATATAAAATCGGTCCAGGAATTTCTATAAAGCTAACTATATAACACCTCCGCTACATGTCACTTTGTAAACAGAGTCGTCTGTACACCTTCGAGATAGTCACATAGGATTATCGATCCAATTAACTTTGACAATCGTGTAAACTGATAGATAATGCCAATCGGAATACCTTGGTGATGAATGGATGACGGAATTACCCGAGAAAATCCCATTGAATACATGCGGTAATAACTTCATGCATCTGATTGGCTGTTGGGGTTATTAGGGATCTTCCATAGGTCACGTGACCTTTGTAAGCTTTCAAGATGCCATGGAAAAAGAGATATTTACGAAAAGTTTGTAAAAATAAATTTGTCACTGTATATTTTATAAGGCAGAAGTTTTAAATTCATTTCATTTAATTTGTCCTACGATACATTAGTGAAAGGGCTCAACGAAATTTACTTGCGATGTTCAAAAATTCAAATGAGCGGCTTGGCAACGCAAATAATGTTGACAGAGAGAACCGGGTCAAACCGGTTCATAATTACTCAACTGGGTAAATGTACTTACCTAAAAAATGGCTTTCTCTAATTATTTCAGTCATGGTAATTCCAAAACAACAAAGACCTTTTTTGTAGTAAATTTTTTTATTTTTATGTAGACAAAGTTAAGCGTACAGATAAGAGAAATGTATCTTCTGTGCGAAACCAATAATTTTCTAGTACGTAGTGTCAATTTGTCACATGTAACTGACCAGAGATTCATTTATTCACACATCGATCAGGAGTGTTTTTTGTTTGTTTGTTTGTTTGGAGTTTAACGCCGTTTTCAACAGCTTTGGTCATATCACGGCGGTCAGTGCACCTACCCATGTTTTCCTGGCTTTCCCACACCAGTACTTACACAACATTCTTCCGAAGCCACTGACTACTTTCTCACATAGATCAGAGGTGAGAGGCAATGGAAAACATCGCCCGAAAGAACGCGCCGCAACCGGGTATCGAACCCGTGACCTCCAGATCACGAGTCAGATACGCTACCAATTGAGCTACCCGGCCGGGCTCAGGAGTGTTTACACAACTGTCAAAACAGCCGCTCTCAATTTTATTGATGACTGTTTGTTTTTGTAGTTTTAATCGAATAATTGTCACTGACCTAATGATTAATTAAAGGACAGTTTGCAGTGCTTTCATTAAGGGCCAATTCCAGGAATTTTGAAATTCCTGGTCAAAATTTTAGGAATTTTTGTCAGAATCCTGGAAGTTTTGTGTCGTTAACAGGAATGCTTATTTATTTATTTACTTTTATTAAATAAAATAAATTGTATTTTATTAATTTAACACATTTTCATGGGCAAACTTGCAGTGCAAACATTGATTTAGGTAGAAATGGGGGGACTTAAAGAAGAAATTATATTTCTTATGTCATTGATACGTGTGTCATAACTGGGACGTTTTGGTTACACATCTATTTAAACAAAAATAAATGTTTATTTATTTGATTTTAATAACTATGACAAAGCAAAGGGTCGTTTGAAATATACATCTATTTAAACAAAAAATTTAATGTTTATTTATTTGATTTTAATAATGATGACAACCGGTAAAGCTTTGCTGGCAATGTCAACAAAAAGTCTAGGCCGAATAGGGGGTAGTCTCAATATATCGCCGTCACATATTGCATTGGATGCGAACAGTCAAAATAAAAAATCGCATTCCTAGTACAGAAACCTGGACTAGCGAACAATTCAGCTGTTAATCGCGGGAAATGTCATTATTAAGATATGGCAGAGAAGCATAACGTCGTCTTATTAATATCTATCAAATCTGCACTTTCAATGCCCTCAAATTCTGCTTCCGAGTCGAAATTTCGAAAAAAATCGGCAAAAAATTATTTGACATCCGCCATTTTGGAATCTCGGAAAGTACCTCTTCAGAATAGATTGATGACGTATTTATTATTTCAATTCTGACCAATCAAATTCATTATTCGGGGAGGAATCCTTTAGGAACGAGGCTGCATATTTTCCAAGTAGTTATGCATACAGAATAAATAAATTTATTACATACCTATCCAAATTTTGCATTGAAATTTAAGTGACATAAAATCAATATCAATTTTTAAAAAAATGATAACTAACACTGTGACGATAACACTTTTAGTTTTTTTATATCATCACTAGTGATGATATCATTTTTGCCGGAACTACTTTTTTTAGATTTGGAACATCTTTGGAATTTAAAGTGATTTTAATACTAGGAATTTAAAAAAAACTGAGACCGAATACTAGGAAAATGACGTCACCAAGTCATTTTTTTTGTTATATGTTTCTTTAAAATAAAGAGGAGATTTATTCCAGATATATAATAAATAGAATAACTAACTGCATGTTTTTGATATCAAATTTATGTCACTCGGGAACAAAGGGGTAATTTGGTGTAAAATCACTCAACCTACGGTTTCGTGATTTTAACCAAATTACCCCTTTTTTCCCTTGTGACATTAATTCGATAATAAAAACATGCAGTTAGTTATTCTCTATAACTTCCAATGTATAGTTTACGAAGTGATAATCGGTATAAATCATCAACAAATATTTTTAACAGATAAAGAAAACGTCCGAATTTTAAAGTTACCGAAGTGATAATCGGTATTTATCGTCATCAAATATTTTTATAAAAGATAAAGAAAACGTCCGACCTTATTAATTAATTAACGGTATTTGAAAGAAAGACCGTCGTCGGATTAGGCAAACTTTTAATTCAATTAGCGTAATCAAGTTAAACTACCCTACAAACAGAGGTCGTCAAGGTGATGTCTGGTACACACGATAAGAACTCGGGTAAGCATGTACTCGTGCTTTGACAATTATCGATTTTTTACACGTTCACCTCTGCTCTTTCACGCTTTATACTTTATTTAGGGTTATTCTGAAAACGTCCATGTGTAAATTTACGGACGTTTTGGGGGATTTCTGGACGGATAATAAACGTCCAGTGCTCAATTTTCGGACGTTTTTTGGACATTTGTGGACGTATATTACGTCCACGTCCGCTTAATGAAAGCACTGAGTTTGTTTCCTTTAAAAGAACATCAAATCTTATACAAGGCAGAAATGATATGATAATCAGGGGTGCGGAAATCCACTTTTGACTCGTTCGACACAGGTAATTTTATGGTCGGGCAAGTAGGATTTCCCTGTTCACTTGTCCGCGGGTGAGTTAAAAGAAAAAGAAATGCTCCAATATATATATCCACCAAATCATTTTAACTCTGAATATGTAGCCAAAATATACAGGCATGCCGTATAGTAATAACTCGCAAACTTTCACTTTTAGCTTTGCGGAAGTAAACAAAAATCTGAAGCGGTTATAAATTTTCTTTTTAATTGGGCATGAAACAGGGAACCAGGATTTGTGCATAATTATGGTGAGGTAAAAAACGGAGAAGAATTACAGATTCGTTTTCATTCATTCGTCAAATATAACAAAAGGGAAATACCAAAGTGAATATTGATTGTCTATGAATTTATCCGGTTAACCGATTAGAAGATTATACACTCAACAGGTTATTAATATCGGTAACTGTTTACATATAATATAAATTTATCAAAAAAATATCATTGAACTCAAAAACCTTAGGAAATTGTCAATTATAAGCATTTTCTCCTTTTGCAACATTGTCTTTAAAAGTTGTTTGCTACAGAGGCGTCAAAAGCAATTGAAAGGTCTCAGAGGGCACCTAATGAGTTTATGAGAAGCTTGCAAGCAAATTTCTTGCAAATTTCTCAGTTAAACGCCAGCCAAAAGCAAATTTTCACTGTATACAGGTGAAAGGCCTTCTAGCATACATTCTGGTTATTTCCTGGTTTCAAAGTCTGTACAATAACGCTATATATTTTAAATCTTTTACAGACATCCATGGGAAACTGTGGTCCAAGCAAGTTGGAGAAAATATCCAAATCCTATAACCACCAGTGTTATAGGTACAGATATCATTGATAGAAAAGTTGAAAATGGTATTTTGAAAAGTCACAGACTTATATCTACAGCATTTGGAATTCCAGGTTGGGCAAAACCAGTAAGTCAGATCTTTTAATGAGTTTTTGGGCTCTTTTCAAATGTTCTCAGACTCGTTCAGAATGTTAGTGATTGGAAAACTTTATTTATTACTCTTATTTGTATTGATGAATCGAGCATTTGGATAACACATTACTATCTTCATGAAAATAGAAATTGTGGAAGACTGGTGCAGAGGTAGAGCATCTCTCGTACCAAAGGTCCCAGGCTAGAGTCCTGTGATAAGTGGGTTCTGATTTTGGGATTTTTCCACTCAAATGGCGTTAAAGTCTCCAGGAAGCAGACATCGAGCGCGATTAATATAAGCTGAAAGCTTGTTTTGCAATCTATGTAAAATAAATAAAATATGTTTAATCTAAAATAGAAATTATTTAATTTTGTTTTGTCATAAACTTTAGGGATTGTGTTTCACAAAATTTACTTTTATGTTAATGCCCATTGGGGAATCATTTTATGCACTGTAAATCTATGGTTGAAACAGTAAAATTGTTAGTTCATATAATTTTATGTCAAAATTAAGTTGATGTTACTTTACTTTCCATTGCAGATTTTAGGTAGTGTAGATCTCTCATACACCAGCGAACACTCAGAAGTTAATCCAAAAACTAAAACTATGACAATGAGGTCAAGAAACGTAAGTACAGTCAAACCTGCACTACCGACCACTTGCTATAAGCGACCCCCTGCTGTAAGCGACCGTATTGAACTCCTCCCGATGGTTTTTATTCATTAATTTACCTTCAATAAGCGACTTCCTCCTATCTGCGACCAGCGGACACTTAAATCCTCCCAATTTGAATCAAAATCAACCATTAAGCGACCTTTCAAAACACAAAAAATCCAAAACGTAGAATATCCGAACACAAAAAAATCCAAACACAGCTGTTGTGTATAGCAAGATCCAAGCACAGAAGCAGTGAACCGTGTAATGCAAGGTTTAAATAATAGACTGGTTAGGTGTAAAGATAACACGAGGTCAATTATGCAGCGTATTACAGTTGTAATAAAACGATAATTGGCCTGTTAACAGCTTGTATTTAATACGCTTTAGCTTCAAATATTGTCCTTGTTGGGTCCTTTGTTCTCTCGTCTTTTCGATGGGATTAAAGGAAAGTTGAATGACATCAAATTGAAATTTATCATTGGATAGTTTGGGGTTTAATTATTATAAATTTGATTAGAATGTTTGATCTGTTTAATTAGATCTATGTTTGTTTTTTACTTTTTAATGGTGATAGCACGTTTATTTAAACGGCTCTTAAATAAGTAAATCTGTAAACAAACACTTGACAATACAGTTTATCACAAATTTCAAGACAATGTAAGTCCGAGTGTATTTATTATAGCAAGAAATAGTTTGTTATTAAATGTTTATATGTTTTAATTATCTACATGTACATGTACTTACATTTTTAAAAATACATGAATATAAAATGAATCAAATAGAGAAATAAAAGAACAACATAATTTTTATTGTTATTTATTCTTTAATACCAATACATGTACATGTGCACACAAGTACATGTTTCATGTAGTAAACATAATTTCCCCAAAACAGAAAATTTCATTTGTACCCCAATAAGAGACCACCTGTCTTAAGAGACCACTTACAGCATTTCCCTTGGGTGGTCTCTTAATACAAGTTTGACTGTATATACTTCAATGCTTTAGATATTTTTGTTTTACTACATTTTCCAGACGTAAGCTTTGAAAAAATACAGTGGCGAATTCCTTATTATTAAAAAGTTCTTCATTTGACTGTTTATTATTGTCTAGGCTTAGACGGGAATTCACTGATCCATGGAAGCAAATATTTTCCATATATCATGTATAAAATATTTGTTATTGATTTCATACACGTCATTTTATTTTGTTGTTTGGGAAACCAAAGATTGTTGCTATATAACCACTGATGTTTTCCTAGGCTCTGTTAGTCTGTCCAATTGAGTTAGTCATCCCTCATCTGTCAAAATTGTTATTTAATTTTGAAGGGTTGTAAAGTAGAGTATAATGATGGGGTGGGGGATAACTGATTTTTTTGTGTGAATGAAGATAAATCATTTTAACGGTAAGATAAAGTTTGTCGAGTCATGTCGTTTAGTAGGCCTGCAAGTCCTTATTTCAATCGTTATCCTCGGCGCTTCTTTTCCAAAATGCTAATCCCTTTTCAGTCTGCATCTGCTTCTTATATGAAGATAAGCTTTATTTACATCACGATAAAAACAATTTAGTGCAACTGTCCCTGAATAATGTTTACTATACTGGAGTAACAGTTTGTGGCAGAAAGTACTTATTTGGTTATTTCTATATTTTCAAGATAACCTGGGGAAATACTATTGGAGTGGATGAATATATCACATACAAGCCACATCCCACACAGAAAGATGTGTAAGTATAACTTATTTTAGCCCTTTCCAACAAGCAAATAGGTTTAAACAGATTTATAAAATCATTAAGGCAAACAAATGTAAAACCTACAGTTGAAAAGACTTAGAAAACATTGAGGCATAAAGAGAAATTGATCATTTTGGTCTATTTCCCCATCTGCCACAATGATTTCATAAGTCATTTACTGCTAAAGTGTCAAACTCAGTCTGAATGTGGAATGGTTTAACCTTTATTTGGGAAGCTATTGGAAGCCAATAGCGTCAGTAAATTGTTTTGTGGAGTACTGGAACTGATGTGAGAATGCCATGTGTCGGAGATCTGAATGCTGTGACATGACTTTTATTTTGTTTAAACTTATTAACAAACCACAAAATCAATCAAGCAAGCTTACTTCCAGAGAGGTGGCATTGAGCAGCTGTGTTTTATGGACAATATATGATGTCTTATTATATATTAGAAGACAATTGACCCTTCTCTTATATAGACAATCACTCATGCATGCAGCAGAGTAAGCAGACATCTTTCGAAAACACGAAGTTGCTGAAAATGAGACATTTCTGAATGTGCTTAAAAGATTTTGATTGTGTTAGACAAGTGTACTTCAAAGTTTCAAGATATTCTTAGATCTTAAGATCCAGGCCTGTACCTCAAATGTCAAGGTCACACTTAGAGGTTGGTCAAAATGAGTACTGTTTGATAGGATTGCCCTGTCCGGCCCGCATCTCAACCATGCATCATAGGATTTCCAAAAAACCATGATGAGGCGTGTCATGCTCGAGACCTAGGCATGTACCTCAAATGTCAAGGTCACACTTAGATGTCAAAGGTTAAAATGAGTACTATTTGATAGGACTACCTTGTCCGGCCCACATTTCAACCATGCATCATAGGATTTCAAAGAAACTTGGCACAAATGTTCACCTTGATGAGGCGTCGTGTCACTCACAATACCCAGGCATATACCTCAAATATCAAGGTCACACTTAGAGGTCATAGGTCAAAATGAGTACTGTTTGATAGGATTCCCTTTTCCGGCCCATATCTCCATCAAAGAAACTTGGCACACACGTTCACCATGATACAGCGGCGTGTCAAGGTCACACTTGGAGGTCAAAGGCTTTTGTCCTGCTCACATCTCAACCATGCATCATAGGATTCCTAAGTTACTGGGCACACATGTTCACCTCAAATATCAAGGTCAAACTTAGCGGTCAAAGGTCAAAATGAGTACTGTTTGATAGGACTACCTTGTCCGACCCGCATCTCAACCATGCATCATAGAATTTCCATGAAACTGGCACAAACGATCACTATGATGAGGCATCGTGTCACTCTTAAGACCCAGGCCTGTACCTCAAATGTCAAGGTCACACATCTCAAGTTACTAGGCACACATGTTCACCATCATAAGGTGGCACTCTTTTGTACTGCTTGCAATACAACATATATTTTATTGCAAACAATTTGCTCAAATAGTTACATTAGAATTAAGCTTTTGTTAGAAGTAATTCAATGTCCAGTTAACCCTTTCCAACATTCATAGGCTTTCAGATGACTTTTGGAAACATTGTTACAAAGGGCTGTCTGTCTGTCTGTCGGTCAGAAGCCATATTTCTTACAAACCACTTGGTGGAATTCAATCAATTTTACATTTGATATCAAAAGGAGATGTGCATATCCTAAAGGGGTTACAATTGCATGTTATTTTACAGAGTTATGGCCCTTTTACTTAATAATTTATGGTGTAGGTCAAGGTGCTGTTTAGGGGGTATTTATCATCTTCAGTGATAGTTCTAGTTATATAATTATTCTTTCATGTCTAGCCGTTTTCCATATTTGTGGTTACATTTGATCAAAGTGGTCAATGCTGACTTGTTTGGATTAATCAGTTACCTTCATCAAGCTTTACATTTCTGAATGACAGGACCCTGATGACACAAGAAGCAGTTGTCAATGTGATGGGAATACCTCTAGGCAGTTTAGCCAGTTACAGTGAAGGTTTTATGACAGATATGATTTCTAACAATGCTACAAAGGTGAGTTTCTGAAGTTATTACACAATTTTAATACCAACACTTTTTTACCATCATGGGAAAAGTCTTAGCCCTGCCTAATGATTACATTTTTGTTGAACCTTGTGATGAGCTCAACATACCTGTCACAATGGCAGTTTGGTGTATACATGTGTGTGAGTCTGTGTGTCTGTCCAAAACTTGTCCGGCTCACTTTTTAATCTTGCATCATAGGATTTCCAAGAAACATGGCACAAACATACACCGTGATGAGGCGGCGTATCACAGTTCACACACAAGACCCAGGCATGTACCTCAAATGTTAAGGTCACACTTTGAGGTCAAAGATTAAAATGAGTACGGTTTGATAGGACTTGTACCTTGTCCGGCCTACATCTCAACCATGCATCATATGATTCCCAAGTTACTGGGCACACATGTTCACCATGATGGTGAAGTGTCGCGCACATGAGCAAGGCCTGTACCTTAAAAGTCGAGGTCACACTTGGAGGTTAAAATGAGAAACCATGCATCATAGGATTCCCATGTTACAGGGCACACATGTTCACCATGATGAGGTGCTTTCTAATGGCAGAAGTGAAAACAAATTTTTGCAAACTAGGAGACTGTCCTCTTTTAACCCTTTCCCACTTGTAGACACATATGCAGCAGACAATTTTTGTTCTAAAATTGGATGCTATGTGGGCTACAAATGATGTGTTTGTTCAACTTCTCAACAAGATTTAAACAAAAATTCACTTTCTTATGGTTTCCTGGGTTTTTGTCCCCTACTGACACTTCTCTACATAATTAATGTCCACATTCCAAAAGTGGGATTGAAGTCCCATAACGCAAAATATTCCATTATTCAAGAGATATTCAGTTTAAGGATTTATTATTTAATGGGGATAAGTACATATGTCTTTCAATACATGTTGGGTGTGTAATATTTATTCCTATATTAGATTATGCCTGAACCCTTCATATACAAAACATACTAAAAATGATGTATGTTTAACTTCAGAATAATATGGTATCTCAAAAATAAAAACAAAATGTTTGGTTATTGTTCTTTTGACATTTTACAACCACTTTGGTATCACAGAAGGCCCTTAATTAACCGCTCACAGGTCAACTCTTTGTCAGTCTGTGTTACAATTGCATAGAAGAGCACCATATCTGTGACTACGCAGTTTGATCGGGTTTGACATGTTGCATGTGGGCATCTTATCTACAATCATTACATTTCTGCATCAAAGCTGTACTTAAATATTTCCAGATATGATTCTTTTCTTGGATGTTTTCAAAGCAGATGACGGGAAAAAAACTTATCAGGTGGCTTGAAAGTTTAAGGAATCAATTTTATTAAAAATTATTTTTACTCTTTAGGGTAGGAAGGCCATAAGGTATTTATTTTTATTATCAGATAAAGGATCAATATTGATTTATTTATGCTTCTTGTTTTACAGGGTAGGGAGGCCATGGAGTATGTTATTGGAATCATCAATCAGGAGACCAGGGATCTGAAAGCCAAGCTGCTAACCCCAGAGTCCATTAACTTCCTCAACGCCCGAGCCACTTGATGACTCATTCACACATTAGGATTTTCAAATTGTTATTTATAGCCCAGTACTGATAGTGATTGGTTGAACCAGTGAACCATTACTTTAAAGTGTTCTTAACTGACTCAAGAGTTCTAGATAAGGGGGGTAAACTAGCCTTCTCCACACATTATCAGCAATACTTTCCCACATACAATAATTCTGCAGCAGAATACTTTGAAAATCTCTATAAAGGATAGTATGATTATTGAATAGAGATGAAATCATTGTGACAAATGGAGAAACTGCTCTTTTCTTCTACAATGATTTAAAAAAATGTTGCTGCAGAGGCGTCAGAAAGTGTCTACATGCGGTAAAAGGTTAATATTCAACCGAAACGTGGGGTTAATTTGGTCAAATAAGGCTTTATGATCACTTACCTATTCTAGAACAGAATTTGAGCAGATTGCTCATACAGGAAAATATTGGGTCCATTCTTCATTAAACTATGTTTAAATAAGTTAGGGTCATAACTTTTTCAATAGGTCACAATTGTTGTCATAGATTATGTGTCAGTTGGGAAAGATTGACCTGGCATTCAAGGGTTGAGGTTGTGAAGGTCAATGGTCACCATTTACTGGTTCACCATACTGTCAGTACTGAGATAGGAAAGGAGGACACTAATGCTCAATTATCATTCTCAAAAACCAAACTTGTAAGATGATGTTAATTGTTGTTTCGATCCATGTCAAGTATTTTTGTGTGTAGAAACTGAATATGGATAAATGTAAGCTGATATTTATAAGTTTCACCATGTTAATTTTACATAATCATTAGACTTAAATCAACAATTACTATTTAATATTATCTTGACTCTTTCAAGGCCTAGTTTCCTTAAGAAGAATCTTCGGGTGACTCCATTTTTCATGCAATAAAGGTCTAGGAATACTAAAAGGCAATCAATGTTGATTTTATTGTTATGGCCTGATTCGCCTGAATCTGTATTGTTTGCAAAAACTCAATATTGCCATTGGCGCTGAAAGAGTCCAAATGATGAAAATGCAATACACATTTTTAAAGATTAGGTGATCGCATATATGTATATTATGATTATATTCTACCTGATAATTTTAAAATCCAAGTTGAAAACATTGACGTTAATGGAGAAGTTGCTCGGCTAGAGTATATTTCTTTTACAACACTATTTTCAAAAGTCTTTTATCAGGGAGGTTGTAAATTTGACCAAAGTGAAATCATTGGACAAAAGGAGAAGTTGCTTGTGTTGAACAATCTCCCCTTTTGCCCCTTTTAAACCCTTTAAACCCTTTTCAATAATTATACTGAACAGATTTTCCATATCTTGCCCACATGTTTACAAACATGTTGCATGTGGGAAAGGGTTAATTTGTGATTTTATCAAGGAAGAAGTACGTTAAAATTGTAAATCTTGTAATGGAGCAGGAGGGTGCTCTTTTTAAAACCATGTAGCAATACTGTGATATACATGTGTAAAGTTTTATAATGTTTATTAAATCATTAACCAGTCCATGTACATGCACTTGCTTCGCCACCGCAAATAGCATTAGGTACATCATAAGTATTATGTTTATTTTAACATTTCTTTTTTTCAAAAAAGCAACTCTTTACAACTTTACTTGACCAAAAAATGGTGGTTCTTTTATTTGGCTTGTGCAGGACTTTTGTAGAATTGCAATTACAAGACTAGCCAGCTTACAACATTGCATACATGTGCACTGTTAAATCCTTCTAAAAGAAGCAGTTTTGCTTGATGCAGCATCTTAAAATTTTCATTGCTTAATTTAAAACAAAACATGTCTTTTTGAGTTTCTATCATTTAGCAGTTACTATTAATTCAGAACTGTTGATATAAATTCATTTATGCATTGGACCATGCCATGGCAAAACTGTCCATTTTGATCAAAGGTACCAGTGATATATCCTGTCCAGTCTGTGCCTCTGCCTTTGTTGTAATTATATGACATTGCTTAAATCATTAAAATTGGGCAGCAAATTTTAAAATTTGAAATTTCTAATCAACATGATGACCAATGTTATAGACTACCTCAGATCTGCAAGTAAATAAGAACAGCCTAAACACAAACCATCTGATTAAACAAATCCAAGAACTAAAAGGTTACAAATGAAAAAGTTGAAAGTTTGTTACAGAGTTGGAAACTGGTGGAATAGGTAATCATTTTGAGCAATTTTTTCACTAGTCTTCTGGTAAACGGTTGAATCATGTTAACATTTTTTTCACTGTTGGGGCGCAAGTTTTCTGAGACAACATGAAATGAAATCTCAGGCATTGATAGTTTAAACGTCAATCTATATCCGAAAGGTGTTTCAACTGACTTACACTTGTAAGAAAAAATCTTGGCTTTAATGGTTTGCCGAGATCTTTGGCAAAGGACAAAGTCCTTATAGAATTAAATAAAAAATTATCTTGAGGTTCTACACTCATGATAATGACACATATATGACTATCTTTCATATGAAAGTGTCTAGATCATACAGTACTCATAAAATAAATTAACTACTTGGGGAAATCAGGATTTGTTGTAATTTTATTTAAAGGGTCTCTTATAAATCAATTGTAATGGATGCTCCATGCACTTGTGTGACAGAGAAAAGCATATACAGATCTTTTCAGATAATTTTGATAGCTCTGTGCCTGATGTTTGTAACTGCATCGTGAAACAAGATGTAGAAACAACCATCATGCATTAAACTGTTGTTAAAAGAATGTAGTTGATGAGTTGCTCTCTATGAAACCTAACCTTAATGAGAGAGGTCATTTATCACACCCGTGCCATCTAAATTCTAATATCATATCAAAGTTTGTTTTTTCAAGCTCATGTGTTTGTTTCATGACTAGCACAGATCCAGATTAGACTGGATGTAGAGGCTGATCTAGATATGCACTGGTCGCAAAGGACCCAAGGTTGATATTCCTGGCGTACCACTCAAATATTCATTAATAGTTTTTTGAAAGGCTTAATATTTAAATATATCTTTACAAAGTCAAAGTACGAGTCCTCAGAACTTGTAAACTGACTATCAAAAAACAATGAGTCTATTGTGTTGTGATATTATCAATTATACAACAAATGTGAGTCCCATGGAATCGAAGCTTTTCTGATTATGAGTCCCTGATAAATACTGCGAGTACAGCTTCTTAAACTGTAAAAGTTTAATCTGTACTCGGAATTTGTGCTCAAGTATCTGATTGGTAAGAAACAAATTAATTCTCGGAATTGGCCAATCAGAAGTCTTATTTTGAGTATAGAGTTCATTTCTGAGCACAGAGAATGTTTACAGAGTTGTAGTTTCAGGCCCAGGACTCCGCACTCAAAGGTAACAAAATCACTGAATATTGCTTTGCAGTATACCATTCATTTTACTTCATGTATTAATTAAATAGGAAAACGGGTCACCTTCATTTCCCTATTGTTAGTTTAACCCTTTCCCTCATATAGATGCTTTCTGACGCCTCTGCAGCAGACGGCTTTTTGAAAACATAGTGACAAAAGAAGAAATTGCTCAAAACGAGCAATTTCTACTTTTGCCACAATGTTTTCTATTTTTTGACAAAATATGTTCAAAGTCGTCTGCTGCAGAATTTTCGTATGAGGGAAAGGGTTGAGAGTGTTGAAACTATTGAATATACACATAACATGTTTTGACTGAAATAAACATGCTTGTTATTTTTTTTATTGTTTTTATGTTATTTCTTTTAAACAACCCTATTTGATAACCATAAAAGTACTATTTTTCGAAGTTTTCTGTTCTGAAGTCTTGTTTTTAGAAGTGTTCATTTCTGAACAATTCTGATTTTAAGCTCACACGACCAGCGTTCAATGTGAGGTTTTCTGATAACTCAACATCAGTAGTCCATCTACATTTATTCAAAGGACATCTCCTATACTACTGGGTTTAATATAATCTTTAAAAATCAGGATTTTTGCATTTGTGATATATTTATAGGCCAAGTTTGCAAATGTTTAATGTCTAGTCAAAATGTAGTTCACTAGGCAAAATTTAAGAACACTTTTTGACACTTTAGACCTCATTTTTAACAACAAAACGAAATTGTCAGAATAGTTGATAACTAAGCTAAGTTTGAATATGGGTCATGTTTGGTTAAAAACAATGTCAGCAAAACAAACATTTTGTCAAAGTTTCATCATACTGGAGTAAAACTGGTGCCTATAGAGTGCAAAGATTGATTGTCTGGTGATTGCTTCCAACAATTTAATAGTATATACATGTATCGCATTGTTTCCAGGTTAAGTTACCATTACTACTGGTCCATTTATGCTGACACAAACCAGTCTGTCATAATGCTACGCCCGCATCCTTGAGTGCCAAGGAAGGCAGCCATTACTATAACTACCATTTTTCTAAGTATTTGAAAATATCTATCGTATCTAACATGCGACCTCCCGCACTCGTGGCGGATGTTCGTATAGAGTGCCAAGGTTTTTCTTAATTTGGCCATTCTTTATAGGAGATGGTTAAAATGTTTACATTTTGATAGAAACTAAAGCTTCTTTTTACATATCTCAGGTAATTTCCCATTCTCGTAAATCATTTTGTTGTTGTTTTTAGATCACCTGAACCGAAGGCTCAAGGTGATCTATTCTGATCGCTCTCTGTCCGTCGTACGGCGTCAACTTTTAGCTTTAAACATCATCTCCTTAACCAGAGGACCAATTTCAACAAAACTCCACAGGAATGTTCCTTTGGTGGCCCTTTCAAAATTGTTCAAAGATTTATATTCCATTGAGAACTTTAGTTGCTGCGACATCAGAAAGGGGGCACAATGTCCAAACTTTAAGAATCTTCTCCTATGAATCTGCATGTCAGATTCCAATATAATTTAGTAGAAATGTTCGTAGGGTGACCCTCTACAAAAATTGTTCAATCCATACTGATTAGTTGAAGAACATGGCAGTCGGGTGGCATCAGAAAAGGGGCAAAATGTGAAAATTCCAATATTTTGAAAGTGCTTGTCTGATTTTAACAAAATTGAAATCTTACTTCAGTGATCCTCTACTCGTATTGCTTGGTTACAAAATCATAGCAAACGGGCGTCATCACAAAAGGGATAAGTTGAACTTTTAGCTACAAATGACAACTCCTACCATTCCACTGGACCATTATCACAGGAATGTTCCTTTGTTGGTCCTCTTTCAAAATTGTTCAAAAATTTACATTCTGTGTAGAACTTTGGAAGCTGCGGCATCAGAAAGTGAGAAAAATACCCAAACTTTAAAATCCTTTTCCTCCATGATCTGCTTGATCGATTCCAAGATAATTTAGTGACCCTCTTCAAAAACTGTCTAAGCCATATTGATTTCGTTGAAAAACGGACGGTTCATAATGACAAAACTTTATAATTCCATTCTTATTAAAGTTCTTTTTAGATTTCAAAATACAAATGGCCTTAACAGTTAAATAAAATAATAATTATAAATGACTGATACGCCATTTTACTATTTCTTTAACAGTGTCAACTCCTTGCAGTTTCATTTGCACTCCTGATCAAATTTTCACAGATATTTGCAATTAAAAATTTGCTACTAATTTAATTTCACTCAGGTGATTGATTTAGGGCCATCTCGGCCCTCTTGTAAAATAATTTATTGCTGATGCGTCAAAATACAGTTCAATAAGGAACGTTACAGTCTTAGTTTAATTAGATGATTTAACACGTGTACTTTAACTGTTTTTCTGACAGACGTTACAAGGATTGTTCACTCCAATTCATTTATGACTCGAAGATGCCACATCTGTTATTTACCTCACTAGAATAACAAACGGGCCATGATGGCCCTAGATCGCTCACCTGAAATATGCAATGTGATTTATAATGCAAAGCTCATCAATACTTCTACAGTGTTAACATATTTTCCAATTTGACCTAGTGACCTAGTTTTTGAATGAATGAATGTATATTGTTTTATGGCGCATCGACAGCTAAGGTCATTTAGCGCGCATTTAAATCCTAGTTTTTGAACAGACATGACCAATATTCAAACTTGGTCTACATATATATAGCATCAAGACAAACATTCTGTTAAAGTGTCAACATGCTCAAGTTTAAAATGCAGCATCCAGAGTGATAAAAAGAGTTCCCTTCAATTAAGCCTAGTGACCTATATATGATTAATACAAACATTCTGACAAAATTGCAAGCTGCTGAGAATACAAATGTGGCCTCCAGAGTGATAACAAGAGTTTCCATCAATTTGACCTAGTCATCTAGTTTTTGACCAGGCATTACCCACATTTGAGCTTAGCCTAGATATCATTTAGATGAACATTCTGACTAAATTTTAAGCTGCTGAAGCAAAAATGTTTTGACCCAATATGACCCATCTTTGAACTTGACTTACATATCATCAAGACAAACATTCTAATAAAATTTCAACATGTTCAAATTGAAAATGAGGCCTCCAGAGGGTAAACAAGATTTCCCTTCAATTTGACCTAGTGACCTAGTTTTTGACCTCATATGGCCCAGATTCGAACTTGTCCAATAATTTTTTGAGATGGATGTTCTGATAAACTTTCATGAATATCAGATGCAAAATGTAGCCGGAAGAGTGTTAACAAGGTGCTGACGACGCACGACGGACGAACGCCGGAAAATTGTGATCACGATAGCTCACAGTGAGCTTCGTGCACAGGTGAGCTAACACTAGAAAGAGTTGATGCATCCATACTGCAGTTATGCATAACACATACATTATAGTTGTTGAAAAAACAGTTATCAATTGAGGGTCATATTGGAACATTAGGAGTGGGGTCAAGTTAGAATGTATCATAACTTGCATGTGTCAACGAAGTGAATGTCCGTCATTGAAATATAATTATTTATGATCAATCTCCATTCTAAGGTAGGTTGACCATACACACAGTTAACTTATTATTAATATTTGAATATTATTATTTATCAATAAAACCACACAACAGACAATTTAGGATTTGCATGCAATAGCACGTCATTTTACCTTTCCCCTATTAAAGTCAACATTGGACACCTTTGCGGCAATCTACTTTTAAAACAATGAGAAAATGGTTAAATCGCTGAAGACATGAGTTTTCTCTTTTTCTCAAAATGATATTAGCTTGGCATCCTAATTATATCAAACTTTGACAAATGTTAAAATAAGACATAAATAATAAATAAAGACAATATTTATTAGACCACCCTCGAAATATAATATCAGCTAAACAGTTAAATTTCATTGAAATTGTTGTATGATTTCAAACTTAATTTCGAACATAAACTGCACCCTACAATATATTTTCATTAATTGGAATTCTTTCCTACCTTTTTTATAATGAAAATAACAAACTACTCATGTTTTAAAATTATATTATGATGAGCGTATAACAATATGCAGATCGCAAGCAAAATGACTGTAAGGAATCTAATGACACATTTAAAATTGCCAATGAAACAATTCTGTACGAAAGACTCGATTCGTGAACCAGTTGTCGTTCTTTACACTATCTTTATAGGCAGAGAGTTTTCATTCAAAGTCATTTTTCTATTAAAAACAGTTTTATCTCAGTTTGTTCTTTTCTTCATTTGTTTCGAACCAAATAAGCGTTTTAAATCACCGATAATTAACTATTTATAATTGAGTGTAAAGAACGGCTCTCTGCAAAGGAGACGGTATTCGCTAGTCACGTGATCAACAGTTTTAGCTTAGAAACAGTTCATATTTTAGATATACATGGATAAACAGTATTAAATGCATTCTTCACAAATCAAGACATCTCTTTGAACATGAAAATAACATTCAGGAAGTTAAAATTGCTATCAAAAGGAGGTGATTTTTATCTCGATATTGACACACGTAACAGTCTGCTGCAAGTCTAATAGGGACTGTTTTATCTTCGTAAATAAAACAAAAAAACATAAATGCGAGTCAAAATAAAAAAAAATGCAAATACTTAAAACATAGGAATATTTATTTCATTTTAGATGTGTCATAACTTAGTGTTTTTAAACAAACGCAATTGTAATATGTTCAAGACATTTACATTTGGGTTTTTCTAATAATAACTCGTCCACTCTTGTCCATTTCCGAAAAGCTTTTGAAAATATAAGTCGCTGGCTTCTGCCCGTCGACTTACAAGATGTTTGGTCTAAACATTGAATATGGTAAAAGGGCATCCTTATTTTAGGTTGATATCAAGCAAATTGTGTTCATCCTCGCTAGCCTAGGTTACATAACGTACAACACCGTTCATTAAGTAAGTACCAAAATAACTGTTGCATGATATACTCGTATACTGTCGCACCTTTCATTCGAGTATAATAGACAGGAGTATGTTTCTTAAAGTTAGTGTTGGGAAAATTATTAAAATACTGCACGGAAAGGTCCCTATAGATAGAGTGAGACTGAGAATAAAATCAGTCAATATGTTAAGTTTTAAGAATATTAAAGTGGTGAAAATCCTCGTTTACTTTGTCGTCGAGACCTGTAATTAGGCATTCGCCTCTCTTTGGTCCGTTGCATATGGTTGTTTTGACGAGTCCGCCTCCGGTCCATAAACATTCAGTACCAGTCTAAAAGATACATTTTGCCATGTTTTATTTAAAAGAGTTTTAAAACTATTGACACTATTTGCCTCTACAACATGTTCAGGGCGTTTGTTCCGTTGATCTACTATTCTCTGGGAAAAGAAGTACTTTCTTGCATTAAGACGGCAGTGTCTTTTTTTATATCTTAGATCTGTGGCTTCCATAATTATTGTCATACGTGGAAATAGCTTTCGGTCATCTACCTTATCGATCGCGTTAACATTTTGAATGCTTCTGCATCGTCTGTATAGTGTAGGGTAGGTAGGCGGCCCAGTTGTTTTAGTCTTCCCTTGTACGTAAGCTTCTTCGGAATTATCTATGTGGCACGTCTTCGTACGTTCTCAAACATAGTTGCTTCCTTTTTGTTGATAACATACCATACAGAGATTGCATCTCACTAGGCTTTTGTAGAGAACAAGAAGCATGTCTTTATCCATGTATGAAAATGATCTCCTTTATAGATTTTCAAAGTTTTCTCTACCTAGCTAAGATCTTGTTGGCTTTTTTGCCTTATGAGTAAATGTGTTCTTGGAAGTTTTATTTATTATCAATAACAATTCCCAGAGACATGTATCTGTCTCTGCAATTCGTAAGTCTTTTACTTGGTAACTTTGGGTAATTTCAAATCCATCAATTAAGTATTTTTTTCTTCTGATATTGTCTCGAAGTGTAGGTGTTTACACTTGGATTTGTTTAGGGTGTGTAGCCATTTATTGGACCATGCATGAAGCTGGTTGATGTCTTCTTGATGTCTTCTTGAAAGAGATTGATATCAGCTGTTGCATTGGCAGCTGAACATATTTTGGTATCGTCATTTCTAACTTCTTCAGGTCCTTAATGATCTAGTATATTAATTCAGAATCAACCCGCTTATGAGATAAACCAGACCATTCCAGAGTGCTGTAGCATGGAGTCAAAGGAGGGGAATTCGTAGTAATCGGTGCCAACATGTACCTGGCGGAGACAATATGGTTGCATTAGTCGGGGAGACGTGAGGGGAGTTTTGTACTCTAGCTCTGGTTACATCCGAGAATTATCAGAACAAGGAATACCATTTGTATAAAGCAGAAGCAGACCAAGGACCGAATATTGAAGTACTTCAGATGTTACAGGAACTTCGAAAGACGAAACACCATCAGGGGCAACAACAACAACATCTACAGATGATCAAGAAATTGCACAGGAACTAAACCGTCATTTCTGTACAGTCTTCACTAAGGAAGAAGAACCAATTCCGGAAGCCCACATACATGATTGTAATCACCTAGAGGACATCATAATTAATGAACAATCCACACTTAAGGTATTAAACGAAATAAATCCTTCAAAATCGCAAGGTCCAGATGAAATCCACCCAAGACTACTGTACGAATGCAAAGACCAACTTCAGAAACAATTAACATTAATATACAAAGCATCCATTGAAGAAGTAAAATTACCGAAACAATGGAAATATGCCAATGTCACACCGATCTTCAAATCGGGAAAAAAATCCAATGTAGAGAATTACATACCAATCAGTGTCACATCAATATGCTGCAGAGAAATTAATAAGGAATACCATAGTCAATCATCTAGAAAACAACAATTTACTATCTAAATACCAACATGGTTTCAGAAAAGGTAAATCCTGCACTACTCAATTACTCGAATGTATAGAAGACTGGACTACAATTCTAGACGAGAACAATGAACTAGATGTCATCTACTTGGACTTCAAGGCGGCATTTGACAAGGTTCCACACAAAAGACTACTGAAAAAAGTTTGGGCTCTAGGTATTAGAGGTAAAGTGTATAACTGGGTTACAGACTTTCTTAATGAACGCCACCAAAGAGTGGTCATTAAAGGAAAAATTTCAACATGGGAAAAAGTTACAAGTGGAGTTCCACAGGGTAGTGTACTAGGACCAGTCTTATTCTTAATAGTCATCAATGACATCCCAGACATTCTTAACTGCACAGTAAAACTCTTTGCTGATGATACAAAACTGTACTCCATGACCAATACTCCTGAACAAAAAGCTCAATTACAGGAAAATATCTTCACAGCTTGCGAGTGGGCCACAACATGGCAAATGACATTCAACATGAAAAAATGTAAATCAATGCACATGGGTCCAAATTTGCCGAACGACTACTTCATGAAAGACTCACAAAATGTTAAATATAAAATCCAAAATGTACAACAGGAAAAAGACCTAGGAGTTACTTTTGACAATAAACTAAAATTCGAAACACACATTAATGCAAAAATCAATCTCGCAAATAGAAATCTGGGACTCATAGTAAGAAATTTCTCATTTATGAACAAGGAAATGTTTCTACAATTATACAAATCCCTAGTACGGCCTCATCTTGAGTACGCAACTGTAATTTGGGGACCGTCAAGCAAAAAACACGGGAAATCTATAGAAAACGTTCAAAGAAGAGCAACCAGGATCCTAGGTAATTTAAAGGGGAAATCTTACCCAGAAAGACTAATTGAACTTGGATTACCAACACTAGAATATAGAAGGCAAAGGACTGACTTAGTGCAGACATACAAACTAGTCAAAGAAATAGACAAAACATCGATGAAGCTTCTCAACATTTGCAGCGCTGTTGAGACAAGAGGACATAAATATAAAATATACAAACCGAGAGCAAATAAAGAAATAAGAAAAAACTGCTACAGTCATAGGGTTATCAATGACTGGAATAATCTCAAATCTCAAATAGTCGAGGCAACTTCACTTAATACATTCAAAGCGAGATTAAACAAACACTGGTATGTTACAAACAAATTCAATGCAAGATGTTATATTCCATACTAAATTAACAAAAAAAATAATAATAAATAAAATTAAAAAAATACTAAAAGGAGTCGAGATCTAGGATTAAAGAAAGCAATAAATGTATAAAAGGTGAGAAAAAAGTTGTAAAAAATTAAACTGTGTATAGTGTAAAAAAGTTTTTAATAAATTTTACTGTACAAAATAAAATAAATAAGTACATACAATAGTAGAAAAAACTACAAAAACAGTCTTGTATAAATAGACTGAGAATAGATTTAAAGAAATCACATAATTCAAATATGGGAAAACAAATAATAAAAGGACCAAGAAAAGCATAAATGCTTATAAGCCATAAAACAGCTTATCAGGTTTCTAATTCTACATGAACTACATGAACTACATGAACTTCAAACCAGTAAGTAACTCGGAGAGAGACGCACTTTCTTGAAGCTAACATTGCAATTTCAGCAGGTTGACATTGTCAAAAGACTTGGAAAAGTCCAAGAGGACAACACGCATTTGTTTGCCCTCGCCAAAGACCTAAATGCACATGTTTCTTCCCCTCGCTAAGGGCTTTATTCACAATTTCATTTATCCCAATAAGTTGAGATTCTCAAGAGCGTCTGTCCCGGAATCCGTACTGCAGATTGTAAGTGATGTAAATTGAAAAGAAAGGTTGGATGAAACAATATGCTCTAGAAGTTTAGACGTGATGTGTTTATATGTCTCTGGGACAGCCAATAGTAATGGCTGGGTTGGTGGTGGTGTCGTCCTCATGCTCATGACAACTACTTCAGGTTTCTGTTCTAGGAATGCGATTTTATATTTTGACAGTTCGCATCCTACAATGCAATAATATTATGTAACGTCGATACAATCATGACAACCAACGCCTCTGTAGCAGACGAATTTTTGATACATAACAGAAAAGGGGTTCTTTGCTCATAACAGGGACACATTCATTCTATTTTCGTATCTGCTCATAGCAGACACATATAATTCCGTGTGTCTCTGGCTCATAATAAGCAAATTGATGTGATTATATTTAGCATTGAAAACAAGATTATCTCCCTTGAATTAGAGCGATATTTCGCAAACCACTCACTACTACACTTATTCAAAATGGCGTACTTCGGCGGCCAACAACAAATGTACGGGCAACAACGTCCTCCTGTGCCTCAACAACCGGATCAGAACTTCCTCTGGGGTGTTTTTCAGAAGTAAACTTTAATTGTTTAACTTTTTGTTGAAATTTAGTATATTATGTGTTCTATAGCGGTGTCAATCACGCTTAGATTTTTGGAAATGTATGACGCGAGATATTTTGAAATTTTAATGAAAATTGCAAAAGACAATGAATGCGTCATCATCCACATTATTTTATTTAGACATTTCCTGACGAAAAAGTCTCAACATTGCTAGTTGAAAAAGGGGTTAAATATGTACATACAAAATATGTTTTGTTTATAGAGAATAGACAATTGTATTTGTAGTTCACATGAAGTACAGTCAAGTTACCCTTAACGGATCAGTAACGAAACAACGTAATGCATAAAAGAAACTGTCAATTTTTCGGAACTTGTTTGTTTATAGTCCACAAGTAAAATCATTTCCCTTTAAATTGACAAACACTTTTTCAGTTTTAGTGCAGAAACAGCTGTAGCATGGAAACACCGGTTCTCGAACCTCTTAACATTTATCAGGGCTAATGGGAATACTTATAAATTCATGTCAAAAATCAACAATACTGACGAATAACTTCAACAATTTATTTGTAAGTAAACAAAGCAACGGTTAACATAAAATTTATTACGTAAAATGCGTTTTTCGAAATATATAAACAGTTCTTGAACTAACGGTTCGAGAATAGGTTACTAGGTACGGTTCGAGAACAGGGACCTGTACGATACAGACCAGTGTTTACCAGTTTGAGTTATTGATTCATTAACGGATCAATTGTAGCAATAGGGGATCACTTGACTTTCTGATATTAGGGGGGGGGGGGGGGGGTCATCTCAAGCAACATTTTAGCTGTCAAAACTTCTGCTGTTATTGTACAAGTTATGTTTTATCTAACTGCAGATTTGTATTGATGTATTTCCGATTTAATCTTCGGGAATGGCTAAATCTTAGAAAATAAAATTTTGAAAAAAAACCTCAGACTCAGTCATGGAAACAAAGTGGCGATCCACTAATGGTAACTTACCTAGCTATTCTATTATCGCTTCATAATTAAGATCACTAGCTGTTGCTGCGAAAAACACATGTTCTCTTCAAAACAAGGTAGAAATAACTGGGTCACGTAAACACTTGCATCAGACGTTCATATGATATGGATGAATTTGAAGTCTGACAAGCATCATTTTCATTGTGTATTTAAATAATACCATAAAGTACTTACCTACCAATTTATACACAATAATTTTGACTTATAAATAAGTTAGCGTGTCTTGAACATTAACGTGATCCGCTATTGGTTATGATCCACTAAGGGTTACTTGACTGTATTTAGTCAAGGATACAAACATTTCTTTCAATTCAATATGAAAATAGCTAAGCTATTCATTAATTCATTGCTCTCCATGTTGTAGTAACAAAAATGGTTTTGTCTCATAGATAGAAAGACAGTGGTGGAGTGCCCTTGGGCAAGGCACATTTCCTAGATTAGTACTGGTTTGTTTACCCAGGGATCATGAATAAGTGAACTGTCGCTGTGATATAACTGAAATAATGTTGAAAGCGGCGTAAAACCCCAATAAAACAAAGCTACAGAGCATTTGTAGTGAGTAAGTGACATTGTATGCTCTCCATCAGCATAAGTGGTCCTGAGTTAGAGCAAGGGTTTGGTAGGCTCATGATTGGAACAATACCATGTTTTAAATGTCTTTATTTAAAAAGGGTGTTTTTTTGTCTGCTCTCTCCCTATTGTGAAAATACCATATATATACTCGGTCAGGTCTACAAACTCTGAGCCCAGAGGACTAGATAAGGGGAGTAAACTGGTCTTTCCCCCACAATATCTCTGTTAATACGCAACCAAACCAGTGACTGACCAATGTTAATACTCAACCAAACCAGTGACTGACCAAAACCTATGTTGCAGGTACTTTAAAGAATCGACTCACTGAGACCGTTCTTTTGAGAACCCACAACATAAGAGTTTGAGTTGGGGAATAAGATATATATACAGTACAACTTTGATTGAGCTTTAACATTGTTGAAGCAGATATATTGATTTACCCTTTCCCACTTGCAGACCGATTTGGACGCATCTATCATATACATCTTTTGAAAACATGACCTCAATGTTTTTAAATATATTCAATAATTTCACCTTCTTTAGTAGATATTTTCTGCTGCAGATTTTTTGTATGTGGGAAAGGGTTTTAATCAACACAAGATTAGCTTGATTGAATGAATCATTCCAAAGAAATGCCATGTTGACAGACCTGTTTCCAACAGTCAAGTGTGAATATAACCTGGTGTCTAGGATAATATTTTTGCAACATGTTTTATATCACATTAATGAATATTGTTTTATCTCTAGAGTAGATAAAGACAGAAGCGGACAAATTACGGCTCAAGAATTAGGCACAGCTTTAAGTAATGGTAAGAAATCTCCAGATGTCAAGATCCAGCAAATATAATGTATTCACCTCACTAGAGCCTCACAGAATGTTTTATTATAGTCCACCATTACTAGAGGTTCAGATCAAGGGTCCTGGGAGTTTTGTTTCGCATGCATTCATACTAAGCCAGCATGTACAATGTTTGAATGAAAAATATTTAGAATATGAAAAAAAAAAATCTCTAGTCCAAAAACATTTGCAACAGCAATGGCAAATTTTATTTATAACTTACTACCCGGTAACTGTTTAACAAACCGGTAGAAGACAACTTGAATTTTAAAAACATGATACTTAAGTACAACTTCCGATTTTAAAACATTTAAATGAATTAGTTTGTAATTCTTTTAAAAATTATATTTTAAATGAAACTAATATTCTCACCGAAACTGAAGCTCTAGTATGATGATCTCTTTTCCAGATTTCAATCTGTCAAACAGCATTAGAGACAGGACATGATGTTTTTCTTTCAAATGTACATCAGTATGTTTCTCACTGGAATTGTGTATTTTATGCATCTGATAACCCTCCAGCAAAGGAAAAAACTGTTCTTAATGAAGCAACTTGAACTTTTCAAATAAAGGTTTCAGACTAATTCTTATTTAACCCTTTCCCTCATACGATAATACTGCAGTAGACGACTTTGAACATATTTTGTCAAAAAATAGAAAATATCTTTAATTAAATGGATAACCTATGACTAAAAGTGGAAAACATTGTGGCAAAAGGAGTAATTGCTCGTTTTGAGCAATTTCTTTTTTTGT
The DNA here is from genome assembly GCA_031761405.1 of Serripes groenlandicus. NCBI lineage: Eukaryota > Metazoa > Mollusca > Bivalvia > Cardiida > Cardiidae > Serripes > Serripes groenlandicus. The sequence continues at coordinate 46,364,689 of JASEVX010000010.1, read as the reverse complement.
CACTATGTTTTCGAAAAGCTGTCTGCTGCAGAGGCGTCAGAAAGTGTCTATATGAGGGAAAGGGTTAAGCCCATCTGAGCACAAGTACTTAAAGTGAGATGTTGTTATTGTCCATAACTCTATTGACTGTCGTCCATCCTTCAACATTTAAAAAACTGTATTTATTTGACTGCTAAGATTAATGATTTTCCCATAAAGCTTTAGTTCAAACTTAAATGATTTACTGTTCAGAAACTTCAGGTCTGATTTTCATTAATGTTCACAGAAATGTTCCTTATGCGACCCTTTAGTCCTTTAAGCCATTTTAATACATACTAAAACATGGCCACCAGGCGCTTTTGTCATGCATATTATGAGTACTTTACATAAAATTCCCCTCAGATACTACTCATCTGATTTTGAAATAATGACATGACATGATTCATCTAGGACAATCCTTTTCTAAATGGGTTCAAGCTATTTAGATTTTTTTTTAAAGACATGTTCATCTTTGGGTGCGACTGTATAGCCTTGAGTGCCTGTAGTGGCAAAGTTTATCTTCTCAGGAGATAGGGTATTTTGAAATAAATGGCTAAAAAGCAAACTTCAAAAATATTCTCTTCTGAAACCATTTACCACAATTTGAATAGAAATTACAGGAATGTTACCATAAACATTTTCTAGATTCCTAATGATTGTTGATAAGACATTGCAGCCAGGGCAGTCTTTATTTAGTTGCTGGAGAACAAACTCCAAAAAACTTAGCTACTGGGAACTGCTGGCTTTAACTTTGAATTTTTTTACAATAATGTTCTTTAAATGATCCTTCAAATTCAACTTTCCTTGGTGGTAGTAATTTCTTCATTAGAAGGTTAGTTGATGATACTCATTTGAGTGATCCAGTGCCATCATGACTCCATGTTATCTTTTTAAATAGCAATTATCTTTTAAAACGAATGGCTGTGGAATTAAGAGTGATTTAGTGATTAAGTGATTAAGAGGTAAATTTAGACCCTGGCTTGTCAAAGGTCAGATTTTGTTCTTTAGGTTCTTAATAAGTGATATATTCACCTTTGGCTTGATATGGTCAGGAATTTGTCTCCTATTTCTTATTCAATATAAAGGAAAAATAATCCGTCCTTTTATAGAAGGAAAAAAACCAAATAATTTTAAACCCTTTCCCACATACAACAACTTTGCAAGATGTCTTTGAAACTGTTTTGGTAAAGTTATGGAGAATCTTTATAAATGAAAGTATAAATTATGAAAATAATTGAAAACAATGTGGCCAAATTGAAAAATTGCTCATCATGAGCAATTTATCCTTTTGCCTCAGAAAAAGGTTAAGGGTTAAGGTGAAAATGTAGACAGTTTATTTTTGTGCTAGCATTTTTAGCTCGACTTTTGAAAAAACCGAGAGATATTGTCATGACCCTGGCGGCGGCGTGGTGGTCCGGTTAAGGTTTTTTGTTTAGCTCATTTTGTTTTTTTCTCCCTATCAGTCAAGCGTCTGTGCCGTACGCGGTGCTCTTGTTTAAACTGGTACTGACTTTATCTGTTTTTAAGTTTAAAACTCAAGAAATCATTGAAGTAGGATTGGGTTGATTATGATGTTATTGAATGTTAAATACCTGTTATTTTATCAGTGAATGAGGAAAGTAAAAAATATTCAGTAATCTCAAATATGCAGCTATTTAATTGTTTAGCTTTTGTCCGATGCAGACTAAGTTTGCTATCCCTTTAGGCCACAACTGCTTTGCAAACATGCAATATGAAGAAATGACTCAAAACGAATTATTTCTCTTTTTCCACCAAAGATTTCATTTCTGTATCATTAAAAAAATATTGTTGTCAAATGATAATCTTTCTTTCATTCAATTGTTTCAAAGCTGACAACTCTAAAAAATACATGTAAAAAGCTAATTATCTCAGCTAAGCTAAGGCTTAATTTTTACGGGTCCATGCCCCATGGTAAAAATAGGGGAGAATTCTATTTTATTTTCAGCTTTTATTCCAAAGTTATACATACTGTCTCTGTAGTTTCCACTTCTCTGTTGATAAGTGCATGTTGCTTGCTTGTCAATGGCTTTCCATGTTGCAGTTTTTAATTTCAGTTCATTCAAATTAAAATCTCGTTCTTTTATTAGCTCACCTGAACACAAAGTGCTCAAGGTGAGCCATTGTGATCACCCTGTGTAATCATCAACGATACCAGTGGGGCAATTTCAGCCAAATTTCACAGGAAAGTATTCTGTGTAGAGGTTGTGTTCAGTGTCCGACAAATTTCAGAATTGTTTGGTAGCCCACTGGGCTACCAGATTTGGAAGCTGGTAGCCCGAAATATCGCGGATGCCAATGAGTGTTTTATGATTATTTTTGTTTTCTACTTCTGTACAAACATAATATTAAGAGCACACCATGTACATGATTTAAGGGTAATGACCATTTCAAATAACATGACTGTGTTGCAAAAGACCTGAAGTGCAGCATTCCGTTAAAAAAAAAAAAATTTGGAAAAAAGACTTTTTGGTAGAGCTTAACAGATAGGAGAAAATTGGTACTAAAGATTTTCAAGATTACTTTTCACTAGGTTATTTGAAATATTCTGCATAAAATGTATGTATTTTATCCATATTTACAAAAGATTTAAAAGCTAGTGACAGAAATGTTTAAACTTGAGACCAAAAAATCAAATGATGTAGTATAAACTCTTTAAATTGGAGGTCACCGATTTAGGTCCCTCACCGAAACAGATCATACGATACGAGTGTCAGTTTTACAAAGAACGCCATATTAAATAAGATTCAATTTTATTAACCAAAAGTCAAATTTATCAGGTTCAATGAAGTTATTAACCCTTTCCCTCATATAGACGCTCTCTGACGTCTCTGCAGCAGACAGCTTTCTGAAAACATAGTGACAACAGAAGAAATTGATCAAAACAAGCAATATCTCCTTTTACCACAATGTTTTCCACTTAGTCATAGGTTATCCATTATATTTTTGATTTTTTGACAAAATATGTTCAAAGTCGTCTGCTGCATAATTGTTGTATGAGGGAAAGGGTTAAATCATAAAATATTGTCAAAAACAATGACGCGAATAATACCGTAACACATGTAACTCGTTAAATTTGTTTCATGTGTTACGGTATTATTCACAACATAGCCGCCATTTTGATAATTGCGCAATGTTAATCATGGTTCCCTACTGAGAATTTGAAATCGGTAAACAGCGTTGAATGTAAACATCGGGGTCCACTCTTGATCGGGGTCGTCGGGTCGTTAACGTCATTGACCCAATTTCTCATTTCTTCCAATGAAATCGCAATTATTAAGTCATATGATTTTTTTCCCGCCGGTTATGCTAATTAATTTTGGTAAACAAAGCCGTGATTGGGCATTTATTATTCATTATAGATTTCATCCCAAACATTTTCTTTGACATATCGCATACTATGTCGATTATGAAGGTGTTTCATATTTGATTAACGACAAGATAAGATCTAGAAGTGGTCGTATTGTATTGTCTTTAATATTTGGATCGAATTTATTTTATTAACTTCTGCATGGTGACAATTTTCTTCTCCGTCTTTCTGAACCGGTCTGCACCAGTTTGCAAACATCGCATACCGAAAGTAGAAATATGGATCAAAATACGTTTAAGGGAATATTTGAATTTCATTGGTTATTCGCAATCATTCATGGATTAACACCAGGGAACAATGGTCACTAATGATTGGACCGCCGTAATGGGTATATATATCACGTTAATTGACTATTACTGAAGCGATTGGGTTGGCTGAAACCACTCGATCTGACAGGTTGGTAACTCCGCCTACTGATATTGATTTGTTTATGGTCACAGCGAGTGGTTTTCGCATGTAACATACAGTCACTGTTTATACACAACATGTGTGTAAGTAATTAAGCCGGGCTACCAGACACGGGAATAAACAGTAGCCCGCCGGGCTTTCATTTGAAAATGACAGTAGCCCGGGCAATTATTGTGGTAGCCCGCGGGCTCCGGGCAATGGATTTGTCGGACACTGGTGTTGCAGAGGCAGCAGAATGACTTAACTTGATAATTTTTCTCCTGAAACTACTGGTCTTATTTTAAGATATTTATGACCAGCTACAAAAATCGCCAAGCCATATTGATTGGTTGTAAAGCATGACTATAAACACTTGTTTGCTTTAAAAAGTGCTGGTCTTTTTTCAAGATAATTTAATAGAAATGTTCCCTCTACAAAAAGTATTCATGCCATATTGGTTGGTTTATAAACATTGCCACAAGGTTAGATCAAGTATGGGGTAAAACTAAAAAGCTTTATCACTTATGCTCTGATACTACTGATCTGAGCTCAAAATAATTTGGCAGAAGTAATCATTTTGTGACCCTCTATAAAACATGTCCAAGCCATTTTGTTTTCTTGAAAAACATGATTATCAAGTATGTGGCGTGATCAAAAATTGTTCAGTCCATCTTGATTAACCAATACTATTAGGCCGCCAGAGGGAGGGGCTAGTTAAGTCGTCGTCGTCGTCCGTCCGTTCACATTTTCATACAAATGACTTCTCCTAAACCAATTACCCAATTCAAAATAATTTTACAGGAATATTCCTTGGGCGGTTCTCTTTCAAACTTGTTCAAAGAATTCTATTCCATGCAGAACTTTGGCTGCCACGGCAACAAAAAAGGGGAAATTAACCAAAACTTAAAAAATCTCCTTGTCCAAAAATACTGGCCCGATTTGAAAATCATTTTTCACAAATGTTCCTTGGGGTACCTTCTACCAAGATTGTTCAAATATTTCCGATCCATTGAAAAACATGGCCGCCAGGGGGCGGAGCTTATTTTCCTTATATGTGCATTGTTAAAACTTTAAAAATCTGCTTGTCCAAAAGTACTGGCCTGATTTGAAAATTATTTTGCACAAAATAAATGTTCCTTAGGGCACCCTTTACGAAGATTATTCGAATATTTCCAATCCGTTGAAAAACATGGCCACCAGGGGACGGAGCTTGTTTTCCTTATATGTGCATTGTTAAAACTTTAAAAATCTTCTTGTCCAAAAGTACTGGCCCGATTTGAAAATTATTTTGCACAATTGTTCCTTGGGGCACCCTTTACCAAGATTGTTCACATTTTTCAGATCTGTCAAAAAACATGGCCGCCATGGGGCATAACTTGTTTTCCTTATATGTGCATTGTTAAAACTTTAAAAATCTTCTTGTCCAAAAGTACTGGCCCGATTTGAAAATTATTTTGCACAAATATTCTTTGGGGCACCCTTTGACAAGATTGTTCAAATTTTTCCGATCCGTTGAAAAACATGGCCGCCAGGGGGCGGAGCTTGTTCATAGACTCATATAGGGAAAAACCTTTAAAAATCTTCTTGTCTAAGAGTAGAGGGCCCAGGCCTTTAATATTTGGTATGTAGCATCATCTAGTGGACCTCTACCAAGATTGTTCAAATTATAGCCCTGGGGTCAAAAAATGACCCCTCCCCTGGGGTCTATTGTTTTACATAGACTCATATAGAGAAAAATTTAAAAAAATATATTTTCTGAAAGTAGAGGTGCCTTTGATATTTGGTATGTAGCATCGTCTAGTGGACCTCTACCAAGATTGTTCAAATTATAGCCCTGGGGTAAAAAATGACCCCATCCCGGGGGTCACTTGTTTTACATATACTCATATAGGGGAAATAATCACCCCTACCAAGATTGTTCAAATTATAACCCTGGGGTCAAAAATGGCCCCACCCGAGTCACTTGTTTTACATATACTTGTATAGGGAAAAACTTTAAAAATCTTGTCTAAATGTTTAATATTTGAAATCTAACTTCATCTAGTGGACTTCTACCAAGATTGGTCAAATTATTATAGCCCTGGTGTCAAACATGGCTCTACCCTGGGGATCACTTGTTTTACATAGACTTGTTAAGGTAAACACTTTAAAAATATTCTTGTCCATTTGCCTTGAATGTTCTTTGGGTGCCCCTCTACTAAGACTTCAAAATATATTTTGATAGGTTGATAAACATGGCCACCAGGGGGTGTTGCTTGTTTTCCTTATATATGTATAGACAAAGAACAATGAAAATTTTTTAAGTTTGATTAAATCAGGTGAGGGATATAGGACCATCATGGTCCTCTTGTTAACCAGATGTTTTGAAGTTTTCTGTTGCTGATTTGTTGTATATGGGAAAAGGTTAAGGGATACATACTCCGGTAAGCAATCCAGGGCCTAAGGGCACTCTTGTTTAACCCTTTTTCACATATAGACGCTTTCTGACGCCCATACAACAGACGACCTTTGAAAGCAATTTGGCAAAAGAAGAAATTGCTCATAGTGACTGACTATACTAGCATTATATAGTTCTATATCAACTAACCTTGTTATGTATTCTTCATGTGAAAGGTCAAGTTGCACAGACTGTAATAGTGCAATTATCGATTTCTGTTAATGAACTAATCAAAACTCAATAATAAACCATTACCTTTACAGAAGCAGTACCTATCCAAGTTTGCATGTTGCAGGAGCGATTGTCATGTATCTCCCGCAGGCTTTATAAATGCTTTATAGAACAGTCATAGACTAATTGTTAGTGCATCTATAGATTGGGCATATTTTTAAAATTTCTAAAAGCATGTTTTTTGTTGTGTATTTTTGTCAGGATTGACACAGACAGAAGTGGGTCTATTTCTGCACATGAGCTGGGACAGGCTTTATCTAATGGTAATTTACACACAAACACTCAACTCGCCCTTATTTATGGATCTACTAGTCCATTGTGGAATTTTGATACGTTCATTCACAAACGTCAGAGCCATAGAAAATGACCTTTGCATGTTTTAAAAGTTAACTTGTTCCCATATGTTTTCAAAGGGTATTTCCTGCAAAATTGTTGTATGTTGGGAAGAATTAAGATACAATATATTGCAGCCTTTATCATATCACCACAACTAGTTTTTTCTACAGCTTTTGCAAAGCTTGGTTCAATTCATTGCCAAACAAGGAAGATCAGGCTGATTAACAGGTTTCACTGACTAATCTTAAGCTGGCAAAGCTGGCTTGGCCAAGAAAATAATAGCCAACAATAGCTGCAATTTAATTGTTCCTGAACTCATAAGCAATATACAATTATTTTGCAGCCTTTGAAGGCATTTTGGCCAAAATATGGTAAATCCCTTTAAATGAAAGGCAAAATGGTAAACCAGGTTGAAAACATTGTCGCAAAAGGACTTCAGGTTCATATTGAGCAATTTCTCCATTGGCCTAAAACTCAAAAGTCTTTTGCTGCAGATGTGTCAAAATGTGCTTACAAGTGGCAAATGGTTAAGCTCTTCCCACATTCAACAAATAAATGCAGATAAATTTTAAAATCTACAGAACACTGAAAACTTTTAGTTAAAAATATCATAAAAATCTCTTTGGTAAGGCTTAAATTGGTTTATGTGTTGCATAGCACTTGAAATAGAATATTTGATGTAAGAATAAGCTGCCATACCCACCTGCTGCTTCAACCCATTCCCACATACAACAAATCTCCAGCAGAAGACTGAAAAATATCTAGGAAAATAATGTGAAATATCTTTATATATAGAAATGTTGATTATTATAAAGAATTGAAAACATCGTGGCAAAAGGAGAAATTTCTCATTATGAGCAATTTTACCTTTTGCCACATTGGTTTCAAAAGTCATCTACTGCAGAGGCGTCAAAAGGGTCTATATCGGGGAATTAATTAGTCTATCTTTAGTTGAATTAGAAAACACTTGCAGAGGTAGCATTTTTCCTGATGAAATACTAATTTTACAGTATGACTGGTAAATATTGATGGGAAAGGAAGAAACTCTATATTTTGTGCATTTTCTTTTCTTTTCTCACAATGTTTTTAAACACTTTTTCAGAAATATTCTATTACTTAACTTGTTAACATTTTGTGGTAGACATTTTCAATTTGAAAGAGTCTTAAATAGCCCATGCAGTTACAGTTTGGAGAACAGAACGATGATTGACCACAATGTTTTCAACTTAATTCAATATATAATTCTTAATTTTAGATTTCCCTTAATTTTGACGTAATCTTTCCAAATGTGTCTGCTGCAGATTTGTTGTATGTGGGCAAGTGTTAACAATGAATCGAATCATATTGTTATGTAAAATGTAATATGTTGCATGATTTCTTTGCTTTATACACCTTTTAGTTTATGTTCTTTTTAAAAGAAACTGACATAGAAATAAATTGGAATACTACCATTTCCAACTTATAGATTCATTTTGAGGCATGTACAGCAGACGACTTGAAAACATTGTGGCAAAAGAAAAAAATGGTCATGCTTTTTCCACAATGCTTTCAACTCTATTAAAAAGGGGGGAAAAGTTCTGGAATCACAGTGAAATTATAATTAATTTAAAAATGTTCTTTTGTAATGGAAAAAGCTTTCTCAGTTTAATAGACTCTTAATCATCATTTTAACAATGTTTTAACATGCCTGTAGTTGACCTATGAATGGTTTCCAGTAATTTCTATTACTATAACTTGACTTATACCTTACCCACGTACAACAAATCTGTAGAAGACAACTTTGAAACATCTTGGCAAAAATATGTATAATTATTTGTGTTGAAAACATTGTGACAAAAGTCATCTGCTGCAAATCTGTCTGCAGGTGGGAAAGGGTTTATCTTTTTCTTGATATAATTTTTGATAAACTCACTACAGCAGATGCTTATTCGGGTGTAATAAAAAGAAATTCCAGGATTTTTTTTTCCTTTCTAAAAATATCTTATCCGGTCAAACATCAATTTACTAAGACTAATGTTTTATTTATATCTTTTATTTTTCTTCGCAGGAAGTTGGACACCTTTTAACCCAGAGACAGTTAGATTAATGATTGGTAAGTAGAATAAGATTATCTGTCCAAAAGACATGTTAATACTTACGTACAACAACTCTGTAGCAGACGACATTGAAAAGATTTGGGCCAAAATATGCCAAAGCACTATAAATGAACATTTTATCATCAAATAGAGTTGAAAACTTTGTGGCAAATGATGAAATTGCTCATTATATTTTCATAAGTCGTCTGCTGCAGATGCATCCCAATGCGTCTGCAAGTTGGAAAGAGTTGAACCTTTGTGACCAATAAGAGCAAGATCAACCTGAACCTCCATGTAGTCATGCTCAGCTGCCTCAGTGGTGTATTGGTAAAGTGTCCACCTTGGGTGCAGGAGATCAGGGGTTCAATCCCCAGGCAGGTCTTACCTAAGACTTTTAAAAATAGCGGTATTGGCTCAGGATATTGGGTTTAGCATAAGGACTGACTCGCTGGTGTCAGAATAATTGGACCTGTAGTACTGGTTACTTAGTAACTTACCCATGACATGCTGTGTTATAACTTAAACATTGTCGAAAATGGCGTAAAACAGCATGCAAACAAATCAATGCCTCTGTAGCATGGTTACAAGCAGAAATGAATAAACAAACTTGTGTGTAATGTTAAATGTTTACCCGGACGGCCAGAGCTCTAGATAAGGGGAGTTTTTTACGTTCTAAAATTCTTATTTTACTGTCTAACCCTACATGTATGTTATGGGTACTCAAAACAATATCTTCTCAATGAGAAGATTCTTTTGAGTAAGAGAGATATTGTGGGGAAAAGAGCTGTATACTACTCCTTGTCTGGATCTCTGTTTACCTATGCTTTGCTTGACTGGGATCTATACTGTTGACTGTTAAAATCAAACATTATTATCTTATATTCTAATATTGGCTACAAACTCTTCCAAGTGCAAAGAAATCCGCATTGAAAGGGTTGATTCGGGTATCCACAGTACTAACTGACCCATGTCGTATGACTCGTAGATATTTTTTGATTATACAATATTAGATTAGTTTGTTTTATCAGGTTCTTAAAAGTGTACAGCAGGATCACATTGGACTGTCTTTGCAAAATATCAGATATTGATGTCACTATTCTTGTTTGTTAACGGCTATTGGGATACCCTTGGCGTTGTTGTTGTTTGCGTTGTCACAAAAACTTTAACCTTAACTCAAAAGGCATTCAATATTTTCAAATGAAACTTGGTACAAATGTTCCTAGGAACAATATGCATGTCTTCACCAAGTCACATAACTCTGGCTTCAATAATCATTTAGTAATGCCCCTTTTTCGACTAAGTAAAGAACAGACAAGTGTTGGTCTTTTGCTCCACGGCGCTTTTGTTTGAGTTTATGTATATTTGCAGAGATTAACTGCAAACATTCATAATACTGACATTGCTGACAATTTCAAGTTTATTTATTTTCAGGTATGTTTGACAGAGATAACTCTGGTACAATTAACTTCCAAGAGTTCTCTTCCTTGTGGAAGTATGTGACAGATTGGCAGACTTGCTTCCGGACCTTTGACAGAGATAACTCCGGTACTATAGATAAAACAGAGCTAAAAACAGCTTTAACTAGCTTTGGTAAGGTTTTAATTTATTTTTTCATGACATAAAGCTAGGCGTTTCACCATTTTCCTCTTATAATGTTTTGAGAGCTATTTATGGAAATATTGAATAATAGCTGCATATGTTGAAGTATAGTTTGATAAAGATTTGAAAACATTGCAGAAATTTAGAATATCCCGGCTTAATTGCTGGTTTTCAGTCCATATTCACCAACAATTCTAAAAAAGAACTATATACTTAAATTCAAAGTCACTATTTCTGGTTGGCCAAACCATACAATCAGAATTTGTATTACTTTGTGAATTTATAATTAGTTTTAGAAGTTAATTTAGAATGATTGGTGAATATATACATATGTACAGACCCTGAGCAATTTCTCCTTTTTGCCACAATGTTTTCAATAGCTGTTTCCTGCAAAGGTGTCAAATGCTGACTTTATCGTGGAAAGATGAAGCAGCCCATTTATCTACACAGTCTAAGCACTATAATTACAGATTTTAACCACATTGCCATTCAATAATTAGAATAACATGAATATATAGGTGAATTTTTGCTTCACATTAAGTTCTCATGTTTAGTTGATTTATTGGGGTTGGACAATGTTCTATACAGAATATCAGTCATATGACAATTAGCCTGCAGATATGTTTCCTGGCTTTTGTGCTCCAGATACTGCACACAACACATTTTGTTGGCAACTCCAATCCTCATAATGCTATTACAGATATATTATGGCAACCAGATAACCTAACCATGTATTTTCTGGCTTAATTACAACTAATCTGCAGCAGAAGACTTTTTTATCCTTTCCCACATATAACAAATTTGCAGCAGACGACTTTGAAAACACAAGGACAACAGTTAGGAAAGTATTATTACACAAGAGAGTTGGAAACATTGTTGCAAATAGAGAAATGGCTCATTTTTGAGCAATTTCTCCATTTGCTACAGTGTTTTCTAAAATTGTCTGCTGCAGGTGCGTCTACAGGTGGGAAAGCGTTAAACATCTTAGCAAAACATGGGAACAAGATTATAAATGAAAAATTGATTATTGAATAAAGTTGAAAGTATCAGGCAGTAGAAGCTCAATTTCTACATTTGTCTCAGTTTTTAAAAGTTGTCTGCTGCTCGAACAGGCAACAGAACTCTAGTTAAGGGGCATTTTTCATGTTCTTAAATCCTTATTCGACATTCAAACCCTCTGTTGTGGGTACTCAAAAGATTCGTCTCAGTGAGACAATTCTCTTGAGTACCCACAACATAGGAATTGTTTGAGTAATAAGAGAGATATTGTGGGGAAAAGACCTGTTCACTCCCTCTTACCTAGTCCTCTGAGCCAATATGTTAAAAAGATTAACTTTTGTTTTTTTAGGGTACCGGCTTTCAGACAGGTTCTACGAAATAATGATCAAAAAGTTTGATAGACAAGGGAGAGCAACCATTGCCTTTGATGATTTTATTCAGTGCTGTGTTGTCATGCAGGTGAGAATCTTTAACCCTTTCACATATAAATCTGCATTCATGACTATAAATGAAAGTTAAATATTTAAATAAAATTGATAACATTGTTACAAATGAATAAATTGCGAATGATAATCAATTTCTGTTTTTGATTTATCTGTTGCAAATGTGTAAAAATGCATCTGCATGTGGGAAAGGGTTAATTGAAGGATTTTTAAATATTTTACCACAAATGTTTACCATTTTGAGAAGATGTGCATGTTTCTGCCATGCTAATTTTATTCAAACATCCTGTATCAGTATTTCTGACATACTACAATAGGAGCGAGATGTTTTATTTAGTTTCTATAAATAGGAAAAGTTAAACTAAATTTTTGTTTGAAGGAAATGATTAATTTAACCCTTAACCTCATACTGAAAATATTTGAACCTTCTACTGCCGATGACTTTTGAAGACATTGTGACAAAAAAAAGAAATTGCTTTTAGTGAGCAGCTTCTACATTTCCCCAATGTTTTTAAGTCTTCTTTTTTTGTCCCCCGCTTTTAGCGAAAGCTGGGGACTATTATTTCTCATTCGTCAGTCAGTCCGTCAGTCCGTCAGTCACGCTGTCACAAAAACTTTAACCTTGGTCATAACTTCTGAACCGTAATAGGTACTGCTTTCATATTTCACATGTGTATTCCTTGTGACAACCCCTTTCCATCAATACCAATTTTTTTGACCTTGTGACCTTGACCCTGGCGGGGGACCATGATTCTCTGAATTTGCTTGTTTTTTATAACTATACTTTAGTTTATAGAGAATTTCCCTATTTCATGTAGATGTTTTTATAGTCGTCGGCTGTAGATTTGTCATATGTGGGAAAACGTTTACAATCATGAAATCATAAAAATGTCTGCACATACTTGTACACCAAGGGTTACTGGGTAAGCTTTAACCCTTTTCCACATACAGCAAATCTGCAGCAGACGACTTTGAAAACCTATATATTCAAAAACGTGTTGAAAACATTGTGGCAAAAGGAGAAATTAATTGTTTTTGAGAAATTTCTTCTTTTGTTACAATGTTTTCAAAAGACGTCTGCTTCAGGGGCGTCAGAAAGCGTCTATATCTGGGAAAGGGTTAAGCATCTGCCTTGTTATCCCAGAGTTATGGTCCTTGGCTCAAGCAACATTAAGTGGTCATCATATCTTATTTGTATTTGTTTTTTCTTTCAGACATTAACCAGTTCCTTTAGAGTTCATGACACAGATCAAGATGGTTGGATAAATATTACATATGAACAATTCCTTACTTTAGTGTTCAGCTTAAAAAGTTAAACTGTATAAGCATTGTTTTATGTATAGCGAATCTTTTTTGGATCATTGTTTCTCAATGAAGGGTATACATTAAGTAGTTTTATTTTATAAAGCTTTTCAAATTGAATATTGTAATTCCATGTACTAACATAACCAGTTCTTTATAAAAGTCCACATGCAAGTCTAAAAATTTATATTTGATTGTATATATTTATTATTCATGTGCATTTTAATGTAAAGAATAAGTTAATGACACATCTTTTTATATCCTTCTCAGTTTTCATATCTTTTAATCCTTTACTTGATACAGATCGGATGATGTATTTGACCCCTCAGCAATAGTGAATTTGAAAACAATGTGGGGGGAAAAGAAATTGCTCAAAACAAACACTAAAAATGTTATATCTGTTGAAAAGATATATTTCCGTAGCCTACTAAACTATATTGATTAATTAACTATTAATTTAGTATAACAATCAGACCAGTCAAATAACCTATATATATTCTACACCAAACAAGACGAATGTTTGATGCAAAGCATCAAACAGAAGCCGCAATATTTCGTTTCACATGAAGAAATAAGAAAAAATATCATTTAAATCCACAAACATTAGAACAATTTAATCTGTAGTCAGTAATGCTGATATCGATTATTGAAGATATAAGTTTTATGTAGGATATTTAACCTGGAAGGGTCTGTGTTTTAAGTGAATGAGATAATTTAGAGTTAAGCTGATCATAAAAAGTGACATATAATACTAAAGATAAATGGACAAGAGGTTATGATAAATTTAAATTAGTACCAAAAACAATCAACTATTTGTATTGAACACACGCCCTGTTATGATAATGTTTTATCAAATAATGCTGACACACAGAAAATCTGTTTTTCGTTTGTATTGGTAAGTCATGACAATGGATAAGGGTTTCCCACATAAATCAAATCTGCAGTAGACGACTTTGAAATTATCAAGTAAAAAAAAATCTCTATAAATGATCGTATAATAATTGAAAAGTGTTGAATTATTGTGGAAAATGCAGATATTGCTCATTATGAGCAATTTCTCCTTTTGCCACAATGATTTTAATGATGTTTACTCTGACAGACTTTAAAATCATCAAGTACAAAACATAGAAAATCTCTATAAATGATAGTAAGATAATTAAAAAGAGTTGAAATTATTGTGGCAAATTGAGCAATTGAAAATCAAAGCTGTCGGATTATAAACGCACAATCTCGAGTTGACAAAACAGATGTGAACTCGTGTCGTGATTAGCATTCAGAAAATCAAGTAAACGTATTTCTATGTTTTGAAAACATTGTGACAAAAAGAGAAATTGATCACGAGGAATTTATTCTTTTGATACAATGTTTTCTACTTTATGTCCATAAATTATACCTTCATTTAGCAAGATGTTCCAAATTTTACTTAATGTGCTACGTATAAGGGAAAGGCTTAATATAGGAACTAGTTTCATTTATTTTGAAAACGTTAAACCAGTGCTTGAAAATTTACTTGAATTTATTTCTCAAACTGTAAATTTACCAGTTGATATAAGAGTTGAAATGCTGTCTACATTTACAGTTACAAGTTAATTACAGTTCAGTTAATCTGATCACACTTTGTTTGTAAGAACCAGAAGATTTCATTTCATTTAAGTATTCTGGATGTTCACGTTGGCTAGGCATAATACACCGATATCGTGTTTACCGCGATATTCATGAAATATGGAACTGCAACAACGAAAAAGAACGAAATTGATCTTGAAACAGATATTTCTGTGGTTTAAATCTTTTCATGTCTGCATTTTGCGATGACAATTGTACTCAAAGTTAACTTTGAATCCAGTATGTACTGAACATGAAAGTCAGATAATTAAAAGCAAAGCAAATGAAAAATGTATGTGAAATTGCGATAAAAATGAAAATCTATAAATAGACTATAGATGAATGGTACTGTCTTTTATTTTAGCTCTTAATTTGATTCGGGAACCAGAGTCGCTACGTGGCCGCTTCAACGGCTTCAACATTTTCACACTAGACCAAATTGAGATCGGTTTAAAACGCGTTGGTGAATGACTAAATATTAAGATTTATTTTTAGACAAATATCTAAATTGAAAAGTTTAGTGAATACGGGACGAGGCTTCTTCGTCTAATTACTGCGTAATATATCATAGCATGTAATTTTAAGGAACCAGACTACATTTACAAATTCAATAGAAGGGTTCTCTATTTTACTGTCTAGAGTAGATACAGTATGAATTTCGCTTAAATAAAAATGTACATACATTCAATTAATATACTGGCCTTTGTCTTTTGTTTTTAATTTGTAAAACTCACACATGTATATAGAGTGTAAAAGGGATGTTTTAAAAGTCATTACCTTAAATTAATGTACTTAGAAAAGACAAAGAGAAATCAAGATATGTGGTCACGCTGGCAGGTCTAAATATTCTCCTTGACCGAAAATTAAAAGCATCCCTATAGGAAGCCACCTTCTGGCGGCTTCCAACAAAAGGAGAATTAAAAGGGAAAAAACATCGACAAAAGTTCAACCCCCCTGCTCTAAAAACCGAAAGGAATCCGCTGTGGTCGAGTGGTTAGCGTCGGGGATTTCGAAACCGGGTGTCCCGGGTTCGATCCCCAGTCGCGGCACTACGGTCATGGTGGAGTGTCCTTGGGCAAGGCACATTTTCTAGCCTAGTACTGGTTTGTTTACCCAGGGATCATGAATAATTAAATTTAATTGCGCGCTAAATGATCTTAGCTATCGATGTGCCATAAAACAATATACATTCATTCATTCATTCATTCATTCTAAAAACCGAAGCAAACAAAAATTGTAATTTTAGATATTCTGTACTAGGGCCTTGTTTTCATCTTACAAATGAACCGTCCCGCGCGAGAAAACCAGCATTGTGGACTCTTCGTAAAGTATCGACCTGGATCAATCTAAGCATGCTGCGCAAGCTTACCTGGATAAGCACTTTTCTCCTCCTGTGGATTAATCATTACTCTATACCTCTATTCCACTGAGACGGAATGTGCCGGCCGGGATTAGCCTGTGTGGATTGCACAGGCTGATCTGGGTCGATACATTAGGCAGCGGCCATACTGTTGATTTTCTCGAGTGACGGCTCAAATATGAAACTTGTTATGTGTAGGTAGGAAACGGGACTAAAATCAACAATTGAACACAAGTTGACGCTTGTCGATACGACATCGGTTCTTGACAGTGTTCTCATCTTGATTCTTGATGGTATTGCTATATGGTTCGTTGGTTGATTATGAATATGTGTGATATAATAGTACATCAATTAGATATATTTGGACTATGCTTGATCTGATAGGGGTTTCTTAACTGCGCATTATTTGAATGATTATACTTTATGTCTGAATGAGTCCGCAATAAAATATTCTGTATTTATATAAGTATTCAGTTTCCTTGTATTTTTCCTCTGAAAGATTTAATTATCTTTAATGTCATATTTTGATCGACCTGTGTTGAATATTGATGAAATTTCACAGAAATGACCAATACTCAAAGGTTGATTGGCATATTGGTGCAAATGATTGGAAATTTAGGCTCTGTGATGTTGCTCGCAAATCAAATGACAGCAGTACAGTGGAGTTGTTATAGCACAAATATGTGATCATTCGAATAAATCGTTTAACTTTTCCACTGCCGAATTTCACAAAGTCAACTATTCAATGTTGAAGATTGGACTACTCCATTTTGTCCAACCGGAAATTTGATAAAATTTAATTTCTAAGTTGCATACAATGCAGATTTCAGAACAGATAGCTCGCTACGTTTATGAGCTGTGTCACCTGAATCTGCATTGTTTGCAAAAGCCTTTAATTGCCTTTGACAGCAAAAGAGTTAACTCAAACAAATACCTGGAAAGGTTCTTGTTTTTAGCTCTACTGGCCAAAGGCCAGAAGGGCTTATGTCGTGGTGATTTGTCCGTCATGCGTGCGTGCGTCCGTCCGTCTGTGCGTCCGTAAACAATTTCTTGTTAACACGATACAGTCTTCACTTTTGATTGTATCTCAACTAAACTTATACAGTAGTTAGATATCCATGAGAGCTCGGTTCCTTTCGAAAACCAGCCAGATCCGCCCATGCATGACTGGATTATGGCCCTTGAAATGGTCAAAATTGCTATAAAAGAGCTTGTTAACACGATACAGTCTTCTTTTTTTTATTGTATCTCAACCAAACTTATACAGTAGTTAGATATCCATGAGAGCTCGGTTCCTTTCGAAAACCAGCCAGATCCGCCCATGCATGACTGGATTATGGCCCTTGAAATGGTCAAAATTGCTATAAAAGAGCTTGTTAACACGATACAGTCTTCTTTTTTTATTGTATCTCAACCAAACTTATACAGTAGTTAGATATCCATGAGAGCTCGGTTCTTTTCGAAAACCAGCCAGATCCGCCCATGCATGACTGGATTATGGCCCTTGAAATGGTCAAAATTGCTATAAAAGAGCTTGTTAACACGATACAGTCTTCACTTTTGATTGTATCTCAACCAAACTTATACAGTAGTTAGATATCCATGAGAGCTCAGTTTCTTTCGTAAACCAGCCAGATCCGCCTTGCAAGACTGGATTATGGCCCTTGAAATTGTCCAAATTGCTATAATTGAGCATGTGAGCACAATAGAGGCTCCATTTACTATCTGATCTTCACCAAACTTAGTTAGTAGTTAAATATTGATGAGAGCTTGGTTCCTTTTGAAAATCAGCCAGATCCACCCATGCAAGACTGGATTATGGTCCATGAAATTGTAAAAATTGCTATAATACAGCTTGTGAACACAAAAGAGCCTCCATTTACTATCCGATCTTCACCATACATACATGCTCTGGATTGAAAAAGACCAAAGAACCATACCAGTAGAGCATAGGCCCTCATGGCCTCATGGGCCTCTTGTTTAGCTTACCTGTGCACGAAGTGCAAGGTGAGCTATTGTGATCACATTTTGTCCGGCGTGCGTCGTCAACATTTGCGCTAAAAGTCAAGTTCGAACATGGGTCATGTCGGGTCATAAAGTAGGTCACTAGGTCAATTTGAAGGAAAATCTTGTTAACACTCCAGAGCCGCAAATTTTGCTTGAGCAGTTTAAAAAAATTCTAGGTAAAGTTAGAATATAGGTCTTATTAAGTCAGAAACTAGGTCACTGGGTCAAATTAAAGGAAATCTTGTTAACTCTGTAGAATCCGCTTTTTTGGTCAGAATGTTTATCTAAATGATATCTAGGCCAAGTTCGAATATGGGTCATGCCTGGTTAAGAAATAGGTCACTAGGCCAAATTGAAGGGAAATCTTGTTAACATTCTAGATACTGCATTTTTAAGTTGAGCATTTTTAGCTATTGTGATCACATTTTGTCCGGCGTCCGTCCGTCGTCCGTCGTCCGTCGTCCATCGTCAACATTTGAGCTTGTTAACACTCTACGGGCTACATTTTGCATCCAATCTTCATGAAAGCTTATCAGAACGTTCATCTCCATAAAATCTTGGACAAGTTCGAAACTGGGCGATATGAGGTCAAAAACTAGGTCACTATGTCGAATTGAAGGAAAATCTTGTTAACACTCTCGAGGCCACATTATCAACTTGAGCATATTGAAACTTTATCAGAATGTTTGTCTTGATGATATGTAGGTCAAGTTCGAACATGGGTCACGTTGGGTCAAAAAGTAGGTCACTAGGTCAAATTGAAGGAAAATCTTGTTAACACTCCAGAGGCCGCAATTTTTGCTTCAGCAGTTTGACATTTTGTCAAAATGTTTGTCTTAAAAATATCTAGGTCAAGTTCGAATATGGGTTATGCCGGGTCAAAAACTAGGTCACTAGGTCAAATTGAAAGAAAATCTTGTTAACACTTTTGATGCCGCATTTTTTGCTGCAGCAGCTTGAAATTTGGTCAGAATGTTTGTCTTAAATATATCTAGGTCAAGTTCAAATATGGGTCATATTGGGTCAGAAACTAGGTCACCAGGCCCAATTGAGGGAAAATCTTGTTAACTCTGTAGAAGCCGCATGTTTTGCTTCAGCGGCTTGAAATTTGTTCAGTATATTGAGCTGAATGATATCTAGGCCAAGTTCGAATATGGGTCATGTCGGGTCAAAAACTAGGTCACTAGCCCAAATTGAAAGAAAATCTTTTTTACACTTTGGATGCCGCATTTTTTGCTTCAGCAGCTTGAAATTTTGTCAGAATGTTTGTCTTAAAGATATCTAGTTCAAGTTCAAATATGGGTCATATTGGATCAGAAACTAGGTCACTAGGCCAAATTGAGGGAAAATCTTGTTAACTCTGTAAAAGCTGCATTTATTGCTTCAGCAATTTGAAATTTGGTCAGAATGTTTGTATAAATGATATCTAGGCCAAGTTCGGATATGGGTCATGCCGGGTTAAAAACTAGGTCACTAGACCAAATTGAAGGGTAATCATGTTAACACTCTGGATACTGCATTTTTAATTTCAGCATGATAAAACTTTATCAGAATGTTTTTCTTGATGTAGGCCAAGTTTGAATATGAGTCATGCTGGATCAAAAACACGGTCACTAGATCAAATTGAAGGAAAATCTTGTGAACACTTTGGATGTTGCATTGTTTGCTTCAGCAGCTTGAAATTTGGTCAGAATGTTTGTCTGTATTATATCTAGGTCAAGTTCAAATATGGGTCATATTGGATCAGAAACTAGGTCAATAAAGGAAAATATTGTTCAAACTCCGGAGGCCGCATTTTTACTTTGAGCAAGTTGAAACTTAGTCAGAATGTTGTCTTGATGATATCTAGTCCATGTTGGAATATGGGTCATATCAGGTAAAAAATATAGATCACTAGGCCAAATGAAGGAAAGTATTGTTAACACTGTGGAGGTTGCATTCAGAATAATTGTCTTGATGTGTTTTGCATTGCAGTACATTGTATAATTAATGTGAGCGATCCAGGGCCATCATGGCCCTCTTGTTTCTTCAGAAGTTTGACATTTTGTCAGAATGTTTACCTTAAAGATATCTAGGTCAAGTTCGAATATGGTCATATTGGGTCTGAAACTAGGTCACTAGGCCAAATTAAAGGAAAATATTGTAAACTCTGTAGAAGACGCATATTTTGCTACAGCAGCTTGACATTTGATGAGAATGTTTATCTAAATGATATCTAAGCCAAGTGCGAAAGGGTAAAAAAATAGGTCAGTAGGCCAAATTGAAGGAAAATTTGTTAAGACTTTGGATGCCGCATTTTTTGCTTCAGAAGCTTGAAATTTTGTCAGAATGTTTGTCTGAATTATATCTAGCTCAAGTTTGTATATGGGTCAGAAACAAGGTCAATAAAGGAACATATTGTCCAATCTCCGGAGGCCGCATTTTTACTTTGAGCAAGTTGAAACTTTGTCAGAATGTTGTTCATGTTGGAATATGGGTCATATCAGGTAAAAAAATATATAGATCACTAGGCCAAACGAAGGAAAATCGTGTTAACACTGGAGATTGCATTCAGAATAATTGTCTTGATGTGTTTTGCATTGCAGTACATTGTATAATTAAGGTGAGCGATTTAGGGCCATCATGGCCCTCTTGTTTCCCCGAAAACTGCGTAGCAACAATTATGATTGTTCAGAAGAAATCACAAATGTGCTGTTTTCTTGATATGATTTTATCACTTGATTGCTTTTCATAAAAATTAAGCATATATCTAAGAATCGCGCCAATATAAGCTTTTTAACAAAACTAGACTAGTATGGAAATGTTAACCACCACAGGCTCAAACGGAATCACTAGACCAATTCATCCAATCTTTATGAAAAACCATCCGAATATTCATCTCCATCAAATATCAGTTAGTTCGATACTGGGTCATGTGAGGTCAAAAACTAGGTCACTACGTCAAATTTTAGAAGAAAAAACCCCCAGCAACTTTTGAACACACTAGTTTAGCAACTGGTATACCAAGGTTTTTCTTTTATTTTTTGTTGGGGGATATCAATTCAATCAGTTAACTTGTTACAATTGGTATTCTTAAATTACTAACAACGTTTCTTGGCCGTATAGCTTTACCTTTAACAGACGATCTTGGCTCTTCTGGACTGCGGATTTTGTTCTTCCCGTCGTCCGTCCGTCGTTGACAATTGCTTGTGAACACTACATGTCCATATTTGCCTGTGAATTGGACGGAGACCATAATTGCCATCTGATTACTTGCAATGCATACATATTGTAAAATTTACAGGCTCAAACGGAGTCACTAGACCAATTCATCCAATATTCATGAAAAACCATCCGAATATTCATCTCCATCAAATCCCAGTTAATTCGATACTGGGTCGTGTGAGGTCAATAACTAGATCACTACGCCAAATTTTAGGGGAAAAAAACCCAGCAACTTTTGAACACACTAGTTTAGCAACTGGTATACCAAGGTTTTTCTTTTATTATTTGTTGGGGGATATCAATTCAATCGGTTAACTTGTTACAATTTGTATTCTTAAATTACTAACAACGTTTCTTGGCCGTATAGCTTTACCTTTAACATACGATCTTGGCTCTTCTGGACTGCGGATTTTGTTCTGCCCGTCGTCCGTCCGTCGTTGACAATTGCTTGTGAACAAGACTACATGTTCATATTTGCCTGTGAATTGGACGGAGACCATAATTGTCATCTGATTACTTGCAATGCATACATATTGTAAAATTTAAGAATATGAAACCTATTATTAATCGGCAAAATTCGCAAAATCATTAATTACCAATCCTTGCAAGCTGTTACAATAGCTCGTAAGTGACTGCAGAGACCACACTTTTCATCGGATAATTTTGATGCTCAACAGTTTATTGAGTGCATAAAGAATACGAAAAGAGAAAAATATGTATCTAAATAAGCGCAGCACGAATTTAGCATCGGATGCCTACGCAGACTAGTTTTCGCAGGATTTATAAAATTGCAGTTTATATGTTTTATTACCCTCATAGAGACGCTTTATGACGTCTCTGCAGTATACGAAATCTGAAAACGTTGTGACAAAAGGATGAATTGCTTATCATGAGCAATTTGCCGTTTTGCCACAATGTTTACAACAATATTAAAAAAGTCCTATTTGTTCCCCTTGTTAATGCCTTGGTGTTTAAAAAAGTGCCTGCTGCATATTTGATGTGTGTATGAAAGAGTTAAGAGAATAAAACTTATTAAAAACAATTAGTCAATTACCTCATTAATACATATTCGTTAATAGTTTAACAAATAGACTACCGAGGCTACGGGTTTTTTATATATATATTTTTTTTAAACTTGCATATAATATCTGTTTAATTGGGACCATTAATCCTTTGTAAGCATGATAACTATTCCTTAAGAAGAAAAACTCACACCTGCTTATAGCCAGTAGATGAACTATACTCCTCTTGAGTCTCAGAATCGACGTTTAAAAATCGATTTCAGGTCAAAGGGAAGTTAATCGGATCGGCTTGCCGGACAATTTTGTCCACGGTAATTTCAGATGAATATAAACGACTTAAGTTGTCTCCCATTGGACAATACTGATTATGTTTAAAGTGATTTTTATAAAGTTGAATAACCTCTGACTGCTTTATAACCAAAATATTGTTTGCTTTTAGCTAAATTGACACTCGAATAGCCATCTTAAGAACATCCTGTATTTTCTGAAATTGAAAATGAATTCAGTGCGGTATAAAGGGTGACCTTCTATTTGACCTCATAACACGAAAAATGGTCCGTCAACCTGTATGTTTTCTTTGCCTTTACTGAACTTTATTTTGAGACATGTAGTGTATAGTTTTACTTGTTGGGAACGAACCATAACCCACAGTGCTATAATGGTCGTCTATGGAAAATGAATTACTTCCCGTCACAGCGCTCCTCTTTTAAGAATAGGAAGCGCGCCATCCTTCACGATAACGTGACGTCATGTCCGTGTTTCTTGTTAAGTTTTGAAAAAAACTAAAACTTGAAGATGGGATGTTTTTCGTGGTTTCGTAAAAAGGAGTCAGGTACGCTACATTTACATGTTACACAGCAAGTTGTTCTTCCGCTCTAGTTGCGTCTTATTTTGTTTCGATAGCCTAAATTAACTTATTTATTTTTTCTCTCGATCCTCCTAAAAGTCATCGTTTTCTTCCTAAACATCCTTTCCGACGTTCAAGACAAAAGTCACCGTTACAAATAATCCAGGTTTCTGTAGGCTACTCGGAATGAGATTTTTTATTTTGACTTTTCGCATCCTAGTAAAGGTTCCATCGCCAAAAAAAATATGAGACATTTGCGCACGGATTTTATGCGCACTTTTAACGGTCGATTTCTACCTCATTTTACATCGACATGACATAGCAAACCATCGATAGCTTATTCAATAATATGTCCATCTGTCTGACTTCATCTAAAAAACTAATTTGAAAACGGCAGCCCTAAACTTGTTTAAATTTTGCTTCCCTGATGACCGAGTGAGTCAAATCGGTAGGTCCGGTGATCACGAGGACCGAGGTATAATAACACTATATTGAATGATGTACGCGTACTTTTAATTAAATTGAGCAAACACTTTTTTCGCATTCTTTTCGGTTCCATGTTAACTATAATTATTGTTATTTTTATTTGGAACTTTAGTTATAAAATGAAAACGAAACTAGCAAAAGAATGAAAATAATAAAAAGAATTTGGAAACATTAGCTGTCTTGTAACCTTTACCTGATTATTCTTTAAGTCGTCTGCGTTGAAAACATCTACGTAAACGAATTTAACATACAGTGTTTTACTATTTAGAATCAATGATTGGGAAAATGAAAATTTGTTCATAATGTCAGAATATTATCCCATTCCCAACAATGATTAAAATTATCATATAGGGCCAACTATTACAGCACATAGCAAGCATTTCATGGTAGATATGTTCATCACAGAACGTATTGTCCGATGTTTGAGAGACAATTGGCGACCGATTAAGCTCTGACGTCAACGTCAAGACAAAACTAGTTGTCTTGTCTATTTGCGTTATTTTCACTTTACAGCCACAGAAACCGTAATTAACACCCCAAAATGTGAGTAAAATCGTTTGCACAAGGATTGTGTCTTATGTCTTCGGTAACGACACATGCTCACAGACGATTTACATGGAGGCAGGGTAAAGTGTCTTTTTTTTCCACAGATGAGTAAATGTTCATTCTTTTTCGCCACGACGGTCGATGTCGTGTATTTCGGCGACATGGAAAACCCCATCGCTATTGTTAACCAGTTGGTAACTGCCCTGTTGGAAGAATGGGAAAATATTCAAATAAAGAGGATCAATCTATGCACGGAAGATAAAGAGTTGTGTCAGCGGCGCGAGGGGGACGCGAGGGCGAACATACCACACACTGAGGCGCCAATGGAGATATTTGTCCATGTTACTCAATGAGAAAAGTTCTTTATACTAAAATTGTAATTGTTAATTGAACACCAACGCAATCTGACACACACTGTCTGCTATCTTGATGAGAACTTGTACCGTGTGCAAGATCCACGCGCAGTTCAATGTTTCAGACGTAGAGGAAGTGGTTGAAAATTGAACATGTTCAAAAATACATAGTAAGAACTTCATAAGGACGCAGGAACAGCGGCTTTATTTAAATATAAGTAGTTAGAACGCAATCGACACAGTGCTTGCATGTTCCCGTGCTAGGTAAGAAATAAGTACAAGCGTGTAAGACGCAATGAGAACATGGCAGGCATATTATTTTTAATTTTTATTTCGTATTTGCCACGTTCTCGTTGCGTTCATTGAATTTTGCAAGACGTAATACATAGCAATGGAGTGCACATCACAGGAATCTGTATAACATTCCACATAAATTGGTCAGGGTAAATTATTGATAAAAATACGCTTACGTGTTTTATTACTATATTTTATGGTCCCAATAATAAAAATATGTATACCGCCACCTTGTTCTACTAAAAGGCAATATGCCGTTGGGTAAGATTTCGATCCCGCTAGGTCAACAAGAGAAAGTTGATGCAAAGCATCAATGTCGCCGGATATCCATAGTGAAGTTATGCATCAAGTGAAAATGTATCATAACTTGCATTGTTTTGTCAACCAAGTGAATGATAATTGAAGCCTTTCATTGTTTATGATCAATCTCCATTCCAAAGTAGGTTGACCATACACACAACCAACTAATTATTGATCATAAACAGTAATGGAAATGAGTAATCTTGCCAATCATTAGTCTTAGTATGTATACAGTGCTTTCATTCAGGAATAATTATAAGATTTGTGAATTCCACATACACTTTTCAAGATGTTTGTCAGAATATTTGAATATTATTATTTTTCAATAAAACCACAAAACAGACAATTTAGGATTTGCATGCAATAGCACGTCATTTTACCTTTCCTCTATTAAAGTCAACAGTGGACACCTTTGCAGCAATCTACTTTTAAAACAATGAGATAAGGGTTAACTCGCTGAAGATATGAGTTTTCTCTTTTTCTCAAAATGATATTAGCTTGGCATCCTAATTATATCATACTTTAACAAATGTTGAAATGTAGTCCAATATTTATAAATTAGACCACATTCGAAATATAATATCAACTAAACAGTAAATTCTCATTGAAATTGTTGTATAATTTAAACTTAATTTCGAACATAAACTGAGCCCTACAACATGTAATTTATTTTAATTCTTTCATTCCTATTTTATAATGAATATATATAACAAACTACTCATGTTTTAAAATTATATTATGATGAGCGCCCTTGTGTCAATGATACATAACAATATGCAGGTCGGAAGCAATATGCCTTTAGGGAATTAAATAACACATTTAAAATTGTCAAGGACGAAATAATTGTGTACGAAAGACCCGATTCTTTCTTATTCGCAGAGGTGTCGTTCTTGAAACTCTCTTTATAGGCATAGAGTGTTCGTTCAAAGTAATTTTTCTATTAAAACCAGTTTTATCTCGGTTTGTTCTTTTCTTCATTTGTTTCGAACCAAATAAACATTTTAAATCACCTATGATTTACTATTTGTAAGTGAGTGTAAAGAGCGGCTCTCTGCAAAGGAGATTGATCTACGCAGTTGGTATTCGCGAGTCACGCGATCAACAGTTTTAGCTTAGAAACAGTTCATATTTTAGATATACATGGATAAACATTATAAAATGCCTTCTTCACAAATCAAGACATCTCTTTGAACATGAAAATAACATTCAGTAAGTTAAAATTGCCATTAAAAGACGTCATTTTCATCTCGATATTTACACATAACAAACAGTCTGCTTAAGCAGGTGCGCATATGTAAACAAATTAGACTGTGCGACGTAAAGTTTTGTAGTTATCGCCTTTTGATTACATGTAGTATATAGTGTAAAATAAAGTATACCAGTCTAGCTAATAGGTACTGTTTTGTCTTCGTAAATAAAACAAACAAACATAAATGCGAGTCAAAATAAAGAAACTGAAAATACCTAAAACATCGGAATATTTATTTCATTTTAGACGTGTCATTACTTGTTTTTAAACACACACAATTGTAATATGTTCGAGACATCTAAATGTGTTTTTTTCTAATAATAATCCCCTCTCCCATGTCATTTCCGAAAACCTATTAAAAATAGAAGTCGCGGGCTTCTGCCCGGCGACTAATAAAGACCATATCACGTCATTACTTTGTTCTTACTGCGTCCGGTCATTTTGAGGGACGTAGTTGGACCTTGTCTAATATGACGGAGGTTTAAGAACTGTTACAAATAACATTGAAATATGTCTTTAAATGAACGAACTAGACATCTAAAATTCGGAAAGTAATGATATTTACCTGGGTCGTCCGATGGTCACTTTCGCTGGAGCTAAGCCAGTTTATGCAGACACGGAAAACAGAGAACGCTTTTGCTACATAAGTATATTGTCCTTATAAATTAAACTTTCATATAGAACTATGTAGTACACGGAAATTGTGCAAATGTTCGATTTACACGGATAATTAATCGTTCGTGTTCAGAGAAGGACAAATGAACAGTTCATGAATTTGATACATTTTAGTCAAAAACTGTCTCAGACTGGAGCTAGTCACAAGCTAAGGTACCCTTCGAAGCATTGTCATATAAAATAACCTTAGGGTAAAAATAAGTGTGCAGCTGACTCCGATGGACTCGACTATTTGCATACAAACACTATAGTCAAGTCGGTCATCAAAACAGGTATGAGTTGTTTTTTAAATTAACCTATTAGTTATGGAACTGTTAACAATATCAGCAAAGCGGATATTGAACAGTGTCGAACATTTTAATAGTGACATCTACTGAAGGAAACAAGTTTATCAAGTGTTATCCTTTCTATGTTTAAGTAAATAATATATAAACTCGGGTACATACCATTATATCCATTTATTATCAATTCTATTTAAACATTTTAAAACAAAAACAGTAGTTATTCGACGTAATTTATGACGTTAAGTCCAATTGGGGTCCTGCTCGAAAATTACAATGTAGTCAATATCGGATATGACCTCCAATAACAGCACGTACAGCGATGCACCTTCTCCGCATGCTTCCTATCAGGTTTTTTTAACAGTTTGTAGTGATATTATGTTCCACCCTTCTAGATCACGTACGTCCTTGACGTCATTACCTTCTCTGACCTACAACCCTAGGTAGTTCCACATATGTTCAATGCGCGAAAGGTCTTGAGATCTGGCAGGCCATTTGAGAACGGAGACGTTGTTCCGGTGAAGGACATCCTGTGTGTATCTAACAGTATGTGGTCGAGCATTATCTTGCTGAAACAGCGTCGCTTGAACTTCATGCAGAAAAGGTATCACCACGGGCTCGACGATTTCATCGTAATATCGCAAATATCACACTGCATTGAGATTCTCAGCAATGGTAACAGTCTTTCCATGTTGACAAATGCCCGCCCTAATCATAACACTACCGCCACCGTAACGATCACGCTGAATGACATTTGCAGGATAGCGTTTTTTTCAACCGATCTTCTCCACACACTTACCCGTCCGTCGGCAAATGAAATGTTGAATCGAGATTCATTCGCAAAGAGAACGTTGATGAATTCTTGCTCATACAACACGAAACTGTCGATGCCGTAACGTTAAAGATATATGCCAACGTAAAGACGACGTCCATACCTTGAGTTCAACCTCGAGCAGCCTTTTACGGATGGTTCTATGGCAAACCCTGGTACCAGTTGTATTCCTTTGGTTTTCGTACGTGGAATCTACCGCAATCCAAATGGGCTGTAATATTCAGTAGACTTTGTTGTTATCTCTTATATCTTCCGAACATATTGTTACAACACGTTCATCAGTCATTTCTAAATGTACCGGAAAATATCCTGAATGATAGATACACGTTTTATCCACTCTATAAGTAATTTTTAACATTGTGTGTATATGTGTCTTACGTGCAGTTAATTGTAGCCAGGTCAACACACAGCATGCATTTGCGAAAAAGTACGGCGATAATAATTATGAACTGCATGTCACAGGAAACTTAAATAATCATCCCCTGATTGAAGAGAATGGCGAAAAAGAGCGATTGTTCGTAAAAAATGCGTGCCAAGTCATCTTTAAGAGAAATGGCTTAATTACAAACTTGTTACTACACAAAAGATATGTATGCCTTTAAAAAGAAATGCCTAGCTGTTTCAGTGGGAAAACCCCGTTTCAAAACGATACAAATGCACGTACATGTTGAAATTCAAACAACCATTTAATCAAACTATGCTGCTCGTCAGTATATCGTTTTTGTGGCGATTGGTTTGACAATCGCCACAATGCTAACAGAAACAACAACAACGAAAACATTTATATAGTCAGTTTTGAACAGCCTGTTGACTTTTTATTCCTTACTGCAAACCAATTTACCTACATCCGTTATAGTTCCATCAGTGACGCAGAGACACGATTAATAATAATCATGTCAGTGCTACTTTGGTACCGGATTGATACTAAGATTTGAGATTTATTAAGATAATATCTACATCGAGTTAAATTATGTAAATATTATCTTTCTTAATGTTTGGGCAGATAATAAATATCATTGCGCGTTCTATCTGCCTTGTAAAGAATTCTCAACTCAATGACCCAGTAGAAGCTTCTGGAAATTCCAAAATGTTATATAAATAGCTCGAGTCTTGTAATCGATTGTTCTTAAATCTCAACATTATAAACGCTTTATTTTGTAGTTGTTGCAATATACGAAAGCGCCTAGATGATAAGACTGGTTTACAAAGGTGTCAGTGTGTACACAAGTTATACACGTTCGAGTGCACCCCTCTCTGTATGTTCTAGAGTCAATTAGCAATCAATGCTGAAAGAGTTGCCTTATTTAGTTGGAGATCGAGCATTATCATAGTATCAACTGAACAGTTTGGCAAATAAAGAAATTGTGCTTTATGAGCATTTTTTGTGTTTGTTTTTGCTCTCAAATTTTTTCAAAGCAGTTTAACTTTTCTTAGGAGAAAACCCTCAATGTGAAGGAACTAAATTAAACAGACCTGTTCAATATTGGACATCATTGAAACAAACACCAAACTAATGGATACTGTTTTCTCTCCTTTCTATGATCATTTAGTCATTTCTAAAGTGTACACAATACTTTATCTTAATATGGCCTAGCGACCTGGTGATGAACACATCATGACCAATTTTGGAACGTAACTTAAAAATCACCAAGACAACATTCTGGCAAACTATTAAACATTAATCTAATGTCAAAAGATGCAGCTTTTCTCAAATTTACCCGCACCAGAGTGCACTATTAATGAAAATCGCAAGGCCTAACCCGAAAAACTGCTTGTTACTTTGCAGGATTTTCTATACGATCGCCACTATAGTGCCATTGGAGTTTTGATTTAATAAATAATCGAAATAATAAAAGAAAATAACGATAAAGTTTAATAATTTGTTTATTCAAACAAACAATTCTGCTTGTCAAAAGTCATGTTTGTAAAACTCGTTTGATTTAAAAATATGCGTACGTGTCACACAGCGTACCGTCAATGACAGTCAGTGTTTTTAAAACAAAATCTCGCGTTAAATTCTCAGTTAGTATTCAAGCAAAATGGCCGCGGCTCTCCACATTTTACATGATTGCAGTAAAGATCATATGAATTTAACCTCGAGTGCCTCGTAAAATAAGTACATATAAATATGATGTAAGATCAGTTTAAAAGCATTACATTGATTTGTTACACTGGAATATAGACGGACACAAGTGTTATTGAACGACTGGGTACCCCACCCATCCATGTCTCGCACACAAATAACGATGGACTTGAGACGTTACATTGCAATATGTAACGGCGATATATTGAGACTACGTTATCAATCAATCGTTTTTCACCAATGGGCTAACAGTCTATGTGGAAAAGCAGGCAGTTGATTGGAAATACTGTTTTCTCACTTGTGTGAGAAATCCAGGAAACACATGAGTAGGTGAACTAGCCGCCGTGATATACCCCAATTAATCAATAAATCTTTGACCAGTCTTTATTAAAAATTGACAATAGAGAACCGAACAATGTAGACAGCGGTTAGACTGCTGGTTTAACTTGTTTAACATTGGTCGCAATTAGAGCTTACATTCGTAGACACTTTAATACGCGAAAGTTGTCTTAAGTCGCGTGAAGCTGGACAAGCGTGCACCTGAACGATTTGTTCATATCCCAGTTTCCCTCTCTCAGGCATATTATGTAGCAGACGATTTGAAGCAACATTATGGCAAAAGGAGAATTAATGAGCAATTTTCACTTTTGTCACAAAGTTTTGTTCTTTCATTTATAGAGATTTTCCATAATTTTGACTAAATGCCTTTAAAGTCGCCTGATATAGTTTGTGTTGTCTGTGTGAAAGGATAATTTATTCCGCTTTACGTAACTTCAAACAGCATTTGCGAGTGCTGCTTTCGGCCGAGTTTCAAATAAAATTGCGAACATACAATATAGTGAAGTGTTATCATGGTGTTTATTGTTTGCTACTCGTCTTTCATCTTCCCTACTTCTGCAACATTCGGGCAGCCCCCAGGGCGTCAGCACTTTCAACTCTTTGATTAAATCTGCTCTTACTAGATCAGTAAGATAAAACAAAAAGACATAGGTGCTGAAATAACAGATATCAACTTAACATTGTAAATGCTTTTAGTTATTAGTCGCCGGGCAGTATCCCGCGACTTATATTTTTAATAGCTTTTCATGACATGGCAGGACGAGTTATTATTAGAAAAAAAACAAATTTAAATGTCTTGAACATATTACAATTGTGTTTGTTTAAAACACTAAGTTATGACACATCTAAAATGAAACAAATAATCCGATGTTTTAAGTATTTGCAGTTTCTTTATTTTAACTCGCATTTATGTTTTTTTGTTTTATTTACTAAGACAAAAGAGTTCCTGTTAGACTTGCTGCAGACTGTTATGTGTCAATATCGAGATAAAAATCACGTCAAATTCTCATTTTAACTTACTGAATGTTATTTTCATGTTCAAAGAGATGTCTTGGTTTGTGAAGAATTCATTTAATATTGTTTATCCAGGTATATCTTAAATATCTTAAATATGAACTGTTTCTAAGCTAAAACTGTTGATCACGTGACTAGCGAATATAGACTGCGTAGAGGAACATTTGTGATAATTATCTTGACAAACATTGGTATACAATGGCAGATTTCTTTTTTTCTTCATTTAATTTATTTGTTTATATTTCATTCTTACTTAGGTTCATCCGATGAGTCTGTACATTTCCAGTTTGATCACACACCCGTTGTGGTCACACCTCTACTATGTCATCACAGTTATCCCTGGGTAGGTATCACACACAGGCACCATGCTGTAATAAACAATATTAGGTACCCAAAGCTCTAAGGAGTATTAAATGGAGTGACTTTCAAACTTTAATTGGTAACCTTAGTGCTACGGATTATTAATTTCAAACATTAATTGGTACCTGAAGTCCTACGGGTTATGATTGGAGTCAGTTTCAAATTTATATTGGTACCCTAAGTCCGAGCTACGGATTATTATATGTAATCAGTCTCAAACTTTTAATTGGTACCGTTAGTCCTATGGATTATTATATGTAGTCAGTCTCAAACTTTTAATTGGTACCCTAAGTCCTACGGATTATTATATGTAGTCAGTCTCAAACTTTTAATTGGTACCGTTAGTCCTATGGATTATTATATGAAGTCAGTCTCACACTATTAATTGGTACCGTTAGTCCTATGAGTTATTACATGTTGTCAGTCTCAAACTTTTAATTGGTACCCTTAGTCCTATAGATTATTATATGTATTCAGTCTCAAACTACCGTTAGTTCTATGGATTATTATATGTATTCAGTCTCAATCTACCGTTATTCCTATTGATTATTATATGTATTCAGTCTCAATCTATCGTTAGTTCTATGGATTATTATATGTAGTCAATCTCAAACTTTTAATTGGTACCGTTAGTCCTATGGATTACTATATATAGTCAGTCTCAAACTTTTAATTGGTACCGTTAGTCCTATGGATTATTATATGTAGTCAGTCTCAAACTTTTAATTGGTACCGTTAGTCCTATGGATTATTATATGTAGTCAGTCTCAAACTTTTAATTGGTACCGTTAGTTCTATGGATTATTATATGTAGTCAATCTCAAACTTTTAATTGGTACCGTTAGTCCTATGGATTACTATATATAGTCAGTCTCAAACTTTTAATTGGTACCGTTAGTCCTATGGATTATTATATGTAGTCAGTCTCAAACTTTTAATTGGCAACCTTAGTCCTATAGATTATTATATGTATTCAGTCTCAAACTACCGTTAGTTCTATGGATTATTATATGTATTCAGTCTCAATCTACCGTTATTCCTATTGATTATTATATGTATTCAGTCTCAATCTATCGTTAGTTCTATGGATTATTATATGTAGTCAATCTCAAACTTTTAATTGGTACCGTTAGTCCTATGGATTACTATATATAGTCAGTCTCAAACTTTTAATTGGTACCGTTAGTCCTATGGATTATTATATGTAGTCAGTCTCAAACTTTTAATTGGTACCGTTAGTCCTATGGATTATTATATGTAGTCAGTCTCAAACTTTTAATTGGCAACCTTAGTCCTATAGATTATTATATGTATTCAGTCTCAAACTACCGTTAGTTCTATGGATTATTATATGTATTCAGTCTCAATCTACCGTTATTCCTATTGATTATTATATGTATTCAGTCTCAATCTATCGTTAGTTCTATGGATTATTATATGTAGTCAATCTCAAACTTTTAATTGGTACCGTTAGTCCTATGGATTACTATATATAGTCAGTCTCAAACTTTTAATTGGTACCGTTAGTCCTATGGATTATTATATGTAGTCAGTCTCAAACTTTTAATTGGTACCGTTAGTCCTATGGATTATTATATGAAGTCAGTCTCAAACTATTAATTGGTACCGTTATTCCTATTGATTATTATATGTAGTCAGTCTCAAACTTTTAATTGGTACCGTTAGTCCTATGGATTATTATATGTAGTCAGTCTCAAACTTTTAATTGGCAACCTTAGTCCTATAGATTATTATATGTATTCAGTCTCAAACTACCGTTAGTTCTATGGATTATTATATGTATTCAGTCTCAATCTACCGTTATTCCTATTGATTATTATATGTATTCAGTCTCAATCTATCGTTAGTTCTATTGATTATTATATGTAGTCAATCTCAAACTTTTAATTGGTACCGTTAGTCCTATGGATTACTATATATAGTCAGTCTCAAACTTTTAATTGGTACCGTTAGTCCTATGGATTATTATATGTAGTCAGTCTCAAACTTTTAATTGGTACCGTTAGTCCTATGGATTATTATATGAAGTCAGTCTCAAACTATTAATTGGTACCGTTATTCCTATTGATTATTATATGAAGTCAGTCTTAAACTTTTAATTGGTACCGTTAGTCCTATGGATTATTATATGTAGTCAGTCTCAAACTTTTAATTGGTACCGTTAGTCCTATGAGTTATTATATGTTATTATACCTCACGTGACTTTGTAATGTTAAATTCTCATATACTCATCATGGGCAATTTCTTACTATCTCATGCTAACAGTACGTTTTTGACCGGTTAACAGTATACTGTTACATGGCACGCGCGTTAAAATGTTGGTTATGCACGTGCATGACGTCATTTCAAACAATAACGTCACCTTTTAGACGCGCGTGCCATGTAACAGTATACTGTTAACCGGTATATTCATATGGGTGTGTTAGATCTACCCATGTTCACTCCCTTACAAAGATACAGAATAAATTGCATAAACGTGTAATTTTGTTCGGTATAATAAAATAAATATTGCATGGCTTCCAGTGTGACAGTACATATTGTCAACATTCGGGTAAATACTGTTAACCTCGGCTTCGCCTCGGGTAACAGTATTTTCCTCATGTTGACAATATGTACTGTCACACTGGAAGCCATGCAATATTTATATATTAATAATAACTCATAGGACTAACGGTACCAACTAATAGTTTGAGAATGACTTCATATAATAATCCATAGGACTAACGGTACCAATTAAAAGTTTGAGACTGACTACATATAATAATCCATAGGACTAACGGTACCAATTAAAAGTTTGAGACTGACTACATATAATAATCCATAGGACTAACGGTACCAATTAAAAGTTTAAGACTGACTACATATAATAATCAATAGGAATAACGGTACCAATTAATAGTTTGAGACTGACTTCATATAATAATCCATAGGACTAACGGTACCAATTAAAAGTTTGAGACTGACTACATATAATAATCCATAGGACTAACGGTACCAATTAAAAGTTTGAGACTGACTATATATAGTAATCCATAGGACTAACGGTACCAATTAAAAGTTTGAGATTGACTACATATAATAATCCATAGAACTAACGATAGATTGAGACTGAATACATATAATAATCAATAGGAATAACGGTAGATTGAGACTGAATACATATAATAATCCATAGAACTAACGGTAGTTTGAGACTGAATACATATAATAATCTATAGGACTAAGGTTGCCAATTAAAAGTTTGAGACTGACTACATATAATAATCCATAGGACTAACGGTACCAATTAAAAGTTTGAGACTGACTACATATAATAATCCATAGGACTAACGGTACCAATTAAAAGTTTGAGACTGACTATATATAGTAATCCATAGGACTAACGGTACCAATTAAAAGTTTGAGATTGACTACATATAATAATCCATAGAACTAACGATAGATTGAGACTGAATACATATAATAATCAATAGGAATAACGGTAGATTGAGACTGAATACATATAATAATCCATAGAACTAACGGTAGTTTGAGACTGAATACATATAATAATCTATAGGACTAAGGTTGCCAATTAAAAGTTTGAGACTGACTACATATAATAATCCATAGGACTAACGGTACCAGTTAAAAGTTTGAGACTGACTATATATAGTAATCCATAGGACTAACGGTACCAATTAAAAGTTTGAGATTGACTACATATAATAATCCATAGAACTCACGATAGATTGAGACTGAATACATATAATAATCCATAGGACTAAGGGTACCAATTAAAAGTTTGAGACTGACAATATGTTATTATACCTCACGTGACTTTGTAATGTTAAATTCTCATATACTCATCATGGGCAATTTCTTACTATCTCATGCTAACAGTACGTTTTTGACCGGTTAACAGTATACTGTCACATGGCATGCGCGTTAAAATGTTGGTTATGCACGTGCATGACGTCATTTCAAACAATAACGTCACCTTTTAGACGCGCGTGCCATGTAACAGTATAATGTTAACCGGTATATTCATATGGGTGTGTAAGATCTACCCATGTTCACTCCCTTACAAAGATACAGAATAAATTGCAAAAACGTGTAATTTTGTTCGGTATAATAAAATAAATATTGCATGGCTTCCAGTGTGACAGTACATATTGTCAACATTCGGGTAAATACTGTTAACCTCGGCTTCGCCTCGGGTAACAGTATTTTCCTCATGTTGACAATATGTACTGTCACACTGGAAGCCATGCAATATTTATATATTGTCAGTCTCAAACTTTTAATTGGTACCCTTAGTCCTATGGATTATTATATGTATTCAGTCTCAAACTACCGTTAGTTCTATTGATTATTATATGTAGTCAATCTCAAACTTTTAATTGGTACCCTTAGTCCTATGGATTATTATATGTATTCAGTCTCAAACTACCGTTAGTTCTATGGATTATTATATGTATTCAGTCTCAAACTACCGTTAGTTCTATGGATTATTATATGTATTCAGTCTCAAACTACCGTTAGTTCTATGGATTATTATATGTATTCAGTCTCAATCTACCGTTAGTCCTATAGATTATTATATGTATTCAGTCTCAATCTATCGTTAGTTCTATGGATTATTATATGTATTCAGTCTCAAACTTTTAATTGGTACCGTTAGTTCTATGGATTATTATATGTAGTCAGTCTCAAAGTTTTAATTGGTACCGTTAGTCCTATGGATTATTATATGTAGTCAATCTAAAACTTTTAATTGGTACCGTTAGTTCTATGGATTATTATATGTAGTCAGTCTCAAACTTTTAATTGGTACCGTTAGTTCTATGGATTATTATATGTAGTCAGTCTCAAACTTTTAATTGGTACCGTTAGTCCTATGGATTACTATATGTAGTCAGTCTCAAACTTTTAATTGGTACCGTTAGTCCTATGGATTAGTATATGTAGTCGGTCACAAACTTTTAATCGGTACCGTTAGTTCTATGGATTATTATATGTAGTCAGTCTCAAACTTTTAATTGGTACCGTTAGTTCTATGGATTATTATATGTAGTCAGTCTCAAACTTTTAATTGGTACCGTTAGTCCTATTGATTATTATATGTAGTCAATCTAAAACTTTTAATTGGTACCGTTAGTTCTATGGATTATTATATGTAGTCAGTCTCAAACTTTTAATTGGTACCGTTAGTTCTATGGATTATTATATGTAGTCAGTCTCAAACTTTTAATTGGTACCGTTAGTCCTATGGATTACTATATGTAGTCAGTCTCAAACTTTTAATTGGTACCGTTAGTCCTATGGATTAGTATATGTAGTCGGTCACACACTTTTAATCGGTACCGTTAGTTCTATGGATTATTATATGTAGTCAGTCTCAAACATTTAATTGGTACCGTTAGTCCTATGGATTATTATATGTAGTCAATCTAAAACTTTTAATTGGTACCGTTAGTCCTATGGATTACTATATGTAGTCAGTCTCAAACTTTTAATTGGTACCGTTAGTCCTATGGATTAGTATATGTAGTCGGTCACAAACTTTTAATCGGTACCGTTAGTTCTATGGATTATTATATGTAGTCAGTCTCAAACTTTTAATTGGTAACGTTAGTCCTATGGATTATCATATGTAATCAGTCACAAACTTTTAATTGGTACCGTTAGTTCTATGGATTATTATATGTAGTAAGTCTCAAACTTTTAATTGGTACCGTTAGTCCTATGGATTATTATATGTTGTCAGTCTCAAACTTTTAATTGGTACCGTTAGTCCTATGGATTATTATATGTAGTCAGTCTCAAACTTTTAATTGGTACCGTTAGTCCTATGAATTATGATATGTAGTCAGTCTCAAACATTTAATTGGTACAGTTAGTCCTATGGATTATTATAT
This sequence comes from Serripes groenlandicus, assembly GCA_031761405.1. Taxonomy (NCBI): domain Eukaryota; kingdom Metazoa; phylum Mollusca; class Bivalvia; order Cardiida; family Cardiidae; genus Serripes; species Serripes groenlandicus. The sequence continues at coordinate 46,326,699 of JASEVX010000010.1, read as the reverse complement.
GTAGTCAGTCTCAAACTTTTACTTGGTACCGTTAGTCCTATGGATTATTGTTATATGTTAATTGGTACCCTACGGATTATTCTTTTGAGTCAGTCTCAAACTTATCAGCCCTTATTTAGGCTTTTGGGATGAGTGACGGGTGTTTTTGAAAAGCAAATTTACCTCGCTATATTGGATAATTAAATTAAATACGAGAATAAGAATTCAGGAATTTAAATTCATAAGTATGTTAACATCATTATTAATCATTTTCTCGTGTGAAGATGACTTCTGATGACGTGTTTAACAGACGAATTTCGAACTCATTGTAGAAAACGAAGGAATTGCTAAATTTCTTTTCACTATGGGAATTTGTAACTAAGGCCGAGGAAAATATATACTTTTGAGACCTTTGATATGGAGACAATATCGGCCCCCTAACATGCCATAAAAAGGCCTGGGTATATCTAATAATCCGTTTGACTGATGGTACGGAATAATTTTTGACATCTTTCTGAGCTTTCACCAATGACGATAGTCTCGGGGATGAAGATGTGAGATGTCGCGGGTTCGATTCCTGGCCTGGGCATATGATATATTTACTTTGAAAATGTTAGTAATTACTTTCCCTCACTGGCGCTCAGGATTGTGAGGTAGGCATCACAACTGAATCGCTAGTGTCAGGATGAATGGATATCCAGGAAACGCCATGTTAAAACTGATCAATTGTTGAAAGCGTCATGACACAAACAAAATAGAAATTCAAACATGTTCATTATAAATGTAAGTCGCACACTCCTCTAGCGGTGCCTAGTATTGAGATTGACTCTTTACCAAAACCCCAACATAAGATCATTTGCGATCACTGTAGATCCATATCAGTCTGTGCATCCGCCCCAGAATTGGTGTATGTTTGAAAGGGCTAATGTAAAGTTTATACATTGATAGCTTGTTGAGAAACAAAGACCAAGGACTAGATTGAGATATAACAAACAGAAAGAAGTTTTAGACGATGTAAAACGAAGGACGAATGTTGCTGAACAGACAGAGGAAATAGGGGACACTGGAAGAGAAAGGTAATGGGCTAATTTAGACTGTATTCAATTGTCATTGATTCTATTTATACAATGTTTAGTCATTATTTGACATGCTTCTAACCTTTCAAGTGCAAGAATCGCGTCTGGCGATTCGGGTCCTAGTTGCCACTGCATACAGTGAAGACTCGATTGAGCCTTAACGTACGCACATTCTCGCCAGAGTCTTCACTGCTTGCAGAGACAAGATCGAGAAGCGTCGAACAAAATGATAAAACCTCAATAACCATTGATTGCCTGAAGCAGAGTGTTTGGGGGTTCACTATATTGAAGCCATTGTCGGACACCCACGGTTTTTGACGCCGCTATGCTCCAACATCACCCGTTGGATATTTCAATGTCGTTTCGCCGTTTTGACAAATAGCCAATATTGTTTCTAATTGGATGCAGTACAATGCGCCAAACATCTAATTAGATCCCTCGTAATAAAACTATTATATTATATATGCTATTTGTACGCCATTGGAGAGATTATATATATAATATAAGATGCGCGGTTAGCTCAGTCGGTAGAGTATTTGCTCTGGCTGCATGTTTTTCTCCTTCATTTCTGATACCAAGATCAGTACAAATGTTGTGACTCCATGTATATATCTGTTAATTTTGTGTGAACATGTATCTTTTGTTTTTGCATACATTTTAGAGGTCAATAGAAAGATTTTTGTTTGTTTTAACACAGGCGTCCGAATTTCTATTACAGCAAAAAATGCGAAAAATCACACAATACCTCGTTAAAATACTCAAAAAGTCTCTCTATATTGTCTATACGCTTTGATAAAAATGATCGTAATGGTAATTTGGGGAATCCCGCACGTGTTCCTATAAATAGCCCCTCTATATGTCCATATAGTGTAATAATAATGACAAGGTGTGCAACAGTGTTTTACCCCCTCGTTCAATTCGGGCTATAATTTCCGCAGAAAAACGTCTGAAACGACCTGGTCCCAGGTAGAGACAGGTTCATAAATGAATTTTATCGTGATCCACCACATCAATATTTGCCAACCGAAAAATACGCCGGCGTTTTTAAGCTTAATGTTCATTATATTTGGAAATTTGCAGTTGTCCTTACCGCCATGCGCTGACGTCACAATAATCACGTTCCGCAACGAATATTTAACGCGAAATGACGCGCTTTTTTAGAATATTGTACCTGAGCAATGTTTGTTGGGTTTGGCATTTAATAATTTTTCTTCCAAAAATAATATTATTCATAAAAAATACGGTATTTATTTGTACGTTTTCGAAAGGAGTATAAAAAATAATATTTAGACGTGTTTTAAATCGTTGTTTGATTGTTTGAATCTGTCGCTGCGGAATGTTGCAAATTGTGACGTCAGCGCATGGCGGTAAGGACAACTGCAAAGTTCCAAATATAATGAACATTAAGCTTAAAAACGCCAGCGTATTTGTCGGTTGGCAAATATTGATGAGGTGGATCACGAGAAAAATCATTTATGAACCTGTCTCTACCTTGGACCAGGTCGTTTTAGACGTTTTTCTGCGGAAATTATAGCCCGAATCGAGCGAGGGGGTAAAATGCCGTTGCACACATTGTCATTATTATTACACTATATGGACGTATAGAGGGGCTATTTATAGTAACACATGCGGGATTCCCCAAATTACCATTACGATCATTTTTATCAAAGCGTATAGACACTATAGAGAGACTTTTTGTGTATTTTAACGTGGTATTGTGTGATTTTCGCATTTTTTGCTGTAATAGAAATTCGGACGCCTGTGGTTTTAATCACGTTTTACGCCGCTTTCATATCATATCATTATATCACGGCGTTTCCTAGGTAAGTTACCAGTACTACTAGTCCATTTATACTTACACCAGCAAGTCAGTCGAAATGCTAACCAAGAAGTGAAAACCATTTCTACAAAGTCTTTTGTATGACCCGACCGGGAAGATAGAAATAAATGTATATACTAGATTTTACATTGGACGTGTTATTCTTAAGGGAAAGTCGTATCTTAAAGAAATGTGAGGATGGAAATCAAGTTTGTGAAAGCAGAAAGCATACGCAAGTTTGCACCAGGTGTAAAGTTCGGCGTCACAAAGAACGAAGAAGAGCCAACAGAAAATCCCGGGGCCAAGGGAACGGGGATAGGACCATAGACACTCGTGTGATGTTTCTTCTATTCTGGTTTACTCTTGATTTTTAATTCTACAAAGACAAATTGCCCTACAAAAAAAACGATCAGAAATACAAAAATGAAATACCTAGTAAAGCTTCACTTTTATTCATTTTGTCAGACGATGTAATTATGCCCCAGTCATAGTGTCACGTTTTGGCCGCCACGTTTAGCTACGTTCGGAAACGTGGCTACAACGTGAGCAAACGTAGACGACGTGGCTAATTCGTGATCAAACGTGACAAAACGTTAAGTGGAAATAGTGTGCTAATAATGACTATATTATTATTACACTATATGGACGTATAGAGGGGCTATTTATAATAACACGGGTGCGATTCCCCAAATTACCATTACGATCATTTTTATCAAAGCGTATAGACAATATAGAAATACTTTTTGAGTATTTTAACGAGGTATTGTGTGATTTTTCGCATTTTTTGCTGTAATAAAAATTCGGACGCCTGTGCTATAACAGTAAGTCTATAAAACGTATACATGTACGCGAACGTACAGAGAAGATTTCGGTGAGACTGAGATATGCTCAGCGTTGTATTGCCTCTCGGGTTTGGCATCAGTTTACTGTTGTATTGGTGTACTGCGAGTAGAACTACATATCTAGTAGTTGATGTTGTTTATCAAAGGATGTAAGTAGGTCTATATAACGTATACATGTATTTAGACAGTGAAGGATACAATGAGACTGGTCGTATATACAAGGTTGTATTTTTTTTTTGTCCCTTCCAGTTCGGCATCATTTGAACGTTCATTGGTGCACAGCTAGTATAGCTACCTTTTTTTTTCTCTCAAAAGTAACATATACAAGTACGCGGACAGTTAAGACTCCGATGAGGCTGTCAGTATGTATAGGGTTGAACTGTTTCTGAAGTTTGGCATCATTTGAACGTCCAATGGTGTACAGCTTATAAGCGTGCATCTTAGTGCCACTCTTATTAAAACCAGACATACCAGACATAATCCTCGCTGCAGTAGCAAACGTATGTATTAATTTGATGACAGCCTATATCGGTTCGTCTTAGATTGAACTTTGCATCAGCCAATCAAATTGTAGCCTACAAAACCGTTAGGTATCAATAGGGGAGATAAACCATATACATATACGAGATAGAAGAAGCGGTGATAGCCGAGCGTTGTTTCGTGCGTTTTCATTAGAAAATACAATAAAAACCTACTCATGAATATTTAAATGTATAGGGTCAATTTGAGAAGAACTTGTATGTGGTGTGGTCAGATCCAATATACGCACATTGAAATATTCTAGACTAACTTCAATGAGTTGTATCAGCTTATAAGCGTACGGATCAGACCGTAATACATGTTGTGTTGGGTTCAATAACTTAAGCCTCAGCCTTATTGTAGAGTATCCGATTCGAAGAAGGATGGAAACCAGGGTTCGATACTCGGTCGGGTCATACCAAAATTTTCAAAATCAAATGGCAACAATGGCTTCCACCTATGGCAGTTAGGGTTTCGGGATTAAAATATGCACCGTTATAAGAATAAACATACTAGTAGAGCTGGTAATTGTCACTCAAAACGACGTGCTGCAACTGAAATACTCCGTCGAAACTAGCACAAAGCACCTGCCACCATGTTGTCTTGATCTACGTCTATTTGCTGCTAAAACAACCACGTCAAACAAAAGTCGTCGATCAAAGGTGAAGCTATTGAATGCAAAATAATTTACGATTAAATTGACGAACAGTGAAGAGCGACAGCTTTGTATTATCAAACATATTCTTATATTATCTCTGCAAAACTTCAGAGCAAAATTAAAAGTTTGAAGAAATCGGAGAACAAGCCGGTAGCCGGTATAACAAGGTGTGCAACGGCATTTTAACCCCTCGCTCGATTCGGGCTATAATTTCCGCAGAAAAACGTCTGAAACGACCTGTTCCGAGGTAGAGACAGGTTCACACCGTGTCATTATTATTACACTATATGGACGTACAAAGGGGCTATTTATAGTAACACGTGCGGGATTCCCCAAATTACCATTACGATCATTATGATGCGTATAAACGATATAGAGAGACTTCTTTAGTATTTTAACGAGGTATTGTGTGATTTTTCGCACTTTTTTGCTGTAATAGAAATTCGGACGCCTGTGTTCATACAAACGTTGAATATTGATAGGTTGGGTTTTAACGCCGTTTCCAGCAATTTTTAGTTATATCATGGCGGCCAGTCCTCAAACCAGTACTCTAGACATAGGTTTTTCCAAGGGACTGGCTGTTTTACAACCTAGACTATTTTGCCAATTGGTGGAAGACGAATGATGTTTGTCGCATTGAGTTTTGTTAAACGTCGGAAAGAATGTTGGCCGAGCCTGGTTTCGAACGTTCAACCCTCTAGATTGACATCCCACGTCACTACCGAAGCTACCGAAGGACGTGCCGCAAAAGGTACAGTGTACATCTACGATTTCTCGAATGTGCAGAACCAGATGAAGATGTTCTGGATCTGCACTGATCGCAAATATCCAATGATTGGTTTTCCTGCTGCGCCGCCTATACATATATAATATTATAAATAAAGATCAAATATTTGACTCCGTTTCGCGATGAAAATGTCACATCAGAAAACAATGTAAGTTTCATCAATCGAACCGAGCTTCTCAAAACAATTGAATGCAATTTTTCATAACATCACATTTTTTAAAATTTAACTTTAATAGATGAGACCAAAACAAAAATAGCAGACGACAACATAAACAAGGGTCCCTATTCACCATCCTTTCATGTTTTGTTATAATGCTAATAATGATTGCTTAAAATCATGAAGTTAAGTAACTAAGAAAATGTTTCTTCATGATTTAGAACATTCTTCAAATTTAAAATTTGAATGCATTTAGAAGTGTTGGTGAATATGGTTTCGAATTTCTGTACGCCATAAAATGCACATGAACTCTTTCACTGCCGAATTTCACAACGTCGACTCATCCATGTTGACAATTGTACCAGTCCATCATTCGTCCAACAGGAAATTTGGAAGAATTTAATGTCTAAGTGGCAAACAATGCAGATTTCAACCTGAATCTGCGTTGTTTTCAAAAGCATTTAATTGCCTCTGGTAGCAAAAGAGTTAATAAAACGTAATAGTCAAAAGTTGTAAACTTGGCACTTTTTCACATTAACCTTACCCCATGCAGACAAACTATGACGCAGTTGCAGCAAACGGCATTTTTACAAAGTCATGATGATTGCAGAGAATCCAGAACGCCCACACGTCATTCTGATTAAAGTCATCATTGTTTGTGATTCAACCATTCAAACATTTCAGAATCCTGTATATAATTGCAACAATGAAAAATGTACGTTTTCTTTCACTATCAATTTTTAAATACTTTTATCAAATAATCCTGTAATTTGACAAAAGAAAAATCTATATACATAGGGCAGCGATTTGGAGCACTGGTAATTTAAACAGGAATCGCGCGAATCCATCTTATCTGACACCCCTCGTCAGAATGCGCTGTAATTCATGGCTATAGAGCGTGGAACCAAGCGACCGGATTTAAAATAACGTAACGTCGTTTCTAAGCAGCGTCGACATCCGCCCTAGAAACGTTGACGACGTGTTTTTATAGCTAATTCAAAATGGGATGCTTTTCGTGGATATTTCGTAAAAAGAAGAAAAATCGTAAAAGGAAAAAAGGTAGAAAAGGATCGGGCATTACAGCCACAAAAGGTAAATACACAAATGTAGCACATATCTCAAATTTTAATTGTTTCAACAAGTTCTACGACGAAATGCAGTAGATCAAAATATATGTTGTAATTCAAATTCGATATATGTTTTGTTTTTTTCATCACGAGCCTGAACATTTCAACCTTTATTTAATTATCTATAATTACTAGCTTTGTATTGTTATTGCAGTCTATTCGGAAGATATTTCTGTATCGTTAAATATATATGAATTACATGGAATTTGAAGCCGTTTATGTTATGTTCAACTATTTTCATTTCAGACCTTCCTAGTCTGAAGACTACCAAAGGTGGAGTAGCTTTCGATGTTGACTTCAGGCCTGCAACCAGAGCCGCACCTCCCATGCGACACAAATTTGTCGATGTAAGTTTCACAAAACATCATAATTCAATTTAGTTTATCTAAATTATCTAAATGCTATAAAAAGCAAATTATTGTTTTAAAATTATAACATCCTCTGTCTAGTTTTAAAGTTAAGTTAAGTATGGCAATATTATAAGTAATTATCGTGTATTTTCTGCAATTTTATATTAAATTAAACATGCAATCAACGATGATTTAATGATTTTGGACTGAAACACAATAATACACTTTTTATAAAGTGTGTACATCTAGAAATGTTTGAACCGAAATTAAATGTGCATTAATGTCTAAGTTTGTGTTAACATGCTTGTAAAAAATCACGCTTTTATTTGTAACATACATGTAAGTTTATTGTTTAACCTAGCAAAAAACATATTTTAACCAAAATATGACACGTCTACCATTGACCTATTCTATTTTTAGAGTCTGAAGTCTGAAGTTTTAGCCAGTGTCCGACATTTAGAGGAGCAGGTTAGAAAGGGTGAAGCATCGCAAGAGGCTGATAGGAAAAAGTAATTATAAGATAGATCTTTATTTGACAAGCACATAAATTCACAGTCATATATATATATATTTATAATACATATGCAATACAAAAGGAGAAGAGAAAATGCAAGTAAAGATCGTTTACATTTTAACGTGAACATACTGGAAAACTATTGCAATGCATAGAAATGCATCACAATAAATACACATGATGTATTATATGCAGATATAATTATGAACACTAGTATATTATTTACTCACTTATTCAACATTTCTAGATCTTTTTCATTTCTCTACACAATATAATTTTCACATTGAAATTAGATATTAGAATGTTGAAAGACGATTTAGGAAACACACTTACCTGCTGTATGGAAATACAATTAGTTAATTTTGAATTATTATATTCTAAAACGATTTTGCATTTTTTTTCGAAAGTCAGATCAGTAAATATGGAAAGGAATATACTCCAAAGGAAAATCTATTTAATCCATCATATTAAACAAATTTGAAAGAAAAGAATATATAAATAAACAGAATAATTCACTAGATATATTAGAAAAGCCCGTGGCAAAAAGCAGACTCGCCTTTTTAATTATTCTCTCTACAGGTCCATCTGCCTGGAAAAGAAGGCCGAACAAGAGAAACAGTTCGACGAGAAGAATATTGCCAAGAAACTCCTTCCAGACAAGGAGGGCGTAGCGGCAAACATGAAGGCTCTCGAGAAAAGATGTAAGAGAGCAAGAACCAGAAGGAAGGTTGCTGCCATATTCAAACTTGGAAGGAGGCGTGGGGCTGGGGTTGTGTCCCCTTCTCCCGTCTCTAACTAAAGAAGCTTCAGGCCGCGCTGTCCTCTTACTTGTTTGGCCCTTCACCACCCCCCATCCTCTGGCTGGTCACGTGACAGGGAATAGTATGTCATCTACGCTACCACTAGTTTGGCATACAAGAGATTTCCTGTCACAAAACCAGCATTCGTCATTTTCATTTTCCTTATCATATCTAGGTCAAACAAGATTAGGGGTTCAGCGTGGGAATTTCTTTGACATCATCATGCATATTTGCCTGTTTGTCACGTCTGTATTTGAACATAGAATTAAATTTGTAACAATACGTTATATGTGTTTGTTAAATCTCATTAATCCTTTCCAAAATGCCAATATACCATTTGTTGTATTGTCAAATGAATTCAGTATTGATTCTTTAACGAGTGCCATTTCAAGTTACCTATGAACTGTTGTCTCTGAATGCATGCACTCTGTCTTCAGAACGGTTTAACTTAAATTAAAATAAGCAACTTTTGTTTAGAATATTGGTTTAATTGGCATTTCATTTGAAAAACAATAACATTTGCTTCGGACAGCTCGCGGTTCTATGTGGCATAACGAACAAACATATATGAGCCGTTCCACGAGAAATCCAACATTATGGACTCTGCGCAGGATAATCCGGGCAAAAACATTCCGTCTCAAAGCGATAGAGTAATGATTCCTGAAACAGAAAATCCACAGGAGACGAAAATTGTCTGTCCGGGATCGCCTGCTTAGGCTGATCCGGGTCGATATTTTACGCAGATGTTACAATGTTGGTTTTCTCGCGGGACAGCTCCTATCTACTAACTAGATGTACCGATTACGCTGGTTAGCGTGTAGGGCATCTACCAAGTGTCCTTACTCTAATCTGTTGGCGGCTCTCCTTTTGAAGTGTATGCGATGCTTTGTTTAGCTGTTATATGTGGCGTGACGGTTGGTATTCATATATTTCGAGTTCGACTTGGAACAATGAAACTCAGTTTCGAGTGATGGCAAAATGATTTATAGTTGCATTGATCATTGACTGATTGATTGATGGATTTATTGTTGTTTATCTCCGGTTTTTTCTTCATTGTGGCATAGACATTTGTCAAACGTCAGAAAGAATGATTGCCGAGCTTGAGTTCGAACTCACATCCCATAGATTGACAGCCGTTACATAGCTCAGTTCGAGCGAAAGTTATTAATGGTGACATTAATACATGAAATGGGTTTTAATTGAAAATAGTAGATCCTACGTTACTGAACTACACATTGTTATTTTTCGAACATTTAACTCGATTTAGACCTCGACCTCGTGCATAAATGAACCCAAAATATGGATAGTTAATGTCCGTGGTAATATAGGTTACTGTTCGAAATTATAACATTCAAGCGGAGTAACATTGCATCCGTACCGGAACCACTTCACCGTATTTACGAAAGTAATACAACTTTCCTGAGTATGTTGCAAATGCAACTGTTCAATTATCGAGTCATTCGTATTTGCTAATATCAGCGCCAAGGAAGGTATACCGTTGCTACCATGTATAAAGCATTTGGTATGCCCACAAGCCGGAAATCGAAATTGCAACCATCTGAGCTCGAGGCAGACGCTCTACCTACCACCACACCACAGAGGCGATTGTACTAAACGGATTTAAATTTACAGACATTGTTTACGACTTTGCCTGTTTCAAACTGTTCCCGATGTAATGATGTTTAGATTTCTTAATGGCAAATTAGAGGATTCGCTACAGACGCAAATGTGTCATATTGCAAATGCGAACGGTTAAGACTCAGACGAGTCTGTGCATCCACATGTTGTCTTACCTGAGCATTCACTATTCGCCTGTTGGTAATGAATCCATATGAGTAGCTTCTAACAAAATTAGAGAAGTGTAGTTACACCCCAATATTTTGACGCCAACGTACCTCCATACTACGTCAAAACGGTGATGTAAAAATAATCCTTTTCGTTTGACTTAAATTCATAGGTCATGGATATCTCTTTTCTTCTCTTCTTCCCATGTCCCCCATATTAGAGCGAATATCAGTTTCTGGTATATTATATATATACATTTACTAGAAACCAGAAAAGTCCAAGGATAGATTGATTGAGTGTTCTTTTTTAACGCCGCTTTCAACATTGTTTTCATTTATATCACGGCGCTTCCTGGGTAAGGTACCAATACTACTGGTCCATTTATCCTGAAACCAGCCAGTCAGTCGTAATGCTAACATCGCAACCCTGAGCGCCAAGAAGGCAGCCATTACTACCATTTTAAAACTCTTTGGTATGATCACGACCTCCCGCACCACAGGCGGACGCTCTACCACTACACCACCGATGCGGTCACAAGATAAGAAGATTATCGCTTAATACTATGACGCGTGTGTCTGTGTAATTCAAGTTTTGATTATAGGATAAATGCCTTCAAGCCATCCATGTTTGTCATCATACTCGATTGGGTTCTGATAACTTCAGTTCATGTGGAAAGTACATTTTAATCCCTTTCCCATATGCAGATATATGTCAACGCATCTCCAGAAGACACCGTTCGAAAACATTGTGGCAAAAGAAGAATGTCATTGGAGCTATACCACCAGCTTTTGTCAGACGATGCATTTAGGTAAATATCCCATACATACATACTGTGAAGTCCCCAGTGAGACCGCATGTATGTGGAGACTCGCGTGAGTTTTCGCAGTACACATACGTTTGTTTGTTTGCATGGTGTTTTACGCCACTTTCAACAATTGTTCAGTTATGTCACATCGTTCCCTGGGTGATTTTTCCAGTACTACTTGTCCATTTATACTGATACCAGCGAGTCAGACATAATGGTATCCCCACATCCCTGGGCGCTATTGAGGGTAAGGCATGACCTTTTTGTTTTAAGTCTGTACGCAGATGTATCAAAAACCATAACAGACAGACACCTCTTAACCCTTTCCATACAACAAATTTGCAGTGCTCAATCAACGTTGGAAACGTCTTGGCAAACAATTGAAACATCTCTTGAAAGGAACGTATAATTACAGAATAAGGTTGAACAGATTGTCGCAAAAGGAAAGATTGGTCATGATGAAGCAATGTCCTCTTTTGTCACACAAATTTAAAAAGTCGTCTGCTGCAGAAGCGCCAATAGGCGTCTGTATAAGGAGAAAGAGTAAACCGTTTTCAATAAGGCTTTACAGTTCTGAAGTGTAACTCTAGAGCGTCCACCTCGATTGCAGGAGATCGTAGGTTCGATCCCCGACCACTGGCGTCATACCGGCGTCATACCAAATTATTCAAACATGGTATATTTTGCTTTCCCTCCTTGGCGCTAAGGATTGTGGGGTTAGCATTACGACTGACTCGCAGGTGTCAGGGTAAATTATTCAGTAGTACTGGAAACTTACTTCGGGAAACGGGAAAGAGAAAGCGGGTTAAAACAATATACAAACAAACAAAAACAAACATAAACACAAATAAATTCTACAAAACCCCTAATCGCCAGTCTGTTCTTAATCTTTTCCCACATACAACAAATTTGCAGCAGATGTTTGAACTACGCATGACCATCTGCATGTATTTGCACCGGAAAATGTGCAGGTATATATCAAGTATAATAATTAGTATTGCATACATATGAAAAAAATTATAAATGATTTTAAATGTCGCCTGCTACAGGATTAATTGTTTTTAAATGTTTCGATGTTTGCATGTGCACAAATAACCCCATTTCGTTACATATTTCACAGCCTGCACCATGTTTTAAGATAATTCCTGGGAAGCAAAACACAAGCACAGTATATATGGATATACAGTAGACCGGATGATGCCGGTTGTAATTAAGATAAATGCCTCCCAATCATATAAGTCATTACGCTGTATTGTGTTCTGATAATTGTATTTACGAGATAACGCACATTTAGACCCTTATCCCGCTGAATAAGTACTCCACACAACATACTTTCCAAGCAACTGGCTGCTTTTTCATGTAATTGTAGAAATAGGTAATTTCAATAAAGATGTATGGACATGAGATGATTCTTCTTAATATGGGGGACATGGGAAGAAGAGAAGTGAAGAGATATCCATGACCTATGCATTTTAGTCAAACGAAAAGGATTATATTTACATCACCGTTTTGACGTAGTATGGAGGTGCGTTGGCGTCAAAATATTGGGGTGTAACTACACTTCTATAATTTTGTTAGGAGTTCCTCATATGGATTCATTACCAACAGGCGAATAGTGAATGCTCAGGTAAGACAACATGTGGATGCACAGACTCGTCTGAGTCTTAACCGTTCGCATTTGCAATATGACACATTTGCGTCTGTAGCGAATCCTCTAATTTGCCATTAAGAAATCTAAACATCATTACATCGGGAACAGTTTGAAACAGGCAAAGTCGTAAACAATGTCTGTAAATTTAAATCAGTTAAGTACAACCGCCTCTGTGGTGTGGTGGTAGGTAGAGCGTCTGCCTCGAGCTCAGATGGTTGCAATTTCAATTTCCGGCTTATGGGCATACAAAATGCTTTATACATGGTAGTAACGGTATATACCCTCCTTGGCGCTGATATTAGCAAATACGAATGACTCGATAATTGAACAGTTGCATTGGCAACTTACTCAGGAAAGTTTTATTACTTTCGTAAATACGGTGAAGTGGTTCCGGTACGGATGCAATGTTACTCCGCTTGAATGTTATAATTTCGAACAGTAACCTATATTACCACGGATATTAGCTATCCATATTTTGGGTTCATTTATGCACGAGGTCGAGGTCTTAATCGAGTTAAATGTTCGAAAAGTAACAATGTAGTTCATTAACGCAGGATCTACTATTTTCAATTAAAACCCATTTCATTTATTAATGTCACCATAAATAACTTTCGCCATCACTCGACCTGAGCTATGTAACGGCTGTCAATATATGGTATGTGAGTTCGAACTCAAGCTCGGCAATCATTCTTTCTGACGTTTGACAAATGTCTATGCCACAATGAAGAAAACCCCCGAAATAAACAACAATAAATCCATTAATCATTCAGTCAATGATCAATGCAACTATAAATAATTTTGCCATCACTCGAAACTGAGTTTCATTGTTCCAAGTCGAACTCGGAATATATGAATACCAACCGTCACGCCACATATAACGCTAAACAAAACATCGCATACACTTCAAAAGGAGAGCCGCCAACAGATTAGAGTAAGGACACTTAGTGGATGCAGCGTAATCGGTACATGTAGTTAGTAGATATGAGCCGTTCCGCGAGAAAACCAACATTGTAACATCTGCGTAAAATATCGACCCGGATCAGCCTAAGCAGGCGATCCCGGATAGACACTTTTCGCCTCCTGTGGATTTTCTGTTTCAGGAATCATTACTCTATACCCTTGAGACGGAATGATTTTGAGTCCATAATGTTGGATTTCTTGTGGAACGGCTCATATATGTATGTTCGTTATGCCACATAAAACTGCGAGCTGTCCGAAGCAAATGTTATTGTTTTTTAAATGAAATGCCGATTAAACCAATATTCTAAATAAAAGTTGCTCATTTTAATATAAGTTAAACCGTTCTGAAGACAGAGTGCATGCAGTCAGAGACACCAGTTCATAGGTAACTTGAAATGGCACTCGTTAAAGAATCGATATTGAATTAATTTGACAATACAAAAAATGGTATATTGGCATTTTGGAAAGGATTAATGATTTAACAAACACATATAACGTATTGTTACAAATTTAATTCTATGTTCAAATACAGACGTGACAAAGAGGCAAATATGCATGATGGTGTCAAAGAAATTCCCACGCTGAACCCCTAATCTTGTTTGACCTCGATATGATAAGGAAAATGAAAATGACAAATGCTGGTTTTGTGACAGGAAATCTCTTGTATGCCAAACTAGTGGTAGCGTAGATGACATACTATTCCCTGTCACGTGACCAGCCAGAGGATGGGGGATGGTGAAGGGCCAAACAAGTAAGAAGACAGCGCGGCCTGAAGCTTCTTTAGTTAGAGACGGGAGAAGGGGACACAACCCCAGCCCGACGCCTCCTTCCACCGTCTCCAAGTTTGAATATGGCAGCAACCTTCCTTTTGGTTCTTGCTCTCTTACATCTTTTCTCGAGAGCCTTCATGTTTGCCGCTACGCCCTCCTTGTCTGGAAGGAGTTTCTTGGCAATATTCTTCTCGTCGAACTGTTTCTCTTGTTCGGCCTTCTTTTCCAGGCAGATGGACCTGTAGAGAGAAGAATTAAAAATGCGAGTCTGCTTTTTGCCACGGGCTTTTCTAATATATCTAGTGAATTATTCTGTTTATTTATATATTATTTTCTTTCAAATTTGTTTAATATGATGGATTAAATAGATTTTCCTTTGGAGTATATTCCTTTCCATATTTACTGATCTGACTTTCGAAAAAAAATGCAAAATCGTTTTAGAATATAATAATTCAAAATTAACAAATTGTATTTCCATACAGCAGGTACGTGTGTTTCCTAACTCGTCTTTCAACATTCTAATATCTAATTTCAATGTGTAAATTATATTGTGTAGAGAAATGAAAAAGATCTAGAAATGTTGAATAAGTGAGTAAATAATATAATAGTGTTCATAATTATATCTGCATATAATATCATCATGTGTATTTATTGTGATGCATTTCTATGCATTGCATCTCAATTTAAAAATATTGTAAATAGTTTTCCCAGTATGTTCACGTTAAAATGTAAACGATCTTTACTTGCATTTTCTCTTCTCCTTTTGTATTGCATATGTATTATAAATATGTATATATAAATACGAGTGTGAACTTATGTGCTTGTCAAATAAAGATCTTATCATTACTTTTTCCTATCAGCCTCTTGCGATGCTTCACCCTTTCTAACCTGCTCCTCTAAATGTCGGACACTGGCTAAAACTTCAGACTTCAGACTCTGAAAATAGAATAGATCAATTGTAGACGTGTCATTTTTTGGTTAAAATATGTTTTTTGCTTGGTTAAACAATACACTTACATGTATGTTACAAATAAAAGCGTGATTTTTTACAAGCATGTTAACACAAACCAGGGACACTATATTACATGTAATATAGTGTCCCTGCACAAACTTAGACATTAATGCACATTTAATTTCGGTTCAAACATTTCTAGATGTACACACTTTATAAAAAGTGTATTATTGTGTTTCAGTCCAAAATCATTAAATCATCGTTGATTGCATGTTTAATTTAATATATAATTGCAGAAAATACACGATAATTACTTATAATATTGCCATACTTAACTTAACTTTAAAACTAGACAGAGGATGTTATAATTTTAAAACAATAATTTGCTTTTTATAGCATTTAGATAATTTAGATAAACTAAAATGAATTATGATGTTTTGTGAAACTTACATCGACAAATTTGTGTCGCATGGGAGGTGCGGCTCTGGTTGCAGGCCTGAAGTCAACATCGAAAGCTACTCCACCTTTGGTAGTCTTCAGACTAGGAAGGTCTGAAATGAAAATAGTTGAACATAACATAAACGGCCTCAAATTCCATGTAATTCATATATATTTAACGATACAGAAATATCTTACGAATAGACTGCAACAACAATACAAAGCTAGTAATTATAGATAATTAAATACAGGTTGAAATGTTCAGGCTCGTGATGAAAAAACAAACTTATATCGAATTTAAATTACAACATATATTTTGATATACTGCATTTCGTCGTAGAACTTGTTGAAAACAATTAAAATTTGAGATATGTGGTACATTTTTGTATTTACCTTTTGTGCCTGTAATGCCCGATCCTTTTCTACCTTTTTTCCTTTTACGATTTTTCTTCTTTTTACGAAATATCCACGAAAAGCATCCCATTTTGAATGCGCTGTAAAAACACGTCGTCAACGTTTCTAGCGCGGAAGTCGATGCTGCTTAGAAACGACGTTACGTTATTTTAAATCCGGTCGCTTGGTTCCACGCTCTATAGCCATGAATAACAGCGCATTCTGACGAGGGGTGTCAGATGAGATGGATTCGCGCGATTCCTGTTTAAATTACCAGTGCTCCAAATCGCTGCCCTATGTATATATATTTTTTTGTTGTCAAATTACAGGATTATTTGATTACATTTTTCATTGTTGCAATTATATACAGGATTCTGAAATGTTTGAATGGTTGAATCACACACAATGATGACTTTAATCAGAATGACGTGTGGGCGTTCTGGATTCTCCGCAATCATCATGACTTTGTAAAAATGCCGTTTGCTGCAACTGCGTCATAGTTTGTCTGCATGGGGTAAGGTTAATGTGAAAAAGTGCCAAGTTTACAACTTTTGACTATTACGTGTTATTAACTCTTTTTCTACCAGAGGCAATTAAATGCTTTTGAAAACAACGCAGATTCAGGTTGAAATCTGCATTGTTTGCCACTTAGACATTAAATTCTTCCAAATTTCCTGTTGGACGAAAGATGGACTGGCACAATTGTCAACATGGATGAGTCGACGTTGTGAAATTCGGCAGTGAAAGAGTTCATGTGCATTTTATGGCGTACAGAAATTCGAAACCATATTCACCAACACTTCTAAATGCATTCAAATTTTAAATTTGAAGAATGTTCTAAATCATGAAGTAACATTTTCTAAGTTGCTTAACATCATGGTTTTAAGCAATCATTATTAGTATTATAACAAAACAATAAAAGGATGGTGAATAAGGACCCTTGTTTATGTTGTCGTCTGCTATTTTTGTTTTGGTCTGATCTATACAAGTTAAATTTTAAAAAATGTGATGTTATGAAAAATTGCATTCAATTGTTTTGAAAAGCTCGGTTCGATTTATGATACTTACAATGTTTTCTGCAATTTGTCAATTGAAAGACGTTAAACTTAGATTAAGGAGGGAACATTTTAACGTTCAATTATCTTCTAATTGAAACTATACGCATGAAAACGTTAATGCCATGCTGTTCATATTTCACAGGCTTGTAAATAAGATATTGTCGGCTTCATTACAGTTGATAACTAGTGTTTATTAAATACCAGACACGCCAACACTTTATCGAGGTACACAATTTCTTGGAAGAGCTACCATGTTAATCTACAGCAGACGACTTTAAAATCATAGTTATAAAATCTTGAAAAATCTCCATAAAAGATAGCTTAATTGTTAAATAAAGTTGAACACATTGTGACCAAAGGAGTAATTGCTCGTAATGAGCAATTTCACCTTTGGCCACACTGTTTTCAAAAGTCGTCTGCTGCTATTGTGACAAAATGCGTCTGCAGGTGGGAAAGGGTAAACCATACTATATCCGTCCGCATTAGAACGATATACTAAATGATGCCATACCGGCGAAGCAATAAAACCCCAGAGTCTATATATTTAAATAGACATAACTGCATCTTCTAAAAACAATTATAAATGTAGCCCCACTAAGGACATACGGGTGAGTCAATAAAACCCCAAATCGACAGACCCGGATCATGTCCAATAGAAATGAGCCGTCCCACCAGAACACCAATATTGTGGATTCTGCGTAAAGTATCAGTCTAAGCATGCCGCGCAGGCCAACCCGGACAGATACTTCTCATCTCCTGTCCCACTAATTGAATGTCAATGTAACTTTAAATGATGCCATACCGGCGAAGCAATAAAACCCCAAATCGAGTCTTTACTTCTCGTATTTATATTTAAATAGACATAACCGCATCTTCTAAACACAATTAGAAATGTAACCCCACTAAGTGTACGTCAATGTAACTTTAAATGATGACATACCGGTGAGTCAATAAAACCCCACATCGACAAACCAGGATCATGTCTAATAGGAATGAGCCGTCCCACGAGAAAACCATCATTATGGACTATACGTAATGTATCAACCCAGATCAGCGTGTGCAGTCCACTCAGGCTAATCCGGGACGACACTTTCTGTAGCAGGGGGATAGAGTCTTAGAGTAATAATTCCCGAAACAGAAAATTCCCGAAACAGAAAATCCACTGGAGGCGAAAAGTGTCTATCCGGATTAACCTGCGCGGCATGCTTAGGTTGATCCAGGTCGATACATAACGCAGAAACCATAATGTTGGTTTTCTCGTGGAACGGCTCATAACATAATTACCATATCTTAGATATAATACGACAACATTGTATCATTTCCCGAAACGATTCTCATCATTCTTGCAAGGCCACAGGCAGACATGCATTCGGTACCTATATTTTACTGGCTGGTTGCTTACTAAATTGGCATAATCAGACCCGAGCAACACCATTCACGGCACTGGGATTCGAACCTTCGACCTCCCTCTCACGAAATGAATGCCTAAACTGTAGGTTATCATGGATCGTTAAGATATCTTTAGATAAAACAATAGCCGTGTCACGAGAACAAAACCAGTGGGTATGTGTAATAAATGTAAGACTTATATCGGAACCATATATTATGCATTGTTTGTCAGAATGTTCTTAATTACTTCTGTGACTAATTGCGAAGGGTACATATATTCTCAAGACTTCTCGGACGCGAGGGCTGATCTCGGTTTACACTTATCGACAAGTACCTATCAACAAACAGTGACACTGAGACTATCAGTTAACATTGACAATGATCCTATCAACAAATAGTGACTATGTTCCATTCAACAAATAGTGACAATGTTCCTATCAACAAATAGTGACAATGTTCCTATCAATACATAGTGACAATGTTCCTTTCAACAAATAGTGACAACGTTCATATCCACACATAGTGACACTGTTCATATCAACACATACTGACACTGTCCTATCAACAAATAGTGACAATGTTCCTACCAACAAATAGTGACAATGTTCCTATCAATAAATAGTGACAATGTTCCTTTCAACAAATAGTGATAACGTTCCTATCCACACATAGTGACACTGTTCATATCAACAAATAGTGCGATGTCCTATCAACAAGTAGTGACAATGTACCTATCATCTAACCGTGACAATGTGCCTATCAGTTAACCGTGACAATGTACCTACCAGCTAACCATGACAATATGCCTACCAGTTAATATTGCCAATATGTCTACCAGTAAATAGTGACAATGTGCCTACCATCTCAGCGTGACAATGTGCCTGCGAGTTAACCGTGACAATGTTCTATCAGTTAACCAAGACAATGTGCCTATCAGTTAACCGTGACAAATATGCCTATCAGTTAACCAAGACAATGTGTCTATCAGTTAACCGTGACCAATGTTTCTATCAATTAACCAAGACAATGTGCCTATCAGTTAGCCGTGACAATGTGTCTATCAGTTAACCGTGGCAATATGCCTATCAGTTAACCAAGACAATGTGTATATCAGTTAACTGTGACAACGTGCCTTTTAGTTAACCGTGACATTGTGCTTACCATCTAACCGTGACAATGTGCCTGCGAGTTAATAATGACAACGTGCCTATCAGTTAACCAAGACAACGTGCCTATTAGTTAACCGTGAGAATGTGCCTACCATCTAACCGTGACAATGTGCCTACTAGTTAATGATGACAACGTGCTTATCAGTTAACCGTGACAATGTTCTATCAGTTAACAAAGACAAGGTGTATATTAGTTAGCCGTGACAACGTGCCTATCAGTTAACCGTGACAATGTGCCTACCATCTAACCTTGACAATATGCCTATCAGTTAATAGTGACAATGTGCCTATCAGTTCATGGTGACAATGTGCCTATCATCTAGCCGTGACAACAGGCATATCGGCCATTTCACGGATTTGGAAAAAACTGTAAAACTGGCATCCTGAAAATATATCGTTGTATTATGTGCCATGATATTTTAATTCGACTATATTCCATTCAATACAAACCTCAATTGAATTACATCTTTAATGAGGATTTATACTACAAACCCATGCAACTTTCATGCATTTACAGTTAATGTTAGTTTAATAAACAGCTCAGACAATGCCTCATACATAGTTGACGTGTATTAAAGATTTCATTGCCTTAAAGGCCGTAGAAAAATATCCTCAATCTATTTTAATCCGGAATTAGATAATCCGGAATTAGATAACCCTTATGCTTGCAAAGTCGTGTGCTGCTGAGACGTCTCAATACGTCTTTATGAGGGTAAAATTTAACTTGTTATGTATAATGGTATTCTATTTCGCAAGTGTAACACTACCTCGTTTTCATAGAAGCGGATCTCGTCATTGGTATAGCGGTAGAGCGAATCTTCAGTTTCTGGTATATTATATATATATACATTTACTAGAAACCAGAAAAGTCCAAGGATAGATTGATTGATTGTTCGTTTTTAACGCCGCTTTCAACGTCGTTTTCAGTTATATCACGGTGCTTCCTGGGTAAGGTAGCCATACTACTGGTCCATTTATCCTGAAACCAGCCAGTCAGTCGTAATGCTAACCTCGCAACCCTGAGGGCCAAGAGGGCAGCCATTACTACCATTTTAAAACTCTTTGGTATGACCACGACCTGCCGCACCACAGGCGGACGCTCTACCACTACACCACCGATGCGGTCCCAAGATAAGAGGATTATCGCTTAATACTATGACGCGTCTGGCTGTGTAATTCAAGTTTTGATTATAGGATAAATTCCTTCAAGCAACCCATGTTTGTCAGTATACTCGATTGGGTTCTGATAACTGCAGTTCACGTGGAAAGTACATTTTAATCCCTTTCCCATATGCAGGTATATTTCAACGCATCTTCAGAAGACACCGTTCGAAAACATTGTGGCAAAAGAAGAATGTCATTGGAGCTATACCACCAGCTTTTGTCAGACGATGCATTTAGGTAAATATCCCATACATACAGAATGTGAAGTCCCCAGTGAGACCGCATGTATGTGGAGACTCGCGTGAGTTTTCGCAGTACACATACGGTTGTTTGTTTGCATGGTGTTTTACGCCACTTTCAACAATTGTTCAGTTATGTCACATCGTTCCCTGGGTGATTTTTCCAGTACTACTGGTCCATTTATACTGATACCAGCGAGTCAGACATAATGGTATCCCCACATCCCTGGGCGCCATTGAGGGTAAGGCATGACTTTTTTGTTATAAGTCTGTACGCAGATGTATCAATAATCATAAAAGACAGACACCTCTTAACCCTTTCCAACATACAACAAATTTGCAGTGCTTAAACAACGTTGGAAACGTCTTGGCAAACAATTGAAAAAAATCTCTTTAAAGGAACGTATCATTACATCATTGGTCATGTTGAAGCAATGTCCTCTTTTTGTCACACAAATTAAAAAAGTCTTCTGCTGCAGAAGCGTCAATAGGCGTCTGTATAAGGAGAAAGAGTAACTGTTTTTAATAAGGCTTTACAGTTCTCAAGTGTAACTCTAGAGCGTCCATCTCGATTGCAGGAGATCGTAGGTTCGATCCCCGACCACTGGCGTCATACCGGCGTCATACCAAATTATTCAAACATGGTATATCTTGCTTTCCCTCCTTGGCGCTAAGGATTGTGGGGTTAGCATTACGACTGACTCGCTGGTGTCAGGGTAAATTATTCAGTAGTACTGGAAACTTAAATCGGGAAACGGGAAAGAGAAAGCGGGTTAAAACAATATACAAACAAACAAAAACAAACATAAACACAAATAAATTCTACAAAACCCCTAATCGCCAGTCTTTTCTTAATCCTTTCCTACATACAACAAATTTGCAGCAGATGTTTGAACTACGCATGACCATCTGCATGTATTTGCACCGGAAAATGTGCAGGTATATATCAAGTATAATTATTAGTATTGCATACGTATGAAAACAATTATAAACGATTTTAAATGTCGCCTGCTACAGGATTAATTGTTTTTAAATGTTTCAATGTTTGCATGTGCAACAATAACCCCATTTCGTTACATATTTCACAGCCTACACCATGTTTTAAGATAATTCCTGGGAAGCAAAAACCAAGCACAGTATATATGTACATACAGTAGACCGGATGATGCCGGTTGTAATTAAGATAAATGCCTCCCAACCATATAAGTCATTACGCTGTATTGTATTCTGATAATTGTGTTTACGAGATAACGCACATTTCGACCCTTATCCCGCTGAATAAGTACTCTACACAACAGACTTTCCAAGCAACTGGCTACTTTTTCATGTAATGGTAGAAATAGGTAATTTCAAAAAAGATGTATGGACATGAGATAATTCTTCTTAATATGGGGGACATGGGAAGAAGAGAAGAAAAGAGATATCCATGACCTATGAATTTAAGTCAAACGAAAAGGATTATTTTTACATCACCGTTTTGACGTAGTATGGAGGTACGTTGGCGTCAACATATTTGGGTGTAACTACACTTCTCTAATTTTGTTAGAAGCTCCTCATATGGATTCATTACCAACAGGCGAATAGTGAATGCTCAGGTAAGACAACATGTGGATGCACAGACTCGTCTGAGTCTTAACCGTTCGCATTTGCAATATGACACATTTGCGTCTGTAGCGAATCCTCTAATTTGCCATTAAGAAATCTAGACATCATTACATCGGGAATAGTTTGAAACAGGCAAAGTCGTAAACAATGTCTGTAACTTTAAATCCGATTAGTACAATCGCCTCTGTGGTGTGGTGGTAGGTAGAGCGTCTGCCTCGAGCTCAGATGGTTGCAATTTCGATTTCCGGCTTGTGGGCATACCAAATGCTTTATACATGGTAGTAACGGTATACCCGCCTTGGCGCTGATAATAGCAAATACGAATGACTCGATAATTAATCAGTTGCATTGGCAACATACCCAGGAAAGTTGTATTACTTTCGTAAATACGGTGAAGTGGTTCCGGTACGGATGCAATGTTACTCCGCTTGAATGTTATAATTTCGAACAGTAACCTATATTACCACGGATATTAACTATCCATATTTTGGGTTCATTTATGCACGAGGTCCAGGTCTAAATAGAGTTAAATGATCGAAAAGTAACAATGTAGTTCATTAACGCAGGATCTGCTATTTTCAATTAAAACCCATTTCATGTATTAATGTCACCATTAATAACTTTCGCCATCATTCGAACTGAGCTATGTAACGGCTGTCAATCTATGGGATGTGAGTTCGAACTCAAGCTCGGCAATCATTCTTTCTGACGTTTGACAAATGTCTATGCCACAATGAAGAAAAAACCCGGAGGTAAACAACAATAAATCCATCAATCATTCAGTCAATGATCAATGCAACTATAAATAATTATGCCATCACTCGAAACTGAGTTTCATTGTTCCAAGTCGAACTCGAAATATATGAATACCAACCATCACGCCACATATAACAGCTAAACAAAACATCGCATACACTTCAAAATGAGAGCCGCCAACATATTAGAGTAAGGACACTTGGTGGATGCCCTACACGCTAACCAGCGCAATCGGTCCATCTAGTTAGTAGATAGGAGCTGTCCCGCGAGAAAGCCAACATTGTAACATCTGCGTAAAATATCGACCCGGATCAGCCTAAGCAGGCGATATCGGACAGACAATTTTCGTCTCCTGTGGATTTTCTGTTTCAGGAATCATTACTCTATCCCCTTGAGACGGAATGCCTTTGCCCGGATTATCCTTCGCAGAGTCCATAATGTTGGATTTCTCGTGGAACGGCTCATATATGTATGTTCGTTATGCCACATAGAACTGCGAGCTTTCGGAAGCAAATGTTATTGTTTTTCAATTGGAATGCCGATTAAACCAATATTCTAAACAAAAGTTGCTTATTTTAATATAAGTTAAACCGTTCTGAAGACAGAGTTCATGCAGTCAGAGACAACAGTTCATAGGTAACTTGAAATGGCACTCGTTAAAGAATCAATATTGAATTCATTTGACAATACAACAAATGGTATATTGGCATTTTGGAAAGGATTAATGAGATTTAACAAACACATATAACGTATTGTTATAAATTTAATTATATGTTCAAATACAGACGTGACAAACAGGCAAATATGCATGATGGTGTCAAAGAAATTCCCACGCTGAACCCCTAATCTTGTTTGACCTAGATATGATAAGGAAAATGAAAATGACGAATGCTGGTTTTGTGACAGGAAATCTCTTGTATGCCAAACTAGTGGTAGCGTAGATGACATACTATTCCCTGAAACGTGACCAGCCAGAGGATGGGGGATGGTGAAGGGCCAAACAAGTAAGAGGACAGCGCGGCCTGGAGCTTCTTTAGTTAGAGACGGGAGAAGGGGACACAACCCCAGCCCCACGCCTCCTACCACCATCTCCAAGTTTGAATATGGCAGCAACCTTCCTTCTGGTTCTTGCTCTCTTACATCTTTTCTCGAGAGCCTTCATGTTTGCCGCTACGCCCTCCTTGTCTGGAAGGAGTTTCTTGGCAATGTTCTTCTCGACGAACTGTTTCTCTTGTTCGGCCTTCTTTTCCAGGCAGATGGACCTGTAGAGAGAAGAATTAAAAATGCGAGTCTGCTTTTCGCCACGGGCTTTTCTAATATATCTAGTGAATTATTCTGTTTATTTATATATTATTTTCTTTCAAATGTGTTTAATATGATGGATTAAATAGATTTTCCCTTGGAGTATATTCCTTTCCATATTTACTGATCTGACTTTCGAAAAAAAATGCAAAATCGTTTTAGAATATAATAATTCAAAATTAACTAAATGTATTTCCATACAGCAGGTAAGTGTGTTTTCTGAATCGTCTTTCAACATTCTAATATCTAATTTCAAAGTGTAATTTTTATTGTGTAGAGAAATGAAAAAGATATAGAAATGTTGAATAAGTGAGTAAGTAATATAATAGTGTGCATATCTGCATATAATACATCATGTGTATTTATTGTGATGCATTTCTATGCATTGCATCTCAATTTAAAAATATTGTAAATAGTTTTCCCAGTATGTTCACGTTAAAATGTAAACGATCTTTACTTGCATTTTCTCTTCTCCTTTTGTATTGCATAGGTATTATAAATATGCATATATAAATATGACTGTGAACTTATGTGCTTGTCAAATAAAGATCTATCTTATAATTACTTTTTCCTATCAGCCTCTTGCGATGCTTCACCCTTTCTAATCTGCTCCTCTAAATGTCGGACACTGGCTAAAACTTCAGACTTCAAACTCTGAAAATAGAATAGATCAGTGGTAGACGTGACATATTTTGGTTAAAATATGTTTTTTGCTTGGTTAAACAATACACTTACATGTATGTTACAAATAAAAGCGTGATTTTTTACAAGCATGTTAACACAAACTTAGACATTAATGCACATTTAATTTCGGTTCAAACATTTCTAGATGTACACACTTTATAAAAAGTGTATTATTGCGTTTCAGTCCAAAATCATTAAATCATCGTTGATTGCATGTTTAATTTAATATAAAATTGCAGAAAATACACGATAATTACTTATAATATTGCCATACTTAACTTAACTTTAAAACTAGACAGAGGATGTTATTATTTTAAAGCAATAATTTGCTTTGTATAGCATTTAGATAATTTAGATAAACTAAATTGAATTATGATGTTTTGTGAAACTTACATCGACAAATTTGTGTCGCATCGGAGGTGCGGCTCTGGATGCAGGCCTGAAGTCAACATCGAAAGCTACTCCACCTTTGGTAGTCTTCAGAATAGGAAGATCTGAAATGAAAATAGTTGAACATAACATAAACGGCTTCGAATTCCATGTAATTCATATATATTTAACGATACAGAAGTATCTTCCGAATAGACTGCAACAACAATACAAAGTACATAGATAATTAAATACAGGTTGAAATGTTCAGGCTCGTGATGCAAAATAAAACATATATCGAATTTGAATTACAACATATATGTTGATCTACTGCATTTCGTCGTAGAACTTGTTGAAAACAATTAAAATTTGAGATATGTGGTACATTTGTGTATTTACCTTTCGTGCCTGTAATGCCCGATCCTTTTCTACCTTTTTTCCTTTTACGATTTTTCTTCTTTTTACGAAATATCCACGAAAAGCATCCCATTTTGAATGCGCTGTAAAAACACGTCGTCAACGTTTCTAGGGCGGAAGTCGACGCTGCTTAGAAACGACGTTACGTTATTTTAAATCCGGTCGCTTGGTTCCACGCTCTATAGCCATGAATTACAGCGCATTCTGACGAGGGGTGTCAGATAAGATGGATTCGCGGGATTCCTGTTTAAATTACCAGTGCTCCAAATCGCTGCCCTATGTATATAGATTTTTGTTTTGTCAAATTACAGGATTATTTGATAAAAGTAATTAAAAACTGATAGTGAAAGAAATGTTTGAATGGTTGAATCACACACAATGATGACTTTAATCAGAATGACGTGTGGGCGTTCTGGATTCTCCGCAATCATCATGACTTTGTAAAAATGCCGTTTGCTGCAACTGCGTCATAGTTTGTCTGCATGGGGTAAGGTTAATGTGAAAAAGTGCCAAGTTTACAACTTTTGACTATTACGTTTTATTAACTCTTTTGCTACCAGAGGCAATTAAATGCTTTTGAAAACAACGCAGATTCAGGTTGAAATCTGCATTGTTTGCCACTTAGACATTAAATTCTTCCAAATTTCCTGTTGGACGAAAGATGGACTGGCACAATTGTCAACATGGATGAGTCGACGTTGTGAAATTCGGCAGTGAAAGAGTTCATGTGCATTTTATGGCGTACAGAAATTCGAAACCATATTCACCAACACTTCTAAATGCATTCAAATTTTAAATTTGAAGAATGTTCTAAATCATGAAGTAACATTTTCTAAGTTGCTTAACATCATGGTTTTAAGCAATCATTATTAGCATTATAGCAAAACCTGAAATGATGGTGAATAGGGACCCTTGTTTATGTTGTCGTCTGCTATTTAAATTTTAAAAAAAATTGATGTTATGAAAAATTGCCTTCAATTGTTTTGAAAAGCTCGGTTCGATTTATGATACTTACATTGTTTTCTGCAATTTGTCAATTGGAAGACGTTAAACTTAGATTAAGGAGGGAACATTTTAACCTTCAAGTATCTTCTAATTGATACTATACGCATGACAACGTTAATGCCATGCTGTTCATATTTCACAGGCTTGTAAATAAGATATTGTCGGCTTCATTACAATTTCACCTTTGGCCACAGTGTTTTCAAAAGTCGTCTGCTGCTATTGTGACAAAATGCGTCTGCAGGTGGGAAAGGGTAAACCATACTATATCCGTCCGCATTAGAACGATAGACTAAATGATGCCTTACCGGCGAAGCAATAAAACCCCAGAGTTTATATATTTACATAGACATAACTGCATCGTCTAAAAACAATTAGAAATGTAGCCCCACTAAGGACATACCGGTGAGTCAATAAAACCCCAAATCGACAGACCCGGATCATGTCCAATAGAAATGAGCCGTCCCACCAGAAAACCAACAGTGTGGACTCTGCGTAAAGTATCGACCCGGATCAGTCTAAGCATGCCGCGCAGGCCAACCCGGACAGATACTTCTCATCTCCTGTCCCACTAATTGAATGTCAATGTAACTATAAATGATGCCATATCGGCGAAGCATAAAACCCCAGAGTCTTTTATCCCCGTCTATATATTTAAAAAGGCCAACCCGGACAGATACTTCTCATCTCCTGTCCCACAAATTGAATGTCAATGTAACTTTAAATCTTTACTCCCCGTCTATATATTTAAATAGACATAACCGCATCTTCTAGAAATGTAACCCCACTAAGTGTACGTCAATGTAACTTTAAATGATGACATACCGGTGAGTCAATAAAACCCCAAATCGACAAACCCGGATCATGTCTAATAGGAATGAGCCGTCCCACGAGAAAACCATCATTATGGACTATGCGTAATGTATCAACCCAGATCAGCCTGTCCAGTCCACTCAGGCTAATCCGGGACGACACTTTCCGTATCAGGGGGATAGAGTCTCGGAGTAATAATTCCCGAAACAGAAAATCCACTGGAGGCGATAAGTGTCTATCCGGATTAACCTGCGCGGCATGCTTAGGTTGATCCAGGTCGATACATAACGCAGAAACCATAATGTTGGTTTTCTCGTGGAACGGCTCATAACATAATTACCATATCTTAGATATAATACGACAACATTGTATCATTTCCCGAAACGATTCTCATCATTCTTGCAAGGCCCCAGGCAGACATGCATTCGGTACCTATATTTTACTAGCTGGTTGCGTACTAAATTGGCATAATCAGACACGAGCGACACCATTCACGGCACTGGGATTCGAACCTTCGACCTCCCTCTCACGAAATGAATGCCTAAACTGTAGGTTATCATGGATCGTTAAGATATCTTTAGATAAAACAATAGCCGTGTCACGAGAACAAAACCAGTGGGTATGTGTAATAAGTGTAAGACTTATATCGGAACCATATATTATGCATTTTTTGTCAGAATGTTCTTAATTACTTCTGTGACTAATTGCGAAGGGTACATATATTCTCAAGACTTCTCGGACGCGAGGGCTGATCTCGGTTTACACTTATCGACGATGTACCTATCATCAAACAGTGACATTGAGCCTATCAGTTAACATTGACAATGTTCCTTTCAACAAATAGTGACAATGTTCCTATCAATAAATACTAAATAGTGACAATGTTCCTTTCAACAAATAGTGACAACTTTCATATCCACACATAGTGACACTGTTCATATCAACAAATAGTGACAATGTGCTATCAACAAATAGTGACAATGTTCCTATCAACAAATAGTGACAATGTTCCTATCAATAAATACTGACAATGTTCCTTTCAACAAATAGTGATAACGTTCCTATCCACACATAGTGACACTGTTCATATCAACAAATAGTGACAATGTCCTATCAACAAGTAGTGACAATGTACCTATCATCTAACCGTGACAATGTGCCTATCAGTTAACCGTGACAATGTACCTACCAGCTAACTATGACAATATGCCTACCAGTTAATAGTGCCAATATGTCTACCAGTAAATAGTGACAATGTGCCTACCATCTCACCGTGACATTGTGCCTGCGAGTTAGCCTTGACAATGTTCTATCAGTTAACCAAGACAATGTGCCTATCAGTTAACCGTGACAAATGTGCCTATCAGTTAACCAAGACAATGTGTCTATCAGTTAACCGTGACCAATGTGTCTATCAATTAACCAAGACAATGTGCCTATCAGTTAGCCGTGACAGTGTATATCAGTTAACCGTGGCAATGTCCCTATCAGTTAACCAAGATAATGGGCCTATCAGTTAACTGTGACAACGTGCCTTTGAGTTAACCGTGACATTGTGCTTACCATCTAACCT
Organism: Serripes groenlandicus; assembly: GCA_031761405.1. NCBI lineage: Eukaryota > Metazoa > Mollusca > Bivalvia > Cardiida > Cardiidae > Serripes > Serripes groenlandicus. The sequence goes on along the minus strand of JASEVX010000010.1, from coordinate 46,296,777 downwards.
TGACAATGTGCCTGCGAGTTAATAATGACAATTTGCCTATCAGTTAACCGTGACAATGTGCCTGTTAGTTAACCGTGAGAATGTGCTTACCATCTAACCGTGACAATGTGCCTACCAGTTAATAGTGACAACGTGCCTATCAGTTAACCAAGACAACGTGCCTATTAGTTAACCGTGAGAATGTGCCTACCATCTAACCGTGATAATGTGCCTTCAAGTTAATAGTGACAATGTGCCAATCAGTTAACCGTGACAACGTGCCTATTAGTTAACCGTGAGAATGCGCCTACCATCTAACCGTGATAATGTGCCTTCAAGTTAATAGTGACAATGTGCCAATCAGTTAACCGTGACAATGTTCTATCAGTTAACCAAGACAATGTGCATATCAGTTAACCGTGACAGCTTGCCTATCATTTAACCGTGACAATGTGCCTACCATCTAACCTTGACAACAGGCATATCAGCCATTTCACGGATTTGGAAAAAACTGTAAAACTGGCATCCGGAAAATATATCGTTGTATTATGTGCCATCATATTCTAATTCGACTATATTCCATTCAATACAAACCCCAATTGAATTACATCTTTAATGAGGACTTATACTACAAACCCATGTAACTTTCATGCATTTACAGTTAATGTTAGTTTAATAAACAGGGCAGACAATGCCTCATACATAGTTGATGTGTATTAAAGATTTCATTGCATTAAAGGCCGTAGAAAAATATCCTCAATCTATTTTAATCCGGAATTAGATAATCCGGAATTAGATAACCCTTATGCTTGCAAAAGTCGTGTGCTGCTGAGACGTCTCAATACGTCTTTATGAGGGTAAAATTTAACTTGTTATGTATAATGGTATTCTAGTTCGCAAGTGTAACACTACCTCGTTTTCATAGAAGCGGATCTCGTCATTGGTATAGCGGTAGAGCGAATCTTCAGTTTCTGGTATATTATATATATATACATTTACTAGAAACCAGAAAAGTCCAAGGATAGATTGATTGATTGTTCGTTTTTAACGCCGCTTTCAACGTTGTTTTCAGTTATATCACGGTGCTTCCTGGGTAAGGTAGCCATACTACTGGTCCATTTATCCTGAAACCAGCCAGTCAGTCGTAATGCTAACCTCGCAACCCTGAGGGCCAAGAGGGCAGCCATTACTACCATTTTAAAACTCTTTGGTATGACCACGACCTCCCGCACCACAGGCGGACGCTCTACCACTACACCACAGATGCGGTTCCAAGATAAGAGGAGTATCGCTTAATACTATGACGCGTCTGGCTGTGTAATTCAAGTTTTGATTATAGGATAAATGCCTTCAAACCATCCATATTTGTCATCATACTCGATTTGGTTCTGATAACTTCAGTTCATGTGAAAAGTACATTTTAATCCCTTTCCCATATGCAGATATATTTCAACGCATCTTCAGGAGACGCCTTTCGAAAACATTGTGGCAAAAGAAGAATGTCATTGGAGCTATACTTTTAGCTTTTGTCAGACGATGCATTTAGGTAAATATCCCATACATACATACATACTGTGAAGTCCCCAGTGAGACCGCATGTATGTGGAGACTCGCGTGAGTTTTCGCAGTACACATACGTTTGTTTGTTTGCATGGTGTTTTACGCCACTTTCAACAATTGTTCAGTTATGTCACATCGTTCCCTGGGTGATTTTTCCAGTACTACTGGTCCATTTATACTGATACCAGCGAGTCAGACATAATGGTATCCCCACATCCCTGGGCGCCATTGAGGGTAAGGCATGACTTTTTTGTTTTAAGTCTGTACGCAGATGTATCAATAATCATAAAAGACAGACACCTCTTAACCCTTTCCAACATACAACAAATTTGCAGTGCTTAAACAACGTTGGAAACGTCTTGGCAAACATTTGAAAAATCTCTTTAAAGGAACGTATCATTACATCATTAAGAAAAGATTGTCGGAAAAGGAAACATTGGTCATGTTGAAGCAATGTCCTCTTTTTGTCACACAAATTAAAAAAGTCTTCTGCTGCAGAAGCGTCAATAGGCGTCTGTATAAGGAGAAAGAGTAAACCGTTTTCAATAAGGCTTTACAGTTCTCAAGTGTAACTCTAGAGCGTCCACCTCGATTGCAGGAGATCGTAGGTTCGATCCCCGACCACTGGCGTCATACCGGCGTCATACCAAATTATTCAAACATGGTATATATTGCTTTCCCTCCTTGGCGCTAAGGATTGTGGGGTTAGCATTACGACTGACTCGCTGGTGTCAGGGTAAATTATTCAGTAGTACTGGAAACTTAAATCGGGAAACGGGAAAGAGAAAGCGGGTTAAAACAATATACAAACAAACAAAAACAAACATAAACACAAATAAATTCTACAAAACCCCTAATCGCCAGTCTTTTCTTAATCCTTTCCTACATACAACAAATTTGCAGCAGATGTTTGAAGTACGCATGACCATCTGCATGTATTTGCACCGGAAAATGTGCAGGTATATATCAAGTATAATTATTAGTATTGCATACGTATGAAAACAATTATAAACGATTTTAAATGTCGCCTGCTACAGGATTAATTGTTTTTAAATGTTTCAATGTTTGCATGTGCAACAATAACCCCATTTCGTTACATATTTCACAGCCTACACCATGTTTTAAGATAATTCCTGGGAAGCAAAAACCAAGCACAGTATATATGTACATACAGTAGACCGGATGATGCCGGTTGTAATTAAGATAAATGCCTCCCAACCATATAAGTCATTACGCTGTATTGTATTCTGATAATTGTGTTTACGAGATAACGCACATTTCGACCCTTATCCCGCTGAATAAGTACTCTACACAACAGACTTTCCAAGCAACTGCTTGCTTGTTCATGTAATGGTAGAAATAGGTAATTTCAAAAAAGATGTATGGACATGAGATAATTCTTCTTAATATGGGGGACATGGGAAGAAGAGAAGAAAAGAGATATCCATGACCTATGAATTTAAGTCAAACGAAAAGGATTATTTTTACATCACCGTTTTGACGTAGTATGGAGGTACGTTGGCGTCAACATATTTGGGTGTAACTACACTTCTCTAATTTTGTTAGAAGCTACTCATATGGATTCATTACCAACAGGCGAATAGTGAATGCTCAGGTAAGACAACATGTGGATGCACAGACTCGTCTGAGTCTTAACCGTTCGCATTTGCAATATGACACATTTGCGTCTGTAGCGAATCCTCTAATTTGCCATTAAGAAATCTAGACATCATTACATCGGGAATAGTTTGAAACAGGCAAAGTCGTAAACAATGTCTGTAACTTTAAATCCGATTAGTACAATCGCCTCTGTGGTGTGGTGGTAGGTAGAGCGTCTGCCTCGAGCTCAGATGGTTGCAATTTCGATTTCCGGCTTGTGGGCATACCAAATGCTTTATACATGGTAGTAACGGTATACTCGCCTTGGCGCTGATATTAGCAAATACGAATGACTCGATAATTGAACAGTTGCATTGGCAACATACCCAGGAAAGTTGTATTACTTTCGTAAATACGGTGAAGTGGTTCCGGTACGGATGCAATGTTACTCCGCTTGAATGTTATAATTTCGAACAGTAACCTATATTACCACGGATATTAACTATCCATATTTTGGGTTCATTTATGCACGAGGTCCAGGTCTAAATAGAGTTAAATGATCGAAAAGTAACAATGTAGTTCATTAACGCAGGATCTACTATTTTCAATTAAAACCCATTTCATGTATTAATGTCACCATTAATAACTTTCGCCATCATTCGAACTGAGCTATGTAACGGCTGTCAATCTATGGGATGTGAGTTCGAACTCAAGCTCGGCAATCATTCTTTCTGACGTTTGACAAATGTCTATGCCACAATGAAGAAAAAACCCGGAGGTAAACAACAATAAATCCATCAATCATTCAGTCAATGATCAATGCAACTATAAATAATTATGCCATCACTCGAAACTGAGTTTCATTGTTCCAAGTCGAACTCGAAATATATGAATACCAACCATCACGCCACATATAACAGCTAAACAAAACATCGCATACACTTCAAAATGAGAGCCGCCAACATATTAGAGTAAGGACACGTGGTGGATGCCCTACACGCTAACCAGCGTAATCGGTACATCTAGTTAGTAGATAGGAGCTGTCCCGCGAGAAAACCAACATTGTAACATCTGCGTAAAATATCGACCCGGATCAGCCTAAGCAGGCGATATCGGACAGACAATTTTCGTCTCCTGTGGATTTTCTGTTTCAGGAATCATTACTCTATCCCCTTGAGACGGAATGCCTTTGCCCGGATTATCCTTCGCAGAGTCCATAATGTTGGATTTCTCGTGGAACGGCTCATATATGTATGTTCGTTATGCCACATAGAACTGCGAGCTTTCGGAAGCAAATGTTATTGTTTTTCAATTGGAATGCCGATTAAACCAATATTCTAAACAAAAGTTGCTTAATATAAGTTAAACCGTTCTGAAGACAGAGTTCATGCAGTCAGAGACAACAGTTCATAGGTAACTTGAAATGGCACTCGTTAAAGAATCAATATTGAATTCATTTGACAATACAACAAATGGTATATTGGCATTTTGGAAAGGATTAATGAGATTTAACAAACACATATAACGTATTGTTATAAATTTAATTATATGTTCAAATACAGACGTGACAAACAGGCAAATATGCATGATGGTGTCAAAGAAATTCCCACGCTGAACCCCTAATCTTGTTTGACCTAGATATGATAAGGAAAATGAAAATGACGAATGCTGGTTTTGTGACAGGAAATCTCTTGTATGCCAAACTAGTGGTAGCGTAGATGACATACTATTCCCTGAAACGTGACCAGCCAGAGGATGGGGGATGGTGAAGGGCCAAACAAGTAAGAGGACAGCGCGGCCTGGAGCTTCTTTAGTTAGAGACGGGAGAAGGGGACACAACCCCAGCCCCACGCCTCCTACCACCATCTCCAAGTTTGAATATGGCAGCAACCTTCCTTCTGGTTCTTGCTCTCTTACATCTTTTCTCGAGAGCCTTCATGTTTGCCGCTACGCCCTCCTTGTCTGGAAGGAGTTTCTTGGCAATGTTCTTCTCGACGAACTGTTTCTCTTGTTCGGCCTTCTTTTCCAGGCAGATGGACCTGTAGAGAGAAGAATTAAAAATGCGAGTCTGCTTTTCGCCACGGGCTTTTCTAATATATCTAGTGAATTATTCTGTTTATTTATATATTATTTTCTTTCAAATGTGTTTAATATGATGGATTAAATAGATTTTCCCTTGGAGTATATTCCTTTCCATATTTACTGATCTGACTTTCGAAAAAAAATGCAAAATCGTTTTAGAATATAATAATTCAAAATTAACTAAATGTATTTCCATACAGCAGGTAAGTGTGTTTTCTGAATCGTCTTTCAACATTCTAATATCTAATTTCAAAGTGTAATTTCTATTGTGTAGAGAAATGAAAAAGATATAGAAATGTTGAATAAGTGAGTAAGTAATATAATAGTGTGCATATCTGCATACAATACATCATGTGTATTTATTGTGATGCATTTCTATGCATTGCATCTCAATTTAAAAATATTGTAAATAGTTTTCCCAGTATGTTCACGTTAAAATGTAAACGATCTTTACTTGCATTTTCTCTTCTCCTTTTGTATTGCATAGGTATTATAAATATGCATATATAAATATGACTGTGAACTTATGTGCTTGTCAAATAAAGATCTATCTTATAATTACTTTTTCCTATCAGCCTCTTGCGATGCTTCACCCTTTCTAATCTGCTCCTCTAAATGTCGGACACTGGCTAAAACTTCAGACTTCAGACTCTGAAAATAGAATAGATCAGTGGTAGACGTGACATATTTTGGTTAAAATATGTTTTTTGCTTGGTTAAACAATACACTTACATGTATGTTACAAATAAAAGCGTGATTTTTTACAAGCATGTTAACACAAACTTAGACATTAATGCACATTTAATTTCGGTTCAAACATTTCTAGATGTACACACTTTATAAAAAGTGTATTATTGCGTTTCAGTCCAAAACCATTAAATCATCGTTGATTGCATGTTTAATTTAATATAAAATTGCAGAAAATACACGATAATTACTTATAATATTGCCATACTTAACTTAACTTTAAAACTAGACAGAGGATGTTATTATTTTAAAGCAATAATTTGCTTTGTATAGCATTTAGATAATTTAGATAAACTAAATTGAATTATGATGTTTTGTGAAACTTACATCGACAAATTTGTGTCGCATCGGAGGTGCGGCTCTGGATGCAGGCCTGAAGTCAACATCGAAAGCTACTCCACCTTTGGTAGTCTTCAGAATAGGAAGATCTGAAATGAAAATAGTTGAACATAACATAAACGGCTTCGAATTCCATGTAATTCATATATATTTAACGATACAGAAGTATCTTCCGAATAGACTGCAACAACAATACAAAGTACATAGATAATTAAATACAGGTTGAAATGTTCAGGCTCGTGATGCAAAATAAAACATATATCGAATTTGAATTACAACATATATGTTGATCTACTGCATTTCGTCGTAGAACTTGTTGAAAACAATTAAAATTTGAGATATGTGGTACATTTGTGTATTTACCTTTCGTGCCTGTAATGCCCGATCCTTTTCTACCTTTTTTCCTTTTACGATTTTTCTTCTTTTTACGAAATATCCACGAAAAGCATCCCATTTTGAATGCGCTGTAAAAACACGTCGTCAACGTTTCTAGGGCGGAAGTCGACGCTGCTTAGAAACGACGTTACGTTATTTTAAATCCGGTCGCTTGGTTCCACGCTCTATAGCCATGAATTACAGCGCATTCTGACGAGGGGTGTCAGATAAGATGGATTCGCGGGATTCCTGTTTAAATTACCAGTGCTCCAAATCGCTGCCCTATGTATATAGATTTTTGTTTTGTCAAATTACAGGATTATTTGATAAAAGTAATTAAAAACTGATAGTGAAAGAAATGTTTGAATGGTTGAATCACACACAATGATGACTTTAATCAGAATGACGTGTGGGCGTTCTGGATTCTCCGCAATCATCATGACTTTGTAAAAATGCCGTTTGCTGCAACTGCGTCATAGTTTGTCTGCATGGGGTAAGGTTAATGTGAAAAAGTGCCAAGTTTACAACTTTTGACTATTACGTTTTATTAACTCTTTTGCTACCAGAGGCAATTAAATGCTTTTGAAAACAACGCAGATTCAGGTTGAAATCTGCATTGTTTGCCACTTAGACATTAAATTCTTCCAAATTTCCTGTTGGACGAAAGATGGACTGGCACAATTGTCAACATGGATGAGTCGACGTTGTGAAATTCGGCAGTGAAAGAGTTCATGTGCATTTTATGGCGTACAGAAATTCGAAACCATATTCACCAACACTTCTAAATGCATTCAAATTTTAAATTTGAAGAATGTTCTAAATCATGAAGTAACATTTTCTAAGTTGCTTAACATCATGGTTTTAAGCAATCATTATTAGCATTATAGCAAAACCTGAAATGATGGTGAATAGGGACCCTTGTTTATGTTGTCGTCTGCTATTTAAATTTTAAAAAAATTTGATGTTATGAAAAATTGCCTTCAATTGTTTTGAAAAGCTCGGTTCGATTTATGATACTTACATTGTTTTCTGCAATTTGTCAATTGGAAGACGTTAAACTTAGATTAAGGAGGGAACATTTTAACCTTCAAGTATCTTCTAATTGATACTATACGCATGACAACGTTAATGCCATGCTGTTCATATTTCACAGGCTTGTAAATAAGATATTGTCGGCTTCATTACAATTTCACCTTTGGCCACAGTGTTTTCAAAAGTCGTCTGCTGCTATTGTGACAAAATGCGTCTGCAGGTGGGAAAGGGTAAACCATACTATATCCGTCCGCATTAGAACGATAGACTAAATGATGCCTTACCGGCGAAGCAATAAAACCCCAGAGTTTATATATTTACATAGACATAACTGCATCTTCTAAAAACAATTAGAAATGTAGCCCCACTAAGGACATACCGGTGAGTCAATAAAACCCCAAATCGACAGACCCGGATCATGTCCAATAGAAATGAGCCGTCCCACCAGAAAACCAACAGTGTGGACTCTGCGTAAAGTATCGACCCGGATCAGTCTAAGCATGCCGCGCAGGCCAACCCGGACAGGTACTTCTCATCTCCTGTCCCACTAATTGAATGTCAATGTAACTATAAATGATGCCATATCGGCGAAGCATAAAACCCCAGAGTCTTTTATCCCCGTCTATATATTTAAAAAGGCCAACCCGGACAGATACTTCTCATCTCCTGTCCCACAAATTGAATGTCAATGTAACTTTAAATCTTTACTCCCCGTCTATATATTTAAATAGACATAACCGCATCTTCTAGAAATGTAACCCCACTAAGTGTACGTCAATGTAACTTTAAATGATGACATACCGGTGAGTCAATAAAACCCCAAATCGACAAACCCGGATCATGTCTAATAGGAATGAGCCGTCCCACGAGAAAACCATCATTATGGACTATGCGTAATGTATCAACCCAGATCAGCCTGTGCAGTCCACTCAGGCTAATCCGGGACGACACTTTCCGTATCAAGGGGATAGAGTCTCGGAGTAATAATTCCCGAAACAGAAAATCCACTGGAGGCGAAAAGTGTCTATCCGGATTAACCTGCGCGGCATGCTTAGGTTGATCCAGGTCGATACATAACGCAGAAACCATAATGTTGGTTTTCTCGTGGAACGGCTCATAACATAATTACCATATCTTAGATATAATACGACAACATTGTATCATTTCCCGAAACGATTCTCATCATTCTTGCAAGGCCCCAGGCAGACATGCATTCGGTACCTATATTTTACTAGTTGGTTGCGTACTAAATTGGCATAATCAGACACGAGCGACACCATTCACGGCACTGGGATTCGAACCTTCGACCTCCCTCTCACGAAATGAATGCCTAAACTGTAGGTTATCATGGATCGTTAAGATATCTTTAGATAAAACAATAGCCGTGTCACGAGAACAAAACCAGTGGGTATGTGTAATAAGTGTAAGACTTATATCGGAACCATATATTATGCATTTTTTGTCAGAATGTTCTTAATTACTTCTGTGACTAATTGCGAAGGGTACATATATTCTCAAGACTTCTCGGACGCGAGGGCTGATCTCGGTTTACACTTATCGACGATGTACCTATCATCAAACAGTGACATTGAGCCTATCAGTTAACATTGACAATGTTCCTTTCAACAAATAGTGACAATGTTCCTATCAATAAATAGTGACAATGTTCCTTTCAACAAATAGTGACAACTTTCATATCCACACATAGTGACACTGTTCATATCAACAAATAGTGACAATGTGCTATCAACAAATAGTGACAATGTTCCTATCAACAAATAGTGACAATGTTCCTATCAATAAATACTGACAATGTTCCTTTCAACAAATAGTGATAACGTTCCTATCCACACATAGTGACACTGTTCATATCAACAAATAGTGACAATGTCCTATCAACAAGTAGTGACAATGTACCTATCATCTAACCGTGACAATGTGCCTATCAATTAACCGTGACAATGTACCTACCAGCTAACTATGACAATATGCCTACCAGTTAATAGTGCCAATATGTCTACCAGTAAATAGTGACAATGTGCCTACCATCTCACCGTGACATTGTGCCTGCGAGTTAACCTTGACAATGTTCTATCAGTTAACCAAGACAATGTGCCTATCAGTTAACCGTGACAAATGTGCCTATCGGTTAACCAAGACAATGTGTCTATCAGTTAACCGTGACCAATGTGTCTATCAATTAACCAAGACAATGTGCCTATCAGTTAGCCGTGACAGTGTATATATCAGTTAACCGTGGCAATGTGCCTATCAGTTAACCAAGATAATGGGCCTATCAGTTAACTGTGACAACGTGACTTTGAGTTAACCGTGACATTGTGCTTACCATCTAACCTTGACAATGTGCCTGCGAGTTAATAATGACAATTTGCCAATCAGTTAACCGTGACAATGTTCTATCAGTTAACCAAGACAATGTGCATATCAGTTAACCGTGACAGCTTGCCTATCATTTAACCGTGACAATGTGCCTACCATCTAACCTTGACAACAGGCATATCAGCCATTTCACGGATTTGGAAAAAACTGTAAAACTGGCATCCGGAAAATATATCGTTGTATTATGTGCCATCATATTCTAATTCGACTATATTCCATTCAATACAAACCCCAATTGAATTACATCTTTAATGAGGACTTATACTACAAACCCATGTAACTTTCATGCATTTACAGTTAATGTTAGTTTAATAAACAGGGCAGACAATGCCTCATACATAGTTGATGTGTATTAAAGATTTCATTGCATTAAAGGCCGTAGAAAAATATCCTCAATCTATTTTAATCCGGAATTAGATAATCCGGAATTAGATAACCCTTATGCTTGCAAAAGTCGTGTGCTGCTGAGACGTCTCAATACGTCTTTATGAGGGTAAAATTTAACTTGTTATGTATAATGGTATTCTAGTTCGCAAGTGTAACACTACCTCGTTTTCATAGAAGCGGATCTCGTCATTGGTATAGCGGTAGAGCGAATCTTCAGTTTCTGGTATATTATATATATATACATTTACTAGAAACCAGAAAAGTCCAAGGATAGATTGATTGATTGTTCGTTTTTAACGCCGCTTTCAACGTTGTTTTCAGTTATATCACGGTGCTTCCTGGGTAAGGTAGCCATACTACTGGTCCATTTATCCTGAAACCAGCCAGTCAGTCGTAATGCTAACCTCGCAACCCTGAGGGCCAAGAGGGCAGCCATTACTACCATTTTAAAACTCTTTGGTATGACCACGACCTCCCGCACCACAGGCGGACGCTCTACCACTACACCACAGATGCGGTTCCAAGATAAGAGGAGTATCGCTTAATACTATGACGCGTCTGGCTGTGTAATTCAAGTTTTGATTATAGGATAAATGCCTTCAAACCATCCATATTTGTCATCATACTCGATTGGGTTCTGATAACTTCAGTTCATGTGAAAAGTACATTTTAATCCCTTTCCCATATGCAGATATATTTCAACGCATCTTCAGGAGACGCCTTTCGAAAACATTGTGGCAAAAGAAGAATGTCATTGGAGCTATACCACCAGCTTTTGTCAGACGATGCATTTAGGTAAATATCACATACATACATACTGTGAAGTCCCCAGTGAGACCGCATGTATGTGGAGACTCGCGTGAGTTTTCGCAGTACACATACGGTTGTTTGTTTGCATGGTGTTTTACGCCACTTTCAACAATTGTTCAGTTATGTCACATCGTTCCCTGGGTGATTTTTCCAGTACTACTGGTCCATTTATACTGATACCAGCGAGTCAGACATAATGCTATCCCCACATCCCTGGGCGCTATTGAGGGTAAGGCATGACTTTTTTGTTTTAAGTCTGTACGCAGATGTATCAAGAACCATAAACGATCCTTTCCAACATACAACACATTTGCAGTGCTCAAACAACGTTGGAAACGTCTTGGCAAACAATTGAAACATCTCTTTAAAGGAACGTATAATTACACAATAAGGTGGAAAAGATTGTCGCAAAAGGAAAAATTAGTCATGATGAAGCAATGTCCTCTTTTGTCACACAAATTTAAATAGTCGTCTGCTACAGAAGCGTCGATAGGCAGGAGATCGCAGGTTCGATCCCTGACCACTGGCGTCATACCGGCGTCATACCAAATTATTCAAACATGGTATATATTGCTTTCCCTCCTTGGCGCTAAGGATTGTGGGGTTAGCATTACGACTGACTCGCTGGTGTCAGGGTAAATTATTCAGTAGTACTGGAAAATTAAATCGGGAAACGGGAAAGAGAAAGCGGGTTAAAACAATATACAAACAAACAAAAACAAACACAAACACAATTACATTCTACAAAACCCCTAATCGCCAGTCTTTTCTTAATCCTTTCCCACATACAACAAATTTGCAGCAGATGTTTGAAGTACGCATGACCATCTGCATGTATTTGCACCGGAAAATGGGCAGGTATATATCATGTATAATAATTAGTATTGCATACGTATGAACAATTTTTTCTAAATGATTTTAAATGTCGCCTGCTACAGGATTAATTGTTTTTAAATGCTTCAATGTTTGCATGTGCAATTATAACCCCATTGCGTTACATAGTTCACAGCCTGCACCATGTTTTAAGATAATTCCTGGGAAGCAACTTTTAGGGGGCAAAAAACAAGCACAGTATATATGTACATACAGTAGACCGGATGATGCCGGTTGTTATTAATATAAATGCCTCCCAACCATATAAGTCATTACGCTGTATTGTGTTCTGATAATTGTGTTTACGAGATAACGCACATTTCATTAGCTCAGGTATTGTCCTGATAAAAATGGGAGCGGGAATCAATTTAATCATTTTTCGATTCCCGGTCGGGTCATACAAAATACAGTCCAACCTGTGTTTAAAGACCACCCATTGGAAGAGACCAATCTAGTTTGTGTTAACAGGTGGTCTTTAATTGCAGTGTCATTTATGAAAAAAATAACTAATTGGGAAATTAAAAGTGTGCTTGCTATAGACAGAATCGCTATTCTAAGTTGGTCTTTAGCACAGGTTTGACTATATCTAGGCAAACATAAGGCAAATCCCCATAGAGTTGAAAACATTAAAATAACATCATGTTCTTTTTCTATAGACAGAGAATTTCTATGCTAAGGTAGTCTTTAGCACAGGCTTGACTACTTTTAAAATGGTTTCCCTCCTTGGTGTTCCGGGTTGTGGATGTGAATATCTTTTTTTAGAAATAAAAAATGAACAGGGCACTTACGGTATAATGTAGTAAATTCATTTATCTTTTATTTGACATATATTTTATTAAAATAAAGTAATAAAATTTTGGTCCTTTTTAACAATTTCTACAAGTACTACAAACGTTTTAGGGTAACATTTACGTTTCCGTGATTGCTAGCGAAAGCTTCCGATGATTACCGACCATTGCCGGACGATTTATGAGGGGGCATATATCTATTTATTACCCCCGCTGTGCAGACGGTGTATATTGCGTTATCTTACATATATATCAGGATGTAATGCCTTTTACCTAAATTCGATGCAATAAAATGTAAATATGGACACAAGCGGACGGATATTAGCCCCAGTTACGTATTTTAGGGGAAAAATGCGATTGTATCAGAACGGATAAATGTCAACATTTGTTAATATTATCCTATCTAAAATAAAATGGATGATTTTTATAACTATTCAATTGTTAAATAAAACCATATCCCTTGTCAAACTGTTCAATTTGATATGTTTATTTCGTATAACTAATTTCATCAAAGGGACGTTGTTTGGCCCTAATCAACGTTATGTATATAACGCGATAATTGACATTAATCCGGATGATGTCTTAAAGGTGATAATTACCAAAACAACTGTGAATACAAGTATACCATCAGGTGCAAACTACTACGGCTCGTTGCTGAAATAAATAAAAACAAAAAAACAGAAAATTCAGGATGAACTTAAAGAGGCAGAAGTCGATTACCGCGGAGTACAGGATAATCAGGACAGTTCTAAGAAAAGCCTCAACGAATTAAGCATCCCTGAGCTCAAGCTCATATTAAAAAAACTAGGAGTTTCTACAAAATTGCGTAAAAAAGAAAAATTCATTGAACTGATCCATTGCACGGAAAAAAAGTAGACTTGTATTAACTAAACTTTAATAGGCATTACCCCCACTCAAATAATAAGGTTGTGTATTTGTTCTAAACAAATATACTCAGAAATATATATTTATCATATAGGATTGTAGGATGAAAAGAAACAGGACAAAAAGCAACGGACAACAAGAAACAGGATAAAAAGCAACACATTTTCCAAAATACAATACAAATCAATAGGTTTAAGTCTACAAATATGAAAAAGACACAAACTATCATCTTCTTGATATTGTAATGATTTTCTTTAATTTTGATACATTTTTGTGTGTTTTATACCCTAAAGCATTGTTCAAAAAAATTGAGTCGGATTAAACTATTTACAAATCTACAAAAAATATATGTAACTCAATTTGTATTTCACTTTGCAATGTTATTTTACGTATTATGCATATCTGTGTGAAGATGTTTGAAAAAGCGAAAGGAAAACAGTGTGGGAGAAGAGACATTGCTCATAATTAGCAATATCTCCCTTTCACGCAATGATATGTTCTGTCAACAATTATTACAAATATTAGAACTGTTGCTAGTCTCCTGTCAGATGTTAAAAAAAGGTTGAAGAAAACATTATTGGAAAAGGAGAAATTGCTTATAATGAGCAATTTCTCCTGTGTACGCAATTATATTTTCTGGCAGATATTAAAAAATTAGTTAAACCTGAAATGAAAATATCAGAACTGTTGCCTTTTGTCCTGTTACCTGTTATCCGGGCAAAAACTGTTACTTTTTGGCCGTTGCTTATTATCCTGTTTCCTTTTGTCCGATTACCATCATATAGATCTATACCTAGTTTTTAACGATATTTTTACGGTATTTAATTTAATTTATATAAGTCTAGATTTTCCAAATTATTTTTCATATTTTCTAGAACGGGAGGTTACCTCTATTAGGCTCAGCCATATTTACAAATGGACTAAAACGCACGAGTTCACACATATTTGAAAACAGTGTTAGAATAATTGAGATTACTCTTTTTGCATTGTTTTCGACTCTTTTTTTTTAACAAAATAAAACCATAATTGATGGATCTAATTTGTTAATTGATGCTCTCTGTTGCAAAGAGGTAACACACTCATGGAGGAACGAATAATTATATATACAATATTGACACTATTATTTCGTTATGAATAATAAAAGAGAAAGGGCTCCTTGTTTTTAACAATGTACATATATTATGAAATTGATAATGATGAAGAAACCAGCTCGATTATTTATTGGTAAATTGATTTAAAAAAAATCGATATCATAACACCCTAGTTTTATTACCCTATAATCCCTTGTTGAAGTACCCTGTGTATCTCTCTACTGCCCTTCGGCAGCACTATCGATGTAGACATACCGAATGTTAAATTCCGGTAATTTCCGCCAATTAGCAAAATGATAACAAGAGCAGATAACAATCAAATTAGTCAACAATTAGTACGGCTTAAACAGTGGTACATTGTCTCCCCTGTTTTTTGCATGACGAGGATTGTGCCATATGTAGCGAATACCGACTGCGTAGTGGAACTTTTGTGATAATTATCTTGACAAACATTGGTAAACAATGGCTGATTACTTTTTTTCTTCATTTAATTAATTTGTTTATATTTCATTCTTACTTAGGTTCATCCGATGAGTCTGTACATTTCCAGTTTGATCCCACACCCGTTGTGGTCACACCTCTACTATGTCATCACAGTTATCCCTGGGTAGGTATCACACACAGGCACCATGCTGTCATAAACAGTATTAGGTACCCAAAGCTCTAAGGATTATTAAATGGAGTGACTTTCAAACTTTAATTGGTAACCTTAGTACAAGGGATTATTTATTTCAAACATTAATTGGTACCCTAAGTCCTACAGGCTTTTATTTGGAGTCAGTTTCAAATTTATATTGGTACCCTAAGTCCGAGCTACGGATTATTATATGTAGTCAGTCTCGAACCTTTAATTGGTACCGTTAGTCCTATGGATTATTATATGTAGTCAGTCTCAAACTTTTAATTGGTACCGTTAGTCCTATGGATTATTATATGTAGTCAGTCTCAAACTACCGTTAGTTCTATGGATTATTATATGTAGTCAGTCTCAAACTTTTAATTGGTACCGTTAGTCCGATGGATTATTATATGTAGTCAGTCTCAAACTTGTAATTGGTACCGTTAGTCCTATGGATTATTATATGTAGTCAGTCTCAAACTTTTAATTGGTAACTTTAGTCTTATGGATTATTATATGTAGTCAGTCTCAAACTTTTAATTGGTAACTTTAGTCCTATTGATTATTATATGTAGTCTTTCTCAAACTTTTACTTGGTACCGTTAGTCCAATGGATTATTATAGGTTGTCAGTCTCAAACTTTTAATTGGTACCGTTAGTTCTATTGAGTATTATATGTTGTCAGTCTCAAACTTTTAATTGGTAACGTAAGTCCTATGGATTATTATATGTAGTCAGTCTCAAACTACCATTAGTTCTATGGATTATTATATGTAGTCAGTCTCAAACTTGTAATTGGTACCGTTTGTCCTATGGAATATTATTATATGTAGTTAGTCTCAAACTTATAATTGGTAACGTTAGTCTTATGGATTATTATATGTAGTCAGTCTCAAACTTTTAATTGGCAACCTTAGTCCTATGGATTATTATATGTAGTCAGTCTCAAAAGTTTAATTGGTACCGTTAGTTCTATTGATTATTATATGTAGTCAGTCTCAAAAGTTTAATTGGTACCGTTAGTTCTATTGAGTATTATATGTTGTCAGTCTCAAACTTTTAATTGGTAACGTTAGTCCAATGGATTATTATATGTAGTCAGTCTCAAACTTTTAATTGGTAACGTTAGTCCAATGGATTATTATATGTAGTCAGTCTCAAACTACCGTTAGTTCTATGGATCACTGTAGAGCCATATCAGTCTGTGCATCCGCTTCAAAATTTTTGTATGTCTGAAAGGGCTAATGTAAAGTTTATACATTTGATAGCTTGTTGAGAGATAAAGACCAAGAACTAGATTGAGATATAACAAACAGAATGAAGTTTTAAACGATGTAAAACGAAGGACGAATGTTGCTGAACAGACAGAGGAAATAGGGGACACTGGAAGAGAAAGGTAATGGGCTAATCTAGACTGTATTCAATTTGCATTGATTCTAATTATACAATGTTTAGTCATTACTTGACATGCTCCTAACCTTTCAATTGCAAGAATCGCGTCTGGCGATTCGGGTCCTAGTTGCCACTGCATATACAGAGAAGACTCGATTGAGCATTAACGTACGCACATTCTCGCCAGAGTCTTTACTGCTTGCAGAGACAAGATCGAGAAGCGTCGAACAAAGTGATAAAACCCCAATAACCATTGATTGCTTGAAGCAGAGTGTTTGGGGGTTCATTATATTGAAGCCATCGTCGGACACCCACGGTTGATGACTCCGCTATGTTCCAACATCACCTGTTGGATATTTCAATGTCGTTTCGCCGTTCTGACAGATAGCCAATATTGTTTCTGATTGGATGCAGTACAATGCTTCCTGCGCCAAACAGCCAATTAGATCCTTCGTAATACAACTATTATATTATATATGCTATTTGTACGCAATTGAAGAGATTACATATATAATATAAGTTGCGAGGTTAGCTCAGTTGGTAGAGTATTTGCTCTGGCTGCATGTTTTTCTCCTTCATTTCTGATATCAAGATCAGTAAATATGTTTTGACTGCATGTTTATATCTGTTAATTTTGTGTGAACATGTATCTTTTGTTTTCGCATACATTTTAGAAGTCAATAGAGAGATTTTTGTTTGTTTGTTTTAATGACGTTTTACTCCGCTTTCCTGGGTAAGTTACCAGTACTACTGGTTCAATTATACTTACACCAGCAAGTCAGTCGAAATGCTAACCAAGAAGTGAAAACCATTTCTACAAAGTCTTTTGTATGACCCGACTGGGAAGATAGAAATAAATTTATATACTAGATTTTACATTGGACGTGTTATTCTTAAGGGAAAGTCGTATCTTAAAGAAATGTGAGGATGGAAATCAAGTTTGTGAAAGCAGAAAGCATACGCAAGTTTGCACCAGGTGTACAGTTCGGCGTCACAAAGAACGTAGAAGAGCCAACAGAAAATCCCTGGGCCAAGGGAACGGGGATAGAACCATAGACACTCGTGTGATGTTTCTTCTATTCTGGTTTACTCTTGAATTTTAATTCAACATAGACAAATTGCCCTACAAAAAAAAAAAAAAAAAAAGAAATACAAAAAAGAAATACCTAGTAAAGCTTCACTTTAAAAAAAATTGTCAGACGATGTAATTATGCCCCAGTCATAGTGTCACGTTTTGGCCGCCACGTTTAGCTACGTTCGGAAACGTGGCTACAACGTGAGCAAACGTAGACGACGTGGCTAATTCGTGATCAAAAGTGACAAAACGTGATCAAACATGGAAAAACGTGAAGTGGTAATTTTGGACATGTTCAAAATTCGCATACGTTTCCCCACATCCAGGGACGTAGATAAGAGGGATAATCAACTCCACTTGTACACCTGTTATCTATGGAATTCCGTTAGGGCCATCGCCTATGAATGAAATAATCTGAAACGCGAAAACACGAAATCACGAAAGTACGATGACGAAAACGCGAAACTACGATGATGAAAACGCAAAAGTACGATGACGAAAACGCGAAAACGCGAAAACACGATGATGAAAATGCGATACAATTTCGCGTTTTCATCATCGTACTTTCGCGTTTTCGTCATCGTAGTTTCAAGTTTTCGCGTTTTCTTCATCGTACTTTCGCGATTTCGCGTTTTCGTCATCGTACTTTCGCCATCGGACTTTCGAGTTTTCATCATCGTAGTTTCGCGTTTTTGTCATCGTACTTTCGTCATCGTACTTTCGAGTTTTCATCATCGTAGTTTCGCGTTTTTGTCATCGTACTTTCGCGTTTTCGTCATCGTACTTTCGCGTTTTCGTCATCGTACTTTCGCGTTTTCGTCATCGTACTTTCGCCATGCACAAAATGCACAAATGGACGACTTCATACAAAGTCATTTTGAGAGAGGCTATGCCTACAACGAAATAATTGTTTTATTGAACTCGGATATGGGTATAGACATAAGGTGAGCTTGCACCAATTGTACATTTTCACGTGGAAGGAGAATTCCTGTATGCGCAAGCGCACCGGAAGGCGAAAGTACGATGACGAAAACGCGAAACTACGATGATGAAAACTCGGAAGTACGATGACGAAAACACGAAAACACGATGACGAAAACGCGAAAACGCGAAAGTACGATGACGAAAACACGAAACCGGGAAAGTACGATGACGAGAACGCGAAGTTACGATGATGAAAACGCGAAATTGTATCGCATTTTCATCATCGTGTTTTCGCGTTTTCGCGTTTTCGTCTTCGTACTTTCGCAATTTCGTCATCGTAGCTTCGCGTTTTCGTCATCGTACTTTCGCGTTTTCGTGTTTTCGCGTTTCAGATTATTTTATTCAAAGGCGAATATGCAGATGGCCCTAAAGGAATTCCGTAGTTATCTGGTTAAAATATAACTAAAGTTAAAGATACAATGAACAACTGGAATGTCTTTGTATTTTGAATAATGACTGGTTTAAAAGACACAGATTGTATTGTGATTTCTGAATTATTTTAATTTTTGTTCAAAAAATTTATAGACTGACATTATATCATAAGGATAAAATAACCTCAAAACGTGTAGTATATCAAAATATTTTTATCTACTGCAATAGAAGAATGTTTAGACTTCCAGAAAATATCTTTGTTATTTTCATATCTTCAATAGTGTTTGAGTTTTACTTGCTACAAATGTTGGGGACGGGTGATATTTTAGTATACAATTACTTACTTATCCCTCTTATCTACGTCCCTGCCAACGTGCTTACAACGTGGCGAGAACGTGGTCAAAACGAAGCAGAAACGTAGCAAAAAACGTAATAGAACGTGAACATATTGCGCGCTCCGCCGGTTTATACGTTCTGCTGTGTTTGCTGACACGTTGTGCTGCCCAATGCTACGATGTGGCCTCGTTGCTACCACGTTCCTAGTGCCGCGTTATGCTACGCTGTGTCGCGCTATGACACGTTGTACTACGCTATGAGGTTTGTTATGCTACGGTGTTTAAGGTTGTACGACGTTGTGCTATGGTTTGGTACGTTGTGGTATGCTATATATGATACGCTCTGTCGCGTCAATGGATTGTTATTATTTCAACAGGCTTGGTAGAGGGTCATCAATGCGTGAGTCGTTTTAACTGAACGTGGCGGCAGCGAGGCATAACGAAGCACAGCGTGGACCAACGTAGCGACAACGAGCTGAACGCGTCTATAACAGTAAGTCTATAAAACGTATACATGTATGCGAACGTACAGAGAAGATTCCGGCGAGACTGAGATATGCTCAATATGAGGTATTGACTCTCGGTTTTGGCATAAGTTTACTGTTGTATTGGTGTACCTCGAGTAGAACTACATATCTAGTAGTTGATGTTGTTTTTCAAAGGATGTAAGTAGGTCTATAATATATCTATAGGTGCTACCTATTTACGAAAAAACGCAAGATAATTATAAACAAAAATTAAATAACATACTTTGGCCATACAAAAAGGATTTATAAGTAATTGACTAGACAATATTAATGTTAATGTCATGTTTCTTGCATTATCAAAACATATTTGGAATTCGTATTGCTGTCGTCTATTATTACGAACAGAAAATAAAGTAAAAACTTTCAGAAAATCAAGGAATACATTTATAATGAACGAGGTTAAAACATGAGGGCCAAGATGATCCTTAATCGATCACCTGCATTATGGTAAAGAAGCAAATAGATCATCCCTTTTCTGATGCCATCTGGCGACTACCTTTTTCAACCAGTCAATATGACTGGAACAAATTATGTAAGGGGTCACATTTCTGCTAAACCCTTTCCCTATTAGAGACAGTTTCTGAGGCCTATGCAACAGACGATTTAGGAAAAGATTGTCACCAAAAGAACAATTGCTCCTTATGAGAAAGTTATCATTTTGCCACAATGTTTGATAAATAATTATACTTTGAATGAGTGAGGCAATAGCTCATGTATAGGAATTTGGGGTCTTTCATGTTGATACCACTTTTTTTGCGGGAAACGACGTCGCTCCATTGACGTTACGCCAAGATGAAGTGTAACGGAAATGACGTCACGTCCTTCTTTGGCTACGATACAGTCAACATTTAGGTTCGGGCGTAGAAGGCTAATGCTGTCGGGTTTTTTACGAACGGGAAAACATATTTCTGACAGATTTCCATTTAGTTTTAACTTTTCGTACAAATGTTTATTCCCACATAACAAAGCAATTTAATGATCTTAAATATCTATTTAAAAAAAAAAAGATTAAAAGACGACAATAATTTTCAATCCGTGTTTTTCTGCTCATTTTATACATACCCAAAATACCGATTTAAAAAAAATGATTAAAAAGACGACAATAATTTTCAATCTGTGTTGTACGTCTTGTATATCCAAAATGGCGGCCCCCATGGATTTTTCCAGTTTCATTTCAGAAAGCTTCATGGGTTATTGAAAAAAAAAAAAAAAAAAAAAAATCTCACACCTGTTAACTATAAGCGAAAAAACCCATTCATGGGTTTTTTTCGTATAACGTTTACATGTATTCAGACATTGAAGGATCCAATGAGACTGGTCGTATAAACAAGGTTGTATTGTCCCTTCAAGTTTGGCATCATTTGAACGTTCATTGGTGCACAGCTAGTATAGCTACTCTTTCAGTTTGTTTTTTCTCAAAAGATGCACGTAACATATACAAGTACGCGGACAGTCAAGACTCCGATGAGGCTGTCAGTATGTATAGGGTTGAACTGTTTCTGAAGTTTGGCATCATTTGAACGTCCAATGGTGTACAGCTTATAAGCGTGCATCTTAGTGCCACTCTTATTAAAACCAGACATAATCCTCGCTTCAGTAGCAAACGTATGTATCAATTTGATGACAGCCTATATCGGTTCGTCTTAGATTGAACTTTGCATCAGCCAATCAAATTGTAGCCTACAAAACCGTTAGGTATCAATAGGGGAGATAAACCATATACATATACGAGATAGAAGAAGCGGTGATAGCCGAGCGTTGTTTCGTGCGTTTTCATTAGAAAATACAATAAAAACCTACTCACGGATATTTAAATGTATCGGGTCAATTTGAGAAGACCTTTTATGTGGTGTGGTCAGATCCAATATACGCACATTGAAATATTTTATTCTAACTTCAATGAGTTGAATCAGCTTATAAGCGTACGGATCAGACCGTAATACATTTTGTGTTGGGTTCAATAACTTAAGTCTCAGCCTTATTGTAGAGTATCCGATTCGAAGAAGGATGGAAACCAGGGTTCGATACTCGGTCGGATCATACCAAAATCTTTAAAATCAAATGGCAATAATGGCTTCCACCTATGGCAGTTAGGGTTTTGGGATTAAAATATGCACCGTTATAAGAATAAACATACTAGTAGAGCTGGTAATTGTCACTCAAAACGACGTGCTGCAACTGAAATACTCCGTCGAAACTAGCACAAAGCACCTGCTTGATCTTGATCTACGTCTATTTGCTGCTAAAATATCTGGGGGTTTCTTAGTCTGAAGCCAATGAATGCAAAGAAAACAAATTCTTAAAAAAATGTCCAATGTTTATTTCTAATATATTTACAATAAAATCTTACAATTTATTAGAAAGTTAGAAAAAAAAATCAAAAATCATTTCGACACGACTAATTTATATGATGATGTCCTGTACAACTATATGGCTTTGCTATACTAGTAGTTTAAGAGGAACATCCCGTGTGGGTTTGGCAATTTACGTATTGAGTCGTTAGAGATCGTTGTTGTTCGTGGACTTTAACGGGTCCATACGGAAAACACCCGAGCCTATATACCGTAAATAGGCAACGACCTCGTACGGAAATCGCCGAGCAAAATTGGACTTTTCTTGAACCACTTCAAACAAAAGTCGTCGATCAAAGGTGAAGCCATTGAATGCAATTACGATTAAATTGACGAAAAGTGAAGAGTGAGGGTTGTGTATTATCAAACATATTCTTTTCTTATCTTAAAACAAAATTAAAAGTTTCAAGAAATAAGAGAACAATGTCCGTTGTAACCACAGGAGCAAGTGACACACTTATATTGGTATCCCCTCCTTTGATGTATTACATAATCCTTGATCTACGACAAACCAACCTTAGGGTATTTTTAACAAGTGTTAAAACGGCTGGTTTTTCACTGCCATACTGTTTCATACAAACGTTGATTTGTTGATTGGTTGGGATTTAACGCCGTTTCCAGCAATTTTTTAGTTATATCACGGCGGCCAGTCCTCAAACAGCACTCTACACATAGTTTTTTCCAAGGGACTGGCTGTTTTACAACCTAGACTATTTTGCCAATTGGTGGAAGACGAATGACGTTTGTCGTATTGAGTTTTGTTAAACGTCGGAAAGAATGTTGGCCGAGCGTGGTTTCGAAATTACAATCCTCTAGATTGACATCCCACGTTACTACTGAAACTACCGAAGGACCTGCCGCAAAAGGTACAGTGTACATCTACGGTTTCTCGAATGTGCAGAACCAGATGAAGATGTTCCGGATCTGCACTGATCGCAAATACCCAATGATTGGTTTTCCTGCTGCGCCGCTTATACATATATAATATAATAAATAACGATCATATTTGACTCCGTTTCGCGATGAAAATGTCACATGTTCCATTTAAAATCATCCCTTATTTGTAGCGCTTGCTACACTGGGATGCTTTATCTATTAAACTGACGAAGTTTATGGAAATCCTACGACTAATGGAGAAGTCATACTAAAGATGCATCTGAAATCACCATTTGAATTGTGTTCTTAGAATTTTGCAATAGTAAACATTTTTTTCGAATGTAGCAGTCTTGATGAACCATGGCACAGGCACGTAATGCTTAACTACAAAATATGAATATGCTGTAGTGATACTTCTAAATATTAATGATAAAATAATTTCTTAGAACACGTTAACATTATTAAAGCTAACACCAATAACCAACAATCTTCCCATGCACGGTCTCATATATAAATTATGGGCTTATAATCTATCTTTTTTCTCTATCAGTTATTTTACATCGATTGGTAAAAAAGCTTTACGCTTATATTAATCATTAAACTTATAATCTATGAACCGCCTCTCACGAAAACCGGCATTCCGAGGTTTTGAAATTGATTGTGATTAAACAATAGCACACTTGTATACTTCGTATACATTCAACTGTCGCAGGATGAATGCATACCAAGATCAGTTTACTGTATGTATATTTCTAAGTAAACTCAACTCGTTATGTATTCACCACGACTCCTCGATCGATAAACCTCATCGTCACATGTACCCACTGAGCAATGGCGGCTCGACAGTCGCATTTTGAAAAGATTTACTAGGAATCAAGCAAATACGATCCTAACATTGCCAAACTATTCTACTTTCTTAGAAAAGTACATACTAGTACATTTTTTTTTTATAGATAAAAGCATATATGGATAGCATAGTTCAGAAGAGAGGATACTTT
Organism: Serripes groenlandicus; assembly: GCA_031761405.1. Classification (NCBI taxonomy): domain Eukaryota; kingdom Metazoa; phylum Mollusca; class Bivalvia; order Cardiida; family Cardiidae; genus Serripes; species Serripes groenlandicus. The sequence goes on along the minus strand of JASEVX010000010.1, from coordinate 46,272,301 downwards.
GAATATTATTATAAGAATTAGGTCTTAAAAGGAATACTCAATATACTCTTTAAGGGAACTAGACAAAATGAAATGTATATTTCGTGTCCTAACGTCACCATTCTGAAGTTCTATACATTAAAAAAACAAAGACATGTTATTCAAACACGTATCAGATAAAGCTAAATTTCCAATATATAATATAAGAAAATAAATAAAATCACCATGACAATGCTTTTAAAAACAACCCAAATAAAGTCAAGATCAATGTCACCGATCAATCTTTACCAGGTGGCGTGTCGATCACGTTGAGTTTGTTACATGACGTCAGTACCATGGTAAGCTCCTCCTTGTTTATTTTTCCGTCATGATTCAGATCACACCCCTGTAACAGTATCTCCTGACAGCCAATCAAATCGTCTGCATCGTACTCCTAAAATTGAAAGAAATTGATTATCGTCTGACAGCAGTGATAATATTTTGAAAGATTAAGATATTTAGGATTACAATTTAAAACTGATATAGACCCGGTGGGAGAAAAGAAAGTCTTGTTTAAGAATCCGTTTCTTTTATTTAGGGGTGAATGGAAAAACTTTTCAATTTAGTATCTAGATTTGCTCTGTGTACAGATATGAAAAAACGAAACAATTTCTCTAGTAAGTAAAATGATAAATGAAATGCCGCCTTACATCTTGAACAAGTTCCATCAAATCTTTTAAGAATCCATGAAGTTCTTCGTTTTCAATATAACCATTTCCATCCTGTGAATAAAGCATATAGGCTAATAATAATACTAATAATACTAATAATAATAATAATAATAATAAAAATAAAAATAATAATAATAATAATAATAATAATAATAATAATAAAAATAATAATAATAATAACAACAATAATAATGATAATGATAATAATAATGATGATAATAATAATGATGATGATGATGATGATGATGGTCTCACATACAAACGAATTTTGAAGCATCTGTAGGAGATGACATTGTTGCAAAAGAGTTGCTGATAAACATTTTCGTTAAAAATACTGTTTTTAAAGACATTTCGACATGAAGGTTTACTTACTGAAACAAAATGAAACATTCTGGCATAAGTAAAAATTGCATTAAGGTTTATACAGATAAAATAGAATTTACGAGTCCCTTTAATTTCTTTAAATGACGTCATAATATTATACACGTGCAATCTTTTGGCGGGATACATTTACGGTTTCCGTAAATTCTGTCTGTATAACTCTTGCATTGACCCTTTTTTACCTGTAAACGCATTTTGACGCATCTGCAGCAGACGACTTTTGAAAACATTATGACAAAAGCAGAAAAAAGCATTTTTTTCCTTATACCAGAATGTTTTCATTTTTTTTTCAGTAAACCGTCATTTCTAGAGAGTTTTCATTTTTTTGTATAGATATTTGCATAGTCGTCTGCTTCAGATTGGTTGTGCATGGGAAAGGGTTAAAACCCTAACAGAAAGGAATATGATACATAGAATAACCAACTGCATTCGGTTAATACAACAAATTGTACGTTATAAAATTATAAAACAAAATCGTTCTTAGAAATCGTTTATAATCCTGATAATATCCCATTCTTGTGAACAATCTTTGACAATTTATTGTCGAAAACAATTGATTATCTTCTATTTGTTGCGTGTATCAGCCCAGATTCTTTTGAGAAACATGTTTAACTCAATGGTCTGTTTCTTAAACTTAGCATTTAATGCAAATACATATACTCTTCATTATTTCGAATAAGATCTAAGAGAATAGTCTAAGATTATTTACACCTCCTGTATGGAATTCAGTCATTTACATATGTCAAAAGGCTTCTGGAGAACTATCACTCCCATATTAAGTGCTTGTAAACATGCAGTTTTACCAGGGGTGTAGGTGGCGGGCCGGGATAGCTCAGTCCGCAACGCCGAGGGCGATTAATTCAGGGCCATCGGCTCGAACCACGGCTAGGCCTTTCACAACTGTCACTGTGACTAGATAATTGCCTAAATATTCTTGTTGGGAAGGTAGCTAGTTACTGGCATCGAAAGAATGTTGTGTCTAGTATTGGTACGAGTAAAAACATGACATTTGTACCGGAACGTGAAAAAACCACGTTATGTGTTTTGTTTTGTTTTGTTTTATTGGGATTTTACGCCGTTTTTCAACATTATTTCAGTTATAACTGAAATACCATTTGACACAGCGTTAAACACTATAAATCAATCAAATAGGAGTGTAGGTCTTTTCAGATTAACCAAACACACATAATTCTCAAAATAGGAAACTAAACGACTAGCTAGAACAACAGTATGGAATGTACCAATCAAACAGCTCTTCGGAAACGGATATATTCCCATTTTGGAATATCATTTTCTTCTTATATAATTATGGGAACAACTGTTGTACGTTTCTTTTAGTATATGGGTTGTAAGCCTAACACATTTCCCCCGGAAAAGTATCACACCTAGCGGAGTTGTGTGTTTAAACGAGCACTGCGAATATCTACAGTACAACGTTTATGGTCCCAGCTTGAATGTTGAGAGTTTTTAGCCCGGAATTGTATCCCGTATCAAACTCGAGCTGACTCACTCGTTTGTCATACAACAAGGGCATTTTCACTTCGGATATAGAACTTTGCAAATAAACGGAACATATGATTAAACATTTTTTCCAATGAATTTAAGATCACATTGTGAATTGCACTTACCACATCATATAAGTTGAACACTCTTTCTATGTCATCCTTAGAGGGTCGACTTACACCCTGTAAAACATAAACATTTCGTCGTTACGGGTAACGAATGTACTGTACGTATAGTTGATAATATAATCTAAACCCAACCCGAAAACATGTAGGTTTCTTACATACTGACTTGATACCGAGCTTTGTGCACATACGTTTATATTATTATTACCAATGAACACGTATTTGCATCTTTGTTTCTTGTATTTATGAAAACAAACATGGTAAGCTGAAGAGACGCAGTTTTAAGATGCAAATGTACGTCATAGTGATAGGTAGGTTTATATTTGCACAAATCTCAGGTCCAGGTTAATTGTGTCGAATATTAGTTAATCATTTATCATTTTGTTGCTATCGAGAGAGGGTTTAAAGAGTTTCCCATTGGTGGAACTAAAGCTGAGTATATAAGTTTCAAGGCCACTTATCATGTTGCAGACTGACGTTTCAAGGCCACTTATCATGTTGCAGACTGACGTTTCAAGGCCACTTATCATGTTGCAGACTGACGTTTCAAGGCCACTTATCATGTTGCAGACTGACGTTTCAAGGCCACTTATCATGTTGCAGACTGACGTTTCAAGGCCACTTATCATGTTGCAGACTGACGTTTCAAGCGTCGCAAATAAACGGCATAAAACCCCATTCAATCGATCAGTGGACGGAGAGATCGTTAGTCGTGGTTCATATAATATTAAAGCTAACATAACTGTTTTATCAAGAAACACATGTTCTTAGTGGTTCACTAAGCGCGTATGAAGTGAAGCCGAGCCCCGGTAGCTCAGTCCGTAGCGACACGGGCTGTCATTCAAGGGGTTGTGAGTTCGAATCCCAGCTCGGCCAACATTTCTTCCGACGTTTGACAGAAGTCATTGTGACAAGCGTCATTCGTCTTCCACCAACGGGTTAACAGTTTATGTGTAAAAGCAGTCAGCTAGGAAAGACTGTTGTGTTGATGACTGGTATGAGATAGTCAGGAAACGCATGCGTATGTGAACTGGCCGCCATGATATGACTGAAAAATTGTTGAAAACGGCGTTAAACCCCAATCAATCAAGCGTATTAAATGGATAAAGTGGATTAATTGGGGATTAACGCCGCTTTGAAAAAAAAATTCAGTCATACCACAGCGGCCAGTTCACCTATACATGTGCTCCTGGCCTTCTGACACCAGAACTCCACATAGTGTTCTTTTCAAACAACTGGCCCAATGTTGGCCCATTGGTGAACTTGTCACAACGTTGGATAGAATGTCGGCCGAGCTTGGGTTCTAACTCACAAACCCTGGATTGACAGCTCGCGTCGTTACCAAATGAAGCTACCGGGGCTCGGTGGCTATAGTTGAATACTATTGCGCATAAGCGGTTACTTGTGTTACGTTTGTTGTTTTCAAATAGTCTTTCACTGCCGAATTTCATAAAGTCTACTCATCCATGTGGAAAATTGAAACCATTTCATCTTTCGTCCAACGGGAAATTTGGTTAAATTTAATGTCTAATTAATCTACATTGTTTGCAAAAGGTTTTAATTGCATTTTGCAACGAGAGGGTTGAGTTCTATAATAGGTACAAAATGAAATAGAATACATGCAATTTTAACCGTAATCTTCACATATATTCTTTACCTTAAAAATTGGTCTACATAGGAAATTTTCTCTGACTGGAAGCAACCTGAAATGTAATCGATTATTAATAGTTTCTGTCTCCCTATAATTTCATTCCACGCCAAATTGCTTTTTAAATAGGATGTCATGAACAAAATGACTGAACAATGACTAAAGGCATTGTTCCGATTAATTAAACAGCCACAGCTAAAATAGTAAACCAAACAATGTAAAACCTAAGAACCAATGGAATGGGTATTTAAAAGTTTCCTGTTGTGTGATACGACTAGATATAGTTCCCACGTCCTTATGGGATATCATCAAAATCAGGGACGTAGATAAGAGGAGATCGAGATTAACTGGTCGATCTAAATCCACACTTGCCACAAATACCATATGGTTGGATATGTAACACGGAGCAAATATATCTATATTAAAATTAATGAATACGTACTTCGCCATTTCACTTAGCTGCAACTTTCCGTCTTTGTTGAAATCGAATAATTGTAACTGTAAAAAAGAATGTTGAATAATCATTGAGAGAAACACCCATCGAATTTACGTGAAAATGCCCATTAAATAAAAAAAAAAACGAGAACTGCTCTTCAAATGTTAACACTTATCTTGCTGATATCATGAAGTACATGTATTGTTTCGTCCAGTAACAGTATTATTAATCATTTACAATAATCCTATTCTTTTAAATATTCCTCGTTTTTTTAAATACACGAAACTCTCGACAAGCATCGCTTCTCCATTTCGTTTATTTATATGGGTTATCTCCCCTGTTTATACCTTACTATTTTATTGGCTACAATGTCATTGGCTGACGCTCAGGGTTGCGGGTTAGTATTACGACCGACTGTCTGGTGTCAGGATGAATGGACATGTTGTTCTGGTATCTTACCCACGAACACGTCGTGATATAACTGTAAAAGTGTTGAAAGCGGCGTGATACTCCAACAATCAATCCATCAATTGGTTATTAAATAAAATAAATCGTTGAACAGACTCGTCAAGTTGGTTACACGCTTACCATTGTATCTGCGTACACTATCAGTTGTTCTTCGGTACATTCGGCCTCTTTGTGAGATTGTACTAGAAGATCGTGGAGAAAATTCTGATGGAAGAAAGAGAAATTCCAAATTAGTTAGTAGCGCCGTTCGTGTAGAAAAATCCCAAAGGCGGAACCCCCTCATCATGGTTTTCGAGTGTGCATTTTAGAACTCAATAGGAGAATATTTCTGCGAAAGGTTATCGATTTTGGAAATGAAAGACAATCAACATTTCGAAAATATTAGCGGAGACTTGCCAATTTCTGAGTTGCTAGAATTTGAGCAGGGTAATTTTGGCGCATTGGGTTGCAGTGTTACGCAACAAGTATCTGCGTAACCAAACAATCCGAGTTTACCGAATAAAACAGACATTCGGAAACATGCGACTGGACGAGAATCATGAATAGAATGCCGCGTTTGTCATGCAGTCTTACGCCTCTACAGCAGACGACTTTTGCAAACAATGTAGAAAAAGGAAAACATGCTTAAGATGAGCAAATTCTCATTTTGTCACAATAATTTCAAACTCGTCTGCTGTAAAGGCGTCAAAACAATTCTGCAAGTCGGAAAAGGTTTAAGGGGTATGTAGCATTTATGTGAAACTATATCTCGTGCTACATTTGGATTTGAACGGAGAGTGAAGGATACACATAGGTTTGTCTGTGTCTTCACAGTAAAGAAAGAGAGAATTATCAACGCCAACGAGTTCGAGACATACCTTTAGTTCGTCTGCCTCTATGAAACCACTGTGGTCACTGTCATATTCCCGCCAAACCTAGAAACAGAAGATCAGATAACACTGCTAACTTCTGGTTAACCCACATACACCACATTAACAGTAGACGACACTTGAAACAAAACAAGGCAAAACAATGGAAACACTCTACAAATGAATGGATAAATATTGAATAGATATGACGATTTTGTGGCAAATGGAGAATTGCTCATCATGTTTTCAAACGTCGTCTGCTGCAGATGCACCATACAGCGTCTGTATGTAGGAAAGGGCTCATCAAGAGCAATTCCTCCATTTGCCACACTGTTTTCATCTCTATTCAATAGTTCCCTTATAGAGAATTTCCATCAGTTTGTTTAGTTTTCAAAGTCGCCTGCTGCTGAGTAATTGTATTAGGTAAAGGGTTAATATGTAATATAAGGTAGATGGAAACCACACCCCCTAATACAAACAATTGTCTACATGCATTCCTTGATTCACTGTTTTACTATCTTGCTTTCAATTTTCTCATTCATTGATTTCTATTTTCTTTCTTTTTTGTCCATTTCAAACCCACGTTTCTGTATATCTTTATATGTATTTATGTTTGTCAATGACTTTGTAATTTATTTCTAAATAAATGTTCTGTTCTGTTTAATATGAATAATACTACCAATTTTCCAGATGTTTTTCCCGGACTGGTATTTTAAACAAGACGATGAATAAACAAACCCTATACATATCAAGTTTACGATTAAAAGAACTTTTGTAGAATCGTATTATCTCTACGACCTTTATAGAAGTTACAGACGTTGGAATATTTACCAGTGTATTCAATAGAATCAAAATCCCCAAGAACTATTTATTTGTGTTAACGCAGACGTTACCGAACTCTCTAGGGATGAGTATCTTAACGATTTATCCTGCTGAATTCCTGCCAATGGTATCGTCACTATTGATCTTTAATAATTTTACAATTTTAAAACTTTCAAAAATAAATCAAAAACCCAATATCCGCAGCAGACAAGATTAAAAAATAAATATTAACAATAGTATGGACAATCTCTTAAGATGAAAGAAACTTATTGAATAGAGTTTAAAACAGTGCACCATGGTAAAAGGCGAAATTTGTGATACCGTGAAATGTCTTCTTTAATGACATTTTCCTACATGTCGTCTACTGCAGATGAGATAAAATGCTTCTGCAAGGGATTAATTAACCATCTCCATCATAGAGACGCTTTTTGACGCCGTTGCAGCAGACGACTATTGAAGACATTGTGGCAAAAGAAAAAAATGCTCATTATAATCAATATCTGCTTTTGCCACAATGTTTTCAACTCTTTTTTATTATATACTATTAGTTTTCAATATTTCTGCCAAGATGTTTTTGAAGACGTTTGTTGGAGATGTGTTGTATGTGGGAAAGGGTTAAGGAACCTTCATTTTGCTTCACATTGTTGGATGCTTAGCGACCAGCGTAGACCAAGAGTAGACTGTACAGGTGTGTAAGCTGATCTATTAATACATAGGTGGGAAATGAAGATCGGCAGTCGTAACTGTTGTTTAAAGTCATATATAGCAAGGTAAGGGTTAACTTTTTACAAGAAGAAATTCGTTGATCTTCTTTAAAAAGGACTTAAAATGGCTGCACTCCTTGGCGCTCAATGTAGTTGAGTTAACATAACGACTGACTGACTGGTGGCAGAATAACTGGACCAGTAGTACTGGTAACTTACACAGGGAACGCCGTGATTAACTGAACATTACTGAAAACGGCGTAAAACACTAAACAATCACTCAATCAAATACCTTCATAAATTCTACACTCGAATCCAAGGGATGGTCTCTGCGGAATAACAGGAGAAAATTCTCTTCCATTGGCAAAATTTGTGCGAGCTGAAATGGACAAAGAGAAAGAAATGTATACAAGTATAAATTCTTTAACATAACAGTTTTAGCGTAGTGGCAATTACAATCAAATAGCATAGTCTTAATCATGCATTTTTTCTCCTTAGTGTACGAGCACTGGCCTACGGAAGCCTATTAGGGCCATTTTGTCTTAGGACTTTTGAATTAGGTATTACGTCTTATGTATTATATCTTAGTTATTACGTGTTAGCTCTTAGGTCTTAGTTGTTATAAATGTTGATTCCTGGAGACATCCTCTACAAATAATGTTCAAAATATTACGATCCGTTTAAAAGTATGGCCGCCAGAGGGCGGATCTTGTTTTCCTTATATGTGCATTGTAAAAGCTTTAAAAATCTTCTTGTCGAAAAATACTGGCCCGATTTTAAAATAAATGGAGAAATTGACAACCATATTATGATGTCATGTCATGCACACGACAAATTACCCTACCTTCAAGGTCAAGGTCACTGCATTTGGGTATGGGGAGTTTCAGCAGGGGGAATTTTCGCGTGTAGACGCATCATTTGGAATCCTGGGATAAATTTCTCATGTTTTGTCACAATGTTGTCAATAGTTATATGCTAGGAGAAGTGTTAGTTGACTGGTAATGCACGCCTGGTGTATTAGGTGGCATTGTTAAGCGTAAATTACAGAATGAGTATGTAAAATAATTGATAAAGCCGTTTCAACAATTTGTCAGTAATATCACGGCGGCCAGTTCACCTATTCATGTGTTTCCTGACTTTCTCACACAAGTAATCCACACAACAATGTTTCCAAGCAACTGGCTGCTTTTCCACATAGACTGTTAGCCCATTTGTGAAAGATGAATGACGCTTGTCACAATGACTTTTGTCAGACGACGGAAAGAATGATGGCCGAGCTGGGGTTAGAGCACACAGCTCCTGGATTGACAGCTCTACGTCGCTACCGACTGAGCTATCGGAGAAAGATGTGGAAATCATTTTTCCTGAATTGGAATGGTAAAATCGAACTCATGCACACTGGATAAAGACACTAACATGTTGCCTCTTTAAATATTGTGCTTCTTGAAAAAAAAATGTTGTGGGAAAAGAAACTTTGGTTTTAACATGCATTGGCTCTTTTTTAACAAAACGTTTCAATCAATCAATCTGATTTTATCCGAATATCTAATTGTTTTAAAATGTCTAATATTTGGAAGTGTTTGAATCCACACTTGCGTAACACGCATCAAAATAAAATTATTTCTAAAAGAATCTTAAAATGTACATTTAACCAGAGACATATTTATAAATACATAATGCTCTAACATTTCAAAAGCTATTAATTAAATTCAAACTATCATAATCTCCTAGTTTTCAGGGAAATGATGAAGATGTGGAAATCATTTCTCATGTTCAACATGGCTAATGTACAGCTACAATTACGGATTGGAAAAATGTGCCCCAAATGTACCCAAGCACAGCGGAACACTTATAAATGTATTTATATATCTCTGATTTAACTTATCATAATGATAATCAAATGAAATAAAATGTTCAAAAGTCCAGATTCATTGAGTCTATCACTAATAATTTCCACCTTAAAATGCCCCCTAATCCACGAATTTGACCAAGTAGAGAATAAATCCAGTAAGCTTTCAAGTTTAAGGGAACAAACCGCGCGAAATGCTTTCAATAATCGTGCCCTACTGAGATGTCATATGATATTATTTAAATTTTATAACACTTTCTTAATGAGCTTGTAATGTGAGAATTGATTTAAATTGAGGGCACACTATACTTAATTATGCTTTAATTCATAGAGAAAATTTACGTTCTACGTTGTATCCTCATACAGACGCTGTTTATCGAACATTATTGCAAATGTAAAATGTATTCATGTTTACATTCATAGAGCTTTGTATACGTGTTACGCCCTTTCTACATGCATTTATAGATATGTTTATATATGATGTCTCGATAACCTTTGAGATACGTTCTATGCATTGTCCTTGTGCAGACGCATTGACCGTTTTTAAGCTCTTTTGATAGACAGTGGCTGATATAGATTTTTTTCATGACGAGCAAATTCTCCTATTGTTACAATGTTTTAACTATACATTAATTTATAGATCTGTTTTTATATATAATGTGTCGATATGCTTTGTCCTTATACAGACGCATAGAAAGTCGTCTTTGTAAAATGTTAAGAACATGATTTCAACCCTTTTCCACCAACAGTACCTTATTTGTCAAGGCAATACTGAACTACTGTGTCAAAAGTTTAATTTCCTCATGACAATGATTTAACATTATTCTCATATTTATGAGGTGTTGATGTGATATATTAACAACATAAGTGACAGTCCACAAAATGACCATCACCACATATAAACATATGTCTCCGACAGGACAGTCGGAATGAAATATTGTAATCAAAGATTGCAAAAGTACTATTAAGTTTTATCGAGTTATTTAGTGGTAGAGCTACGGCCTCGAGTGGTGTAGTTGTAGAGCTACGGCCTCGAGTGGTGTAGTGGTAGAGCTACCGCCTCGAGTGGTGTAGTGGTAGAGCTACGGCCTCGAGTGGTGTAGTGGTAGAGCTACCGCCTCGAGTGTTGTAGTGGTAGAGCTACGGCCTCGAGTGGTGTAGTGGTAGAGCTACGGCCTCGAGTGGTATAGTGGTAGAGCGGCCGCCTCGAGTGTGGGAGTACGCGGGTTCGATACCCGGCTGGGTTATACCAAATACTTAAAAAACGTAAGTAATGACTGCCCTCCGTGGCGCTCAGGGATAGCATTACGACTGACTGGCTGGTGTCAGGATAAATAGACCAGTAGTACTGGTAACTTACCCAGGACATGCCGAGATATAACTGAAACGTTGTTGAAAGCGGCGTAAATCACCAAACAATCAATCAACTGGTAGGAGTATCTATCGAGTTAAACCAACGATCAAATAGAGATCATAAATAGGTCAATAGTTGTTGCAGTCCTACATTCTGTCAGAGACCTAAAATAGGTTTCTGATTATGTCTAGGACATTTATTAATCTAAGATAATTTCTTGAGTATTCGAGGTTTTGCTGAACCTTTAGGAAGGTCAGAACATTGATACACATTTAGAGAATGACTAATGTGATAACAATCGGTGAAGTATTTTTCTTAAAGTCTAATATTTATTATAGCGTTATATTTTGTAACCCCCAGGCCAAGAAAAGTTCCATTAATGCACCCCTTATAGGGACGTATTCATTTATACTAGCAAATTATTCTAATTCATAATTTACATTTTGTCTAGTAGATTTGTCTCTTTTTATTGTAGTCATTCTTGCAATTCCACTGATATTATTATTAAAGGTTTTAAGCAGGGTATTTTTTATTGGACAAACACATTTTATTTATTGTTAGAATGTGAATAAAAGAGAAAGCATTAGCTATTGACAGTCATGACTGAATTTTATTCTTTTTAGTGCATTCTATGTCTAAATATGAAGGACAAAATGCTTTCCATATTATTTACAAAAAATATATTTTGTTTTAGTTTCTTAATAGATTGTATGTATGCAATACTCCTCACTTCTTGACAGTTTTTTTTTGCTTACTAATTTAAATATAATTTTGTATATCAAGGTGTCAACAGTTTTGATTTTTTTATTCTTCGTTTATTATTGTATGATTGGTGAACTTCCGAAATTATATAGTATACAAATATTAACTAAACAACAAGTGTTTGTGTTTTTCTACTTTATTTGGTTTATTTATTCTTTTTATAAATTTTTATCTATTCCGAAACTGCAGCAAAATAAAGAAGTTTTAAAGACTTAAATTCTTTCATTCATTTATTTTCCAACATGTTTGCTCTCGTTCGTTCCTATCCATATATCCTAGCCATGATATGTTCATACCTTATACATTTCATTATCCCATCTGCACCTGGCTGACATCACTCTAAAATCACCTTCCATTAGTACTTTCAGTACTTTGATTATTATACAGAGTTAGAATCATAGGTAGCCGACTCTGAGAGCTAATATATATATATATTATTATTTTTCTCTCTCATGTTAATACATCCGGTAAGAGCTGAACAATATATTTTAAAGAAAGATCGCATATTATTATTACATCAGTGTGTTAGTCTGGTGTCAGAATACACGAGTGTGATCAGATGCTGACCAGACTGTAGTCCCCGTTAAGCCTCGTTCTCACTGTCCCGGTTCTGGTCCCGGTAGCTCCCGTTGTAAATAGACGGTATACCTGGACGATCTGGGACATTCTTGTCGAAAAATCAATTGCATTTTGTCACATTCACGTCAGTGCATCAAGTCAGTTTAGAATCAAGATGTCCACGTTTGATCCTGGTTAGCTCCCGGGTTTTCAAGGTTGATATTTACTGTCAAAGGGAAGCAATTCGGATTGGAGCGCAGGTTTCAGATGAATTCATAATAATGAAGTGGTCTCCCATTAGACAATAATGATTTTTTTGAAAGTTGAAAATGTTTTTAATAGAGTTGAATACCCTCTGACAAAAATTGAAAGCTAAGGTGCTATTTTCAAAACAACATGTTTTTTTGAAATTGAAAATGAAATTCACTGCGGGATAAGGATTTAATTTTGATAATGAACTTTGATTGATAGGTTTCTGGGTTATATCGGCTTTTGGGAAAGAGCCATAGCCCAAAACGCTATAATGGTCGCCTATAGAAAATGAATTGCTTCCATCTGACCTTACGCTGTCGCGTCGGTGTGTTTCCTGGTCCATAACCCGGAGTGACCCATGTCGTGTCCCGGTGATTGCCGGTGCAACCCGGTATAGCCCCAACCATGCGCCGGTTGAGCCCCAGTGGCACCATGTAGGCCCTCGTTGGTAACCGGATAGTATATAAACCGGGACAAGCACATATTTCCATGGACTATCACGGTAGAGCCACGGTAGAGACCCGGCCGTTATAAGGAAGCATTACTTTTCTAATTTATGTTATCTATTTTGAATGTTTGTGTTTCATTTTGTATTGTTTAAATTACTATGAATTGTTGCTCGACTAGAAACTATGTAGTTTACGTCAAAACATATTGTCATTGTTTAACCTCTTGCATTAACGTATTTTGAATTGAAAACAGTGTAAGATAGATAAGATAGAGTATCTTCTAACTTGGAAATAGATTTATGTCTGGCTATAGCATCTACGATTGTCACTGCAGGGATCGTTTAATTGTTTAATTTAATATCAATCAGTGTATACACTCATGTAACTTAATCATAACAGTTATGGTAAATACCAAAATACAATGAAACAGTTACAATGTCATATATGAATCAAAGAGGGGGAAACAATATATATACGCCACCTATTGTCACGGCAATAAATGACACAGAGTTTGAGATTCATAACCGTGAGCAATACCCCCATCCGAAAATATTTAAAGGCAATGTGGTATAACTGAACAACTGTTGAAAGCGGCTTTTAAAGCACTTTACAAACAAAACAAAATGGGTTTCCATTTTCTCATGATTTCTAAGTTACTTTAGTCAGTTATTTTCACGAGCACTTTTTTATCCACGCAATATTTGGTGAAATAAATATTTGTTTCTTAAAAAAGACTCGGAAACCAATGTAGAAAATGTGTAGACATGTATTTATACACAACTAAAAGATAAATGAGATCTTAAATGATGGCGTAAATCAAATTCGTGATATATCAGGAAAAAAATATGCAAAATTAAAGACCCCAAATCCACGAAAACACATAAATCAGGCAAAATACATCTGAAGCGCTGTGATATAAACCCACCGTTGGCATTCAAAACAGGAAACTCATTTTTCATTTTCTTTTTGGGGGGGGGGGGGGGGGGGGGGGGGGGGGGGGGGGGGCATTCGTATACGTTTTGAAATTAATACAAAAAAGCAAAAAATATGAAATTTTACAACTGAATTTAGTATGCACTGGCCTTTTTTAATCTTGCTGATCTAACACATTTAAACCTTTCCAACATACGGATGTTTTCTGGCGGCAAAAGGAGAAATTGATCATTAATCATACTTTCAATTGTATTCAATTTACTCCTTTTGTCACAATGATTTCAAAAGTAGTCTATCGCAAAGACGAAATAAATCGTCCCAAAACCATCTGTTTATCTAACATTCTTTTTATAATTAAAACCGTTTTCACATCGATGCAGTTCTTTCCGTATAAAGCTGTATTTCGTGAATTTACATGTCTACTTTTTCTCGATAACTTTCGATTTACGAGATAAGCCGAGTGGATCCGATTGTCTCCGGTATAACTAAAACTCACCTCCGCTATGTCTATTCGACCATCGTTGTTTTCGTCAAAGGCATTGAGCACAAGTGCCTTCGCATCTTCAAGAGCGGATTCGGAGATCACCTGAAATAGAAAAAACAAAAATATATATTAATTAACCATTTCCATCATTCCTCATATTTGAAAATATCCTGGCAAATGTATGAAAATCTCTGTTTTGTTTGGGTTAAACGCCGCTTTCAGCATTATTTCAGTTATATCACGGCGACAGCTCACTTATTCTTGATCCCTGAGTAAACAAACCAGTACTAGGCTAGGATATGTGCCTTACCCAAGAGCACTCCACCATGACCACAGCGTCGCGACTTGGGATCGAACCCGGAACGCCCGGTTCCAAATCCCCAACGCTAACCACTAGGCCGAGGCAGATTTGTGAGAAATCTCTGTAAATGGAATGTCATCTCTATACATGGAAGTTCATGTTAACTTATTGAAGGGAGTTGAAAGCATTGTGGTAAAAGCTAAAATAGCTCATTATGAGAGAATTTCTTTTTCTTTGCCAAAATGTTTTCTGAAAAAGATTTATGAAAAGGCGTCTTTGAGTGGTAAAAGCGTTTGAGCAAAAGAGTTTTCGTCCCATAGTCTTTCTTATATACAGCGGGTTATTGAGCCTTATTGTTTACTATTCGCATAGGTCAAATGTGAAACAAATATGACCTTATCTCTAACCGTATTTCAAAAGTGAACAAATACATTTGATCAATGTTATTGTAATCGCTGGACTGGAATAAACATATCGGTTTCTGACACTCCTGGTTTTGTTATTGCGCGGGTGTATCAGCACCAGCGCATATATTGGTTGTGTTTAGAACTACCACTGGTGCAATGGGCTTGATCGTCTAGATCGCGCATGCGCCGTATTTTACCGTCATCTCGGATATTTCCGTAGCAGTTCGTCACCAGACTGGTTCTCGGTCGAGTTTGCAAAAGAAGACTAAAATTAGTAAACCAGTTTATTCATATTCGAGTAGTTGTTTTATAATCAAAATGTAAATTAAAACCATAGTGTAACGTGTACCGCCGTTAAGCCATCGCGGGTCACCCATCCAGGTACTAACCGCGATGAACGTTGCTTAACTTTAACCAAAGGTCAACCACTCTAAATGTAACGGGAACGGGTTATAGGTATAAATATCACTTCCACGGCCTTGTCGTAGAAGCCGGCTTTTAAAGCAACGTTGGTAGAGTGGTTGACCTTTGGTTAAAGTTTTTGTATAATTGAAACCGTTTGTAACGTGTACCAACGTTAAGCCATCGTGGGTCACCAATCCAGGCACTAACCGCGATGAACGTTGCTTAACTTTACGGAAAGGTCAACCACTCTACCAACGTCGCTATAAAAGCAGGCTTCCACAGCTCTTTTCTCTTGACTTCGACCCGAAGTCACACAACTGAACACAAGCAGTATACCAGAGCGGAGTATATGTAACATAACTGGGAACCACCGGGGTTTTAATAACAGGAACATGGGAATATTTTCTTCAATGCAAAGTTTTTGTGCTAAATTTTGCGATTTTAAGAATTTATTAAGGAAAAAAGGACGCGCATGCGCAGACAAATGTTTACAATAATTTTGGCATATGGAGGTCAACACGTTGGGAAAAGGTATTTTTGTTTGCGTTTTACGTATTACGTAAACAACTATTGTTATCATATATTATTTATATCATATATTTAAAAGCGGGTTTCGTATTTTTCGAATCAAACAGTATTTCTTAAGACATAAAATGATGCTGATTCCCGCGCAAACATCCAGTTACTGCATCTTGCAGCAACTCTTGTTGTTTCGTGTGTTACGCCGCTTTCAACAGCTATTGCCATAGCGCGGCGGACAGGAAAGATGATACTGGTCAACCCCCACCCCCCGTATTTACATCGAAATAATAAAACATAAAGTATGAAACGAAACCAATATCACCCAACCTGCTGGAGCTCAAGAGCTGCATTAACTCAAATCATTCAGACCCATTTAGCCGTCACTTACTTCAAACTGACTGGAGGTCGTTTATGACCGCATTTCAGTTACACTACGGCGTTTCCTAGGTAATGTAACAGTACTGTCGGTATCATTTATCCCGACACAGATGCTCTAATTGATTTGAATTTAACGCCATTTTCAACATTATTCAATCATGTCCCGGCGGCCAGTTCACCTACTTTTGTGTTTCCTGGCTTTCTCTAACCAGTACCCATCACAACATACTTTCCAAGCAACTTGCCCGAAACAGATGCAGATCATTAGGTTATTTGAAATATTCTGCATAAAATGTATGTATTTTATCCATATTTACACAGTGCATGCAGTTAGAGACAACAGTTCAACAGTTCATAGGTACTTGAAATGGCACTCGTTAAAGAATCAATATTGAATTCATTTGACAATACAAACAATGGTCTATTGGCATTTTGGAAAGGATTAATGATTTAACAAACACGTATAACGTATTGTTACAAATTTAATTATATGTTCAAATACAGACGTGTCAAACAGGCAAAAATGCATGATAGTGTCAAAGAAATTCCGACGCTGAACCCCTAATCTTGTTTGACCTAGATATGATAAGGAAAATGAAAATGACGAAAGCTGGTTTTGTGACAGGAAATCTCTTGTATGCCAAACTAGTGGTAGCGTAGATGACATACTAGTCCCTGTCACGTGA
Source organism: Serripes groenlandicus (assembly GCA_031761405.1). Classification (NCBI taxonomy): domain Eukaryota; kingdom Metazoa; phylum Mollusca; class Bivalvia; order Cardiida; family Cardiidae; genus Serripes; species Serripes groenlandicus. The sequence goes on along the minus strand of JASEVX010000010.1, from coordinate 46,255,337 downwards.
CCAGCCAGAGGATGGGGGATGATGAAGGGCCAAACAAGTAAGAAGACAGCGCGGCCTGAAGATTCTTTAGTTAGAGACGGAAGAAGGGGACACAACCCCAGCCCCACGCCTCCTGCCACCATCTCCAAGTTTGAATATGGCAGCAACCTTCCTTCTGGTTCTTGCTCTCTTACATCTTTTCTCGAGAGCCTTCATGTTTGCCGCTACGCCCTCCTTGTCTGGAAGGAGTTTCTTGGCAATGTTCTTCTCGACGAACTGTTTCTCTTGTTCGGCCTTCTTTTCCAGGCAGATGGACCTGTAGAGAGAAGAATTAAAAATGCGAGTCTGCTTTTTGCCACGGGCTTTTCTAATATATCTAGTGAATTATTCTGTTTATTTATATATTCTTTTCTTTCAAATGTGTTTAATATGATGGATTAAATAGATTTTACTTTTGAATATATTCCTTTCCATATTTACTGATCTGACTTTCGAAGAAAAATGCAAAATCGTTTTAGAATCGTTTTAGAATATAATAATTCAAAATTAACTATATGTATTTCCATACAGCAGGTAAGTGTGTTTCCTAAATCGTCTTTGCAACATTCTAATACCTAATTTCAATGTGTAAATTATATTGTGTAGAGAAATGAAAAAGATATAGAAATTGTTAATAAGTGAGTAAGTAATATAATGGTGTGAACTTATGTGCTTGTCAAATAAAGATCTATCTTATCATTACTTTTTCCTATCAGCCTCTTGCGATGCTTCACCCTTTCTAATCTGCTCCTCTAAATGTCGGACACTGGCTAAAACTTCAGACTTCAGACTCTGAAAATAAAAAAGATCAATCGTAGACCTGTCACATTTTGGTTAAAATATGTTTTTTGCTAGGTTTTACAATCCACTTACATGTATGTTACAAATAAAAGCGTGATATTCTACAAGCATGTTAATACGAACTTAGACATTAATGCACATTTGATTTCGGTTCAAACATTTCTAGATGTACACACTTTATAAAATGTGTATTATTTTGTTTCAGTCCAAAATCATTAAATCATCGTTGATTGCATGTTTAATTTAATATAAAATTGCAGAAAATACACGATAATTACTTATAATATTGCCATACTTAACTTAACTTTAAAACTAGACAGAGGATGTTATAATTTTAAAGCAATAATTTGCTTTTTATAGCATTTAGATAATTTAGATAAACTAAATTGAATTATGATGTTTTGTGAAACTTACATCGACAAATTTGTGTCGCATGGGAGGTGCGGCTCTGGTTGCAGGCCTGAAGTCAACATCGAAAGCTACTCCACCTTTGGTAGTCTTCAGACTAGGAAGGTCTGAAATGAAAATAGTTGAACATAACATAAACGTCTTCAAATTCCATGTAATTCATATATATTTGACGATACAGAAATATCTTCCGAATAGACTGCAACAACAATACAAAGCTAGTAATTATAGATAATTAAATAAAGGTTGAAATGTTCAGGCTCGTGATGAAAAAACAAACTTATATCGAATTTAAATTACAACATATATTTTGATATACTGCATTTCGTCGTAGAACTTGTTGAAAACAATTAAAATTTGAGATATGCTGGTACATTTGTGTACTTACCTTTTGTGCCTGTAATGCCCGATCCTTGTCTACCTTTTTTTCTTTTACGATTTTTCTTCTTTTTACGAAATATCCACGAAAAGCATCCCATTTTGAATGCGCTGTAAAAACACGTCGTCAACGTATCTAGGGCGGAAGTCGACGCTGCTTAGAAACGACGTTACGTTATTTTACATCCGGTCGCTTGGTTCCACGCTCTATAGCCATGAATTACAGCGCATTCTGACAAGGGGTGTCAGATAAGATGGATTCGCACGATTCCTGTTTAAATTACCAGTGTTCCAAATCGCTGCCCTATGTATATAGATTCTTTTTGTCAAATTACAGGATTATTTAATAAAAGTATTTAAAAATGAATAGTGAAAGAAAACGTACATTTTTCATTATTGCAATTATATACAGGATTCTGAAATGTTTGAATGGTTGAATCACAAACAATGATGACTTCAATTAGAATGACGTGTGAGCATTCTGGATTCTCCGCAATCATCATGACTTTGTAAAAATGCCGTATGCTGCAACTGCGTCATAGTTCGTCTGCATGTGGTAAGGTTCATGTGAAAAAGTGCCAAGTTTACAACTTTTTATTAACTCTTTTGCTATCAGAGGTAATTAAATGCTTTTGAAACGATTGTGAATAGGGACCCTTGTTTATGTTGTCGTCTGCTATTTTTGTTTTGGTCTGATCTATTTAAGTTAAATTTTAAAAAATGTAACGTTATGAAAAATTGCATTCAATTGTTTTGAAAAGCTCGGTTCGATTTATGATACTTACATTGTTTTCTGCAATTTGTCAATTGGAAGACGTTAAATTTAGATTTAGGAGAAAACATTTTAACCTTCAATTATCTTCTAATTGATACTATACGCATGAAAACGTTAATGCCATGCTGTTCATATTTCACAGGCTTGTAAATAAGATATTGTCGGCTTCATTACATTTTATAACCGGTGTTTATCAAATACCAGACACGCCAAACACTTTATCGAAGTACACAATTTCTTGGAAGAGCTACCATGTTAATCCTTTCCCACATACAACAAATCTGCAGCAGACGACTTTAAAAACATAGTTATGAAATATCTCCATAAAAGATAGCTTAATCGTTAAATAAAGTTGAACACATTGTGACCAAAGGAGAAATTACTCATAATGAGCAATTTCACCTTTGGCCACACTGTTTTCAAAAGTCGTCTGCTGCTATTATGTTAAAATGCGTCTGCAGGTGAGAAAGGGTTAACCATACTATATCCGTCCGCATTAGAACGATATACTAAATGATGCCATACCGGCGAAGCAATAAAACCCCAGAGTCTATATATCTAAATAGACATAACTGCATCTTCTAAAAACAATTAGAAATGTAGCCCCACTAAGGACATACCGGTGAGTCAACAAAATCCCAAATCGACAGACCCGGATTATGTCCAATAGAAATGAACCGTCCCACCAGAAAACCAACATTGTGGACTCTGCGTATCGACCCGGATCAGCCTAAGCATGCCGCACAGGCCAACCCGGACATATACTTCTCATCTTCTGTCCCACTAATTGAACGTCAATGTAACTTTAAATGATGCCATACCGGCGAAGCAATAAAACCCCAGAGTCTTTACTCCCCGTCTATATATTTAAATAGACATAACTGCATCTTCTAAAAACAATAAGAAATGTAGCCCCACTAAGTGTATGTAAATGTAACTTTAAATGATGACATACCGGTGAGTTAATAAAACCCCAAATCGACAAACCCGGATCATGTCTAATAGGAATGAGCCGTCCCACGAGAAAACCATAATTATGGACTCTGCGTAATGTATCAACCCAGATCAGCCTGCACAGTCCGCTCAGGCTCATCCGGGACGACACTTTCCGTCTCAGGGGATAGAGTGTAAGAGTAATAATTCCCGAAACAGAAAATCCACTGGAGGCGAAAAGTGTCTATCCGGATTAACCTGCGCGGCATGCTTAGGTTGATCCAGGTCGATACATAACGCAGAAACCATAATGTTGGTTTTCTCGTGGAACGGCTCATAACATAATTACCATATCTTAGATGTAATACGACAACATTGTATCATTTCCCGAAACGATTCTCATCATTCTTGCAAGGCCCCAGGCAGACATGCATTCGGTACCTATATTTTACTAGCTGGTTGCTTACTAAATTGGCATAATCAGACCCGAGCGACACCATTCACGGCACTAGGATTCGAACCTTCGACCCCCCCCCCCCCCACCCCCTCAATAAATGAATGCCTAAACTGTAGGTTATCATGGATCGTTAAGATATCTTTAGATAAAACAAGAGGCGTGTCACGAGAACAAAACCAGTGGGTATGTTTAATAAGTGTAAGACTTATATCGGAACCATATATTATGCATTGTTTGTCAGAATGTTCTTAATTACTTCTGTGACTAATTGCGAAGGGTACATATATTCTCAAGACTTCTCGGATGCGCGGGCTGATCTCGGTTTACACTTGTCGACAATGTACCTATCAACAAACAGTGACATTGAGCCTATCAGTTAACATTGCCAATGTTCCTATCAATGAATAGTGACTATGTTCCATTGAACAGATAGTGACAATGTTCCTATCAACAAATAATGACAATGTTCCTATCAACAAATAATGACAATGCTCCTATCAATAAAAAGTGACAATGTTCCTTTCAACAAATAGTGACAACGTTCCTATCAACAAATAGTGACAACGTACCTTTCAACAAATACTGACAACGTTCCTATCAACACATAATGACAGTGTTCGTATCAACAAAATAGTGACAGTGTTCGTATCAACAAATAGTGACAATGTTCGTATCAACAAATAGTGACAATGTTCGTATCAACAAATAGTGACAGTGTTCGTATCAACAAATAGTGCCAATGTTCATATCAACCAGTAGTGACAATGTGCCTATCATCTAACAGTGACATTGTGCCTATCAACAAATAGTAACAATGTTCATATCAACAAGTAGTGACAATGTGCCTAACCAACCGTGACAATGTGCCTATAATCTAACCGTGACAATGTGCCTATCCAACCGTGACAATGTGCCTATTATCTAACCGTGACAACCTGCCTATCAGTTAATAGTGCCAATATGCCTACCAGTAAATAGTGACATCTAACCGTGACAATGTGCCTGCGAGTTAATAGTGACAATGTACCTCTCAGTTAACCGTGGAAATGTGCCTATCATCTAACCGTGACAATGTGCCTACCAGTTAACCGTGACAATGTGCCTACCAGTTAACCGTAACAATGTGCCTATTAGCTAACCGTGGCAATGTGCCTATCATCTAACCGTGACAATGTGCCTATCAGTTAAAAGTGATTATATGCCTACCAGTAAATATCGACAAATGTGCCTACCAGCTAACCGTGGCAATGTGCCTACGAGTTAATAGTGACAATTTGCCTACTAGTTAATAGTGACAATGTGCCTGCGAGTTAACCGTGACAATGTGCCTCGTTGTTAATAGTGCCAATGTGCCTGCTGGTTAATAATGACAAAGTGCCTGCGAGTTAACCGTGACAATGTGCTTGCGAGTTCATAGTGACAATGTGCATGCGAGTTAATAGTGAAAATATGCCTGCAAGTTAATAGTGACAATGTGCCTGCGAGTTAATAGTGACAATATGTCTATCAGTTAATAGTTACAATGTGCCTATCATAATCAGTTAATAGTCATAATGTTCCTATCATAATCAGTTAATAGTCATAATGTTCCTATCAGTTAACCGTGACAATGTGCCTATCGGTTAACCGTGACAATGTGCCTATCAGTCAATGGTGACAATGTGCCTATCATTTATCCGTGACAATGTTCCTATCAGTTAACCGTGACAATGTGCCTATCAGTTAACCGTGACAATGTGCCTATCAGTCAATAGTGACAATGTGCCTATCAGTTAACCGTGACAATGTGTCTATCAGTTAACGGTGACAATGTGCCTATCAGTTAACCGTGACAAATGTGCCTATCAGTTAACCGTGACAAATGTGCCTATCAGTTAACCGTGACAATGTGCCTATCAGTCAATAGTGACAATATGCCTATCAGTTAATAGTGACAATGTTCATATCATCTAACCGAGACAACGTGCATATCAGCCATTTTACGGATTTGGAAAAAACTGTAAAACTGGCATCCTGAAAATATATCGTTGTATTATGTGCCATCACATTTTAATTCGCCTATATTCCATCCAATACAAACCACAATTGAATTACATCTTTAATGCGGACTTATACTACAAACCCATGCAACTTTCATGCAAACACATTTACAGTTAATATTAGTTTAATAAACAGGGCAGACAAGGCCTCATACATAGTTGATGTGTATTAAAGATTTCATTGCCTTAAAGGCCGTAGAAAAATACCCTCAATCTATTTTAATCCGGTATAAGATAACCCTTATGCTTGCAAAAGTCGTGTGCTGCTGAGACGTCTAAATACGTCTTTATGAGGGTAAAATTTAACTTGTTATGTATAAAGTTATTATAGTTCGCAAGTGTAACACTACCTCGTTTTGATAGAAGCGGATCTCGTCATTGGTAAAGCGGTAGAGCGAATCTTCAGTTTCTGGTATAATATACATTTACTAGAAACCAGAAAAGTCCAAAGATAGATTGATTGAGTGGTCGTTTTTAACGCCGCTTTCAACGTTTTTTTCAGTTATATCACGGCGCTTCCTGGGTAAGGTACCAATACTACTGGTCCATTTATCCTGAAACCAGTCAGTCAGTCGTAATGCTAACCTCGCAACCCTGAGCGCCAAGAGGGCAGCCATTACTACCATTTTAAAACTCTTTGGTATGATCACGACCTCCCGCACCACAGGCGGACGCTCTACCACTACACCACCGATGCGGTCACAAGATAAGAAGATTATCGCTTAATATTATGACGCGTGTGTCTGTGTAATTCAAGTTTTGATTATAGGATAAATGCATTCAAGCCATCCATGTTTGTCATCATACTCGATTGGGTTCTGATAACTTCAGTTCATGTGGAAAGTACATTTTAATCCCTTTCCCATATGCAGATATATTTCAACGCATCTTCAGAAGACACCGTTCGAAAACATTGTGGCAAAAGAAGAATGTCATTGGAGCTATACTTCTAGCTTTTGTCAGACGATGCATTTAGGTAAATATCACATACATACAGAATGTGAAGTCCCCAGTGAGACCGCATGTATGTGGAGACTCGCGTGAGTTTTCGCAGTACACATACGTTTGTTTGTTTGTTTGCATGGTGTTTTACGCCACTTTCAACAATTGTTCAGTTATGTCACATCGTTCCCTGGGTGATTTTTCCAGTACTACTGGTCCATTTATACTGATACCAGCGAGACAGACATAATGGTATCCCCACATCCCTGGGCGCTATTGAGGGTAAGGCATGACTTTTTTGTTTTAAGTCTGTACGCAGATGTATCAATAATCATAAAAGACAGACACCTCTTAACCCTTTCCAACATACAACAAATTTGCAGTGCTTAAACAACGTTGGAAACGTCTTGGCAAACAATTGAAACATCTCTTTAAAGGAACGTATAATTACAGAATAAGGTTGAACAGATTGTCGCAAAAGGAAACATTGGTCATGTTGAAGCAATGTCCTCTTTTGTCACACAAATTTAAAAAGTCGTCTGCTGCAGAAGCGTCAATAGGCGTCTGTATTAGGAGAAAGAGTAAACCGTTTTCAATAAGGCTTTACAGTTCTCAGGTGTAACTCTAGAGCGTCCACCTCGATTGCAGAAGATCGCAGGTTCGTTCCCCGACCACTGGCGTCATACAGGCGTCATACCAAATTATTCAAACATGGTATATATTGCTTTCCCTCCTTGGCGCTAAGGATTGTGGGGTTAGCATTACGACTGACTCGCTGGTGTCAGGGTAAATTATTCAGTAGTACTGGAAACTTAAATCGGGAAACGGGAAAGAGAAAGCGGGTTAAAACAATATACAAACAAACAAAAGCAAACATAAACACAAATAAATTCTACAAAACCCCTAATCGCCAGTCTTTTCTTAATCCTTTCCTACATACAACAAATTTGCAGCAGAAGTTTGAACTACGCATGACCATCTGCATGTATTTGCACCGGAAAATGTGCAGGTATATATCAAGTATAATAATTAATATTGCATACGATTGAAAAAAAATCTAAATGATTTTAAATGTCGCCTGCTACAGGATTAATTGTTTTTAAATGCTTCAACGATTGCATGTACAACAATAACCCCATTTCGTTACATATTTCACAGCCTGCACCATGTTTTAAGATAATTCCTGGGAAGCAAAAACCAAGCACAGTATATATGTACATACAGTAGACCGGATGATGCCGGTTGTCAATAAGATAAATGCCTCCCAACCATATAAGTCATTACGTTGTATTGTATTCTGATAATTGTGTTTACAAGATAACGCACATTTCGACCCTTATCCCGCTGAATTCCGGCAACCGCTATCATCACCATCCCTGATTCTCTCACCTTTATTGTGCAAGTGTAACCTCTTCTTACATACAACAGATATTCAGTATACGAACACATTGTCTGGTAACAAATTAAAGTCATTATCTTAGGTATTGACCTTATAAAAATGGGAGCGGGAATCAATTTAATCATTTTTCGATTCCCGGTCGGGTCATACAAAATACAGTCCAACCTGTGTTTAAAGACCACCCATTGGAAGAGACCAATCTAGTTTGTGTTAACAGGTGGTCTTTAATTGCAGTGTCATTTATGAAGAAAATAACTAATTGGGAAATTAAAAGTGTGGTTGCTATAGACAGGGAATTGCAAAGTTGGTCTTTAGCACAGGTTCGACTATATCTAGGCAAAAATAAGGCAAATCCCTATAGAGTTGAAAACATTACAATAACATCATGTTCTTTTTCTATAGACAGAGAATTTCTATGCTAAGGTAGTCTTTAGCACAGGCTTGACTACTTTTAAAATGGTTTCCCTCCTTGGTGTTCCGGGTTGTGGATGTAGCATTACGACTTACGCACCGTTGTCAGGACAATGAATACCGGTATTACTGGTATATTACCCCGGATACGCCGTGGTAAAATTGAATTGGAATACGGTTAAAAACGGCGTAAAACACCGCGGCACTATTTCAGTGATAATTTCACGTAGTAACATATATATATATATATCGTATGAAAAGAGTAGCGAGTTCATTTACTTCTGTTTGAGCGTATGGCCAAAGAACAAATATTTATTGAAATTTACGATCCTTATTTATGTTAACCTTTTAATAAGGACGGTGATCGACTTAGTTGATTGAATTTTTGTTTTTGTTACGCCGCTTTCAAATTCTTTTCAGATATGTCGCGGCGTTTCCTGAGTAAGTTACCAGTATTACTGGTCCATTTATACTGACACCTGTCGGTCAGTAAGCTTACCCGCAACCCTGAGCGCCAAGACAGGCAGCCATTACTACCACTTTGAAAGTCTTTGGTATAATCCGGAGGGGAATCAAACCCGTGATACCCCGCAGACCGAGGGCAAGTGTTCCTTGAAGCTACGTTCACAAAATGTGCCTGCTGCAGACGTGTCAATGGTCATTTGAATCAGGGAAACAATTGCCGATGAGATGGCTTACCCTCGTGTAAAAGTACATTTGAGCTTAGTCGGGCGATTAAGCTTCTTAATGCAATCCGATAAAGGCTACCCACACACAAAGGTACGGAAGTTAATACAGTGAATGCACCCTTTTAGGTTTTTTCGTCAGATGTTACATTTACGTAGGCGTAAACTAGACCATTTTCCCACTTGCAGACGTATTTTGACGCATTTGCAGCAGACGAAATTTGAAAGTCGAAATATGAAGAAATTGCACATAATGATAAAATGCTCCTTTTGTAATACTGTTTATATCAATCACTATTTCATACACTTTGAGTAAAACAATTTCCCCCACAGTATTGCCTAGCTGTTTACAGCTGCAGACTAGTTGTATGTGGGAAGGCTATTTTAAGATTGTATACGGGTGGGGTACAAGAACTCACTTTTTGTAGATGAACCAAATACCCAGCCCCCCTCTTTTTTGACACGACTCACTTAATTTCCGGAGCCGAAGAACACAATGACCACTAGAGTTGACGCTAATTGCGTTTCTCATGACAACTACCATTTTTTGAACTAATGGTGTTCGGGTAATGATCTACGTTGTCTGATGGAATGTTTACCTGTCATGGGCCAGTGCATGGGGAAATGTACAGGTTTGCATTTCTGAACAATGTAGGTTCGGGTAATCTTGTCCGCCTTTCTGATCAGAATCTACAAAAGTTGACCGAATATTCTAACACGTTTGTGTAAGTTAAATGTGACAGTGTATATCTTGATTAGACTGTGTGGATATAAACTTTTCACAAAAGCCAATTAGTACCTTTTCATCATCAACGGGCTCATATATCCTTTACGTTGTCGGCTGCTGGCAAAACACAACTGATGATCCTGGCTTTTTTCTACCAGTTATCAAGATACCATTATACACTGGCAGCCGTTATCCTCCGATATTTACATATGTAGCCCTTTGAAAGAAGACGAATGACGTGAGTCACAATGATAACAATACAATACGTCGCTGAAGACACCGCATAAAAGGACGTCTCGAATTAACCATATATAATTAAATATTCTTTATAATAATTTTTTTTCGACAATCATCGCTTTTTTATTTAATTTATTTATATTGGTTATCTCCCCCTGCTGTCGTACATAATGTCTTTGTAGGCGACATTTCGTAGATTCATGGCCTTAAAAACTGAACCCTTTTGTACGTTATCATTAACCCCAAGGGTAACATATTAACATCTGCCAAACTTAGCTTCTTTTCATATACTTAACGACTCGTAAATTCGGGGCCTCAAAAACAGAACAAGTTTGTACTTTATCATTCTCTTAACATATGAACGACTCAGCTAAACCATTGCGGTCCCAAAGGTAGATAAAATAAGAGCTCGTATGTACATTTTTTGTACGTGACAAAAGCTTTAAACAGTTCATTTTCACCACCATCGTCGATCAAATCGACTACTTGTGCTGACACTAATAACTGTTTCATGACAACCGCTACTTGTGTTAATGGCCTCCGAATCTTGAGTTTTCCCCTGAGATTTTAAAAAAGCATTCTTCTCCACGCCTTTTTTGTCAATGTTATCGGCCATGTCACACTCAAATCGATCTTTCATGAATTTCCGATCAGCGAAGGTCCACTAGTCAATAAGCATCTGATGAACCAAGCGACTTGGATGTCGTGTCTCCATTTATTGAACCCATTCCCACATGCACACTCATTTTAAAGCATCTTCAGCAGAACAACTTTTGAAAACAGTCTGACAAAAATGGGAAATTGCTAATAATGAGCATTTTCCGAATTTGCCACAATGTTTTGGAATTAATTAAATAATTTTAAAATCACTCGTTTATAGCTATTTTCCATTTGTTGTCTTCATGTTTTCAAAATCGTCTGCTGCTGCAGATATAGATGATGTGTGAAATTGTTGAAGGTTGGTTTTCATGTAACGAGGCTCGCATAACCTATTAAAAAGGTAAAAAATACGATACGAACTTTGTATGGATATTAACTCATCACATTTAGTCTTTCATATTTCATGCAAGCATAACGGAGATTATTTTCAATACGTTACACTTTATTGTTTGAAACTAGATATATCTGTTAACCTGCGCTAAAGACCACTTTTGTATAGCAATTCCATGTCTATAGCAACCACATTTTATAATTTCCCTAGGCATAAATTACCCTGAAATTAAAGAGCACCTTTGAACGTCTCTTCCTATGGGTAGTCTTTGAACAGAGATTCGGAATGTAGATGGAATGTCTCAAGCGAGTCAGTTTCTTGAAGCGTCGCCTCCGTACTGTTAACGCAAACAGGAACATGTGGTGATAAATGTATAGTAGGTCTACACGTGTATTCTTTAAACCCATTCCTACATACAACAACTCTGCATCAGGCGATTATGCAATTATTGAGATAACAAAAAGGACAAATAACTATGGAGTTGAACAATTTAAAAATAATAGTTATGTTCTTTTGCTGTAATGTTTTTACAGGTCGGGTTCTTCTGCTGTAGATGTGTTCAAATAAGTTTGTATCTGGAAAAGCTTTAACAGATGATACATGTTAAAACTTACAGGCTGTTGGTGAAGGTACAGACGAGACTTGGAATTTGTAGAGATTCGTCTGTGTCTACGCTGTTATAAGTTATTGTTATAAGATCCCAAGTAAAAGTACATGACTATGCGTTTGTGTGAAACTTCTGCTTACACATCTTAGTCAAATGTATGTATCAAGGATAGCAAATTCATGCAGACGGACAGTGAAGGCTCTAGTGAGTCTGTGCGGATGGAAGGATTGCCCGAGAATTATCTGTACGTAGATGTGCTAAGACGCGGCTCACAAATATAAGAGTTTTCTAATATATACAGGACAATCTTTGTTTTTATTTTCGTCACGTTCGGCAAGGATTTATGAGCTCTGCTAGAGGAAGTCCAACCTTGGCGTACCAAAAACCGAACTGGAAGAGCTACGTGCGCATCAATGTCATTTTAGGAAATGGATAGCGTTTGTATCCCACTTCTGTGCACTGTCTTGACTAATTGATAAGTTTATCTCGATATAGACTGTTTGCTAGGCAAAAATAGATCTAGATAGAGTCTATTTGCTGCGCAAGTTTATCTCGATAGGGACCTTTTCCTGCGTAACTTGATCTAGATTAAATCTATTTGCTGCGCAAGTTTATTTAGATAGAGACTGTTTGCTGCGCAAGTTTATCTCGATAGAGACTGTTTGATGCGCAAGTTGATTTAGATTGAGTCTATTTGCTGCACAAGTTTATCTAAATAGAGACTATTTGCTGCGCAAGTGTATCTCAATAGAGACTGTTTGCTGCGTAAGATGATCTAGATAGAGACTATTGATAGAGACTGTTTGCTGCGCAAGTTGATCTAGATTGAGTCTATTTGCTGCGCAAGTTTATCTAGACAGAGAATGTTTGCTGCGCAAGTTTATCTCAATATAGACTGTTTGCTGCGTAAGGTGATCTAGCAAGAGACTTTTTGCTCTAAATTTAGTGTATTTGCTGCACACATTTTTCTAGATAATGACTGTTTCTTGCGAAAGTGTATCTCCATAGAGACTACTTTCTGTGTACGTTTATCTCGATAGAGACTGTTTGCTGCGCAAGTTTATCGAGATAGATTATTTGCTGCTCAAGTTTATCTAGATCGAAACTGTTTACTGCGTTAGTTTATCGAGATAGATACTATTTGTAGCACAAGTTTATCTAGATCGAGACAGTTTGCTGAGCAAGTTTATCTAGATAGAGATTGTTTGCTCCGCAAATTTATCTCGATATAGACTGTTTGCTGTGCAATATTATCTAGATAGAGATTATTTACTGCTCAAATTTATCTCGATAAAGACTGATTGCTGCGTAAGTTTATCTAGATAGAGACTGTTTGCTGCATAAGTATACTCGATAGAGACCGTTTACTGCGCAAGTATAGTCGATAGAGACTGTTTGCTGCGTAAGTTTATCCAGATAGAGACTGTTTGCTGCGTAAGTATACTCGATAGAGACTGTTTACTGCGCAAGTATAGTCGATAGAGACTGTTTGCCGCGTAAGTTTATCCAGATAGGGACTGTTTACTGCGCAAGTTTACCTAGATAGGGACTGTTTACTGCGTTAGTTTATCTCAATAGAGACTGTTTACTGCGTAAGTATACTCGATAAAGACGGTTTGCTGCGAAAGTTCATCTCGATAGAGACTGTTTACTGCGTAAGTTTATCTCGATAGAGACTGTTTACTGCGTAAGTTTATCTCGATAGAGACTGTTTACTGCGTAAGTGTATCTCGATAAAGACTGTTTACTGCGTAAGTATACTCGATAAAGACGGTTTGCTGGGAAAGTTCATCTCGATAGAGATTGTTAACTGCGTAAGTTTATCTCGATAGAGACTGTTTACTGCGTGAGTTTATCTCGATAGAGACTGTTTACTGCGTAAGTTTATCTCGATAGAGACTGTTTACTGCGTAAGTATACTCGATAAAGACGGTTTGCTGCGAAAGTTCATCTCGATAGAGACTGTTTGCTGCGAAAGTTTATCTCGATAGAGACTGTTTACTGCGTAAGTCTATCTAGATAGAGACAGCTTGCTGCGTAAGTATACTCGATAGAGACTGTTTACTGCGTAAGTTTATCTCGATAGAGACTGTTTACTACGCAAGTTTATCTCTATAGAGACTGTTTGCTGCGAAAGTTCATCTCGATAAAGACTGTTTGCTGCGTAAGTTTATCTAGATAGAGACTATTTCCTGCGCAAGTTTATCTAGATAAAGACTATTTGCTGCGCAAGTTCATCTCGATAAAAACGTTTTGCTGCGAAAGTTTATCTCGATAGAGGCTATTTGCTGCTCAAGTTTATCTAGATCGAAACTGTTTACTGCGTTAGTTTATCTAGATAGAGACTGTTTGCTCCGCAAGTTTATCTCGATAGAGACTATTTGCTGCACAAGTTTATCTAGATCGAAACTGTTTACTGCGTTAGTTTATCTAGATAGAGACTGTTTGCTCCGCAAGTTTATCTCGATAGAGACTGTTTGCTGTGCAATATCATCTAGATAGAGATTATTTGCTGCTCAAGTTTATCTCGATAAAGACTGTTTGTTGTGCAATTTTATCTCGATAGAGACTGTTTGCTGCGTAAGTTGATCTAGATAGAGACTGTCTACTGCTCAAGTTTATCTCGAGATAGAGACTATTTGTAGCGCAAGTTTATCTAGATCGAGACAGTTTGCTGAGCAAGTTTATCTAGATAGAGATTGTTTGCTCCGCAAATTTATCTCGATAGAGACTGTTTGCTGTGCAATATTATCTAGATAGAGATTATTTGCTGCTCAAATTTATCTCGATAAAGACTGATTGCTGCGTAAGTTTATCTAGATAGAGACTGTTTGCTGCGTAAGTATTCTCGATAGAGACTGTTTACTGCGCAAGTATAGTCGACAGAGACTGTTTGCTGCGTAAGTTTATCCAGATAGGGACTGTTTACTGCGCAAGTTTACCTAGATAGGGACTGTTTACTGCGTAAGTTTATCTCGATAGAGACTGTTTACTGCGTAAGTATACTCGATAAAGACGGTTTGCTGCGAAAGTTCATCTCGATAGAGACTGTTTACTGCGTAAGTTTATCTCGATAGAGACTGTTTACTGCGTAAGTTTATCTCGATAGAGACTGTTTACTGCGTAAGTTTATCTCGATAAAGACTGTTTATTGCGTAAGTATACTCGATAAAGACGGTTTGCTGCGAAAGTTCATCTCGATAGAGACTGTTTACTGCGTAAGTTTATCTCGATAGAGACGGTTTACTGCGTAAGTATACTCGATAAAGACGGTTTGCTGCGAAAGTTCATCTAAATAGAGAGTATTTGCTGTGCAAGTTTATCTCGATAGAGACTGTTTACTGCGTATGTTTATCTAGATAGAGACTATTTGCTGCGCAAGTTTATCTCGATAGAGATCTTTTGCTGAGCACGTTTATCTCGATAGAGACTGTTCGCTGCGTAATTTTATCTTGTTATCTTAATAGAGCTTTTTTCTGCGAAAGTTTATCTCGATAGAAACTGTTTGCTGCGTAAGTTTATCTAGATAGAGACTAATCGATGCGCAAGTTTATCTAGATAGAGACGGTTTGCTGCGTAAGTTTATCTAGATAGAGACTGTTTACTGCGCAAGTTTATCTCGATAGAAACGGTTTGCTGCGTCAGTTTATCTAGATAGAGACTATTTGCTGCGCAAGATTATCTCGATAGAGTTTTTGCTGCGCAAGTTTATCTCGATAGAGACTGTTTGCTGCGTAAGTTTATCTAGATATAGACTGTTCGAAAAGGCCCTAATATTGGTCTTGCTTGTACGGCGCTCAATTTTATTTTTCTCCACGTGCTTTTGTTCTAGGAATATCTTCACAGTTTGTCCTCACGAAACAAAACGTGAAACGCCATGGGAAATTAAAATACTTGAAGAATTACATGCTATGTATTGTGTTTCGTTCTTTCGAAATTAATTATCCCAGACGTTAAATGAAATCGTGAGGTTATCTGAGGTCATCATTAGCACCCGAAAACAAAACCAAGAAGACATAGTCATCCTTTCCAACATACAGACGCTTAATAACGCCTCGGCAGCAGATGACTTTTGAAAATATTGTGGCAAAAGGAGTTGCTTAGCATGAGCAATTTCTCATTTTGCCACTATATTTTCGATTCTTTTCAATGATTAAACTTTAATTTATAGAGGTTTTATCATGTTTCTAACCAGATGCTTTCAAAGTCGTCTGCTGCAGATTTGTTGAATGTGAGAAAGGGCTCAAACATATTTGAACACATATGAGAATCAGCTCAATATTGTCGAGTAATGCCTTATTGAATACCTGTTTTGATTCAAGCAAACTGTTATCATTTAGATCTGGAGAAAAGGTAGAATGAAATCCCTCGACGATTGAACCACGCAAATTGAAACAATCCTTTTGAAGGTTTAGACCTTTCTCAAAATCAATATTGAATTAAGTACAACACATTGAGGAACAAAGAGAAATTTCTTCTTTTGTCACTTTGTCTTAGATGCGTCAAAATATGCCTGCAATTGTAACAGGCTGAAAGTAAAATAATTAATGATTGGGGTTTAACGCCGTTTTCAAGAATTATCCCGGTCATATCACGGCGGCCAGTTCACCCACTCGTGTGTTTCATGGCCTTCTGACACATGTAATCCGCACAACATTCTTGCCAAGCAACTGGCTGCTTTATCCACATGGACTGTAAGCCCATTGGTGGAAGACGAATGACGCTTGTCACAGTGACTTTTGTCAAACATCGGACGAGCTTGGGTTCGAACTAACTGGATTAACAGCCAACGTCGCTACCGACTGAGCTACCGGGGCCAGGCTAAAGTAGAACAAAAAAGTTAGTTTGAATTAGGCTAACACAGTGTGACTCTAAGGGGATTAACTTATTTCCCCGATTCGTTTTAGAACAGGACGCTCCGGGGTAAACAAGCTGAAACTATATCATTGAAACACTTAACAGTATACTTTCGATACAGACTTATAACCGTGATAAAAACATCGAGGGAAAGGGACAGACGGTTATTTTTTTTTTCGCTGTTTCCCTTTTCCCAAAGAATGTAAATTTTATAAAAGCTAATTTCTGCAGCAGCGCTTAAGATGTCGTCTGTAAGAAAGATAAAACATTAACGTGAGGATTTCGCGCCCTGCTGGAACCTTGAGGTACATGTACCGCCATCATTAACCGAAATTTGATTTTGTATTACACGATGTATTCCGTTTGCGTCCCTTAAACATTTCCCACATATAGACGCTTTCTGAAGCCTCTGCAGCAGACAAGCAATTTCTCCTTTTGCAATATGTTTTCAATATTTTTCAGTAATTATACCTAGAATTATAAAGATTTTACATATTTTTTAGTAGACATTTTATACAGATTATTATAACGTACACGTATTTTCATAAAGTTTTTTCTGTGTGTAGTTTAAGGAACCATGTAAATTGTCATTTAGCAAATAATACATTGCCGTTATTATGAAATGTTTTAACAGGATCAGGTTATTATTATTATAATAATAATAACATGTAGATATTATGGTAAACAAAGAGTCAAACAAACACTTTACGGTAAGACGAGAAATTTCTACTTCGACCCAACAATGATTTCAAAGTCGGCTGCTGCAGGCTGTATTAAGAAAAAAAAAAGAATTAACCAGTTCCATATACGACCAATTTGTATAAGACGGTTTTGAAAATTTCAAGGAAAAAAAGTGAAAAATCTCTAGTAATTGAAAGTTTATTTATTGAAAATAGTTGAAAACATTGCTGCAGTAGGTGAAATTACTCATTATGAAGAAGTTCACCTTTAGCTACAATGTTTTCAAAACTCGTCTGCTGCAGAATCACCAGAAAACGTATACATGTTGGAAGGATTACGACGTGATATCTTCTCGCTCTCGCGGGAACCTTAGTGTTACGACATCAATAACCTTAATTTGATTTTGTGACATCAAACACGGTTGCTGTTTTTATCTATCACTGGAGGCCATTTTCTACTTTTTTAAATGTGTTCTCGTTATTTCTAAGGAAGTATGGTTTTTGTTGTTGTTCGAGCAATATCTAAGTACGCACCCTTCGAAGAAGAGGGGGGTATATTGCTATGCACGTGTCGGTCCGTCAGTTGGTCCGTCGATAGACCAAAGGTTGTCTGATTGATAACTGGATGATACAGTACTCAAATTTGGCCGTAGATGACCCTTATTTATTTTGAGGTCATCCGTGTGAAGATGAACGATGACAATGACATTGAACACAAAATGTTGACATTATTTTTGACGAACATCCCTTTGTTTCGTCTTGTTGTGTGTGTAAACGAACGTTGAGGCTTTGATTCCCCAGTGTATTTCAGCTTATAGAATCGAGACATGCAATGTTAACGATAAACACTGCAGGTTCCAATTATAAGTTCAATTTATCTTTGTAAAGAACTCAAGTTAAGTTGGCTTATCAGGTAAGCACTGATATTTGAAAATTGAATCAGTAGCAATATAGTTAGATCAGCACGAATGGTACCAAGAAATACGATACAAAATAAGGGAAAAAATCACGGTATTTATAAGTCTACATGTATGATAAAGCTAACATATCCCTACAATATGTATCTAAACATGTTCTAATACAAGAATAAAACTATATATGTATATTTGAAACGGGGCGACGTTCATAAATAATCCCATCTATGCATATTGCTTCATATTTCACCCATATCTATAGATACTATTTAAGCACATATATCTGTAGTAATAATCTTACTGACTCATCCAATCAAGATAATCAACTAACACTAAACAATTACAAAACATCAGGAAAGAGGCAATACTCTTTTTGGCTTACCCAGTCAAGATAATCGATCAAATAACAATTAACAATTACAAAACAAACAAAAATAACATAATACATAATAACAATAATTTATTTATTATAAATACGGCTATCCACTATGGATAGTAACGTGTTATTGCGGGCAATTGTTAGTTTGGTCCGCCTCTGCCTTCGGGAGTGTTTGTCTGCACACGGCTATTTCTCACGATTGATGCTGTTTCTACACTTCAACCGTCTTTTCAAATCCCACGAGGTAAATTGTTTTATTTCTGCTGCAATTTTTGTTAGGTTGTATTTGATGCAGCCTAATTTGGGCTTGCTATTAACATTTTGAATCCATTTATTGATTTGTGTTTGTGATGCCTAATTTAGGCTTTTGTTGGCCTAGCTATTGACATTTTGAGCAGCCCCTTTTGTTTGATCTGTTTGCTGGTTGTCTAAAAGCCGCAGCTAATTACTGGGCAAAAATATAACAAAATTATAATAGAATAAATATAAAAGTAAAGATATATACTTGTGTTGGATTTCATCAATTTCTCCCTAATAATTACATTTTAACAGTAAAGAGGCAAGAATCGTTTGGTCTGATCAGCCACAATCTCCGAACTGTAATTTCACAATGTCCCATGGTACAGTGGAACCCGTGTATAAAGATCACCCATCAGTTAACAACATTCTGGTCTTTATTCACAGGTGGTCTTTATTTGCAGGTTCATTAATGAAGAAAATGAGTAATTGGGAAACAAAACGTGTGTCTGCCATAGACAGAGAATTGATATTCCGAGGTGGTCTCTAGCACAGGTTTGACTGTATTTCATATAGATTTGACATAGATGTCCAACACGATGTAATGATATGTTACATTTTAGACATTAATCTACATCAATGATCATACTAGACCATAAGGAAAATCTAAGTCTTTACTTCAACAGTCATAAAAATGAAAGAGTCTCAAATTATCCAACAACAGTAATGTACTTAGTTATAAGTGACCAAGACACAACTACACATTTTAAACATTTAACATTTGATAATGAGGATTGATTGAGGTCTAATGCCGTTTTTGGACGGTACCCCTAAGGGTACTGTCTATAGCCATGTGCATTTTGAGAAATCGTACAACAATTGGCTCCCTGATTATAAACAGTATGACATAGTAAAGCTGGGAACCAAAAATCGAAATGGATTTTTTTTTTAACCCTCAACAAAAAAGTAGTGTCAATTATCAGGCAATTTTCGAAAACATTGGTGAATCAAGATATCTGAATTTTGAAAAAGGACTGTACAAAGGCAGCATTAGTGGTTGAAGTATTACGTTTACAATTTTGATTTGACGTTTGAATTAATATATTCATAAACAATGTATGAATATATACCAATTTTTTACATGTTTCAATCATAAAGAATTTAATCAAACGAAATAATATTGACACTATTAAAATTCATACGTTATTATGTTTCTTAAAATTTCGTTTAATATAAAATCGTAGTACGGCAATTTTGATGATATCACGTGACATTTTCAATTTTCATTGTTGATCAAAAGTTGTTTCGTGGATGTTTGGTAGTATTAACAATAATGCCTAACCCCCCTAACCCTAAACGCTTCGATGAAAAACTATCTCCCAACTAATTATCTAGCCAATCGATTCATTTTACTGAAAGAAGATGGTTAGGAACGACAACTCTGCGAAGGAGAACTTGCAACTTCCGTTCAAAATGAAAGTAGAAATCTGACAAGCTGCCCTGACGATAGATTGTTATTGTTTTTGTGGTGAAAAGACACATGAAGTTTTATATTGAGGAAGACTGACAGGAAAGAAATGTGTGCACGCCTAAAATGTTCATTTAGTCATCAATCCGTAAAACGTTCGAGGTAGGTCTGTCAATTAAACTGTAATTTGGAGTGGAACACCTTTTTATTTTTATTTTCGCCCTGTGCTGTATCGTAACCGGATATGAAAATAAGCTCACATGTATTTCATGTACACGCATGTCCGAAAATAGCCCAATTCCTGTAGACATTCGCTTGTCCGTTTTATCATCTGACATCTGTTAATTATTTAAAAAGGGTGGCATATGAAGGAAAATAAAAAATAAAAAATGGAGGACTTCGGAGACTTCGTACATATATTCAGAGACATATACAGTCAAGTTATCCTTAACGGATCAGTAACGAAACAACGTAGTGCATAAAAGAAACGGTCAATGTTTCAGATTTTTTTTGTTTATAGTCCACAAGTAAAATCATTTTCCTTTAAATTGACAAACACTTTTTCAGTTTTAGTGTAGAAACAGCTGTACAGACCGTTGTTTACCAATTGAGAATGAATGGTTTCATGTCAATAGGTGTATGTATTTATCTTACATAAAATGTCAAAATAACTAACTAACATAATTAAGATCGCTAGTTGTTGCCGCGAAAAACACATGTTCTCTTTAAAACTAGGTAGAAATAACTAGGTCACGTAAACACTTGCATCAGGCGTTCAGATGAAACGAATGAATTTGAAGTCCGACAAGCAACATTTTTATTGTGTATTAAATAATACCATAAAGTACTTACCTGCCAATTTATACACAACAATTTTGTCTAATAAATTAGTTAGCGTGTCTTGAACATTAAAGTGATCCGCTATTGGTTATGATCCGCTAAGGGTTACTTGACTGTATATATACATTATATATTTCTATTTAGGTCTCTGATAGATTATACAAGTGTATAATCGTTCTTGTATGTATACACTATTTAGACTCATTTAAGGACGTAGGAGACAAAGTGATGTGAAAACTGCTTTCAAACTTAAGTGTGTACAATTATTTGTATTGATGATATTATGTATACAAGTTTTATTATTGAAAAGAATGAAGAAATACAATGTTTATTTATAAATGAATTTTTTCCAGATTTTGTCTATACTTAGATGGAGCATATGCATGATGCTTTGCCAAAAAAGTTATTCAATTAACGCACATAAACATATGTATATTTGTATCAAGTTTGTGTACGCTATGTTATAATTTGTCTAGTGAATCCATGTGACTGCCTAACTGACACACTGCCTTGGCGTCATTTATAAAGTTATATTGACATAACAGTGGTGAGGCTACACTGTTTCTAGGTCTAAATTACATGTATATGGTCAGTTAAGGCTGGTGATACTGCATAATATGATACATAGGCTCCTCTGAGTCTTCACTGGATACAGATGCATTATAACCCCAAATAACGTAATGCAGATCAATAATTGCAAAGTATCTATTATAAACGGACTATTTTATTATTCAAATCATAGCACACGTATATATTGATAACAAATGGTTTTGCGCAGACATGTATACACATCTTGATTTTATTTATATTGTGCAATCAGTAACTGTATGTATTTTTGTTTCGTTTCAGATCATGGAAATGTTGAAAGATTATATAATGCACAATACGCAACATTACTTGTGAAGAAGATTCATAATGTCAGTGTATGGGACATTTTTACAACCAACCTATATGTATTGGAAAAGTTGGGGTATATTAACTGTTATTTCTGGTTTGGGTTTTAGTTGAATCAGAGAAATAAAAGACAAATGGCAAGTCGTGGATGCAACAAAACGGGTAGAAAACAAAAACAAAACGACGTTAATGACATTCTTCAAAGCTGGAAACAGCAGCGAGTCGTTGTGACAAGTATTCTGGATGAAAGTGTTTATTCTGTAAAGATAACTCGGAAAACAATAACGGAATGGAAGGAAATATCTAGGCTAGATGTAAACGATGCACAATGTGATCTGTTTTTGTTTACTATAATACAGGAAGATAACTGTGTAATTAACTAATTACTATGAACAAGACATTCAAGTAAATCATTTTGAGCTCTAATACAGAGATGACACTTGTACATGATAACTAACATTAAGTAGAAAATTTTGAACTACATATTGTGTCACACAGGGGGATCATTTGTTTTGTTAAATGACCAAAGATGTAAAATTAAAAAGTAAAACTGTAAGTTTACTAGCATTTGTCAACAGTAAGAGGCATGAGTAAAAAGCATTGTGACGAAAGGAGAAATTGCTTGTATGGAGCAATTTCTTCCTTTGCTTCCATGTTTTCAAAAAGACGTCTGCTGCAGAGGCGTCAGAAAGTGTCTATTTGAGGGAAAGGGTGATTGAAATATTATAATTAGCTCCACTGGCTTATGTTATGGCGAATTGTCCGTCGTGCATGCGTTAACTTATTGCTTCAAACGACTTCTTCTCCCTAACCACTTGGCCAATTGGAATGAAACTTCATAGGAAGCATCCTCTCAATGTCCTCTCCTAAATTCCTTCAATTCTTTTGGATCCATGCAAAATTCTGGTTTCCATGGCAACCGAAAAAAATACCAAATAGTGAACACTTAAAAAAATCTTCTCCGAGGAAAGTGTCCGGTCGATTTTCAAATAATTTTGTAGAAATGTTCCTTGGGTGACCCTCTATCAGATTCTATTTTGCCTTATATGGCTCTTATGAAAACTTAAAATATCTTTACCTCAAAAAGTGTTTGGCAAATTTTCAAATAATTTTGTAGAAATGTTCCTTGGGAGACCCTCTATCAGATTCCTTCAAGCCATGTTGATTAGTCGGAAAACATGGCCGTCAGAGTGTGGGGGCTATTTCGCCTTATATGGCTATAGTGAAAACTTAAAAAATCTTCTCCTCCGAAAGTGTCAGGCTGATTTTCAAATAATGTTGTAGAAATGTTCCTAGGATGGCCATCAGGGGGCGGGGCTGTTTGGAGATTTATTTTTTGCCTATCGGCCGTGGAGCGATACTGGCTCTCTTGGGCCTCTTGCTTTTTAAATCTGATCAAAGCTTTCTCTGTCTAGATTCCAGAGAGTACTGGTACATGTACATAAAAAGAATTAATTTCACAATGAAATTATTGATCACAAAAGGAAAAAGCACATTATGAGATTTAACTTCTGACATAAAGTTTAAAGATTTTCTGTTGCATCATTATTGTCTACAGCCTATATACATTCAAAGGTCAGTTTACTATATTTTTCTTTGTATATTCAAGTTGATATGTACTCATCATGCAACAGAATTTTCATGGACAAAATATGTCCCCAATTTTTCAATTGTTGAATATAGTAATGGGAAGAAAGGTTTGAATTTTTTAACAAAACTGTACATTTTGACCTGTTGATTTTTTTTGAAAACTTCAAGGATTGGAAGAAATATTTGAACGGAAACAATATCACAGGCTCTTTTTAAAAAAACTTTACCCAAATTTAACCAATCTACAGCAGACAACTTTGAAAATATCTTTGCAAGCTCATGTTTCCTATTTTATTACTCAGTTTACCGTAGCTCAGTCAGTAGAGACACAGGCTGTTATTCCAGGGGTTGTGAGTTCGAACCCCAGCTTGGCCTACATTCCTTTTGACGTGACTACCACCAATGGGCTTTCAGACTATGTGGAAAAGCAGCCAGTTGCTTGGAAAGAATGTTGTGTGAAGTACTGGTATGAGAAAGCCAAGAAACATATGAGTAGTTGAACTGGCTGCCGTGATATGACTGAAAGATTGATGAAAATGGTGTTAAACCCTAATTAATCAATCAAACTATTTTATTACCTAATACTTTGAGACTTGGAAAACGTGTTCATCTAATACCCTTCTTCTCATTGTATACTAAATATGCTGAGTGTAGCCTATTTTTTGGGGTAAAAAGTATAAATTTTGATGTATTTTGGTGGTATTAGAGAATTGGACATTGTTGGTTAAGTTACAGGTCAATTTGACAGAAAATCCACAGGTAAATAGTGTCTATCCTTGACAGCCTGTGTGGCAATCTTAGGCTGATCCGGATCAATACTCTACGCAGAGTCCACAATGTTGGTTTGCTCGCAGGACTGCTCAAATTAAAGGAAAATATAGTTAACACTCTGGAAGCCGCATGTTTTACTTGAGCATGTTGAAACTTCCTCAGAATATTTGCTTGTATGATATCTAGCCTAAGTTCGAATATGTGTCAGATCCAGTAAAGAAATAGGTCACTTAGCCAAATACTGTAGAAAAATCTTGTCAACACTATAGACACTGCATTTTTGTATTGAGCAGTTTGAAACCTTGTCAGAAAGTTTGTCTTGATGATAGGCCAATTTCAAATATTGGTTATTTTGGATAAAACATTAGGGCACTAAGCCAAGTTGGAGGAAAATCTTGTTAAGACTCTGGAAGCTGCACTTTTAGCTTGAGCATGCTGAAACTTTGTCAGAATGATTGTTTTTATTATATTTAGTTTGAATATGGGTAATGTTTGTTAAAAAATTAGGTCACTATGACAAGTTGTTGGACAATCTTGATTTAACACTTTAGAGACCACAAGTTTGACTTTAGCGGCTTCAAACTTTGTCAGACAGTTTTTCTTGACGATATACAGGCCAATTTAGACATTGGTCATGTTGAGTCAAAAATTAGGTCCCTTGATCAAATTTAAGAAAAATCTTGTTAATGCTCTGGAAGCCTTGTTTTTAACTCTAGCATGATGAAACTTTACCAGAATGTTTATCTTGATGATATCTAGGCTAAGTTCGAATATGGTCTGGTTAAAAACTAGGTCACTAGGCCAATATTGAGAAATATCTTGTAAACACTCTAGTCTCCACATTTCTCTCAAATGTTCCTTGGGTGACTCTTTACTAAGAGTGTTAAAATTAAGTTGATTCTTTAGATACTATAGATACTAAATAGCTTTGCTACAGGTACTATTTTACCCTTTCTACACTACAGACACATGTTGTCTAATCTTCAACAGATGGATGGTATGAGAAATTTCGACAGTTTTCTCAATGTTTTCCTCACACGTCAATACTTTTAGAAAAAAAAAGAAAAAACGAAAGGAGGAAAAAAAAGAGAGTTTACTACAAGATTTAGAGGACAAACAATTCACATTACTTTTTAAAGAGAAGAAAATAAATACAGATTTACCAATATCTTTAGTTAAACATTTTCAAATCATCTGCTGTAGAGTTTATCCATGTGATAAATTACCGATCACAAATGTGTTTGTTTATCTAACTGTATCTACCGTCTACAGTTCAAGAGTTTAATTATAGATCTCTGGAAATAAGGTTAACCCTGTCTTAAATAAATATTTGAACTGTATGCATTTCTGCTTTTTTGTTTACATTTTTTGAAATTATGTGACTTGTGTTGTAACTTTCCAAAAAATGGAACAGTTGACCATCTGTTTTCCCCTCATACAATGGGTACCGTCCCACAGCACTTTCAGTGCTTTGATTAATATTTGTTTCAGTCATATCACTGCGGGCAGTTCACCTATTCATGTATTTCCTGGCATTCTCACACCACTGCTTTTCCACAAAGACTGTTTGCCCATTGGTGCTTGTCACAATGACTTTTGTCAAACGACGGAAAGAATGTTGGCCGAGCTGGGGTTCGAACTCATAACTCCCTGATTGACAGCCCACGTCGCTACCGACTGAGCTACCGGGGTTCTGCTCGATACAGAGGAAAAAGTAATTGGACATATAGACATAGAAATGCACTGTAATGTTTAAAACTGAGTAATGTCAGTCAATAGTAAATGGTTTCTTTTTCAATCACATTCCAATAATAAATACAATTTTGATTATCGAACTTTTCTTTGCCTGGGTTAGGAAATATAGCAATACAATACATACTTGACTTTAAGAAAAAATACTTCACCGATATGAAATCACATAAGTCACTCTACAGCAAAACCACGAATACTCAGGAAACCTTTCTTTGACAAATTGTAGGTCTTCAACAACGGTTGACCTATTTATGATCTCTGTGTTATCGTTAATTTAACTCGAAAGAACCTCCATCTAGATAGCCAGTATAAAGTAAATTACAAATGTCTAAAAAAATGTATTATTGCTCAATTATAAAAGCTTTTGAAAAGAGTACAGGGAGTAAATAACTGTTTGCATAAAATGTTTTCACTAGAAGCCTGGATAATAATGTGATAAGTGTTTAAGTAAGACAACTCTGATGCAAGTTGACAACATAATGGTTTCATGTTTAAATTGTTAAGTTTAGTTGTTTCTTTCAAAACAGTTCCTGCTGAGATTTGAACTCAGAACTCTTGTTAGACCAGGTGTTTTACCATTAAACTATAGTATGGGGTTTTACTTTTAGCAGCAGTTCATGAACAAATGTGTTATTTCATTACCAGTATGTAAAATAAAGTATAAGATTTATTTTTATACAATGTATACCAGTTTTTCCCTGGGCGATTTCTGACTGACATTAATTATGAACTGCCTCTAAGTTTTTATAATATAGCCTTTTTCTTCATTTTTCAAACAAAATGTTAATATATATATTTATTTGAATAAAAAGTATTTTGAGTTTTTATTGAATTTAAAAAGAGATTGATCCTCTTTATTGGTAGGTTTCAATGTTCAGTTTGTTGTTACATTATTTTAGTTGGATACTGTTAGTGTACATTGCCCTGTTTCGTAGACGGACCTAAATCGGTGACATTAAAAAGCTTTTTATTTTGCATTTGTTCTTCAAATTGAAGGGTTCTGTGGCATCATTGGTTGTTGTGGTCTCAAGTATGAAAATATTGCTGTCAAAAGCTTTTGAATCTTTTGTAAATGCAGAGTATTTTAAACAGAGGCCTAAAATAACATAATATATATAATGATAAATAACCTTGTGAAAATAATCAAAAGATGAATCTGCGAAAAAATCAGCCCGTTAATGATGGCCCACATGTGATATCGTTTCTTTTCAAACAATGGACTCATTTGAAGGCATGCAAGTGTTTTCCTCTCTACCAGGTTAGAGGATATATGGCTTAAGATATTTACTTTTTAAACTCAAAAACCATGGTGCACTGATTCTGGTCTTACTTTCATAATTTGACAAAAGCTAGGTCATAGACATAAACTGTTAAACTGTACAATGTAAAAAAATGTAAATTGAAGGCAACTAATTTGAAATTGACTGTCATTTTGTTTGTTTTCTACATTTACTGCAATATAGAGATACAAGTCTTAAGGTCAATAAAACTGGACAGTCGATGATATGATATTTCAGCTGTTTTCTTGAATGGGGGCAACATTTGACAGGACGGCTTCGGCTTTAAATGACAGATGACAGATACGGACACATACACTAAACTCTACGGACGAAAGCATCGTGAAACGGTTCTCAACAGATACTACAAAATAATTTAGAAATGAAGTTATATTGTTGAGCAAATTATTGATATAATAAATATCTTACCATAATCTATGTCGATACAGAAACAGAATTATTATTCGTCTGTTTCAGTTAAAATAATATCCGCGGTCTGGAGCACTTGGACAATGTTACGAACGATTACTTCCGTTGAAATGTTTACTATCATTTTCAAGTGTGTATTGCGTCTCTATATAGCCAAGATATAAACTCAATGAACTCCATGAACTACAAGAATAGTTGACTTACCCTTCACAAAATACTTCCAACGAACGAAATCCATAATTTACGGAACTACATTTGTGACGAGTTCTGTCGTTTTCCGTTTGTTAATTATTCATTACATACGTTACAAAGACGTCACATTTGGATGTGTTTTCATCTGGTTAGTTGAGAAAATGAGTGTAATTACACGTAAATCATACATATCAGATAAATTGCTCTAGCAAACACTCTACTGTGATAGAAGTTTTGCTAGATATGTACATGCATGTATTAATTAAATATGTATTTAATAATTAAATATGCATTTGGTAATTGGTTCATACATAATTAACATAAAGATATCACTTAATATGTTTACTTATTGACCTAAACTGCCTGGACATAATCTCTCTGTCTATACGTCGTCATCCATTGTAAGATATTAATTTTGTTTTATACATATTTCGCCATCAACAATGTATAATTTCTTTATTATTCTCAAGTAAATCATTCAATTGATTCTGAGTATCAAAGAATTTGAATCTTTGTTTGCATTCCTTTATCGAGTAGGTAGATCTATTGTCTTATTTGATTATTCCCTCTAGAAGTGTTTTTTTGTAATTTACTTTGCATCCAATCGAAACTAAGGAATATCGTGT
Organism: Serripes groenlandicus; assembly: GCA_031761405.1. NCBI lineage: Eukaryota > Metazoa > Mollusca > Bivalvia > Cardiida > Cardiidae > Serripes > Serripes groenlandicus. The sequence goes on along the minus strand of JASEVX010000010.1, from coordinate 46,226,622 downwards.
CTGCGGATTTACCGGTTACGAAGTTACTTATTCAGTCCAGTAAAACCGGGGAAAAAATGGCCGCAAAAAAGTATTATTGGGTTGAGATTTTATATGTGAAAAACAGTCAGATTTTCGGCTCGCCGAGCTTTCACACGTATTATTTTAATTAGAAAATAACTTGAAAATCGCCCATTCATTTGTTCCCACTTTCACTCCGCTAAATTGTTACTGGCAAAAACATTAACTTAATAGACCCTCTCCCAAATACAACAATTATGCAGCAGATTATTGTGAAAACATATGGACACAAGACAAAATATCGAATTGGTATACATTAATATGTCCAACATTGTCGAATTGCGTATAAGGAGTGGTACGAAACATCCCTCATCATATGATTACAAAATAAAATATGAAATTAATTCAATTAATTAATATATCTAATCAATTATGCTTATTCTATTTTATTAATTCGACGATAGGATCGGCGCAAGAATTGATCTAATTCGTGTACCTATATGTCTCTGGCCCTGTGTATTGCTGTTGTTCGCAAAAGCTTGACGTGTAGGAATATACATAACAATATTTAACGCAGAACGATTTGTATTTCTCAAAATAAAATCCACCTTAAAAATCGCAAAATACAATTTTGCTTTGAAAATAGAGTGTCCAAACTATATTATACATCACACTGATTGTACATGAAAGGAATATAGTAATATTCTACTTTGAATTAATTGCACTATATTGATTAGCGTATGCATAAAAAAGTTCCCATAGAAATGGTTGTTATAGGTCCAATTTGATTACGGTCACAGTCTAAACGCATAGGAAGGAGATTATTACATAATAATCACCTTCCAAAAACTATATTGAAATTCCGATTAAAATATCAAAGCAAATGATAAACAATCTGTATCTTCATGTTATGGTTACTAGAAACAACAAATGGTGGCATATTTGTTTTACCTTGTTTGAAATAATTTATATAATACTTTTAAAATTAACCTGATTCATTTTTAAAAACCAAAGAATATTTAAATTGCGCTATAATAGAACAATAATGAATGGTCCGTGCCTTGAGATTATTTTACAGTAAACTACGTTAATACAAAATAATTCAAAGTGTAGGAGTCAGTCTAGCATTGGTTTATACAGTCACAGTCATAGCTACCTCAATATGTAACTTTTTCATAACATAGGTAAACAAATACATGCACTGTTTTTTATTCTTTCAAATTCTCAATAAGTGTGAATATTTAATTAGCAGGTTGTAGAAGTTGTTGATCTGAAGGTACTTATAGATCGGTCGGTGGTACTTTTTACTCTGTTGAAACGTATGTACATGGCATACTTTAGTTCCTGTACGTCTTTGACATTGTTTGGATATGATAAAACGATATGTGGCAGCATGCATATGTGTATGTAAATAAAGTGATATGATATGCCATATGTCTTTTACTACATATTCATCTGCATGGTATAGTTGGCTATTACCTTTTTAAAGCTTCTAATATGACAAAGCAGTTTGTCCTCCAAAACTATATTGAGACCATTCTTTCCTTGATACACACATATATAAAAAAAATCTTGTATATTTGTAAATGACCATAAACTTTGTAAAGTTTGAGTCAATAAAATATTCTGATTCTGTTGTGTTTTTTTTACGATACACAATTTCTATTGATATTTATACCGTCCTACATGTAGCGATTTTGCGCCACGATGCGAATGAATTTTGAAATTATAAACATAATGGCCGTGTTGTGTATGTAAACACCATTAAATGAAGGAACAGCTGAATAGCTTAGTAGACTATTTAATACTACAAAGATTAACATGAAATGCATGGGTTATATTGAAATATAGAGGCGAAACTTAAAGTGGATACACTTTCATTCATGAGTTCATTTGTTAAGACAAAATACACAACACTCTCCCCCTTCAAATGTAAAGTCATCAAATTAAATTAAATTTTGAAATCGCAATCATAATACACATGATGAATGTATGCACATACTGGTTTAACTTGTTCTAATTGTGATTAGATATTAAGTTCCAGTGTCCACGATGAGCTCAATTAACATAATCAATATCATTTAAAGCGGTAAAAAAAAACCAACCTTGCCGCCAATTTGTTGTGTATGTGTACACCTTTAAATGAAGGAACAACCATATAGCTTAGAAGAATATTTTATGCTACAAAGATTAACATGGAATACATGGGTTATATAGAAATATGTTACACTAAGAGGCGTGGCTTTGAGTGGATACACTTTCATTCATGAGTTAATTAGTTAAGACAATATACACAGCACTCTCCTCTTTCAAATGTAAAGTCATCAATTCAAGTTCAATTTTGAAATCGCAATCATAATTACACCTGCGGAAAAGATGCACATACTGCTTTAATTTGTTCATTATGTGAATGTATGCACTTACTGCTTTAATCTGTCCATGTCTGTTGCGCGTGATCAAGTCATGTTGACAGTGTAGAAATACATTTTATTTTTTAATCATGCAATTCATATATTTTAACAAAAACTTTCTTTCGAGTTCTTTCTTTTGGGTAAGTGATGTCGAATCAAATCCATTTTCCGGCTTCATATGCCAACAAGTTACCGCTGTTTGATTTTCAGACAGGAACTATTTGGCGGTTCAAAAGGTCCGACATGGGTATAGGCTGGCCACATTCCATTCGTTTTTAAAACTATTCCACAGATCATCCACTTGCATTGACAATATATACGATCTGCAACTATCAATACATCTCTCTAAACCCGAGATTGTGTTCAGAAACGGAGAGCTGATATAGAAAGCGAGATGTGAAGTAATTCAATGCCGATATTGTAAAACACTAGTCTAGAGTCCAGTCTCAAAATGATGAGTGTCTTCGGAAATCGCCTACTATAGCAATTAGCTCTAACGAGCCACTTGCTAAAAACAACCAATTCTAGGAAACAGTTTCTTTCCCCACGCATTTGAAATTTGAGTATTTCTTCGCTGTTAGCACTAAGATAAGAGTATTATTTCTAGGGGTGGCAACGATTAATCGGTTATCCGGTTAATCGTACGTTTTCCGATTAATCGGTTAGTAATTTCGGTAACCGAGTACTCGGAAGAAAAGATAAAATATATACACAGTTGTGTTTCACCTTTTGTTCTTTTCAATTTGTCACACGTATCTGACATGAGAGGTTAATTATTCACACCTCGTTCGGCCAGTGTATACATTACTGCGATAACAGCCGCACTCGATTTTATTGATGATCGTTTGTTTGTGTAATTGTCAATTAAAGGACGCTTTGTTTCTTTTAAAAAAGTTTGATGTCTAATAAAGGCAGAAATTATAAGATAATGACTTATTAATTATATTCGGCGGTTGTTTTGATAATACAGCTAATTGGAGTGAGTGTGATACATTTGAATTGTTGTTTTTGTAAATTATTATTTACCAACACGATTGGAAGAGTAATTTGAAGTTTGTAACACATTTTCCCCTGAGTTGGTATTTAAAGATATGCAGCTATGTACCTTTTCCATTGAGATAACACTGGCAGCTCGCCAAATGGCTTTATACCGAAAGGCGAGGGTAATAAACCCAATACGACAACGACGACCTTTTCCATTCGACATATTATAAATCGTATAACAGTCACTTCGTTAAAAAACATCTACAGAATATATTGCCATAATGCCGCCTGCTACATCCTTTGTATGGAAGTATTTCGAACGCTTTGCTGATAATAGCAAAGTCATGTGCAGTTTTTGTGGTAATGAACTGTCTTGGACTGGTAGAACCAGTAACATGCGCAACCATATTCGACTAAAACAGTGGATATGTACTGTCTATGAATCTATACGGTTAACCGGGTAACCGGTTACAAAATTGTACGAGTAACCGGTTAGTAATATCGGTAACCGTTGCCATCCCTAATGATTTCTTTTTATATCTTTTGTTTCTTTCTTTTAATAAATAGTGTTTTTTTTATATCAACATGTTTCTCTTTTGTTTTTTGGCAAAACAAAGACAAAAACAGTCATTCCATTTGTTTATGAAATATTTGGTTTCGTTAACTGCATTTTGTCTCAGAAAGTGTATTATGATGACATCCAGTTTTACCGTTTTTTCTTTGAAATCAGCATGACATGTTAACACAATCTATAAAAGGAAAAGAAGAACCAAAAACCCTGTAGAAATCGACTTAAACAAGAAATGTAAGGGTGATTCCCTAGATTGAGCAGGTGACGCAGAGAAAGAAAGAGCATAATTGAACATGTAGAAAAATGTTAAAAAACATAACAACGACTTGGTATTTTCCAGTTTGTTAGTTTTAACTTATTCATTTCACATCGATTGCGAAACAAGCTTTCAGCTTATAAAAATGACGAGCGCTGACTGCTTCCTGAAGACTAAACAAGTACTCGCGTCGTTTGTGTGGAAAAAATCCAAAATGCAAAACCCGCTAAACACGGGATTCGAGCCTTTCGGGAACTTTAGTACGAGAGGCCGACGCTCTGCCACTGCACGTCACTGTAAGGATCCTTTGAGCCTTTTGTCATGTAATGGGGTGATGATCCAATTTAACGTTTCAAGCATGCAATTTGATTACGATCCATTTTCACTATTTAAATGGGTAATTGGATCGTAATTACCATTAATAGTAATTGGTTTTCGCACCACGTGGCTCATATGTTACATCACTATTTAATATGATGAACTTAAATCGATTCAATTATAAAGATATCATTGAATAGGCCACGATTCAAAGGTCAAATTCTATTAAAACAGCACTTTTTAAGTATTGACAACGCTGCCTCAACCTTAACAATAACTAAAGTTCAACCTGTTATTGTAAACCTCCTGCACGGAGTATTGTTAACCCATTACACGATCAACCGATTCTTGTTAATCCCCTGCACGATCAACCGATTCTTGTAAACCCCCTGCACGATCAACCGATTATTGTTAACCCCCTGCACGATCAACCGATTATTGTTAATCCCCTGCACGATCAACCGATTCTTGCAAACCCCCATATACGTTCAACCGATTCTTGCAAACTCCATGTACGTTAAACCGATTCTTGTAACCCCCATATACGTTCAACCGATTCTTACAAACCCCATGTACGTTAAACCGATTTGTGTAAACCCCCCCCCCCCCCCGGCACGATCAACCGATTCTTGTAAACCCCCTGTACGATCAACTGTCGTATATTGGTTACCAAAAAGTCGAATACTACAGTGACGTCCGAAAGCGTCTATATGAGAAAAAAGGTTGAACACATATTGGCAAAAAACTAGTGTGGATACGCTTACACTAGTATTGTCAGCAGGTGCATTAAACCCGAGTCTTCACTGTGCACAGATGTATACAGGTCCCAAATCACTCAATATCTATTTTACCATCATAAAACGTTTGTTTTTCAGATGTTTCTAGAAACCTTGATTACAAGGGGGCCTAATCAGATCCGGATAAACTACCCGGATGCTGGTCGCTCGTATTTTGGTCTGGATAAAAATAGAAAGTTTACAATTTTTGAGTTAACGGTTTATTTAACTGTTTATAAATGTGTAATGTAAGCCCTCAGCATTGGTTTGATTTTCGCGGCTGGACTTTCCCTTTCTGGTTCATTTGTTTAGGATCAGTCACGCAAACGCTGCTTGCGGAGCTTGGCTTGAATTAAGAGATACATTTTCACGTCCAAGATTGTTTTAAAACGGCGTGGAAACTTGCTATTTCTGACTGCATCCACATACTATTTTAAGAATCTAAGTAAGCCTCCGATTTTAGACTTACCCTACGTGTTAGTTTGGTGATATTTACATTTATGTTTAGTCCACATTTTTTCAGGCTGTTCCAGACTACTTTTCGGCAAAAGTCTTTCCATAATATTGACTGAGAGTGTGAATTCTAGTCGTTCTATAATAATGACTATACTTTATACAGGAAAACCCTTATAACAATACCAGGACGGTTATTTTTAGAAATATCGAGAGAATAAAAGTTGAGGTGTCCACGGCTAATAGCAAATCAGCTTCCAACTGTGCATTGTCACCATAGAGTTCATTGACTCGATCTGTTACGGACACCGACAGTTCATTCTAGGCCTACAGGAGGTTTGCACTTTGTGAGTGTCCAGTTTCCTCTAATTTTTCATGTTTGGCAATTTTTACGACTCAAGTACAGTGGCGTAATGTCTTCTCGCCTCATCGGGACCTCGAAGCAACGCCATCGATTACTGTAATTTCATTTATTTTGTTCTGGTGCTTTCTCATTCTATTTTCCTTCGAAGACATGAAAATATAGTTAAAAATGTTTGATCAGAAAGCCAAACAACAGAGAATTTCCAGAAAGTGAAGATATCAACAACCATGCACATCAGCGCAGCCTCATCTGGTTCTGCACAATTCGCTTATTAATCAAAGAAGTACACATTGATACACAGCTTCTGGCAAAAAGTTTACTTTGAGATCAGGGAGTATGTATTCGCACATTGATGTTCAGCTACTTTCGTCACAGATACTCAAATATTTGTTTGCCATGAGCACGACTTTTTATCTTTCGGCCTGACAGGTCTCGTGCATTGTACGAAACAGAATGTTTTTTTACAATGCACAAGTTCCTTCTCGTGAAGGCAATTACAAATATAATAGGGCAATAACATATTATATTAGCTGAAAATGTCCTTGGTTTATTTTCTTACGTTGAATCTCGATGTCCACGGCGAGACAAAACAGACGCCTTTGACACTTATTCCTGAAAAACAAATCTGGAAGAAGCACTATCGAATATAAAGTTAAGCAGTTTTCTGATGAGAATATTAACTAACACAAATGTGATGTTTCTGCAACTTTATTCAACAATATAGAATGACTAAACGTCTAACAAGAGAAAGACTCTCTCTCTCTCTCTCTCTCTCTCTCTCTCTCTCTCTCTCTCTCTCTCTCTCTCTCCTCTCTCTCTCTCTCTCTCTCTCTCTCTCTCTCTCTCTCTCTCTCTCTCTCTCTCTCTCTCTCTCTCTCTCTCTCTCTCTCTCTCTCTCTCTCTCTCTCTCTCTCTCTCTCTCTCTCTCATCTCTCTATCTATCTATTTCTCAAGTTCATTATCTATCTCACTGTATCAATATCTCTCACAGTCAATACGTATACAGAAAAGAAAACATATAACAGTGACAAATATTTAGTAAACGTAATTAGGCCACCGGCCCATAGTACAAAACATTCTATCAGGGTGAGTGTATGAATTGAACAACCCTGAGTCTTTCAACAAATATGATATATCTGAGAATGACGTCCTTATCATTCTTTCATTAACATATAGATGATCATGAACACCTCCTGTGAAGGATAAAACGCTATAGGTCGGTTTTCGTGTGACGTGGCTCAAATAATCACTAGTAAACCTACATTATTTCGCAATTTACAATCATCAATAAAAGCCGTCCCTCAGGTTACTATAAGTCGTTTATTTCAGGGTGACAGGAAGCAGGGGGAGAAATGTTGTGAAAGGCCATTAATTCATTTCCACAATTCTTCTTATACCTTTTCATTCTTTTAAGATGGTAAAACCCTTCTCCGTCGTTGAACCATTGTCGCGATTTGTGTTTACTCAGACTGCGTTCGAAAACATTGTGGGAAAAGGAGGAAATACATCGCAATGGACAGACTTTAAACAAAGGTATACATATACGGTGAATGGATACAGCTCTCCGATTATATATTTACTTGTTATCAACACGTGTAAATAGTTCTAACAGTGAGATTTAATTTCAATAATATATGGTCAGAGGGAATTTGTTATTGTAATATTCCTTAGACGACCTTTCCAGTATTTTCGGCTATGGCTCTTTCACAGGTACCAATATCGTAGCCCAACAGGTAAAACAATTTGTTTTGACATTTCACTATTACACAAGAAGATTAACATCAACAAGTTATTGACGCCGCGTGGGAGCGCGGCGTCAGTATGGGATAGGTTTTAATTTTGTACCATGGGGTGACGTAATCGAAAAGGGAGAAACCAATGTTATTATTGTTAAAAAAACCTCTGTTGTTTGATTGAAAAAAAACAACCTTTATGAATCAATAAATTGTATTAACTGATTTAAGAAACAACAAGATACAAAATACGTTTGTCTTCTACCGTTATTACAAAACTTTATACACATTTAATTTGTATTTAATAACTTTTCCCCAACTGTCTAGGCTACGCTGTTTTTGATTGTTTGGTTTACGGCCCTGACCCAATTCATCAAAGCTCAGAGAAAAAGTTCACTTTTCCCAAACTTTCTAGGCTACGCGTTTTTAATTGTTTAGTTTACGGACCCAAAATTCGCCGGATGTTTTTGCCTATTTATAAAAGTGTGTGAAGTTGGCAGAGCATTAGACGTTAGACATTAGACATTCCAAAAAAATATTCGAATGTCTAATTAGACGTTAGACATTCGATTAGACATTCGCTAATTTTGATTATCGAATGTCTAATTAGACATTAGACATTCGATTAGACATTCGCAAATTACAAGATCTATAACCCAAATTCGTCGGAGGGCATTGTACATTCAAAAAACGAATGTCTAATTGGTCAGACATTAGACATTCGATTAGACATTCGCAAATTAAGGGATTTAGGTACCAAATTCGTCGGAGGTCATTGTACATGCAAAAAACGAATGTCTAATTTGTCAGTTAGACATTAGACATTCGATTAGACATTCGCGAATTACGATATTTAGGTTCCAAATTCGTCGTAGGTCAACGTACAATCAAAAAACGAATGTCTAATTGGTCAGTTAGACATTAGACATTCGATTAGACATTCGCAAATTAAGAGATTTAGGTACCAAATTCGTCGGAGGTCATTGTACGTGCAACAAACGAATGTCTAATTGGTCAGTTAGACATTAGACATTCGATTAGACATTCGCAAATTACTATACTTAGGTTCCAAATTCGTCATTCGCAAATTAGGGATTTAGGTACTAAATTCGTCGGAGGTCATTATACATGCAAAAAACGAATGTCTAATTGATCAGTTAGACATTAGACATTCGATTAGACATTCGCAAATTAAGAGATTAGGTACCAAATTAATCAGAGATCAATGTACATTAAAAAAACGAATGTCTAATTGGTCAATTAGACATTAGACATTCGATTAGACATTCGCAAATTAAGAGATTTATGTACCAAATTCATCAGAGATCAATGTACATTAAAAAAACGAATGTCTAATTGATCAGTTAGACATTAGACATTCGATTAGACATTCGCAAATTAAGAGGTTTAGGTACGAAATTTGTCTGAGGTCATTGTACACGCAAAAAACGAATGTCTTATTGGTCAAATAACTTGAACATATTGATAACTCGAACATATCGATATCTCGAACATACCGATGACTCGAACACATCGATATCTCGAATACATTGATAAAACGAATGTTTTTAACTTGAACATTTATTGACAAATCGAACATATCGATATCTCGAAACTTTTGATATCTCGAACTTTCCAATATCTCGAACTTTCGATATCTCGAACTTTCCGATATCTCGGATTTTTTTTTTTTTTTTTCTCTTCTCGATATCTCGAACTTTCCAATAACTTTTCGATATCTTTAAAAAAAAAATACGTACGAGATATCGACAAGTTCGAGATACCGAAAATTTTCGAGATATCGGAAAGTTCGAGATATCGAAAAAAATATGGTAAGTTTGAGATATCGAAAAAAAAAAAATTCTTTTTCGAAAAGTTCGAGATATCGGGGAAAAAAAAAAAGAAAACAAAAAAAGATATCAATATGTTCGAACATTTCGATTTCTCGATTATTTTTTTTGATATTTTTTTTCTCGTTATCTCAGAAATTTGCGATATCTTGATTTTTTTTTTTTTTTTTTTTTTTTTTTTTTTTTTTTCTCGAACATTTTGAGATATCGATTTGAAACCGTGTATTGGTAAAATTAAGAAACTTCATGTTGTATGGTAACCTTTTATTATAGGCTATGGTAGCCAGGTGAGCAATATAGGCACATCTTGGCCTTTTTGGTTATGATAAAGGGACATTTGGCCTTCTTGTTCGAAATATTTACATCCTGTCTGTTTTTAACACGTTATTTAAATGTACTGAACTACATCTGCTTCCTTTAAGTCATGCTTCAAAATCATGCGCGGCGTCCTTTGATGCTCTGCATCAAAATTCGTCTTGTATTTCCTTTTGTACGTCACTTAACATTACTCAGTAGACATTTTGATACCAAAACAAATCCGGACACCATTATCTTCGGAGGTGTGTCTCTATAAGCCAATTAAAAATGAAGTGTGTTTCTATCCCAAAATGGAATATCTTGCCACAAATTGAAATCTTTGATAACAAAAATGGCGAACTGTAGCCAACGAAAATAATCAGGCAGCCGTTTTCAGTGAGATGCGTATTCATGAAATTCATTTTCCGTTTTCATTTTAGGTTAAATTCATCATTTATTTTTGACCTTCTATTGTTTCGATTTTGAATGCTGAGAAACTGCCGAAAGCTCAACAATGATCTGGTATGTGGTAATTTTATTCGGGAATCTGTCACCCCAGTGATGTCGAGACATGGTATCTTGTAATTTAGTTCTAAATACAACTTTTTGCAAACATTTTTAAGTTAATCCCCAGAAGTTGTACGCTAATATAACTTAAACTGATGTCATACCGGGAACGTGACTCATAAATAATAATACAAGTAAGTGAATCAAAATCTATTTTCACTTGCCGGGAACTATTTAAGAAGGAATAGCTGAAAATAGCAAGTTCTCCTTTTGCCACAATTTTGAAATATTTGTAATATGTTGGCCTTCATAAATATATAAAGATTTTCCGTAGTTTTTGCCTGGATGTTTTCAATCTCGTCTTCTACATGTTTATTATATGTGGGATAGTCTGTTTTAAACTTGTACATTGCGTTTTCATAAATGAACGAGTCCCTCTCATTTCAGATTTGACGTCGATTGTAGCATTAGGCCTACCTTAAAAACCGCTTCTAGCGATTTGGGGTCGTATTGACGTTCCGTTACGTAATCATATAACTGTACATTTCCGTAAAAATGTTTGGATTACACCTCTTTTTTTTTTGACAAAAGCTGCATCGAGGACTATACTACATGTGGGCGTTTATAGAAGACTGTGGATGCCCAAGCTCGTTTGTACGCTGATGCGCTTAGACGTGGATTATCTGTTTTTCAGGCACCCTATTTCATCAAACTATGATCAAAATACTTCCCTTTGTGTATATTGGATCTGACGACACCGCATAAAAGGTCGTCTAGAATTGACCCTAAATATTATTGAACTGGTTTTCATTCTTCTGTCCGTTTGTACAATTGGAACACTCGGTCATCACCGCTTCTCTATTTCGTTTATTTATATGGGTTATCTCCCCTGTAAATACTTAACGATTTTGTAGGAGACAATTGTATTGGCTTACGCAAAGGTTAATCTGTGACGACCAGCAATAAACAGTCATCAGATGAACATGAGGGTTTGCTTCTGAAGCGAAGCTTATGTCCGGTTTTAATGAGATTGGCAATCAATCCACCATTCTCCACAAAATGGTGATACATTTCCGTATTGAAACATTTAGTTTTGCAAATATAATCCATTCAACAAACAGTCTTATTACTTTTAGCATATTTAATTGTAGCACAAACATCGATAGTCCTTTTAATGCTAGGGAAAATCCTAACACTAACCCTAGGAAACATAATTGAGATACTTGAGATTTCCTTTTGTCTCAATATAACATGTTTACCGCAACAGTGTCCTCATGTGTATTATGTGTAGTTTCATCATGAAAACAAGCGGGAGAGATTAAGTTGTATTATATATCATACGCACAGATTACTGTTCAATACATCACTAGGATGGAAGTATCTTCTTACACAAATCATGAGATATAACTAGATGCAACGATAAGACAATGACCTAGTTAGTCGTTTACCAACACTATCTATCTTATTGCCTTAACCCTTACCCGCTTATAGACGCATTTCGACGCATCTGCAGCAGACGACGTTTGAAAACATTGTAACTAAAGTAGAAATTGCTCCAAACGAGCAATTTGTACTTTTGCCATGTTTTCAACTTCTTCCAGTTATTAAACCTTTATCCAAAGATATTTTCCGTTTTTTTGTCTTAATGTTTTTAAAGTCGTCTGCTCCAGGTTTGTTGTTAGTTGGTTTAAATTGTGTACATGTTGTTGGAATTAAAACGAATACTTTCTTTACATATGTAGTTTTAGGAACATACAAGAATTTTTAGATCGTTTGTTTGTTTGACTGGTGTCTTAAGCAGCTTTCAATACTTTTAGTATATCAATGCAAATTCCTAGATAAGTCAGTAGTACTACTGGTCCATTTATCCTGACACCAGCGAGTCAGTCGTAATGATTACTCTACACTTCTAAATGCCAACCAGGGAATGCCATTACTACATTGTTTTACTACCCACAAAGTATATCAATCATTTGTATACCATTGGCAGTTTAGTTTAGTTTCGTGGTGATATTAACTCTTTCGGCGCCAAATTGTATAAAGTAGACCCTTCCATGATCAAAATCGGGCGTTTCCATTTCTCATGTGTTAAAAGTTTTGGACTATTTTGATGAATAAAAGTCAAACAATGCTGAGTTCAGGTGAGACAGCTCGTTACGAGTAGATACTAATGTAAAACAGTAAAACATATGAAAAATTTGCAATAAAATGAAAAACAATTATTGAATAAAGATGAAAAAATTGCAATAAAATGAGAAACAGTTATTGAATAAAGATGAAAAAAATTTGCACTAAAATGAGAAATTCCTAATCATGAGTTATTTCTCCTTTTTGAAACTTTGTTTTCAAAAGTCGTCTGATGCAGAGACGTCAGAAAGGAAAGCGTTTGTATTCGGGATAGGGTTAAAGTAACGTTAAGCTTTCAGTAACATTTAGTGACATTTTATATATACCGCTAGCTGTCATCACCACAAGACAAATTAGCATCGAGGGAGCGATTAACATTACCCGGCGTGGAACCGATATTTGTAAACAATTGATTGATTGTTTGGTGTTTTACGCCGCTTTATACAAAGTCTCCGTTATATCACGGCGTTTCCTGGGTAAGTTACCAGTACTACTGGTCCATTTATCCTGACACCACCCAGTCAGTCGTAATGCTAACCCAGCAACCCTGAGCGTCAAGGAGCGCAGACATTACTACCATTTCTAAAGACTTTGGTATGACCCAAGCGGGGATGGAATCCACGACCTCCCACACCCGAGGCGGACGCTCTACCACTACAACACCGAGGCGGACGCTCTATCACTACACCACCGAGGCGGACGCTCTACCACTACACCACCGAGGCGGACGCTCTACCACTACAACACCGAGGCGGACGCTCTACCACTACACCACCGAGGCGGACGCTCTACCACTACAACACCGAGGCAGACGCTCTACCACTACAACACCGAGGCGGACGCTCTACCACTACACCACCGAGGCGGACGCTCTACCACTACAACACCGAGGCAGACGCTCTACCACTACAACACCGAGGCGGACGCTCTACCACTACAACACCGAGGCGGTAATTTGTAAACAAGGCTGTTGAAGATCTTTTGAAAGTATTGTGAGAAAAAAACGCGCGAAGCATAGACTGAAATGGATTTATTGGTTGAAAAGTCGCTTTTGATATTGTTTGTGTGTCTTTATTCTCCCCTTTCCCATTAATGTTCTAATACCCCTGGAATAGACGACATTTTGGAAACATTGTGACTAAAGGAGAAATTGCTCATATAGAGCAATTTCTCTTTTTGCCACACATTTTAACTTTATTTAATACTTTTACATTCATCAATATATAGAAGTTTTACCATCTGGATGTCGTCTGATTTATTGTATGTGGGAAAGGGTGATTATATAATCCTTACTTTTATCTCGATGTTAAAAGTCGTCTGCTGCAGATGTGTTGTAGGTGGGAAAGGATTTATACTAATTTAAAACACTCAATGTTGTATACTTTCTTTTAAGGTATGGACACGTAACATAACTATTTTGTAATGTAATTATAGAGACCAATAGCTCTGATTGAGCATACGATAGGCCAATTAGATAGTTTACACTATATCATGTACGAGCATCTGGCAGGTGCAGATACATTTAAGACAGACAGAGTTAGATACAAGGATTCCGGGTGACATACCCTAACTCTGTCCGAAAAGGACCCGTTGGTTCTTTAACTTGCTCATTGTATAGCCCCGTTACACGCGGGGCACTTTTTCTTGAAAGGACCAGTACTTAACCTCTGACTGAGTGGGAGACACTTAAAGTTACCTCAGAACAATCCAGAATTGGACCGAAATTTGCACCGCAGACCTCTGAATTGACAGTCCAGCGTGATAACCACTTGACCATCGGGTTACCCTAGAAATGTATCAATAATATTAAAGTGCGTTCCAGCTTTCCCTAAATACCAAAGTAAAATTACTTACTTTATGCTCCTTCAGTAAAACGTGGAAAAAATCCGGGCTAACATTATGATCTACATCCATCTCGCAAATGTAAAATATGCTAAAATTAATTAAACTGTACATGTATTTATAGTCAGACGATTTGTAACAGTTTTACGCGCAAACCTGATGAATTTAATGAAGTTCATTGCTGTTTTAAATATTATTTCAGTGATATACCTGCGACTAGTTCCCGTATTGATGTGTTTCCTGTCTACCTTCCCACAATTTCGTTTAGCCCATTCGTGAAAGTCGACTGACCGCATCGAAGTCACAATTTCCCTTCTAAATCAACGGAACGAGAATCGAACTGATGACTCATATTGTGTTATACCTCGTCGACTGGGCAATTTCTAACGTTGCTAACGTGTTTTTAATTATTTCCAATACTTGCACTTTCAGTCCTAGGATCTGTTATGAAGGATCTGTTATGAATGATCTGTCAGATATTTACAAATTCGTCAGCTGTAAAGTTCTTGTCTTGTATTGGGTATAAGATTAAATGAGGCCAAGGATATCCGATTGCAGAACGATTCTCGCTGCAACGGTGTACTCAGTAATAATTATCGTCTGGAAATTAGTGTGACAGTCAGCGGGGAAGACATTCTTCTTAATCACAAAACATACGGTTTTGGATGATGCGTAGGCCAATCAAAACAGTTGTTGTTTTAACCCACCCCCTGATATAGACAACTTTAGAGCCAAGTTGTGAGTCACACAATTTTTGCACACGAAACCATAAAAGTCTGCACTGCTGGTCTGAAGCCTATGCTGAACTGCTTCCGGGTCGATAAGGGGGACAGGGGGCTTATAAGAACACAGATGAACAATGGGAGTGCAGATTTCATGGTCAAATTATTCTTTGTAAATTCCAGAGACATATAAACACATGTGTGTATATGTCTCTGTAAATTCTGATTCATTTCTCATTAATGTCTTTTTTAAGCGAAAATAGTGGTGTTTCCCATAAATAACTGACTTTAACTGCTTCGTTTAGGAACCACTTTCAGAAATACAGTTCTTCTAGAAAACATTGCGTTTTTTCGGCGGAAATTGTCACCTTTTTTAAAGAAAAATATTCACAGTGATCAACTAGTGATGTAAGTTTTGTTGGCAGAAGTGTGACCTCAATTAGATAATTCCTTGCAGACATGTTGGAGACCTAAACATTCTCTACGGGAAATCAGGCTCAATACAGGGCAATGAACCACACAGAGACCTGGTACAATGGACGGTATTGACGATAATGTAAGTATTGTTATAAGAGCGGTCATTATCGGAAGGTTCGTAGATCAATGTAAATAATAGAAGAACCATACAATCATATATATTGTATTCAATAAGTTCTGGATACGTGTGAAATATTTCACAAAATCTGCAGCAGACGACTTTGAAAACACATAGGCAAAAATATGGAGAATCTCTATAAGTAATCATATAACTATTGAATAGATTTGAAAACAAAGTCACAAAAAGAATAATCGCTCGTTTTGAGTTATTTCTCATTTTATCACAATGTTTTCAAAAGTCGTCTGCTGCAGGTGTGTCTATATGAAGGAAAGGGTTAACTTTTCCCAATCTGCAGTCGCATTTTATTGCCTCAATAATCCCTTGATAAGTGTGGAATTTTTCACAAATTTGCGTAAATAAATACCTGAGCTGAGCAACCTTGAACAGGTTACATATAATACAACATATGACACTTGAGCCGTTCCACGAGAAAACCAACATTATGGTATATGCGCAATGTATCGACCAGATCAGCCTGCGCAATCCGCGCAGGCTAATCAGGGTCGACACATTCCGTCTCAGTGGGATAGATATATATAGACATATACTATATAGAGTTATGAATCCTGAAACAGAATATCCACAGGAGGCGAAAAGTGTATGTCCGTGTTAGCCTGCGCGGTATGCTTAGGCTGATGAGTTACGCAGAGTCCACAATGTTTTCTCGTGGGTGGGACAGCTCATTTGATTTCTTATGTTTGTATTTTAACCGGCTGTACTCACTAACAAGGGAGCTATTTTTCTCTCTCACCATGCCAACAAGCGAAAGGAGAGTTTCCGTTCAGTTTCATTCATACGACGCCACAACGATAAGCCGTCACATTTGCTATGCTTTGCTATGCTGATTTTGGATTAGAGAAGTCAAATATGCAACTCCCCCCTCACCAAACAAACTGACATGGAAATCAATTTCTAGAAAACTTAAAATTAAAAACGGAACCCGTATATTTTATTGTTTCGATTGAGGTAACGCATTTAACAAAGACAAATTGCATACCAATGATACATCGGTGTGTTGAAAGTTCAAAGTTGTTATAACATTTAAATATTCGTGAACAAATGCTCGGTTTTCTGAAATCACTAGATACAATCAAAATACGTTTTTCTCTTCTATCGAAGTCGTTTCTATACAATCGGAACATTGGGGCATCAACGCCTAACTATCTCTTTTATTTATAAGGGTTATCTCCCATGTTGATACCCAGCGATTTTGTAGGCGACAATATTAATGGATGACGCAAAGGTCAATCTGAGACGACCTCTCATTGGCTGTCATCATATATGATACTGCAGCGATGATAAGTTCTGGTTTTAATGAGATTGTCAAAACATTAAACTGTCTTGCACCAAACGGTTAGCAATTATATTTGGTAGATGGAACTTTTAACATTGTAACATTAGCTTGCTATTTTAGTCGTTTAATGCATTAGGATGATGAAACCGTAAAAAGGAAGACAGTACCTAATCAGCAGCATCCTTTTCGGGAGAGAAAACCAACTAAAATAAGATCAGTAGATCTAATTTTGTTAAAAGAAGAATAATGCTCTTTTAAAAGTACCCTCGTTTCTAATAAGATTAAGTATGCTAACATTTTCTGTCTTTTAAAACTAAAACAGAGTTACTCCTGTTCTAATTAGTGTCAACCAACATTTCAAGACAATCAAACAAATATTTAAAGAGCGCATTCCTCATGCCCACACACCCCAAACCTTTCCAAAACGCAGACGCATGTTGATACTTATTCAGCAGACAGCTTTTAAACATTGTGACAACAGAGTGGGGGTCACGGGACATTCACACAGAAGTACACGGAGAGGATGAGATAAGGTGGAGTAAACTTATCTCTTTCTCACAATATCTCTTTAATTACTCAAACAAATTCTATGCCGTGGGTACTCAAAAGCATCGTCTTACTGAGATCATGTTTGAGTACCCACAACATAGGGTTTGAGTGTCAAGAAGGATGTTAGGACATGAAATATGCCCTTTATATAGAGCTCTGACGTGTACTTATAAACAATCGGTTCATAAAAATATTGGAGTTTAAAGCCCCGTCAGACTGGGCGGCGACCATCCGCGACCGTACGGTGATCAGAAAATGTACAAGGTCGCCGGCAAACGTGAAAACAATGCGAGAAAAAGTCCCAAACAATTATAAACTTGAAGTAAGCCGCGCTCTAACCGCGACATGTGCGAGCATACCACTGTCTCAAGGCGCTCCCTCCACGACCTCTCTGCACTTATGGCGCTTCTATTGAGATACATGGGCTTGGCAACGGCGATCATCGGCAATCCCGCGGCGCTCTAACCCCGCCCATGGGGTTCTCACCACGCGTCTTCTACGTGTATCGCGACAGCACGGCGACATCACGGCGTTTCTACCACTTGATCACGGCGAATATATAAGCTTGTCAGATTTCTCGGAAATTTCTGATGTATGAACTTTGAAACTCCAGTTTTTATAGTAGGTCGCACATGAAAAGCATGATCGCCATAGACGCGTAGTGCAAGCTTGGTAACCCACGTCATGGTCGTATAAAGAACTTCATAAACGCAGTGGGAATCCCATAAGACCGCCATATGCGTACTAAGAGCCCCATGAGGTCGTGGTGCAATCGCGCAACAGTGGTGAAATCATCGTAACATCGCCATAACAGACTCCAAACGCGTGGTGGGGCCGTGGCACCCCATTTTTTGTCTCGGTCTGACGGGGGTATTTATGCCGTTTTCAACATTTCCTCAGAAAAATCACGGCGGACAGTTCACATTCTCATGTATTTCCTGGCCTTCTCACACCGGTATTACAGACCATTATTTCCAAGCAACTGGCTGATTTTCTACATAAACTGTTAGTCCATTAGTGGACGATGAATGACGCTTGTCACAGTGACTTTTGACAAACGTCGGAAAGAATGTTGGCCGAGCTGGGGTTCGAACTCACAACCCCCGGATTGACAGACTACGTCGTTACCGACTGACCTACTGGGGCTCGGCAATTGGTCAACTCGTGATAGTTCAGTCCAAACGGTATCAGCAAGGGAATGCCACATGGCTAGGTGGAGATTTTACGTATAAAAATAGGACAAACGTTTGTGAATGTTTCTCTTCAGAAGGTCAAAGCACTTAACCCTTTTCCCACATACAATACAATCTGCAGAACATCTACTCAAGATACGGAAAATCTCTAGAAACGAAGATAAAATTACTGAAAAAAAGTTAAAAACATTTTAGCAATAGAAACTGCTCGATTTGAGCAATTTGTCCTTTTTCACAGTGTTTCAAAAGTGTTCTGATGCAGATGCGTCAAAATGCGTCTATAGGTGGGAAAGGGTTAACATGTCGATTCAAATTAGTGATCACTAGTTCAGCACGACGGCTAGAAATTAAGGATCCTTCCACAATAATTGTTGGCGTTCAGTATGTGTAAATAGAATTAGTTAACGCTTTCTAAAAGACGTTTTATTTTTATTTCCTTTTTCAGACCACCTCGGTGGTGTAGTGGTATAGCGTCCGCCTCGAGTGCGGGAGGTGGCGGATGCGATGCCCGACCGGTTCATACAAATTAATTTCAAAAATGGTAGTAATGGCTGCCCTCCTTGGCGCTCAGGGTTGCAGGGTTAGCATTACAACTGACTGGCTGGTGTCAAGGATAAATGGACAAGTATTACTGGTAACTTACGCTGGAAACTTAATGATATAACTGGAAAATTGTTGAAAGCGGCGTAAAATAATAAACAATCAATAAATGTGAAAAACGACTCAAATAAATCAACAGTAGACCACTTTGGAAACATATATAAGTAACAATATGAAAACTCTGTACATCAAATTATTACCTTTGAATAGATGTTAACGATAGTATAGCGATTGAAGAAATTGCTAGTATAATAATGAGAAATGCCTCCTTGTGCCATTCTATTTAAAATATGTAAACTGTACATACAAT
Organism: Serripes groenlandicus; assembly: GCA_031761405.1. Classification (NCBI taxonomy): domain Eukaryota; kingdom Metazoa; phylum Mollusca; class Bivalvia; order Cardiida; family Cardiidae; genus Serripes; species Serripes groenlandicus. The sequence goes on along the minus strand of JASEVX010000010.1, from coordinate 46,206,867 downwards.
CTTGTTTTTGAATAGAGTTAAAAGGTATTGTAGCTCAGGTTTTCGGAATAAATTTAACATATAAGCTACTTCAGAATAAAGATATGTCTGATAGATGTGTGTACTAGTTTTGGATTTTGGCTTTTTAAGGGCAAAAATTGCAAACAAACCATATTTCGCAATTATAGAATGTTTGTTACCATAGTCGATGTCACTTAGATCTACAATGTTTAATAGTTTGTCAGATTGATGTTCACACATTAAATATAGTATAATATAAATTAGTTAGATTTGTTAACTTATAATTTTATAATCAGATCGACTTAGCCGTAAATGTCACAGTATACCAAATCAATTCCTTCCTTATATTCATGTAAATCGACCAGTTTCAGCCCTTAATTGTCACACTTTCTAAACGTTTCTCATGTAGAACATCACATATAATTGAAAAGAGTTACCTCTGAGCTGTAAAACAATGCAAAGAAAATGAAGGGTCATGCCTTATGCAAGAAAGAATTTACCAGGCGAAAATGATTACCGTCATTTTGGACCAAATCGGGCCCGGACAATACCGGTGTTTCACATTCTCTACTTTCTCTTTCAAACAAGGTAAACAATAATAAAAGTGATCAAATCAATCACTTCCAGCGCATCCGACACACACACACATTTACAATGAATTTAAACTCAAATTCATATATTCAATGCATTCTGGTGATGGTATACACTCCTTTCTACGCAAACAATTTTTTTTTTTTAGGGACTATTTAGATCAGCATGACCGCGAGTGTATTTGGCGTAATTTGACATTTACGCGTACCTAGCCTTTCCGAATTTGTAGCTTTTGCAATTATTGCAATTGCATAACACGTTGGATAAATAGATCATTGCAACCTTTCTCTGTGAATATCTAGTTGTGACATGGTAATCCGAATAACGTACAAATGCCGCTCCTCTGATGTTTACAGCACAAGGGGATCCATGTCCCATTACAGTAACACCAATTTGGTCTGTTTTCAATTTACTTAATCTAATCCTATCACCGCTATCAGTCAGACACTTTCCTGTGGCAATTTGGAGACACTCCCTATAGGAACATAGACTTTTTGAAAATACTCGATCGTGGAATGATCCAGATTAGTCCGTGTATCCGTGTAGTGTGATCTTGGTTCTTCTCTATATGCTATTGATCGATTGCTTGGAGTTTCACGCCACTTTTAACAATATTTCAGTTATATCACGTTTTTTCCTGGGTAGGTGACCAGTACTACTGGTCAATTTAGCCTGACACCAGCCAGTCAGTCGAAATGCTTACCCCGCAACCCTTACCGCCAAGGAGGGCAGCATTACTACAATTGTCTCAATACGCGATAAAGTTATCATTCTGTATGGGTGCACCAAGGTCATCACCCATGACAGCATCGGTAGATATCAAATTTAAAATACTAAACTTAGATATTTAGCTCCAACGTAAACTTTTACAAGAAATCCAATTCATTTTATTTGAATAAACACGCCAACAAAAATTCCGAACTGCATGTGATTATATGATCAAACTGTGTTGTTAAATTGTGCCACACATGTTCTACAGAGGCTGACATGCTACAGTTAATTGGACTACGGTAATGTAAACCGAGAAGGTCCTGATCAGGCTGCACTTCGTCTGGTTGCGGTGTAACAGATGTCCGGTTTCGTAGGGCGTAATATTTATGGTGTTATATATGGGCCCAATATCGGCCAACCAACTGAATAGTTAACGTAGTCTGGTACCCGGCGTACTATCCGAAAATTATACGCCTGGCATGAACCAACAAATTGGTCTGATATAATCGCTGTCTAATATATTTTAAATTAGTAGATAACTATATATGCATTTACATTTTCGTAAACTCCACAGCGAACTAACACACCTTGAAATTTGGAATCAGTACATAAATAATGAAGAAAATTAGTTTCGAAAGTTAAACAAACCGGTTGGCCCATAAAAAGATTGTTTCTATAGCCTGTTTGCTAGCTACACCACCCTCTTCAGGCACCAACATTACTGGTGTATGTCTGACTGTCACCATATAACTTTATGAAAGGGGGTGGGTAGCTCAAGACTTAAACTAACGGTGTCCAACAAAGGATCTTAATTACGTCGGGTACCCGATTCCGTAGAAAAGCAACAGGTGTACTAAAAAAATAACGGACACCAGATCACATACAAGTCTGTAGCTTTAAAACAAAGTGATTTCATTTACGGGCAGCACAAGTTCGTTTAGCATTGCCTGTCAAAATAAGAGGGATGATAGTTGATTACTTTTCTGAACGTGACAGACGAAGTTTGACCTTCGATCACATAGTGGGAACGACGTCGCTTTTCTATCCTTACAACACAAGCTCTCTCCTCGTTCACGAATCTTCATCCATCTTTTGTTTTATGAATTTATTTACATATCTTATGATCTTTATTAGGATCTTCATCTATCTTTTGTATTATGAATGTATTTACATATCTTATGATCTTTATTAGGATCTTCATCCATCTTTTGTATTATGAATTTATTTACATATCTTATGATCTTTATTAGGATCTTCATCCATCTTTTGTATTATGAGTTTATTTACATATCTTATGATCCTTTTTTAGGAATGCCATGGTGCAGCATACGGTACTGGAAAACATTGTGGCAAAAGAAAAAACGTTTTGTGCAATTTCTTCTTTTGTCACTATGTTTTCAAAAAGACAGGAAATATTATTTTTGCGTACGAGTAATGACTTACTTTTCCAAGAAAGCTTTTCCCCCCAAAAAAAGTTGTGAAGGAATTGCTTAGAAGGCAGTTTCACCACATCCTCGGAACCCAGGCTATTCATAACATATATGATACCCTGGGCAAATTGGCTAGCGAAACTTCGTAGTCATGAATAATTCATGAGGTGAAATCCAGCCGCTTGATTGGTTGCATGCTACAAATTTCAGGCGATGTACAGTAATAACAGTGTACGAGGGGTGTTCGGAAAGTATCGGGACAAGTGCCTTAACATTCTTATTTTTTTATAATTGAACACAATTCTTTAAACATACATAGCTTTATATACCATTTATTCATTTTCAAAAGCAAAATTACAAAATTAAAAAGAAGACGCTAGTTATATAGAGCTATGTATGTTGAAAGAATTGTGTACGCATATTTAAACAAAAATGTTACGGCACTTGTCCCGAAACTTTCCGAACACCCCTCGTAGTTACGGAGAAAATCGAGGTGCACGCTTTACGAAGTTTCGCTAGCCAATTTGCCCAGGGTATCATATGTGTTATGAATAGCCTGGGTACCGAGGATGGTTTCACCAGGGACCGAGGTAATCATGTGAACTTGATAGATTTATGCTACGTCAAGTGTCCGGATCCTCATGCGACTGTGGTATTCAATATCATATGAGTCGTTCCACAAAAAAAAACACATTATGGACTCTGCGTAAATGTATCGACCCAGATCATCCTGCGCAGTCCACGCAGGCTAATCCGTGCAGAGACATTCCTTCTAAGGGGAATAGAGCTATAGAGTGACTCCTGAAACAGAAAATCCACAGGAGGCGAAGAGTGTCTGTCCGGGTTAGCCTGCGCGACATGCTTAGGCTGATCCGGGTCGATACTTTAGCAGAGTCCACAATGTTGGTTTTCTTGTGAGACGGCTCATAGTTAATGCACTTTGTACAGACAGAGTGATGATACACATACAAGAGCCGCGCCTGGCGATTTAGTGACTCTTATTGACACTCCGTCACGGAATCATAAACAAATGTAAATCTGTACAAAACTAGCGTGGCTTTTGTCAGAAGATGCATGTACATGTCAACGAACTGTGAAGACCCTGGTGGGATTGTGCGGATGCACAGGCTCGCATGAGTCTTAAATGTACGCAGATGCATTATTATCTTAAATCGCTAACTTGTGCTTATATGCAGATGTTGATGAAGTTATTGTTAAAGACAAATTGGTCTATATTGCACGGATTTGCATTATGCAAACGTCTGGTTCGTTAAATGTCCGGGAAAATTCCATGTGATCAATTATTATAAAAACAACAACACACATTGAGACGGAATAAACAACTGTAGCGAAGGTGTTTGTTAATGCGGATACTTATACTCTTTGATAGTGGTGCAAGGTAGAGCTCTGGTCAGGCCGGTTCTTATGCGCCCAATATTGTACTATATAGGAACATCCTCGAGAACATTGCATATGTAATAGGTAATTGTACTGTCTTGTTAAATAGCTATCTTTTGCAGCGAAGTGGTAGGGTGTTCTCCTTCGGACCAAGTTGTCAGATATTCGAGCACCGGTCAGACCGTATCTATTAGGACTGTAAGACAACTATTAAAGGTGTTGAACTCCGAATGGAGATCAACAGTAGTGACACCGAAGCAAGAAATTCAAATTTCAAAACTAGTTGGCAGTAAATGTAGAATAAGTAACTTGAAAGTCATGAAAATGTACTTAATGTGGCTTACTGGATATGTCTACCCAGTAAAAATGAAGCATAAACGATCACTACCTATATGTTTATTGTACTCGACAGTGAAATTATTGGTCTAATTTTATCTCAGAATTATGATTCTAATATTTCAAGACAACTTTTGAACATCATGCAAGAAAGTATTCATCAGACTAAAATGGTTACCGTCATTTTGACCAAAATGAGCCCGGATTCACTTTCAAACAAGGTCAAACATACTTTAAATGATCAAATCAATTTTTTCCAGTGCATTCTATACACATTTACAATGAATTTAAACCCAGTGTCATATATTCAATGCATTCTGGTGACGGTATACACTCATTTCTACGCAACTATATGGGACTATTTTGCGTAATTGCAGACAAATGTTTACAATAATTTTGGGAGATCGAGGTCAAAACGTTGGTAAAGGGTATTTTTGTGTGTGTTTTACGTATTTAACTAAAAACTATTGTTTTCATATATTTATGTCAATATTTAAAAACGGGTTTCGTGTTTTTCGAATCAAACAGTATTTCTTAAGCCATAAAATGCTGATTCCCGCGTATATTTATATACATGTACATCTATTACAAATAAAGGTAAAAATAATGAAGTCACGGGTTTTACACTTTTTTCGACACTATCAGTACATGACCGATTAACAAATCACATCCATCAGTGTTTGCAAAAGTTTTTGATGTTTAGTTACATTTGAATATGCCTCGATACTTGGTTAAATTAGAAATAAATCTATAATAAAACCTGAATTAGAAATGGAATTTTTTAAAATCCAAAGCATAAATTGCCGATGCTATCCGTATAATGAGCATTGGGATTTGTCTTTTAAAGAATTTAAAAATCGAAATCATGTGCATTTAAAAGACGAATAAAATGCACTTATTCGATTTGGTTGTCTGGATTGAAATCGGATATGCTTTCTCAAAGCAAACGTTAAATTGGGCGTTGAAGACACACGGTTAAGGCAATAGCGACCTGTATGTATACATCAAGATCGTCCTATGTGTAGTATATATTCGGTTATTCATCTTCCAACAATGGGCTAAACAGTATGTGTTGGTGGTGTGTCATAACCAAGAAACATACAGGTACGAATCACGTAAAATGACTACAACATTGGTGAAAACGCATCAAATAAAAAACGATCGTAACTTCATAGCTTTTTAAGATATAGTTACAGCCATCTTGCGTGGACCAATCGATACATATATTACTTGTAAGACATCCCATAGATCTAGTTCGTCTATTTATTTTAAAATGTGTCTGTTTTTCCAAACTGACATTTTGCTCTACAGTTAAAGAAAGAAAGCGGCTTTATTCCTGCAAATGATTGATTTGTGATTTTCGCCGATTTCAACAATTGTTCAGTTAAATAACGGCATTTCCTTGGTAAATTACCAGTACTACTGGTCCATTTATCCTGACACCAGTCAGTCAGTCGTAATATTAACCCCCAACCCTGAGTCCCATTACTACCATCTGTAAAAGATGTGGTTTGACCCGATCGGAGATCGAACTCGCGACCTCCCGCAGACCAGGTGAACGCTCTACTAGTCAATAGAATATATACACGTTGTCCCGGATAACTAGTTTTCAACATGTTTAAGTTATATCACGGCAGCCAGGTGTATATAATATTTTATTAACTGGTGTCCGAACAAACAACCCCTCGATATACAGCCAGCATCGCTACCGACTGAGCTATCGGCGAAGAACCTGATCAGATTAAACGGAGAAACACGCTGATTGACAAGTCCCTTAGTGTATTATATGTGCGATGTTTCACTTCAGGGTGACATATGTTTCAATTTAAAACGTTATAGGTAACTTGTGTAGGCTGCTGTGCACATGTTACCCCTTATGCTATGGTGTAGGTTTTCAAAGAACTGCTTTTGAAAATGATATTTCAAACTGACTTGTTTAACTATATCTTCGTGCAAAACTTACAAGTAAATAATACACACACGCACCCTCGCAGAAAAGGGGACCCAGTGATTCGTTATTCAATACCACCTTGATCCTGCTGTGGTAGAGCGTCCGCCTATAGTGCGGGAAGTCACGGGTTCGATTCTAAACTGGGTCATACCAAACACATTCCAACTGGTAGTAATTTCTCTCCCTTATTGCCGTTCAGAATATTGGGGTTGGCAAGGCTGACTCGTTGGTGCCAGGATAAAAGGACTAAAAGTACTGACAACTTATCCAGGAAAATCCGTGATATATCTGAAACATTTTGGAAAGCGGGGTAAAGAAAGCGAAATGCAGACAAACTACGTTACCTTCACGTAATGCAAATACTGGGAACGTGCATGAGAGTTCACTGTACGCAGATGTATTAACCCTTTCCCTCATGCGACAATTCTGCAGCAGACGACTTTGAACGTACTTTGTCAAAAAATAGAAAATCTCCATAATTGAATGGATAACCTATGACTGAAAGTGGAAAACATTGTGACAAAAGGAGAAATTGCACGTTTTGTGCAATTTCTTCTTTTGGCACTATGTTTTCAAAAAGCCGTCTGCTGCAGAGGCGTCAGAAAGCGTCTATATGAGGGAAATGGTTAAGACCAAACATTGCTAAACTTAGCTCAAAGATAAAGACCCATTTTCGTCCTTCCTTGCTAGTATATATCTCTTATAAAGAGACAATTAGAAAAAGCAAATACTTTTTGTCGAAAGTTTACGTTACCCTGGAGATTCCATTTTAAAAGAAAAAAGGATATTTGTCAGGATAATGCCCCCCCGCCATAGTTCAATCACACCCTTTGTTAGGGCTCTAGATAAGGGGCGTTTTGCATGTTCTAAAATCCTTATTTGACCATCTTACCCTATGTTGTGGGTACTCAAAATAATCGTCTCATTGAGACGATTCTTTTAAGTACCCATAACATAGAGTTTGGTTTATTGATAAGAGATAAATTGTGGGGAAAATAGCTTAATACCCCTCCTTATCTTGACTTCTGCCGGGCCTTATCATGTCCTTGTATTACACTGGTATCCCTATTCAACTAAGATAATAAGCTATCTCTTTTTCACTTGTAGACACATTTTGACGCATCTGCAGCGGACATCATTAGATTGAAAACATAATGGGAAAAGGAGAAATTGCTCATAATGCCATAACATTTTCATAACTCTCTGCGTTAATCAGTCTTACATGTATAGAGATATTCCTAAAGATTACCTTACCGAGATGATTTCAAAGTCGTTTGTTGTAAATTTGGTGTATGTGGGAGACGTGGGTTAACCCTTTCCCACATACAGACGCTTTCTGAGGACTCTGCAGCAGACGACCCTTGAAAACACGGTGACAAAAGAAAAAAATGCTCAAAAGGAGCAACTCTTTTCGGTAATTATACCTACAGTTATAGAACTTTTCTGTCTGTTTGCCTAGATAGTCGTCTGTTGCATATTTTGTGTATGTTGGAGACGTGTTGGAGACGTGTTGGAGACTTGGGTTATTGAATAAACGTTGGAGCTGCGTCAAGCGTCCAGCGTCCAGCGTTTTGGGTATCTTGTTACATATATGTACAATCATAGTCGAGCGTCATCGCTGTAGGTATATCTGTGTACAATCATAGTCGAGCGTCTTCACTGTAGGTAAATATGTGTACAGTCATGGTCGAGCGTCTTCACTGTAGGTATATCTGTGTACAGTCATGGTCGAGCGTCTTCACTGTAGGTATATATCTGTATACAGTCATGGTCGAGCGTCTTCACAGTAGGTATATATGTGTACAGTTATAGTCGATCGTCTTCACTGTAGGTATATCTGTGTACATTCATAGTCGAGCGTTTGCAATGTAGATATATATGTGTATATTCATAGTCGAGGGTCTTCACTGTAGGTATATCTGTGTTCAGTCAGGGTTGAGCGTCTTCACTGTAGGTATATCTGTGTTCAGTCATGGTCGAGCGTCTACACTGTAGGTATAACTGTGTACAGTCATGATTGAGCGTCTTCACTGTAGGTATATATGTGTACAGTCATGGTTGAGCGTCTTCACTGTAGGTATATATGTGTACAGTTATGCTCGAGCGTCTTCACTGTAGGTATATATGAGTACAGTCATAGTCGAGCGTCTTCACTGTAGGTATATCTGTGTTCAGTCATGGTCGAGCGTCTTCACTGTAGGTATATCTGTGTTCAGTCATGGTCGAGCGTCTACACTGTAGGTATATATGTGTATATTTATGGTCGAGCGTCTTACTGTAGGTATATATGTGTACAGTTATGGTCGAGCGTCTTACTGTAGGTATATATGAGTACAGTCATAGTCGAGCGTCTTCACTGTAGGTATATCTGTGTTCAGTCATGGTCGAGCGTCTACACTGTAGGTATATATGTGTACATTTATGGTCGAGCGTCTTCACTGTAGGTATATATGTGTACAGTTATGGTCGAGCGTCTTACTGTAGGTATATCTGTGTACATTTATAGTCAAGCGTTTGCAATGTAGATATATATGTGTATAGTCATAGTCGAGCGTCCTACTGTAGGTATATATGTGTACATTTATGTCGAGCGTCCTACTGTAGGTATATATGTGTACAGTTATGGTCGAGTGTCTTACTGTAGGTATATATGTGTACAGTCAAGGTCGAACGTGTTCACTGTAGGTATATCTGTGTTCAGTCATGGTTGAGCGTCTTCACTGTAGGTATATATGTGTACAGTCATGGTTGAGCGTTTTCACTGTAGGTATATCTGTGTTCAGTCATGGTCGAGCGTCTTCACTGTAGGTATATCTGTGTTCAGTCATGGTCGAGCGTCTTACTGTAGGTATATATGTGTACATTTATGGTCGAGCGTCTTACTGTAGGTATATATGTGTACAGTTATGGTCGAGCGTCTTACTGTCGGTATATATGTGTACAGTTATGGTCGAGGTATACACGCGTATCACATACACTTTAGAGTATCACAGAGGATTAGATAAGAGGGAGTAAACTGGTATTTTTTCAACAATATCCCTCTTATGACTACATTAAACTCTATGTTGTGTGTACTCAAAAGGAATCTTCTCACTGAAATACTCATCTTATCTAGATTTCTGGACGGCCATCATCTTACAAAACAAACTAGAAGTTCCGCCCAACCAGTGGTACGCCAATGTTTCTTTCAATGAGGCTCAAAATCGAGTATTTGGTATTCACAAACTCAACAAAGACTGAGATGAAGACGCAAATGCTATTTGAGCCGTGTCGGATCAAACGTGATCTTCTTTCATGTCACAAGAGTAAAAATCTAGCTGAATCAGGGAAATACACTAAAAGCCAAACTGAATTTGTCTCACATACCCCTAAAAGGGATGCATATTTTGAAACAACCTGCATAGGTCTATGTAAAGAGGATAGCTAGTCTGAAAATGGCGATTTTTCTTTATTTCAGGAGCCTTTAATCCTTTACAACAAATCTGCAACAATATTTAGATTTTTTGATAAAGTTGAAAACATTGTGACAAAAGGAGTAATTGCTCATCATGCTCAAATGTCGTAAGCTGTAAAAGCTTCATAAAATGTCCGAATGTGAACATTGAGAAAAGATAAATTGCCAAATGAGGCCCAATATATTTCTCGTTATTTACTCGTAAAAGTACGAGGCATCGCACTGAAGTTAGGCAATGTGAAAGACATAAGTCTAAATATATTATTGATGTAATAAATTATTTAGAATTACTTTTAGGACTCGTCTGGGGGGAATAAAGTCATTTACAGCCAGAAGAATTCCTATCTTATTTAACAAATTATATGACACACACAGCTTTTGAAGTCTCTGGACTAGTCCACTTGAAATAACTTTCCTCATTATTGGTAATTTCATTTCTTTTTTCTATGCAGAGCCCCGATGAAGATTTAGATCGCCAATGACGCATTATGTTCGGGTAGTGTTGGCAGTGATAGGTTCAATCTATACATGTTCACTATTTGTCATTTCGCATTGTCTCCAAACAACGTCAAGCAAACTCAAAAACTTTTTTTTTCAGTTTAGGCTTTGACTGAAGTCAATTTTTTTTGCAGCTCATGTACTCCGATGAATATCGGCCCCGTTTGTATATAGAAACAGTAACGTGTATATGGGCCAGATGTATATATAAACATTTGCGTGTATATGGGCCAGATGTTTATATAAACATTAACGTGTATATGGGCCAGATGTATATATAAACATTTACGTGGACATGGGCCAAATGTATATATAAACATATACGTGTATGTGGGCCAGATGTATATATAAACATCTACGTGTATATGGGCCAGATGTATAAATAAACATTTACGTGTATATTGGCCAGAATGTATATATAAACATTTACGTGTACATGAGCCATATGTATATATAAACATTTACGTGTATATGGGCCAGATGTATATATAAACATATACGTGTATATGGGCCAGATGTATATATAAACATTTACGTGTATATGGGCCAGATGTATATATAAACATTTACGTGGATATGAGCCAGATGTATATATAAACATATACGTGTATGTGGGCCAGATATATGGCGATGTTGAGTCTTTACTCCTTTCTACATATATCAAATCTGCTACAGACGACTTTCAAAACATCTACGCAAAACTTGCAAAATTATTTCAGATGAAATTAGAAGTGTTTTCCCTAAATTAAAATGCCAAACCTTTTATTTGTCTTATATTGTTAGTCAACAGGGTAACTATTTCAACTTAGTCGTTCACTTAAAAACATTCCATTATTCATCTTTGACAAAATATTAGGCAAACACAAATGTGCTTTTAAGTAATTAAGTATTTATTAGCGCTAAGTAAGGTTCGTGGACCCAGGTCATAAGATCTTCGATTTCGAACTATCAAAAATGAAAGATCTCATTCAATCGATCAAGCAGAGTATATCGCTAAAAGCATATATTTCCTGGATAACATGTTTCCGGGAATAGTCTAAAAGCCTGTTATTTATGCCGAGGACTTCTTCCGTAAACAGGTGAACACGTGAACAGCCGCACGTAAACTGTAAATACGTATCATGGTAATTTAACCTTTTTCCACAAATGACAATTTGCAGTAAACAACATTGATAAAAGTCTCTACAAATGGAACAATAATTATAACTTATCAAAAGTTAGTAAATATAGTTGAATATGGTGGAAAGAAAATATTTTTAAAAGTCGTTGCTGCAAATTGCCATTAGTGGACAAGGATTTAATATCCATATACGTTTTAGGAAAAGGTTAAAGACATCTGCTCTCTGCTTTCTGCTCTGAAAACATTGGTTAAAAGAGATGTGAATACAATAAATACATAGATAAAAAATGCTCCTTTATCACAAAAGGCAATTGCTGAATATGTGATTCATGTCGCCTAGGACAGAGCAAGCTCGGCTGAAGAAATGAAGAAGCTTACCTCGGGTCCAATGTCTATCGCGTTAACACTAGACACAAGTTCTGTAAGAAATCCATCCAGTTCTTTACCTTCTATGTAACCGTTACCTGGAATTATATTAAAATACAAACCATTACATTACATTACATTACATTACATTACAACACAACTTAAATTATGTGGAAACATATTTTGAATAGTATTTTACACCGCCGTTTTCAATAGTTGTTCAGTTATATCACGACGTTTTATGCGTTAATTACCACCAGTACCGATGTGGCGTGAATATCTCGAGATCTGTGAGAGTTCAGAGATTTCTTACAATGCGCATGCGCACAGAAAGTGCAACGAAGTCGGCACTTAAGCTTTGAGGTCTACGAGATAAACAAACACTTGTACACTTTCAGCGGTTATAAAGCTCTTTAACTATGAAGGTACCGGTATTATATATATTGACGATGATGCACAGTCACAATACTATCCCCGTAACCCTGAGCTCTAAGGAGACAAGCCATTACTACCATTTGTAAAGTTTTTGGTATGACTGCCAGGGGATCGAACAATGATTGATTCTCTATCCACTACACCACATATATAGTGGTAAATGGAAATAAGATGGACTGTAGAAAAGGATGGTAGCTCGTCTTTATATAAGCGAACAATGGAGTACGTGCGGTCATTCACAAACTATTCCAACTTTAAATCTTAATATTCAAAGTAATACAATTTCTGATTGGCTAAACCAAATGGTTTAGCCAAGCTGAAATGGCTTTACGTTGTTAATTGTGCATCATTGAACGAGACTTATAAGTAAGTAAGTAAGTAAATCGTTTATTATTGTGACTTGTGCATATTTACAGATTTATATACAAATACATTGACAATTACAAAAAGCACCCGGCCCTATCGGCCTATAAGTCACCAAAAAATAAAAAAATCATTAATAATTCCGATATTTACAAAAAAAAAATGGTTTTCTATTAGAATAAATAGTGAGATAAATGGGGATGGGAAAATGCAAATGAGTACTGTGCATGGAAAGAAGTCTACTCAGTACTTAACAAATGAGTATATGCAGTAGAATAAAGAGATGATTATAGTGAGTATATTAGCAATATATTTACAAGGAATCATTTAGAGTAGTCAATAGTGTATCATTAACCTGGAATAGGTGAATATGAAGATAAAAATATGAATTTAAAATGATACTTATACTAATTTTCATGCCTTACATTTGCTACACAAAATGGTAGCAGTAAAGATACGATATATAAGTCAATAAACAAATACTAATAAACATTTGGTATATCGTAACCTTGTATACTAGTGTTATAATAGCACATTCACGTAATTCCATCAAATTTAACCCGTATGTCATTATACGCCCCATGGATTTTTTCTTATAAAAAAATAAAGACAAAAAATAAAAGATCCTCATGATATATTCATCTTTGTATAAAACGTCAATATCGTGTCAATTTTGTCGAGTGATAGAAAGCAAAAGCATACAGATTTAGACAATTGCTAATTCAGATATGTCAGCGCATCGAAAAAATATCCAAATGTTAAGGACTAATGAGAAATGACAAACAATGCAGATCCCGTTTAGACCGAAGGTTGATGTGATATACTCATGTCGCATGTGCCATATGATTGGTTTTATTTGAGCACAGCTGTTATATGAATCATAACTATGTTATGTTGATTTCCTAATGTAATAGAAGCGTAGCTAAATAGTGTAGCATAACGGTGTTCATATCAGTTAGGAATTAAGCTACGTCACACGAAATTCGACCTTCGGAGTTCTTTTTAAAATAAAACCTTTCACAGCTGAAACCGATTGTGTGAAGACTATGCCACTAGTATAGATCCAGACCAGCACACTCGTATATAGTCGGTTCTCGATCATATTGGTTGTACCAAGTCTTCCGGGGTGCTTGAACGCCTAGATAGCGAACAGGAAAGCTCGTGTTCAGACAGACATGAGCTGTAAGTCACACAGATCGGTTATCGCAGAGGTCCAGATAGGGAGGGGAGCTCTTTTCCCCACAACATCTCTCTTAATATCCCTCCCATCCCTATGATCTGTGTACTCAAAAGACTGAGACGATTCTTTTGCGTACCCACAACATAGGGTTATCAGGTCAAATAACGATTTTAGAACATGCAAAACGCCGCTTATCTAGAGCTCTGTTATCACGTGACGTGGTCCAGTCTATCGGTTCGTGTAGTTAGACGAATTGGCAACATCTTGCACTCAATAGGATTGCAGCTAATTTGCACGGGCATGCGTTTTGTATTGTAACCGTAATTATATTTGTTTGGCACGAAACCCTTATTTTTACAGCAATTTGAGTCCTTGAAAAAAGGAAAAAAAACTTATTGGGAGGTTTTTGTCTTTGGCTTTAATTCAATTGAAAAGCCATTTTCAATAATTGTTTTCTATAAGATCACGTTTACTTTTTATTTTCCACCATTTTTAAAGACTTGGTTCTTAAAGCGCTCATGGTTGCGGGGTTAGCATTACAACTGACTGGCTGGTGTCATAATAAATGTGTAATTAGTACTGGTAAATTACCCAGGAATCTCCGTGATATAACTAAACAAGTGTTGCACGTGGCGTAAAACACCCACCAATTGATTACCATCTCAGATAAAATATAAATACGTGGAACGCATCTACTTTTACGCCTTAGCCTTAAACGATCCGTTCTGTTTTTCTAAAGTTAATATATCTGTCATTACAGAATACAGATTAACAACTATTGCTCAATTTGATTCTCGTCTCTGCTTTGATGAATTAACCATCAGAGATTATAATAATCGAATAGATCCAGATTTGGAAATGGAATCTGAAATCGAACAGAAAGGTAATGCTGCGAATAAGGGACATTTATAAATACGACGCACCTTCAACGAGTCAGTCATCCTGTGTATTCAGTCGTGCAACACGATGTTATCTTAATAGTATTGCAGGACAAAATATCGACGAAATGATATCAAAAAAGAAACTGAGATTTATTCATTGTTTTATGCTGAAAAAACTCGGTGGTTTATTTGTAGAGCGTTCACCGGGTTTGATCTCCGGTCGGGTCATGCCAAATGCTATAAACAATGATAGTAATAATTGCCCTCTTTGGCGCTTAGGATTATGGGGTTAGCATTACGACTGACTAGCTGGTGTCAGGATATGTGGACCAGTAGTACGTGTAACTTACCTATGTAACGTCGTGATATAACTAAAACATGTTGAAAGCGGCGTAAAACACCAAACAAAAAATTAAATCAACGAAAATCTCTCACTTAAATGTTATGCTATTTATACTTATTCCGTAAAGTGGCGATGTGATTTTGGCTCCATTCCTTGGCGGTTCGGAATTGCAAGTACAGTCTAACCTTTGTTTAAAGACCACCCATGGGAAAACAACAATCTGATCTTTGTTCGGGTGTTCTTTAATTACAGAGTCATTTATGGAGAAAATTAGTCATTATGAAATGAAAAGTGTGGTTGTTAATATAGAGAGGGAATTTCTAAACATAGGTGGTCTTTAGCACAGGTTTGACTGTATTCCAATACAGCTGTTTGACAGTCTGATTATAAGTCAGGACCGTGAGACAGGCAAAGATAAACACCATATTAAAACTGAAATATGAAAAATGCGGTTTTAAGCACAACAAGACAAAACAACCTTTAGTTTTCATACGATTTGTGAAAATTAACCTGGTATGATAGTTTACCATGACATCGTTTTAGTCACAAATAAAGGACAAGAACGTTAGCCGTTCTTCTACTTGCATATTTCTAATATTTTTCTTCTAGTAAACACATCTAACATGTTTTTACCAGACACACGTGGCGCCATTATATATATAAAATATGGCTTAAGGGAGTGCCATAAACTCGTGACAGGTTTTTATAGACGACTTTACTGCATTCATGCCGGATGTAAACGGGGTTACGCTTTCGTTTATTGGAGTCGTGTTTGTTTAGTATTATTTTCCACATGCTTACTACGACGTAGAATTAATTTTCAAATTAACGTGATAGAACTTTAAAGAAATGACAATATGTTATGTCTTTAAATTGTTTAACCTTTTTCCACCTACAGACGCATTTTGACGCAATAACAGCAGACTACCTTTGAAAACAGTGTGGCCAAAGGTGAAATTGCTCATGATGAGCAATCTCCCCTTTGGCCACAATGTTTATTTATCAATTAAGCTATCTTTAATGGAGATTTTTCAGGGTTTTGTAATTATGTTTTCAAAGTCGCCTGCTACAGATTTGTTGTATAGGGGAAAGGGTTGAAGCAGCTATGCAATCATGATTAGTTTTTGCTTCGTTTTTTTTTGTTTATATCCAAGCATTTCCAGGTATTTAACAACGAATGCTGAGAAGCATCATTTTAAGTTGTCATGCGAATCGTGTATTAAATGCAATGACCTACATATCATCGGCGCCTCTAATTACGCGAATTGGAGAGAAAAGACACAAAACTAATGATGCATTTAGATGGAAATGTGTCTCTGCCGTCAAACCGGATGTTATCGAACTTCGCCGGAAGTTAATGAGTTTATGCATCCGGGTTTGTATGTGTTAGCTTTTTTTGTTTGATTGTTTGTTTCATTGCTTGGTGTTTTACAGCGCTTTCGAAATGTTATTTGTTATACCACACCTGTTCCTGGGTTAGTTACCCACTGGTCCATTTATCCTGGCACTAGCGGGTCATTCGTAATGCTAACCTGAACGCCAAGGAAAGAAATCCATTATTACAAATTATAAAGTTGTTGGTATTACCTGGTCGAGGATTTAACCTCGACCCACCTGAACTTAGGCAGGCGCTCTATCATTACACCACCTTGGAGGCCTCACTGATTTTGCCAACAATAAGATTCTTTTTTTGAATCAAAAAGACGAAATCGAATGTCTCTTTTATTGTTCCACTTAATGGCGCTGTCACACTATTGCGTATCGTACTAGTGTATTCCAGCGTATGAAAAAGATCACGTATACGCTGGTATACGTTGAAATACGCTAGGGGTACGTTAGGCATAGGTTCTATACGTCTCAAGCATGGTCGCATACGCTGGCATACGCTGGTATACGGCGAGGCAGATTTGTTTACGTTACTTATAGGTCGAGTACGCTGGTTATACACTGACATACGCTGGCATGAATGTGTACCGTACAGCAAGCGTATTGATGGCGCATGAGTAACGTACTTCTAACGTATATAGACATATTGGCGTATGCCTGACGATTGAGTAACGTATACTTAACGTACAACTAGCGTATAATTGGCGTATGGCAAGCGTATGCCCTGCGTGTTGCCAGCGATTTGATACAGTTCTTCGTGGACTTATATGTCAAGTGATAGCGGTACACTGGACTTGCGCAGTTCATACATTACTCATTCGCTAGCCATACGCAGAATACGCTGGTAATACGATGGACATACGCTGGCGATACGCTACTCATACGCTACTCATAGGTTCAATACGGTAAGTATTCAAACAATTCTGTATCTTCAAGGGCTTTTTGTGTGTATTTCTCTCATACGCATTAGTGTCACAGGGCCTCTACGCAATTTTTCAAAGTTTGCCATTGCAATAAGACCTCATTGTTGTAGCCATACATCATCTGCTTTGCCATCATGTAAGGACAAGTTGCACAACACAAGTGGGGTTAAACTTCCTTTGTATTTGCGAGAAGCTGCATTTAGGTATATATACCATATATGCGGACAGTGACAAACTCTAGTAAGTATGATAGAAATTAGTTTGGTAAAGAAACCTCCCATTGACCTTTAGATGTCGACATCGAACAAACACTCGGAGACGCAATCTGTGCCGGTACTTTGATTATAAGTGGCATCATTTTCAAATTGCATCGTCTGCGTCGTCTACGTCATCTGCGTCGTCTGCGTCGTCTACGTCATCTGTGTCGTCTGCGTCGTCTACGTCATCTGTGTCGTCTACGTCATCTGCGTCGTCTACGTCATATGTGTCGTCTACGTCATCTGCGTCGTCTACGTCATATGTGTCGTCTACGTCATCTGCGTCGTCTGCTGCTTCGTCTGCGTCGTCTGCTGCTTCGTCTGCGTCGTATACGTCGTCTACGTCGTATGCGTCGTCTGCGTCGTCTGCGTCGTCTGCGTCGTCTGCGACTTCACAACACTTTAATCTTACCTCATAACACAAAAAACGTTTAAACTTGGAACACATATAGTCATATATCTCTTGTTTTAATAATTATTCAGAAATTCGAGCGATGGTGTTCGATTGCAGCGCTCTTGTTGTATGCATGGCGCGGCCAACTCGGTATTGATTCTATGGTAATGTATCCCCGCGTTTGTAACATCTGGTTTTATAGAACAACTGATCAAACAACAGTACACTCCGATTATATCGTCAAGTGCTCATCTTTATATTGTATTGATACATGTCGCTGTGGTTTGAGAAATATGGATACTTCGCGTTTGTTTTGAGAAATAGAGAATCGATAGATTGATTAATTTGGATTCAACATTTACACGGCTGTCAGTTCATATACCAATGACTCTCCATTGGTTCAGTCTTATAACAATTCTACTTAATCCTTTCCAAGGTACAAACAAATATGTAGCAGACGACTTTGGAAACATTTAGTAAAACGTATGTGAACTCTTTATAAATGAAAGAACAACTATTGAGCTAAGCTGAAAACAGTGTGGCAAAAGGAGAAATGATTCATTATCAGTAATTTCTCCTTTTGTCACACTGTTTTCAAAAATCGTCTGCTGCATTCAAAGGTGTCAGAAAGCATCTGTATGTGGGACAGGGTTTAGTTGAGGGAAACAAACATGAGTAAATAATATTTGAACAATGTAGATCTTGATGCACAGACTGATCTAGATCAAAACTGTTCACAAAACCCAACTTGAACAATTCAGCATGGGCGAACTATAACACGATATCGAGTCTGTCCATTGGGAAAAGTACGCGCTGGAATTTGCAAAAAGTGAAGATATAGATCAGCCTGTGCATCAACATATTCTGATCAAGATCTACACTGTTAGCAAATTACCTAAACAAAAGATGTGTGTAGATTCTGATACATGTTCGACTTCATTGAGCAGATACACAGATTGAACACAGATTTAACGTACACGCTTTCTGACGACTTTGCAGCAGACGACTTTTGAAAACATGATGAGCAATTTCTCCTTTTGCCACAATGTTTTCAATTCCATTCAATTATCAAACTTTCATTTACAGAGACTTTTAGAATTGTCGACAAGCTGAGTTCAAAGTCGTCTGCTGCAGATTGACTGTTTGTAGAAAAGGATTAAGGAATCCGCCGAGGTAAAGTGGTTAGAGTCGGGGATTTGGAACCGGACCGCTCGGGTTATGTTGTATTGCCCTTGAGCAATGCATATTACCTAGCATAGAACTGCTTTGTTAGCTAAGGAATAATGATGAAGTGAAGTGCAGACGTGATATAACTGAATTAATATTGAAAAGTGCGTAAAACCCTCACATTTTCCCGCAGGAACAAAGACAACATGACCGAATAACGTCTATAGTCTAGCGCCTTTTGATTAAAGAAACACAATTAAAGAAATGATATATCACTTCACTGAGACAAGTTGCAGACAAAATGAATATCGTCAGGCAAAACGTGGAATGGATTGGTAGATATATATATGTAAAGGCATCACATTAAGGTATATAGTTACTATATACACAACCATTCTCTTGCTGAACGCGACTTTACCCACTTTCCACTTGCATATGGATTATGACGGATCAGAAGAAAACGCTTTTTGAAAACATCGTGAGCAGTTTAACGTTTTACCGCTACAATGTTTATTAAATATATTCAGTAATAATACTTTCATTCACAGAGGTGTTCTATATTTTTGCCAGCAAACTAATCGAGAAACACTTTAAAGACTGGTAGTTATTGCGTTTACTTCTTGGCGCTCAGGGCTGTAGGGTTAGCATTACGACTGACTCGTTGGTATCAGGATTAGTAATGGACCAGTAGTACTGGTAACTTATCCAGGAACTGGAAAACCTGTCACCAGCCAAAACAGTCGTAATCCCGCAACGCTGAGCGCCAAGGAGAGAAAGCCAGTACTACCATTTTAAAGTCTTTGGTCTAACCCGGCTGGGAATCGAACTAACGACCTCCCGCACCAAGGTGGACGCTCTACATCTACACACCCGAGGAAGTGAAAGGATTAACTCTTTTGCTGCCAAAGGAAATTAAAGGTTTTGCAAACAGCAGCTCGTCATTAGCTGGCTCTCCTGAAATATGCACTTTTTTCCACTTAGACATTAGATTTTACCTAATTTACCTATTGGACGAGAAATTGAGTGGTCAAGTTTTCAACATCGAAGAGTTGACTTTGTGAAATTCGGCGTTGAAATGGTAAAGAAGTAAACAATAAAAACACCCCCTGATACTCCCTCCCTAATTAATCTATACGTTATATCATTCACTGATACAAACAGACGAGCGCCTGTCACGCAAATATTCGATTAAGATATTCAAGTGATTCGGAATCCGACTTGTACAATAAATACGACACACCTTTCATTCTTTTTCATTGGCGATTCAAAACGAACAATTTCTCACAATATTTTCAACTCCGTGCGAAAACGTACACGTTGACTCTTTGTGAACAGTGTAGAGCCAGTTCAGCCTGTGCATCCGCACAAGTTCTACAATATTCAGATATATTACTTACTTAAACCTGTTAGATGCTTTTTGTCAACGTGTGTAGATTCTGATAAGTGTTAGCAGATGTACAGGCTGATATGAACCTACATTTGTACCTTTTCCCCAGGAAGCCATCTGGATACCCATCTATCAGAGGCCCAGATAAGGAGGGATTTGTAGCTCTTTTCCCCACAATATCTCTCTTTTTATCCTATCAAACCCTATGTTGTGGGTACTCAAAATAATCGTCTTATTAAGACGATTCTTTTGAGTACCCACAACATAGGGTAAGTGGATAAAATAAGGATTTTAGAACATGCTTATCTAAAGCTCTGAGCTATACGCACATATTCACTTTAGATATTCAGGTGATTGAGATTCTGACTTGGGTCACTTTCATTTCACTTTGTCGAATGAATAAAAACATTGTGACAAAAGGAGAATTTGCTCATTGTGAACAATTAGTCACAAAAAAGTCGTCTGCTGCAGAGGTGTCACATATCATCTACAAGTGGGAAAGGGTTTAACGGCTTGCCTCCAGTTGGCGTAACCCGAATCACGACTATAATCTCTATTCTCATTAAACATGAACGAGCTAAACTAATGGAGCAGACGTTATTTTGACTTCCGGTTATTTATTTGCAGCAGAAAACCTTTGAAACAGATTATGAAGAATAGATAAATATTAGAAATGGCTAAACAATGATCCAAAACCTATATTTTTCAATTTCCGAAATGTTCTTATATTTCCCCTTAGATTTTTGCCAACGACGTCGGCGATGGATTGTTTGCAAAACTGGCTACCGATTCTATTATGTCTAAATTGAGTTAAATTTGTTTCTACAGTAAGATATGTTTTACTAGTAAAGTTGTTTATAATAACCCTTTACCACTTGTAGACACGTTTTGACGAAACTGCATCAGACTTTTGAAATCAAACTGGCCAAGGAAAAATTGCTTGAAGCACGAGCAATCTCTTCTTTTGTCATAATATTTTCATTTTTTTCACAAAATATTTAATTTATAGAGATTTTCTAAACTTTTGCCTAGTTGTTTTTAAAGTCAACTGCTCAGGTTTGTTGTGTATGTGGGAAAGCGTTAAGGCAGCAGACAATAAATACCTCCCATTACTCACTCAGACAATAAATACCTCCCATTACTCACTCAGACAATAAATACCTCCCATTACTCACTCAGACAATAAATACCTTACATTACTCACTAAGATAATAAATTCCTCCCATTACTCACTCAGACAATAAATACCTCCCATTACTCACTCAGACAATAAATACCCCCCATTACTCACTCAGACAATAAATACCTCCCATTACTCACTCAGACAATAAATACCTCCCATTACTCACTCAGACAATAAATACCTCCCATTACTCACTCAGACAATAAATACCCCCCATTACTCACTCAGACAATAAATACCTCCCATTACTCACTCAGACAATAAATACCTCCCATTACTCACTTAGACAATAAATACCTCCCATTACTCACTCAGACAATAAATACCTCCCATTACTCACTCAGACAATAAATACCCCCCATTACTCACTCAGACAATAAATACCTCCCATTAGTCACTCAGACAATATATACCTCCCATTACTCACTCAGACAATAAATACCCCCCATTACTCACTCAGACAATAAATACCTCTCATTACTCACTCAGACAATAAATACCCCCCATTACTCACTCAGACAATATATACCTCCCATTACTCACTCAGACGATAAATACCTTCCATTACTCACTCGGACAATAAATACCTCCCATTACTCACTCAGACAATGAATACCTCCCATTACTCACTCAGACAATAAATACCTCCCATTACTCACTCGGAGATAAATCAATATAAGCCGCGTCTTTCGATTTTTGCCATTTAGTCTTAGATGAATCTTTTGACATAAAAACTAGAACTCTAGTCTGATTTATTTTACGTCTATTTACCATTTTAAGATGCAAGTACGGAGAGGAGAGTCAATAAGACCCCAGACTCGGCACAGTAACAAATGAACCGTGTCTATCGAGTTGGGGTCTCGTCCCTTTCGGCGCAGAATGATCTAAAACAGATTCTAACATTATTGACAATTTCACTTCTATGCACAAAGAGGGATTTGAGCGTGATATATTACACGGTATATCACTCTTCCGGAACTATTTTTGGCTATTGAAATTCCCTCCCGCGTATTTTTCATACAACGTTTCTTAGTGCGCATGCGTTACAACGATGGCCATGTAACAGCATACTGTTTACCGGTCAAAAGCGTTGTGTTAGCATGAGACAGTAACAAATTGCCCATGATGAGTATATGCAAATTTGAAAAAGGTATAATAAAAAAAAAAAATTAAAGACTGTAAATAAAATTGATTTCAAAATGTTTTGTTAGTTGAAATAATCGTATATTTCCGAAACAAATACAATGGGGAGTAAAGATAGAATAGCCTACACATGATTTTATCAAGGATAGGAACGTCATGTCAAAACATAGTCCCCAAAACATTACTGATTTCAGGTGAGACAGTTTGCTGACTCAGCTGAATCTGTATTGTTTGCAAAAACCCTCAATATTGTAATTGGCGCAGAAAGAGTTAATGCATCTACACTTAGTTACTATGCACAGGTTTTGTTTACCCTGTATATTATCACTGGCGTCCGAGATATTGTCCATATGCTATATTAACAATGACTGTAATTTTAATTCAGGACCATGTTGCTATAAATAGCTTATCTGTATGGTTCATATATTGTATACTAATATGTCATTAACATTTTAGTATGGAACCATATAGACCGGCTATTTAAAGTAATACGGTGCTGTGTGGAATGTTTCCATACGATACACATAACAGTCAATATTGACCATATGGAGACTATGTGTAGTAGTTTAATTAGGTATTGTTGGTTTTTCCCTTTTTTTTTCTTTAAATGTTCTCAAATTAAAATCCGGACGTCTGTAATAAAATACGGACGGCCAGTGAAGACTCTGGGGTAAGATTGTGTACAGACTTATCCGATTATTTACTGTAAGGACTCCGCTGTTGCCGAGTGGTTAGTGTCGGGAATGTGTAACCGGGCGTCCTGGGTTCACTCCCCAGTAGCAGCAAAACGTTAATGGTATTCATGTTTCCTAGCATAATACTGGTTTGTTTACAAAGGGATCATGGATAAGTGATCTGTCGCTGTGATACAACTGGAATATTGTTGAAAATGGCAAACATCTCCCCTAGAAAAAATAAAATACTGTACACAAATGCAATAAGACCCAAATCGCCAGGCGCTAATCAAATTGTATAATAAATGTGAATAGCGTCTGTCGAATTGGCAGAAGAAGAATGTTTTCAGAATAAATGCACCAGCAGTAGGAAACGCCGTGATCCAACTGGCGCAGTTAATTGTCTTGAAATCCGACCTAAAGCTACTAACATATATCATCGCCTACCTAGCTTCTACCTATAATCACGTCGTTTTGTTGCTAAAAAAGTTCAATTTTATTTTTATTTTCCAATAAAGTTGTTCCATGAGATTGATATATTATGTTAACATTAGTATTTTGCTTAAATAGTTTAATTTGGTATTTCCCCCCATAAAGTCTTCCCCTATGAGGTCACACTACGCCGAATGCATTCCTTCTTTGTTTCCGTGTACAACAACCAGTTTCAACGCTCAATTGTCACACTTTCTAAGCATTTTACAGGTAGAACACCCTTATTCAGTTATATCGCGGCGTTTCCTGGGTAACTTACTAGTACGTCGGATTCATCTATCCTGACACCAGCCCGTCAGTCAATACTCACGAACGCCAAGGAGCGAAAGCAATTACTAATTTAATTGTATAAAGTGTTCGAGTATTATTTTACACTATTTTTATAAGCATTGATTCGCTGAATGATTGGAAAAACCTTTAGAACAAATATGAAAAATCTCTAAATGAAATTGATACATTGTGGTAAAGTGAGCATTGTCTCCCTTACCCTCAAATTTTTCTGATGCAGAGGCGTCAAAATGCGCATGCAACAGGAAAATGCTCCAACCAAATGTGTTTATGATAATATAGGTTTCTTAACTCCTATAGAACATTTTCCCCCTTAACCAAACTATTTACAATATTATCTAATAATACAACTTTCACTCATAGAGATATTCCATGATTGATCATATAACTCTTTCAGCGTCACAGGCAATATTGAGGTTTTTGCAAACAATGCAGATTCAGGCGAGTCAGCTCGTAACGAGCTGTATCACCTGAAATCAGCATTGTTTGCCTTTTAGTTACTAAAAAAGTCCAAAACTTTCATAAATTGAGAAATAGACACACCCGAGAGTCTACTTTAAACAATTCGGCGCTGAAAGATTTAACCCTCTTTCCGATCTCGTCTGAAGGCCATGTTTGTCAGATCGTTAAGTTTAGTCGTTGGTTATCTAAGGACGCTAGGAACTCAGACCAGTTATTAAAGATCAGAATTGTTAGTTTTTTCAGTTTATCCTATTTTATGCCGCATGGCCCTCATGCGTTTACACATATTCAATATAACATGAATATGTTTTGTATGGGACCACTAGAAACATTTCTGCCTTATTATGAAATCAGACCTTCAGTCTCAGTGGAGAGGCATTTCATATATAATTGTACTCCCTTTCTGATTCAGAAGAAAAGGGTTTAAAATAGAATTAAACTGAACACGTTTAAATAATTATTACAAAATGAACTTTCTTGTGAAATTTGGTTGAAATTTAACACGTGGGTTTAGAGACGTTGTTTAATGAAATAGTTGAAGACAAGATGACGACAATTTGGTCAAATTAGCTCACTTTAAGCACTATGCTCTCAGGCGAACTACAACAACGACAAACCATATAGTAACTACTGGATTCAGAGGAATGGAAGAACCCATTGCATTAATCCATCAGAATAGGACCAAAAAAGCAAAAATAGTTTTCGCAATGACATTTTTACCTTGTCTTTTTTCAATGTCACAAACACCACTCGCTTAACCGTTTCCCACATGCTGACGCATTCTGACCCTTCTGCAGCAGACACATTTTGAAAGTTAAGTAGCAAAAGAAGATATTGCTCATCGTAAGCAATGCCTCGGTCTAAGACTCTTTTGCCACAAGGTTTTCAACTGTATCTTTTAACTAAAATGTTATATTAAGATATTTTGCAGACTTTTCTTCCGATGATTTTAAAGTCGTCTGTTGCAGATTTCTTGTATGTGAAAAAGGATTAATTATCTCCATACCTTAGAACGTATTCAATTTCAAAGCCTTACATGGGGTCGTCAGATGACAACAACAGCAGCAGCAGCAACAGCAGCAGCAGCAGCAGCAGCAGCAGCAGCAGCAACAGCAACAACAACAACAACAACAACAACAACAACTCGAAATATCCATAATTTGAGCTTCTTCGTGTCTTAGTTCTTAGTTTATATTGCCCTCTACTTAGTTATCAATATGTAATGAAGCATAATTCATAAAACATAATGACCAATTTCTCCTTTTGCTACAATGTTTTCAACTCAATTCGTGTGTTATATACTAAAGCCGTCTGCTGAATACTGTTGTATGTGAGAAAGGGTTAAAACATGGATAGTGATGATAGCAGAAACAAATTCAGCAGGATAAGGGTTAACAGATCAGTTGTCTTGGTGATATTCACATTTTAATCACGTGTTCAGATTACAGTAGAAATACAGAAGACTGCTATTAAAGAGTTTATAACCTAATTGTCGTTGATGTTAACACGATACCAGCAGAACGACTAGTTACCATCTACTATAATCCAAACATATGTCTCATTTGCTCGCTGTATCTTGAAGGTAGAATTTATATGGCTGTGTGAGAACAATCGCAACACTTTACCGTATGTTTTTATATAATATGTCTTGAATGCTTGACAAGTGCCATGTATGTATTATTCCAATTTGCCACATGAATCTTTGCCTTTCTGATTTTACAGTTGAAAATCAAATGCTACAACAAATAGGCAGCAGACGCCTTTGAACAATGATATAGGCAAACGTAAGTTAAAATATATCTTTAAACGAACGTTTAATATTTCAACAGAGTTGAAACATTATGTCAAAAGGAGAAATAATTTCGAAAATTGTATGTAAGAGATTGGTCAAATAGCGCCTGCATATTGGAAATTGTCAGGCTGTGTCACACAAGATGCACCATTGGTAAGCCAGATTATACATTAGGCTTTCTTCATGAATATGGATACTATCTGCGGAATTATCGCGTTTAGAAGTTTGACGAGAGATCCAAGCAACTATTGAGAAATTCGCGTGTCTCTTCTCATTTCTTCATATCTAGAGAAACTATAAGCGATACTCTGTTTAGTTTTTGCGACCAATGTAGATTCAGATGAACATGCGCATCCGCACAGTCTGAACTGATCTGGCTCTGCACTTTTCGTAAACAAGTCAAAGAAGATTCTTTTGAAAAACAGTTTCCTTTTGGATAGGAAAACATGGACGTGTATGTATATATTTCTGTACAAGTATACTAGTTACGATTAGTTTGATATTTCTGGGGCATTGTTTGGTGTCTTACGCCGCGTTAAACAATACAAATGTTCAGTTATATCACGGCATTTCCTTTATAAGCTACCAGTACTACTGGTACATTTATTATGACACCAGCTAGTTAGTTGTGATGCTCCGCATCACTGAGCGTCAAGGAGGGCCGCCATTACTACCATTGTCTATGTCTTTGGTATGCCTGGGTTCGAACCCGCGATCTCCCGCACCCAAGACGAACGCTCTAACAATACACCACCGAGGCGGTCATGAAGTGGTCCACACCGCGTGGCGTCCGATCTTAGAAATATTGAAACATCCCCGCAGTCTGATCGGGATCTCACCCCTTATTTGTTGTTAAATGCATTCTGAAAGGGTTCGGAGAACCGCATCGCCTTATACAAACAATATATTTATAAAGCTATAACAGACAGTGGTACAGTGGTACATCATCGGCCTTTCGTACCAAATGTCCCATGTTCTCACAGCAAGGGGCTAACTGCAGATTACATTTGGACATGGATTTACCGATTCCACAAGTCTAACTTGAACTCTTTACAATAGCACTTTGTTATGTCCATATATTGAATGATAAATGAGTTGAACCCAAAATACTGTTCACACAGTATGGTGGTCCAACATGCATCATTGGGAAGCGATTATCTGAATTTATTTTTGAGTCGGAATCGAAAAGCTGCCTTGACTCCACTCTATTTGCAATATTTAGGAATCACCCATGAACATTACGCGCGATCAAGTATGCTGAAAGCGTAGCAATACATTTTAATTGTTCAATGTCAGGGTTGTTTTACCTTATATAAAAGGGGCCGCTTAACGGCCCCTTCCCCTCGGAAAATAAGCATAGTTTTTCCCCTAAAAATATAAATTCCCCTCCGATAAATATTTTTTTTTTTTTTTTTTTTTTTTTTTTCATATTTAACTTTTGAACATTAGTTTAAATCTCATTTATCTTTCCACAATGAACAGAATAAAATTTGACTTGAGGTGTAGGCTTGGTGCTGAAATACTTGATATTTTGATGAGAATTAAAGTTGCTGATGTTGCCCTTAGAGAATATGACCCCAAAACTGCTGTGACAAGATGGATGTTGTCTTGACTAAGTCAGAAAAGACCCCATACTTTGCCATATGGAGCAAGAAATGGAAACACAGTTTTTAGACTATGTTGTATATCTGACAGTCTCAGCAGCTTCTAAAAGACTTTTCACAGCATGTTTTGGACCATGTTTACATTACATTCATGATTGACCATAACAGTGTATTGCACTATTGTAGTTCACATTGTGTTGCTTAAAATTAAAGTTCTAATAAGTTGTTTTCTCATTTAGCAAGTAACAAAAAATAGCACTTGCGAACAAATGCAAGTAGAAAATCTTGCTAATTTCGACCCTTGACAGTGGTATAGTTTGAGTGAACTGGATTATGACAATCTAGTGGAGGAGTTCAAGAAAATGAAAAATAGACAGATGGCCTTGTAATGATAAAAATTAAACATGCACATTATAGTTTTATACTAGTTTACAATTTTTCCCCTTTATTCTAAAATGCCGCGAAATTTTCCCCTTCTCAAAGGCCCCAGGCCCCTTCCCCTTTTTCAGAAAAAAACCCCTGAATGTTGTAATTCATATAATTCAAAAGCAAATTCGTTTGGAGATCTTTCTATTGGTTAAGTGATATCAAATCAAGTCAATTTTCCGGTCGATATCCTACCAAGTTACCGCATTTTGATTTCTAGACAGGAACTATTTGGCGGCTCGAAAGTACCGACATGGGAATTAGCTGGCAACGGTCCATTCATTCTTTTTAAATATTCCACAGATCATCTACTTTTATTGACATTATATACGGGCTGCAACTACCAAGACATCTCTCTGAACCCGAGATGGTGTTCAGAAATGGAGAGCTGATATAGAAAGACAAATGTGAAGTAATTCAATGCCGATATTGTAAAACACTAGTCTAGATTCCAGTCTCAAAATGATGAGTGTCTTTGGATTTCGCCTACTATAGCAATTGACTCTTATGAGCCCTTGCTAAAAATGCGTTGGCAAAAACCTGTAAAATATACGTAAAAAAGAATAAAATAATTATGGAATTTCGCCTTTTTGACATAGTTTTTTCGCAACTCGTCTGCTGCTGATGCGTCAAATGCTCCTGTAAGTGGGAAAGAGGGTTGCCGAAGCGTACCATTTGACGCAACAACAGCAGACAACATTTGAAAAAAAGCTGCCTTTTGACACAATGTTTTCAACTCTATTGACTAATTAGTCTCTCTTTTTTCAAATTTCTAAGTCGTCTGCTGCATATTTGTTCTATGTGGGAAAGGGCTAAAACAATGTGACCATAGTACTGATAAGAACACTTCCTTTTTCCTGATCGCGTGTGCGACAAGAAAAGACTCGCGTTTCCATAGAAACTAACGCCTCATAATAATTCCAATTACTTTCCGTAAATGACCGTATTACCGTTTTCTGCACCGGCGTTTGCACGGGTAAACGACTTCGTCAAATCCTCGAACGCAGGTTTTGATTCATATCCTGGTTCTTCGCTGCTTGATACTGTCTCTAATAAAGACGATATGAGTCGTCTCGCGAGAAACCCAACATTGTGGACTCTGCGTATGGTATCGACCCAAATCAGCCTAAGTATGCCGCACAGGCTCACCCGGATAGACACTTTTCGCCTTCTGTGGATTGATTTTCTGTTTCAAGGAATAATTACTCTATACCTCTATTAACCCGAGACGGAATGTGTAGGCCCGGATCAGTATGCGCGGACTGCGCAGGCTGATCTGGGTCGATACATTACGCAGAGGCCATTATGTTGGTTTTCTTCCGGGACGGCTCATATGTGATGCATTTGTATCGGAATACTTTTGAAAGCATTATGGAAATAAATTGCCGAAAACGCGGAATTTCTACATTTCTTACCACACTGTTTTTATTGAAAGAAACTGGATAACAAGTGAGAAAATGAGCAGTCAAATATTCACATATTGGGAAGATTAAACAATATACCTTCTATAATTATAGTTCTTTTGCACTGTATATCTACATATATATAGCAGATGCTGTCTATGTACCAAGTTCACCATACATTGTTAACTATGTTAAATATGTGACAAATGGGTCAACAAAGGAAGGTAAATTGAATAGGCAGATAACTTCTAATTTCCAAGAAGCTAAGCATGTTACATTTAGGATGTGGGAAAAAAATTGATGACGAGTTTGATCTAAATCCCTGATAAATCCGTTGAAAATCAGAAACGCATTTTACCTAATTTAAAACTTCATAAATATTTGATAACAATTTTCTCACCGATCATTTTTTTTAAAGTTTCCTTTCAATTGCCATAGCAACCAGTAACATTTATTATGATCGCATTTCCTTATTAGTTTGTCAGCCCTGGGAAAATAACAATGTAGGAAACAATAAATCTTAACTCTATGGGTAGAAAAATCGTAAATGCATCTTTGCTGAACATATTCGAATAATGTCTTGTAGCACATGCAAAAATCGAAGACTCAGACAGGACTAAATACACGCACCATCGTATGATACTGTTCGTCTTTACGTCATATAACCCGGGACATACATCTTCTAACGAAGACTGGAAGTGCAGCCGTATTGGTCACACGCCAATACACATTTAGTTTAAACTTATTTATTTTACATCGATTACGAAACAAGCTTTGAGCTTATATTAATCACGCTCGACGGAGGCTTTAAAACCAGAACTCGCGCCGTTTGTGCAAAATCCCAAAGGCAGAAACCCGCTCATCACGGGATTAAAACCTGGGATCTTTAGTACAAAAAGCCGACGGGCTACCACTGCACCCATGTCTTCCACATTTGAACAGGTGAATCGGGGTTTCTTGCATCTGCGACTGTTGAAGACTGTTGATAAGTGTTCAAATATAAGCTAACTGGGAAAGAAAGTATATCGTAAGAAGACACTTAAAAGAAATATGCTGAGGTAGGCTTTAAAGATATATTGTCATGGCGACCTTGACTGAACATTATTTGAGTTTATTACAGACATAAAAACTGTCGCCTGTCGTAAATCGATCGTTTCCTTCAACACAAATAGACCATTAAATGTAGGTGAACTCGTCCTCCAATTGTGACAGACGTGTGTTGCCTTGATCAGCAGACACAATTAAGATGTTTTCCGGGCAACTTTGGCAAAATAGTTTTTAACCCTTTCCCACATACAACAAATATGTGACAGACGATTTTGACTATATTTAGGCGGCAAGAATGTAGAAAATATCTTTAACTGAGAGAACTATCATTAAGTTGAATAATTTGTGGCAAGAGGAGAATCTTTTTATTATGAGCAATTTCTCTTTACGCCATAATCTTTTCAAAAGTCGTCTGCTGCAGGGGCGTCAGAAGGCGTCTGTATATGTCAAAGGGTTAATCTAACAAAGACATTATAAGAGAAATGGCTGATACCGATTAAGTTATACTTTGTCCGAAAGTATTTTTTCCCTGCCGCAAACTTTTAATATTCGAACGTTCTTCTCTTACCTAAGGCTGTCTCTATATACTACACATGAGATGACTGCTTCTAAAGTGTACTGGTTAGAGCGTCCGCTCAAATACGGGAGACCCGAGTTCAATCCCAGATCAAGTCATACCACATACCTGTCGCTCAAGGATATAATTACGACGGATGCATTCCTGTCGGAATAAAGAATTCTGGTACAGGTAGTACTGATAATGATATGCACAGAAAACGACGTAATACAAAAACTGTTAAAAGGCGGTTTAAAACACAATTAAAACAAACAAACAAACAGTTAACGGGAAAAAAGATGCTGCCAATGCTTGATTTCAATTGTCAAACAAACCAAAGTCGGAATAAATTGCTACTTCAGGAGAAACGAATAAGGAACCAATAATTTAATTATTTGTGTTAAGACAACATATGTGATTCATTGGCAATTTGCATAATTTACATCTACGCACAGTGGGTGCAGTAGACTAGTTCATATTTCCAAATAGGAAAACGCTCTTTTGTCGCATAAAATAAATAAATGGACGGTTTCTTTCATACGATTTCATCAAATAACGCGTTTATTACTCGTCCCATGAACGTACTATAAACTTACCTCACCGTATCAGCTGTCAGATATATACAGTCAAACCTGTGCTAAAGACCACCTTTGTATAGCAATTCCCTTTCTTTAGCAACCACACTTTTAGTTAACAAATAAATAATTTCCTCACAAATGTCCCTGCAATGTAAGTTAACCCATGGACGGTCTTTAAACACAGATTGGACTGTTCTAAGCTACGAAGCTTAATACCAATTTACAACGGTGATTGTATAGACAACATGAAACATTTACTATTTCACTTTTCCACATTATTCGTGAAACTAGAACCACGAACAAAAAGTTCGTGCAGACAAGACTCGCCGTTTGTTTAAAATATACGCGACATTTTCCAATGGACATAATTCAAATGTGAAATGAGTAAACTTTATATTGTGATAACCATTCAGTGAGTATAGATATGAGTCGTTCCACGAGTAAACCAACATTATGGACTCTGCGTAATGTATCAAACCAGATTGAACTAGGCTAATCCGGGCCAGGGGGATAGAGGTATAGAGTAATGATTCCTGAAACAGAAAATCCACAGGAGTCCATACTGTTGGTTTTCTCGTGGAACGGCTCATATTTATTTCAAGAGAATCATTTGAAATGTTTGTCAAGATGTATCACAGACGTATGTTCTATATGTTATTGTATATTGTATCAGAAAGAGTTAAAAGTCACGCAAATGATGTATAAGCTTTTTCACGCCCACGAATCAAGTCAAAAACAAAAACATGTCCTGTTGCATTTTTTTTTAACAAGCAATGTTTCGTTTTGTGTCTTTTAATTGTTTTCTGGATATGCATCCTGTGTTCTTTTACGGAATAGCAACCCTGATTTACGTGCTTGGTCGGTGTTTATTATAAGTATCTAGGTTCAGCGATTTACATGCGAGGACAGTGCGTATTACAAGTATATCCGTACGAGGTCAGGGTTTATTTAAGTATATCCGTACGAGGTCAATGTTTATTAGAAGTATATCCGTACGAGGTCAATGTTTATTAGAAGTATATCCGTACGAGGTCAATGTTTATTAGAAGTATATCCGTACAAGGTCAATGTTTATTAGAAGTATATCCGTACGAGGTCAATGTTTATTAGAAGTATATCCGTACGAGATCAATGTTTATTAGAAGTATATCCGTACGAGGTCAATGTTTATTAGAAGTATATCCGTACGAGGTCAATGTTTATTAGAAGTATATCCATACGAGGTCAATGTTTATTAGAAGTATATCCGTACGAGGTCTGGGTTTATTAGA
This sequence comes from Serripes groenlandicus, assembly GCA_031761405.1. Lineage (NCBI taxonomy): Eukaryota > Metazoa > Mollusca > Bivalvia > Cardiida > Cardiidae > Serripes > Serripes groenlandicus. Next base: position 46,173,377 of record JASEVX010000010.1, on the reverse strand, counting down.
AGTATATCCGTACGAGTTCAATGTTTATTATAAGTATATCCGTACGAGGTCAATGTGTATTATAAGTATATCCGTACGAGGTCAATGTGTATTAGAAGTATATCCGTACGAGGTCAATGTTTATTAGAAGTATATCCGTACGAGGTCAATGTTTATTAGAAGTATATCCGTACGAGGTCAATATTTATTAGAAGTATATCCGTACGAGGTCAATGTTTATTAGAAGTATATCCGTACGAGGTCAATGTTAATTAGAAGTATATCCGTACGAGGTCGATGTGTATTATAAGTATATCCGTACGAGGTCAATGTGTATTATAAGTATATCCGTACGAGGTCAGGGTTTATTAGAAGTATATCCGTACGAGGTCAATGTGTATTATAAGTATATCCGTACGAGGTCAATGTTTATTATAAGTATATCCGTACGAGGTCAATGTGTATTATAAGTATATCCGTACGAGATCAGGGTTTATTAGAAGTATATCCGTACGAGGTCAATGTGTATTATAAGTATATCCGTACGAGGTCAATGTGTATTATAAGTATATCCGTACGAGGTCAATGTTTATTATAAGTATATCCGTACGAGGTCAGGATTTATTAGAAGTATATCCGTACGAGTTCAATGTTTATTATAAGTATATCCGTACGAGGTCAATGTGTATTATAAGTATATCCGTACGAGGTCAATGTTTATTATAAGTATATCCGTACGAGGTCAATGTTTATTAGAAGTATATCCGTACGAGATCAATGTGTATTATAAGTATATCCGTAATAGGTCAATGTGTATTATAAGTATATCCGTACGAGGTCAATGTTTATTAGAAGTATATCCGTACGAAGTCAATGTTTATTAGAAGTATATCCGTACGAAGTCAATGTTTATTATAAGTATATCCGTACGAGGTCTGGGTTTATAAGAAGTATATCCGTACGAGGTCAATGTTTATTAGAAGTATATCCGTACGAGGTCAATGTGTATTATAAGTATATCCGTACGAGATCAATGTGTATTATAAGTATATCCGTACGAGGTCAATGTATATTATAAATATATCCGTACGAGGTCAATGTGTATTATAAGTATATCCGTACGAGGTCAATGTTTATTAGAAGTATATCCGTACGAGTTCAATGTTTATTAGAAGTATATCCGTACGAGGTCAGGGTTTATTATAAGTATATCCGTACGAGTTCAATGTTTATTATAAGTATATCCGTACGAGGTCAGGGTTTATTAGAAGTATATCCGTACGAGTTCAATGTTTATTATAAGTATATCCGTACGAGGTCAATGTGTATTATAAGTATATCCGTACGAGATCAATGTGTATTATAAGTATATCCGTACGAGGTCAATGTTTATTATAAGTATATCCGTACGAGGTCAATGTGTATTATAAGTATATCCGTACGAGGTCAATGTTTATTAGAAGCATATCCGTACGAAGTCAATGTTTATTAGAAGTATATCCGTACGAAATCAATGTTTATTATAAGTATATCCGTACGAGGTCAGGGTTTATTAGAAGTATATCCGTACGAGGTCAATGTTTATTAGAAGTATATCCGTACGAGAACAATGTTTATTATAAGTATATCCGTACGAGGTCAGGGTTTATTAGAAGTATATCCGTACGAGTTCAATGTTTATTATAATTATATCCGTACGAGGTCAATGTGTATTATAAGTATATCCGTACGAGGTCAATGTGTATTATAAGTATATCCGTACGAGGTCAATGTTTATTAGAAGTATATCCGTACGAGGTCAATGTGTATTATAAGTATATCCGAACGAAGTCAGGGTTTGTTTAAGTATATCCGCACGAGGTCAATGTTTATTAGAAGTATATTCGTACGAGGTCAATGTGTATTAGAAGTATATTCGTACGAGGTCAATGTGTATTATAAGTATATCCGCACGAGGTCAATGTGTATTATAAGTATATCCGTACGAGGTCAATGTGTATTATAAGTATATCCGTACGAGGTCAATGTTTATTAGAAGTATATCCGTACGAGGTCTATGTTTATTACAAGTATATCCGTACGAGGTCAATGTTTATTACAAGTATATCCGTACGATGTCAATGTTTATTATAAGTATATCCGTACGAGGTCAATGTGTATTATAAGTATATCCGTACGAGGTCAATGTTTATTAGAAGTATATCCGTACGAGGTCAATGTTTATTACAAGTATATCCGTACGAGGTCAGGGTTTATTTAAGTATATCCGTACGAGGTCAATGTGTATTATAAGTATATCCGTACGAGGTCAATGTTTATCACAAGTATATCCGTACGAGGTCAGGGTTTATTTAAGTATATCCGTACGAAGTCAATGTTTATTATAAGTATATCCGTACGAGGTCAGGGTTTATTTAAGTATATCCGTACGAAGTCAATGTTTATTATAAGTATATCCGTAAGAGGTCAGGGTTTATTTAAGTATATCCGTACGAAGTCAGTGTTTATTATAAGTATCTAGGTTCGGCGATTTCCGTGCGAGGTCGGTGTTAATTAAACATACATAGTTGCGGCTCATTGCGTCCGAATTCGTAAGATAACTATATATTGTTTGTGGATTTGGCGGATATTTCTGCTGGAAGACAACGAACAAAACCGATCAATAACGACCTTTATCCCTTTAAGTCCAAATACACCAAATTTATTCCTACTTTGTTTCCTTGTTAATCAACCAGATTCAATGTTCAATTGTCACTCTTTCTAAGCTTTTTACAGGCAGAACATCCTATTTCACTGAACAAATGTTACCTTTAAGGTATCAAATAATCCAAATAAGATTAGGGGTCATGTTTTATGCAAGAAATAATTCACTTTAAGAAGATGGTAACAGTCATTTTGGACGAAATCGGGCCGGGATTAAACTGGTTTCCCTTTCAAACAAGGTCAAACTGCTAATCAAAGCGCTGAAAGCACCATTTAGTATAGGGGCATATGTAAGGTGAAAAGATAAGCATAGTTTTTAAAGACAAACATTGTTGAAACAATGTATCATCGACCATTAAACAAACCAAACCAAATTTGTTTGAAACAACACATATTGCCTGCCAATAACCAATACCTAATTTATCAACGTTTGACGCTTTTTTCTTGTATAAACAAAATAAATTACGATGGACAAAAGATCCACAAACGAGTATAATATTTCCAGTTCAGTGAACACTACAGATCCACACTCTATATTGGAATCATGATAGACAATCGAAAGTAAGCTGTTATGTTTCATGTGCACTGCACATCTGTAGGTCATAAGTTTCCTATCCACCAAGTCTGAAATTGATACATTGAAACTGTATTGAGACCATTGCCGAATTAAAAAATATGAAAAAAGAAGTTTACACATAAGCAACCAGATCAGATGTTTGTTTGAAATATTGTATCGGTCTCCTCTTCACAATGTATAAGTGTGACCACTTTGAAATGAATCTGCCAAACAGAAACAACAATTTGACACATTAATGCAAAAAGAAATGGACAGACGGACGAATGGATGAACAGACAGTCAATCGTTCCGGACAAAGTACAAAGCTAGGGGGAAGTATTCATTAACGAACAAGAGCATTCTACGGAATGTGTTGAATGCAAAAGTCATATAATAAATGAGAACATGGCAGGACAAAATAATACTCACTCAAAAACAGCATGCTTAAATTATGTTAATTGTGCAATGCACATATGTAGTTCATATTTAGGTTCATTAACCAAGTTTAACATTGATACAATGGAAGTTATTTTAGACAATGGCTAAACTAAATAAGGAAAATGGAGATAACTAAAATAAGCAGACCAGAGTTATGTACCTAGTATTTTGCCGTTGTCCTAATCACAAGTGTGACCACTTCGAAATGAATCTGCCAAACAGAAACAACGTGTTGACCAATAAATGCAAACCGTGACGGACGGACGAATGCCCTTTCGACCAGACAGCTGGCCGGACGCCTGATAATGCCCCCAAGCTTCACAGACAGACAACACATAAAGTATTGATAACAGAAGACTAGTTTCGATGCGTCTTAACACGTCTTTGTTTAGGAAAAGGTTAACATGTTATGGTATTTGTAATGTATTTGTTATCACATATAAGCGGCATCTAGCGATTTGCAGTTTTAATTGAATCTCCGAAACCGGACCGTACAAGGTAAATTGACAAAAATATATTTAGACTGTATTCTAGTTTATTTGTCAACAGATAAATCTAGAACAAGGTTACATATTGACGGATCTTGAGTAAAATGTTTAAGCAAATAAATTACAATTTAAATCCAACAATCGCTAAAAGCGCCTCACATATAAAATAGATGTTGACCTTGAGGTTATAACTCGTATGTACGCTACAATTAATCTCTAATTTGAAGAGTGACTTTTCCTAGTTGGGTCGAAATACTGACAGACAGACAAACGGTATGATGGAAAATTATCTTTTACAGCGACGTATGTTAACATTCAACACAAAATGCGCCCTGTTTTACTCTCCATTTCCCCAGTAGTTGCGAGACCGAAAATAGTACCATTCTTTCATGGCACGTATAGACAGTAGAGCGCTCTCTCTTTGAACGGATATAGTGTAAGTGCTTATGTAATAGCAAGTGTACATTGATTGATTGATTGGGGATTAACGCCGTTTTTAACAATTTCTCAGTTTTATCACGGCGGCCAGTTCACCTACTCATGCATTTCCTGGTTTTCTCACACCAGTACTCCACATAGACTTAACCCGTTGGTGGAAGACGAATGACGCATGTCGCATTGACTTTTGTCAATCGTCGGAAAGAAAGTTGGCCATGCCGTGATTCGAACTCACAACCCCTGGATTGACAGCCCGCGTCGCTACCGACTGAGCTATCGGGGCTCGGCGAGGCAAGTGTACATGGCATGATATGTTAATAGTCTTCCTAACCCTTTATCACATAGACTAAATCAACAGCAAACAGCATTGAACATTGTGATGAAAACACAAAAGACAAACTTGCTGAGTATTATTCATCTGTTAAGGTTAGTCAAAATGTGTCTAAAAGTGGAAAGGTTAAAAGACTTTAAAAATGGTAGTTATGGCTGCCCTCCTTGGCGCTCAGGGTTGCAGGGTAGGGTTAGAATTACGGGTGACTGGCTTGTCAGGATAAATGGACCAGTGGTACTTGTAACTTACCAAGGAAACGTCGTGATTTAACTGAAATATTGTTGAAAGCATCGTAAAACACCAAAACTAACTAACTAAATCAATCAATCAGTCAGTATATGTTTACCCGATTGATTGATTGAAATTGTTAGGCGAACGTCGACTGTTTCCCATTAAACTATACACTTCTTCATTCGCGGGATTTTTGGTATAAAACATTAACTGACGCCTTCATTTAAGGATAACGATATAACTGACATACTATTGGACTAGCTTTAACAAGCATTAAAACAAGCATTTAGCATTTCCGAAATCAGACAAAAGTAAACCTTTTCAAAGTTCTTTCTCGACTGAAATGCATGTGTATACATGCACGAATTGTTGGTATCAATTAACAATACCTTTTTAATTTTCAAGTAGTTTTAATTTCCAGAAATGATTCATTTTGTTGAAGCATTTGCAAATAGCTAGTCGTTCTAATTAAATATTTAAATAACGCTCTGTTGCAAAACATTGACAAAACCTAGTCTGATTAATTATTTAAGTAATCTAGTGGTTTTATTCGGTGCGGTTAAATATCATACTATGTATTCACTTGTTCAAATGTTCAAATGCTCATTATCAATACTTTTATAGCAACCAGTCTATTGTAGTAATATCTTGTAACAGCGTGCATTATTAACACGTTTATGACAAGATTTCTATTTGCACCAATTGAAATGATAAATTGCAAGGCTCTAATTACAAAGCCAATATTCCCAACACGACGACGGTTCAATATTCCCAACACGACGACGGTTCAATATTCCCAACACGACGACGGTTCAATATTCCCAACACGACGACGGTTCAATATTCCCAACACGACGACGGTTCAATATTCCCAACACGACGACGGTTCAATATTCCCAACACGACGACGGTTCAATATTCCCAACACGACGACGGTTCAAGTATAAACAAGCGTAACTCTTACCCACATACAGACGGTTTCTGACACAACTCTGAAAGAGACGATTTTTTTAAACATTAATGCGAGAGCAAAATTGCTCAGAGGGTTCCCACATGTTTGACGAAATATATTCAAAGTCGTCTCCTGCAGATTTTGTCATACGTGGGAAATGGGTTAACAAAGAAGTTATATATTATGCAAAACGTCTCAGGAAAAAAACCAAACCAACTTTTAATATCTTTCGAGTTATTAAGATCCAGAACGGATTGTTCAGTTTTAAGTCACACATGTAACCTTGAAACTCCCTTGGAATGAGGTGTTACGCCTTTTTCAACTTTATTTCAGTTATATCAACCCCTTGAAACGGTTATAATAACATCGGCTTCTAAGACGGATATTTCCTCAGATATTCCACCAATTTCTGAACTCGACTTTCGTTAGACGCGGCTGATATGTATATATAATTACGTCTATCTATATTGAAATCCCATAGGATACTCTGTTGAATTTCAATAGGGGGCCACGTATGGCTAATTGAGTCTTACTGCTTCATTGTAACGGGATCAAAAAAAAAAGGGGGGGACATGGTCGTAACACAAATGAGGATTCAGTTCTTTTCTGTTTTACCAAACGTTACTTCTATAGATACTACATGCAAACTAAAGTAAAGCTTCTAATGAGACTATGCGTATGCACAGACTCACCTGAGTCTTCACTCAGTTCAAACATTACCCCCAAACAGATAGATTCGATAGTCCACTTATAAAGAGTCCAGTGTCTATTCTTTGAATAATGTATCATGCATTCCCTGTTGGTTTCTGGACCATAGCAGTCACGAGTATGACACTTATATCATTTTATTGGCTCATTGATCGGCCGGTGGATACCAAGTTAACTTTGTGTTGTATATCCTTATTCAAAATCGTCGGCCGCAGATGTGTTGTATTTGGGAAAAGGTTAACCCTTTCCATCATACGGCAATTATGCAGCAGACGACTTTGAACGTATTTTGTCAAAACATAGAAAATCTCTTTAATTAAATGGATAACCTATGACAAAAAGTGGAAAACATTGTGGCAAAAGGAGAAATTGCACGTTTTGTGCAATTTCTTCTTTTGTCACTATGTTTTCAAAAAGCCGTCTGCTGCAGAGTTGTCCGAAAGCATTTATATGAGGGAAAGGGTTAATGGATGCCTGTAGGACTTGATGGCGAACGGCGTAGACGCTGACCAGATTAGTCACACATTCATCGTGTGTTGACGTGCCAATGACTATTTAATTTCTTCATGAAGTCCTTTCGAATTTTGAAGATCTAGGTTTTGGCATAAGTAGAAGCTTTTACACACATTGAATTGTTACAATACCGTATTTGCCATTACGGACCACTTTACTGTCACGCAGCAAACTAGAATAACGTTACGCGAAAACTGGATTGAGCGACCAGTGAAAGTCTGAACCAGCAGGTGCCTCCGCGCAGTCACTGTTTGCTTTCTTGTTGTACACACATCCTGGGAGCATCTGGAAAACCCGTTATGACCATAAACCTTACTATAGTTATGCATGGAATTTAAATACAATTAACCCTTCCCACATATGAGCCGTTGCACGAGAATATCGACATAATGGACTCTGCGTAATGTATCAACCCAGATCAGGCTAAGCCGACACATTTCGTCTCAGGGGGATAGAGGTGTTGGGTAATGATTCCTGAAACAGAAATTCCACAGGAGGCGAAACGTGTCTGTCTGGGTTAGACTGCGCGGCATGCTTAGGCTGATCAGACTCGACACTTTCCGCAGAGTCCACAATGTTGGATTAATCGCGGAACGACTCATATGACAAATCAACAACGGATGATACAAACGGCGCGAGTACTGGTTAAGTCTCCAGGAAGCAGATATCGAGCGTGATTAATATAAGCTGAAAGCTTGCTTCGCAATCGATGTAAAATAAATAATGTTTAAATTTAAATTGACGTTGAATATATCTAGGCAAATGTCTGAGCAAAGCTATATAAACTGCAGTGTAACTACTGGAAAGGGTTTAGAACATTGTATCAAAAACAATTGCTCTCCATGCGCAATATCTCCTTTTGCCATAATGTTCTCAAAAGAGGTCTACTTCAGAAGCGTCAGAAAAGAGTGTATATTGTAAAGCGTCAACTTTCAAGATCTCCAAAAGGTTGACTTTCGTACGACATGGCTCAAATTAGAAATATAGCCCACTCTATTGTCACTCCGTATACTTAATTAGCCAGTTTTTGTTCTCACATGACGCCAGACTAGGTTTTAACACTTCCCCACACACAGACGATTTGTGTGCAGACCTTTTAAAACATTGTGACAAAACGGGAAATTGCTCAAAACGAACAATTTATCTTTTTGTCGCAATGTCTACAACATTGTTTAGTAATTATATCTTAATTTATAGAGATTTTCTGTGTTTTGCCTCGACGTTTTCAATGTCGTCCGCTGCAGATTTGCTGTATCTGGGAAAGGTTTTAATATAGCGGAATTGATTGGTGTCGCGTCTGGCAAGTTGGGGTTTTATTGTCTCGCTTGGGGGGAGTGTGTCATCATATTAATATAGATGATTTGAGCCTTTCCACGAGAAAACCAACATTATGACCTCTGCGTAATATATCGATCCAGATCAGTCCGCACAGTCTAATCGGGGCCGACACTTTCCGTCTCAGGGGGGATAGGGTTAGAGTCATGAAACAGAAAATCCACAGGAGGCGAACAGTGTCTGTACGGGTTAGCATTCGTGGCATGCTTAGACTGATCCGGGTCGATACTTTACGCAGAGTCCACAATGTTGATTTTCTCGCGGTACGGCTCAGTTGTGTGAAACAAGTGGGCCTACACTGTTACATTTCTTGTCAGAGAATGCAACGATGTAAATATAGACATCAAGAGACCTCGACTAGGTGGACGCGGCGCAATCATTTTTACAGTTCTCTCACGTTGAGAGTGTCATAAATCATATCCAGATATTCCGCAGGGAATGCTGAGCGCTGAAATCTTTCAGCGTCGAATTATCTAAAATAGATCTTTCCGTATTATAAATCGAGCGAGTCCATTTAACAATGTATTAAGAGATTTGAACTATCATGATAACTAAAATGCAAACAATGCTGATTCCAGGTGAGAAAGCTCATTACGAGCTGACTCACCTGAATCTGTATTATTTGCAATCAACTCAATATTGCCACTGACACCGAAAGAGTTAATCCTATCCCTTACACAGTCAACAGTTTATACATTTGCAGCAGACGATATTTCATTTAAAAATCAATCTGTGAAAATTAGAAAAAACCTAATCTTGAGCATTTACTCCTTTGCCGACAATGTTTTGAACTTTGTATCACAGAATTTCTTCGAATGTTGCATACGTATCTCGTTTTGCCTTATTTGCAAAGCAGGCGTCTTTTAAAGTTATCACGAACGAATGAAAACGCATAGTTGTGTGTCCAATGATCCGGATCAGCGATCTAAGAACAATACGACGAACGGGAATTAACCAGATAAGTCTGCGCTTTTCCCAGTACAGACGGATCATGTTATTTGCTGATCGCAAAATCACGAGGGCCAGCTGTCGCATGACGTGTATTTCATGGTGTATATGTATCACATTTATCGCAGACAATATTCGTGTAAAGTGCGTATATCTTGAATTATTAATCAAATGCGTTTCGAAATCTGATATACCAAGTCAGTTGGTTCCATAATTTCCATTAAGATACTATTCAGTTAAACAATAGTATGTATTTTCATGTAAACAATAGTATGTATTTTCATGTAAACAATAGTACGTATTTTATTTGGAACATCCTTTTCGTAAAGGTATTATTTGTTTTTTGTGAACAGTGTAGGTTCAGATCAACCTGTGCATCGAAACAGGCTGATCAAGATCCACACCAGTATACACCTACTTGCATAAGCTTGATAAGACAGAGTGGATGTACAAATTGAACCACGCTGTTAATAAGATTTTAAAAAGTGTATCAATGGGGTTGCAGGGTTAGCATTACGACCGACTGGCTGGTGTCAGGATAAATGAACCAGTGGTACTGGTAACTTATCAATTATATGACTGAAGCGGCGTAAAAGACCAAACAATCAATACGTGTTGGCCTCTTAAAAAGCCACACTATAAACTATTGTTACAATAACTACTATGTCTGTGCCTTCTTCTCTATAGCAGGAACCTCAAACTTATAGAAGCTAAGTGCCTTTGTCACAGTAAGAATTCCCCTGATGGAATAGTCTGTGATTCGTTATATAAGCTTGATTATAGCTCCGAAGAACAGAGACGCCATTCCTTGACTAGCTTAGTGGCTTTGTCAAAAGAGACAAATCGCTGCAAAAACGACTTTCAGATATATATTATTATTTTTTTGTTTGGGGGGGGGGGGGGGGGGGGGGATGAGTTGATTGAGTTGATTGATTGTCTGCTGCTTTACGCCGCTTTCAACATTTGTTCAGTTATCTCACGACGTTTCTTGAGTAAGTTACCAGTACCAGTTACCAGTCCATTTATCTAGCCGGTCAATCGTAATGCTTACACCACAACCCTGAGCGCCAACGAGAGCAGCCATCACTACCAGTTTTAAAGTCTTTGGTATAACCCGACCGGGGATCAAACCCGCGGCCCCCCGTACTGTAGACGGACGCTCTACCTATACACCATCGAGGCGTGGAAAATGAGACAAGAATTGATAGAGTTATGTCAGATTGGCGATTTGAGGGGCCTATTGAATCTCGTTATTTAACATAATATTAGCGTGAAACTAATGATGGCAGCACTTTTAAATTCTTATCAGAAGCAACATTAGAGAGTACATAACATTCATGGTGACTCGTTCGAGACTTCACTGTACACAAGCAAATCGTGAACAAACGTAAAACACATGTAAACGTGTGTACTTGATTTGCCGGCTATAATTGGTTGTTTCCGAGTGATGAGTGTGATTTTTGGTGCTTCTTTCCCTCGACGTGGCCAAACCCTGATCATGTGTATTATAAATGTGTGTATTCGTACCTCCACCCCTGTTATTGGTTATTTCCAATGATGAGCGTGGTTTATTGTACTCATTTACCATGGCGTGGTAAAATCGTGAGGCAACGTATTGTATATATGTGTACTTGTTTTACCCGTCTGATAATTGGTTAATTCCGATGACGAGAGTGTCTGAATCTGCTATTATTTATACAATTATTGCACGCAAGGACAGAAACTTCCCACTTGCACGGGATCTTTGTAAGTCGACTTTTGACAACAATCTAGCAAAAGAAGAAAATGCTCATTATGAGCAATTACCTTTTTTGCCAGAAATATTTTCAACACTATTTAATAATCATACCTTCATTTATAGATATTCTCAATGTCTTTGCCTAGATTATTTCGTCCGCTGAAGCTTTCTTGTATGTGGGAAAAGGGTCAATGACAATTATCGTCAATCTGAGTAAGTGTATAGTCATGTTTTGGTCAGAACTGTTCTTCATAAATCACCAGGATGCGTCTTTTGCAATACTTAGATGACCAACAAATCAGATAAATGCCAGTCTACACGCATACTGATCTGAATCTCCACATTTTGACACGACACGAAGCAGAGGTCTAGTTAAGGAGGAGTAAACAGGCATTTCCCCCCAACAGTTTCTCTCTTAATACCTAACCAGACCCTATGTTGTGGGTAATCAAAATAATATTCTCACTGAGTACCCACAAGGTACAAGGATAATTTGAGAACATTAAAGATGTCACTCATCTAGAGGTCTGCACGAAGGTCTGGTTCCGTGTGACGTGATGCCAGTATATGTTGACACGAAGGTCTGGTCCCGTGTGACGTGATGCCAGTATATGTTGACACGAAGGTCTGGTTCCGTGTGTGACGTGATGCCAGTATATGTTGACAGTGTACATCGTATTCAAAGTGATAAAGTGCGATACTTGTACTTTCCTGTGTCTTATACAGTCGAACCGCGATAGCTCAGTCTATCAATTCAGAGGTCGTGGGATCGAACCGCAATAGTTCAGTCAAATTCTATCAATCTATGGGTCGTGGGATCAAACCGCGATAGCTCAGTTAAATTATATCAATACAGGGGTCGTGGGATCGAACCGCGATAGCTCATTCAAATTATATCAATACAGAGGTCGTGGGATCGAACCGCGATAGCTCAGTCAAATTATATCAATACAGGAGTCGTGGGATCGAACACCGACTCGGCCATTAACTCTGTTCGATGATTGATAAAAGCATCATTCGTATTCCACCATTGTGCTACATTGTCTGTGTGGAAATGTCGCCAGTTGCCTGGGAAGAATTTTGTGCAGAGTACTGGTGCAATTGAGCCAGGAAATACAGGTTAGGTGAACGACCGCCTTGTCATAACTGTAACATCGTTGAACACGGCGTTAATCTCCGATCAATCAAATAATCAATCATAATGGTCATCGAAACCCGAAAACCGATATTGCAACGTTTTGCAGTCTGAGCAGTGCCGTTACACTTTCTCACCCAGGCTTTTCAACACACTCTATGAGGTGGTGATTCGTAGATTAGTTAATTGATTGATTGAGGTTAAACCCCATTTCAACAATATTGCAGTCATATCGCGGCGGAGCGTCGAACAGAACTTTGCCGAAATTGGGTTCGAACTCACAACCCCTGAATCGACAGCCCGCGTCGCGTACGACTTAACTACCAGGTGATTAAGATGAATTGTTGCTTCAATTGTGCCAGCATTCTTATCGTAATCACCGTTGTCCCTTTCGCATATATATGACAATTATACAACGGACGACTTTGCAAATATCAAAGCGCAATTTCGACAAAATGAAAGTATAATTATTGAATAGAGTTGAGAAACATTGTGGCAAACGGAGAAATTGCTCATCATGATCAATTTCCCTGTTAGCCAAGCTATTTACAAGATTCGTCTGATGCATGTGTATCAGAACTCGTATACATATATATATATATATACATGTGGGAAATGGTAACAAAACAACGGGAGAACAAATCGACAAACGTGGTTTATATGGGTTGAAGTTGGCTTCCTTCTTTGAAAAAGGCTACCAACTGTTTTACAATACATGTTCAAACGGAATATCATTAAATATTATTCAAATGTTTTAACAGTTTCATCCAATGAAAACGCCCCGTCATTAGCTATGCCTTGCATTTTTCATGAGGTACATAATTTCTTTTTACAGCTATTAGATTGTATGCCTTTTGTGTGCAGGATATTGTATTATCTGTATGCGCATAAATCAGCTTCAATGAGGCAAATGATACATAGGAAATCCGATCTACCTGACATCGAAAACCAACGCGCATTACAGCACAGACTGATTGGAATAAATCCAGTTCGCAATTTATTGATTCACGATAGCTGAGTCGTTAACGACTCGGGTCCACCTAATAAGAATGGCAGACACTGTCTGACCCATGCTTAACAACATAAAGTTGACTTAACGATTGGGGTCAATGCAACTCTTCAGCTCCAGCAGGTGGGGGTATTGTTTTCATATTTTAATCTCGATGAAATATTAGGTGCGGGACTAATATCCTCTCTCCTGTCCGTCGCTATATTAAATAAGCTGTTGAAAGCGGTGTGAAACCCCAAAACAATCAACCACCTGATCAGTCGTATTTGAATCTCCACAAAATGATGGACTTTTATAACAATATTGTGTAAGTTATATAAAATTATGAACTGTGTATATCTGATTATATACTGTTCTCAAAAACCAAAGTGTACCTTTCCTTGTGCACTGGCTCATATCGAGGGCTTGGCGTGAAACAGTTGTAACTAAAAACCTATTTTGACCCCTTTGTAAACAATGCAAATTTAGGTGCCATTGCTCAGAACGAGCAATGGCACCTAAATTTCCATTGTTTACCAAGAAAAATGATTTAACGCGTATAAAGACTTAATGGCGAGATGATTAACCTTGGTAAAAAAATACCAATTTTAGTTAGAACCGTTTCACACCAAGACCTCGATATATCACCATATCTTGATTGATTGATTGGAGCTTAACATAAGTTTCGAACGTTCTGTTTCAGTTATGTCATGTTTGGCCGTTCAGTCATGTTTGGCCGTTCAGCCAAACATGTGTTGCATAAGGTTTTTCGCACCAGTACACAACACACCATTATATCCAAGCAACTGGTTACCTTTCCACATAGACTATATTTAGTCCATTGTTCGAAGACAAATGGCGATGGTCACAATGACTTTATCAATCAGCAGAATAAATAGCCGAGCCGGGGGGCTTAGAACTTATGACTTATCGATTGATAGCCGTCGGCGTTACCAACTTCAAGCTATCGAGGTTCGACGTGTTTGTAGTATTTGTGTCAACCTCATGAACAATCAGACCCAAGTACTTCGCTGTACGTATATTGGGTCTGACCGCCTCAATGGTGTAGTGGTAGAGCGTCCACCTCAGTTACAGGAGGTCGCGGGTTCGATTCCCGGTCGGGTCATACCAAAGACTTAAACATGGTAGTAATGGCTACCCTCCTTGACGCTCAGGGTTGCGGGGTTAGCATTACGACCGACTGGCTGGTGTCAGGATGAATGGACCAGACGTACTGGTAACTTACACAGGAAAAGCCGTGAACATGTTGAAAGCCGCATTAAACACCAAACAATCAATCAATCAATCAATCAATCAATCAATCACTCAATATATTGGATCTGACTACAATGTATAAAAGGTCGTCTCGAATTTACCGAAGGATTTGATAAGCGACTATTTAATAGGCTGATTTAAAGGGTCAATCTGAGACGACCTGTATTGGGCAGTCATCAGATCCATATCGAGCGAAGTTTAGATCTGGTTTTAATAAGATTGTATTAATGTGGATATAACATTTTAGTAGAACTGAAAAGATGCACGAATAACTGTTATGGGTTAGACTTACCAGGTCATGCATACCTTGACTCAGATAATTAAGACTTTAATTCACAATCAATCGATACAGTTAGTAGATTCTTCCATGCAACAAGAGTTTTAGAATATTTTGATAACCAAAAGGCAAACAATGGTAAATTATTTCAGGTGAGACAGCTCGTTACGAGTTGACTCACCTTAATATATCTTGTTTGTAAAAGCCTCAACGTTGCCCAAACACAAAATATACCTTTTAAACAAAATTGGTGCTTGGGAACCAAACCAACACTCAGTATCAATCATATTTACGACAACTCAATCGACAAATATTTAGTTCACTTACGTTAAACTATTTGGTGATGCTTCGAGAAGGGTTTTCGCGTGCTTCAGCCCGATGGTGTTCCAAGACACTGTGTGGACAGGAAACTCTTTAATTATACAAGCATGTTTAATCTCCGAATCTCCTACAGATACAAACACTTTACCAACGAGCCTTAATATTTCCCCGTGTTGGAAAAAAACATCTACTGCAGACGACTTTGCAAGAAAAACAGACAACAGTATGAAGAATTTCGACAAACGAAAGTACAATGTATACTTTATGATCTGAGATGAAAACAAAGAGGCGACAGGAGAATTTGCTGATTGTTCGTCACTCTCTTTTTATATCGTCAGCTGCAAATGCATCGAAAAGAACTTACAACACAATCACGTGACGATATCGTGATGTCTTGAAAATAGGTCGAGAGTCTTCGTTGTATTTGATATATTATATGATAGAGTATGTATAAAAGAGCAATGAACTTTGCGAATCAATAGTATACTACACGAATGCGCAGTCTCGTCTTGGTCTAGATTGTTTGCAACTGTTGTTTAAATGTGTCTAAGCCGAAGAAGGGTTTAAACATCTCAGTATTTAAAATTCGAATGTCATATCTATCGTTCAACTTAAAACTGTTCATTAAACTCAATGGATATTTAGTAAGAATAATGCTGTCTTGTCTGCCCGCATAAACAAATTAATTTCCTTGGGTCTCTTGCCGTGCAGCTGTCTAAGGCATATAAACTGTCCAAAAGTCTTAGAGGACACCATCGAGATAGTTTCAGCTTTAAAGGGGCTGAACTCCAGAACAAATATATTATAGTCAAAGTTCTAAAACTGTTCAAAAGTTGTCTTGAAATCATAATTTTGTGATGAAATCAGAGTAATACTTTCACTTTCCATTATCATAAACATCTAAGTATTGATCGTATATGCTTGATTTTTACTGGGTAGACATACCCAGTAAGCCACATTGTGTACATGTAATGACTTTTAATTGATAGTTGTTCCACATTTACTGCCAACATAGTTTACTACATATTACGTACTTTGTTATCACTATTAGCAATATTTACAAAAGTTTCCACATTTCAAATTATTGATCACCATCTGGAGTTCAGCACCTTTAACGGTAACCAGCGGCGTAAAAATTAGTTCAAACATTAAAGATGAAGTTAGCGGGATTAAATAAATTTCGATCAGTCATAGCAACAAACCATTACTATTTTTAATTAATTCCTTTCAATGCACGTTTCGCCATGTTATGTATATTGCTAAAGACCAAGTGCGCGAACATTTGACAATTAAATAGTTTTATTCATATTAAGTTATCTAGACATGAAATAAAACGATAGCTTGTTTATTTCAGTTAATGATCATCAACATTTCGTTTTCATCTCGTGAGCTTCAGCTGTAAACCTACCAGATTTGCTGACGCATTGTGGCGTTTTTGCTTTTAATGAGCATTATCTCCGTTTGTCACAATCTGTTCAACTATTTTAATAATTAAAATTGCATTTGTATATTTTGGTGTGATTTTAAAGATATTGCAAAGACTCAAGACAGCGGGTTTTGATTAAAATGCTCACAAATACTGGGGAACAGGTGAAACAGTTTTTTTTATTTGTCTAATCAGTCAACATTTCAAAACCAAAAAAACATTTGTCAAATGCGTGTTTACAAAAACATGAAAGAAGAAGAATAACAATAACAACTAAACACAGCTTAACTCTGTCAGCGTCGATGGGAATATTGAGGCGGCTTTTTTTTCCAATCAATAAATATTCAGTTGAGTCAGCTCGTGACGAGCTGTTTCATCTAAAATCAGCAGTGATTGCCAGCCATTTAAATATTACAAAGCTCTTTTTACATGAAAATCGCACGATTTTGAACATTAAATGTCCCAATCTACCTTCAGAGGTAAAAACGACTTTGCCGTGTCCTCAGACTGAAATAGCACGATCATGATAGGAGACATAATATGGAGACTGCTTGTTTCAAGAAAGGGAAAGAATGGGGGAAATTAAACCATCGAGAATAAACTTTAGTACGGAGAGAAACAGATACTGTGTGTTTCTTTAGGAGAGTGTGATTTATGTCATTTGTGATGGACTACCAATGGCTTTAAAGAATTAAACGCAAAACCGTTTAATTAACCCTCTGACGTATTGAACAAGAAACATGCTGAATGGACAACAATCGTCTGACGTTGTGTGCGTGCTTCTGTTATTAATTGGGACCACGTGCTGATCCCGATCACGCAACAGTGTGGATTAATGCTGGAGATGCGAACGTTGAAGAGCAATGCTGGGTCGAATGATTTCTTTGATAATATCAACAATATTTCATTTTTGTGACGGTTATCGACAGAGACAAACAATTTATTAACGTATTTTCGGTGTTACTACGTTTCCAATAACACAGGCATCTCCGCCGAAATAAATAGTTCTAAGCGGAGTTATTTTCACGCCAAACAGATAATGTGATCATAGCACTGAAAGTACTGGTGGTACGGATGTGTTGGTAGACAGGCGGTTGCATGTATATGTACACAAGAGATGTTAGGCAAATATGAATGCCTGCCTTTACCAATGAGGTTAGTCGCTCTGTAAAAGCAGTTTAAGTTTAGTGTTTGAATTGAATATGTCAACAACAGTCAAACCAGATTCCATCATTTCAACTGCCAAGTTTGAAATTGCATTTGGCATATTAAGAAATTGAGTCCAGTATTTAATGCAACTTTTTGATGAATATACATACATACATAGGATAACGTCCTCCTAAGTCACCTAGGATGAACCCTTAAAAACCTTTTGCAACCAAGAATGTGTACATTCTCAATACATACATTATTATTTAGTCCCCACAACTCTGAGCAATATAACATTACTGGCATCATTTTGCATCAAATATTTTGCAAATATGTGCTTGAAGGTACATACCTATAGTTTTATAAAGAACTTTACACATGCAAAAGAACCCGTTTCGACTAAATTGCCATATGCTCAGCCATTTTATACAAAGCCAATCTAGATGTGAAATGAATTATAACATAAGAAAGAACATTTACACCTCAATTTTACTATCTGCATAAGACCAAGACTCTTATCTTAATAATTGTCCACCATTCTTGAAAACCATGACTTTACATGAAAGCTTACACAAAGCATGCCAATGTAGTAACACAAAGCATTGCTTTGCAACAGTCAGCGTATACATATGTATGTTTGTCATGTTTGTCATGTTTGTGTTTTTGTAACGTGTTGCCAAATATATGTATGCAATAATTAAAGAAAATCATATGATATGGTAGATCACGTTTTGCAATACATATATTTATAGCCACGTTGTTTTCCCCAAGGAATGATACTAAACTTTAACAATTATAATATATACTATGAAGATAAATATAATGGTTTATTGTTTTTTAACAATATGTGATTGACCTAGTGGATCTTGTCGTATAGAATTTCAAAAACGTGAACTTTATTAACGTCAATTTATAGAACTGGTTGGATTTTTCTTAATATAATACCGTTTCTTTTATTCATTAAAATGTAATAAAAAATCGCTAATTTTCGAAATAAAGAGCATTTTATTGTTTCGCTCAATGTTTTCAAAAGTCGTCTGCTGTAAAGGCGCCAGGAAGCGTCTGTATGAGGGAAAGGGATAACGTACGTGTGGTTAAAAGGTAAAAAACACTAGTTAGGGAAACCAAGATTTCTACTGCATTCTTATACCGTTCACATATTGCAGAATTACCAGACGACATTTTTAACGTTTTGATAGGAATGTTGCACATTATAATCTTTCTTATTGAAAGTGTCATTGCATAATGAAGTAGAAATAATTGTGTGGGAAATGAGAAACCTCTCATCATGAGCAGTTACTCCTTTTCCACATTGTCTTTTTAAGTCATCTGCCGCTATATGTAATGGCGTATGGAAAAGAGTTGTAGAATGTCCAACCAATGGGTAAAGGTAAAACACAATTATAACGAATTGACATTGTCATCTGATAATTGCTTGCTTAAATGCATTTCTACCAATGTTTACTCGACAAGTTATTCCATTTAATAAATCGACGTTTGGATATTTCTCGTGCGAGTTGGGCTCACACCGTGTAAGGTGACTGAATTGGTCAGTGAATTGGTCAGTGAATTGGTCAGTGAATTGTGTGTCCATCATTAGTTATCCCCTTCCCACATACAACAACTCTGCTCTAGACGAATTTGAAAACATCTACGTCAAGATATGGAAAAATCGCTCTAAATGAAAGTTTAATTATTTAACAGAGTTGAAAAACCGGTGGCAAAAGGAGAAATTATGAGCAATTTCTTTTTTTGCCGCATAATGTTTTCAAATCTCGTCTGCTACAGACATGTCAAAATGCTTAATAACTAATTGAATGGTGATCAGTGTAAACCCACCTTAGCGTAATAATTAAGTCTTTTCCGCATATAACTAATCTGAAGCAGATGATTTTGAAAACATCTAAGCAATATTATAAAAAATCTCTTTATATGAAAGCACGTTTATTGACTAGGGTTAAAAAACTTTGTAGCAATATGAGCAATTTCCCCCTTTTGCCACCATATTTTTAAAATGTGCCTGCTAACAGGGGCTTCAAAAAGAATCTGCAGGTAGAGCGGTTAAACAACACATTGTAACGTGCTCTACGAACACCAACATTAACCTTATCATTAACCCTTTTCCACATATATATGCATTTTGACGCATCTGCAGCAGACGACTTTTAAAAACATCGTGACAAAAGCAGAAATTTCTCAAAACGGGCACTTTCTCCTTTTGCCAAAATGTTTTCAACTTTTTACAGTTATTATTCCTACAATTAAATAGATTTTCCATACTTTTGAGAAGACATTTTCAAAGTCGTCTTCTACATATTTGTTGAATGTGGGAAAAGGTTACAAGTGTCAACAAATACATACTTCCACATTCATGCTAAGGATCGAAACGGATACTGCTTTAAAGAAAAACATTTTTATTGTCTTGCTTGATTGGTGTTTAACGCCACAATTAACATTATTTCAGTTATATCACGGCGTTTCATTGTCACGGTACCAGTACTATTGGTCCCTTTTCTGACACGAGCGAATCAGTCGTAATGCTAACCCGACAACCGTGAGAGCCAAGGAGGGAAAGCCATTACGACCATTTTTAAAGTATTTTGTTCGAACCGGCGACAACCGAGACGGACGCTCGACCACTTCACCACCGAGGCGAGTTTCTTGACGCATTCACTGACTAATAAACGGACGGTACAGAGCCAGATCAGAGTAAGTGGATGCGCTGACTGGTCGGGGTCTATAATGGCGTAAAAATGATATAAGGTTATATATATGTTATAAAATTGAAATGCAATTGAAATCGGCATTACTTTCCAATCAATCAATCTGTAAAACAATAAGTACGTTTCATCAAGAGCCTCACAATTTATAGGAGGACATAGAGGGTTCTTGGTAGTAGTTGACGCCGTTTAACACGGAATTTCGGTTATATGACGGATAGAATGTGTGTATTAACAGGTCTATTAGAGCCGTCAATGTTTTGCTCATGTGATAAGACTTCTTTACCCATGACGTTAATCAAATATCAAAGTTTATGTTGTGTTGGAAACATCTAATATTACACCTTTTCAAAAAAGGTTTTGGAAACAATCTTCTTTCGAGTCTCCAATTTATACTCTATTATAAAAACCAAGGTATGCAATTTACAAGCACTAGCTGTCACTAATTCCAATCAATGGTTAAGGCTAAAACACAACTATACCGTTTTGTCATTGCCGTCCGATAAACTGTTCCTGTTACCGTTTCTTCCAGTGCATAAAACACATAGAAGCGTTATTGATTTTCGTTTCATTCATTACTAATACCATTGTGCCTGTATAAATGAGCGGTCGTTATTTGCAGGCGGTCTTTAAACACAGCGTATCGGGAATCAGCCAATTATCATAACTAGACTTCTATTGTTAACTCACTAGATCAATACAATAGTATGTTGCGTTTGGTATACGTTGATTCACTTTTGTTAGCGGCCTTTTCTCTTGCACAATGCCATTTTCCATTTACACGTGTACATAGATGTCTAGAAACGCATCTGTACAACCATCGGCGATTCCCGTACGTTATCGGTATTTACTAACAGAATAAAGGCTCGGCAATTTCCGTTTGAAGACAAAAGAGATCGGCTTTGTCCGTGGACTTGTCGGTCATTGCCGGTTATTATGATATATAAATCAACGAAGAATACCGATCTCTAACGCCCTCATTATAAAGACCGGCGATCTAATTATAGATGTTCTACCTCAAGATGGTATTGGAGGAAGAGTGCACCGGAGGTAAAGCACCGATCTTGTGAAGGAATGAAGGCATCCGGTTGGAATACCTTAAAAGATGGGCAAACTTTAAGTATCTTCCAGCACACTTGGAATCCGCATTGGTAGGGTAACCAGGAAGCAGACATGGATAGTGACTAATATAAGCTGTAAGAACTTTATAAATATGTTAAAACCATTACGAGGGAGTAATATAAACTGTAAGAACTTTGTACATGTGTTAAACCATGGACAGTGAGAAATATAAGCTGTTATTTGTTTTTGTAAACGTGTAAATCCGTGAGCAATAGACGTTCAGATGTGTTAAACCATGGCGAGTGAGTTATATTAGCTGTAAGAACATTTTAAATGTGTTAAACCATAGACAATTAGTGATATAAGCTGTAAATAAGAATGTTGAACATTTGTTTAATCATGGACAATGAGTAATAGAAGCTGTAAGAACTTTGTAAAAGTGTTAAACCATGGACAATGATTAATATAAGCTGTAAGAACTTTGTAAATGTGTTAAACCAAGGACAATTCAAATATAAGCTTTAGGACTGTTTTACAAGTGTTAAACCATTGCCAATGAGTATCATAAGCTGTAAGAATGTTGTAAAAGTGTTAAACCATGGACAATGATTAATATAAGCTGTAAGAACTTTGTAAATGTGTTAAACCATGGACAACTAGTAATATAAGCTGTAGGACTGTTTTACAAGTGTTAAACCATGGACAACTTGTAATATAAGCTGTAAGAATGTTGTAAATGTGTTAAACCATGGACAACTAGTAATATAAGCTGTAAGAATGTTGTAAATGTGTTTAACCATGGATAGTGAGAAATATATGCTTTAAGAACTGCGTTAAAGTGTTAAACCACGGGTAGGAGTAATATAAGCTGTAAGATCTTTGTAAATGTGATAAACAATGGGCAGTGAGTATTGTAAGCTGTAATATTTTTTGTAAATCGACCTAATATGATGAAATAGCAGTTAAATCCCAACGTTTCCAGTATTTGGGTATGCATATTTAAATAACGGGATGTCAATCATGATGATAACATCTCATCCCCAAAAAAGTACATTGATGTCGATTTAAACTTGTAGTTTTCTAGAAACAGGTTTTTTAAGAACTTGAGTCCATGTAACTGTGATTTTTAGTTTGGTTTGTGACTCATATTTATCAATATACATGATATCAAACCAAACGATGTCATCACAACAATAAGCGTCTTAAAGGGGATCTATTTTTGTAAGTTGAGTTGAAAATATTTCCTTTACCGTAACTCGCAAGTTTCAGATTCTAAAGATTTCTAAATAAAGCTTACGACTAAAATTGATATACGCCAACCCAAGATAAAGAAAATGTCCGGGTACCAAATGAAAATAAAGTAACATAATTTCTAGTGCACAAAATATAATATATTTGGCCAACAACACACAAAGAACGAACTTTAGGAAAAGGCGGGAATCCGCTGTGGTCGAGTCGTTAGCGTCAGGGATTTCGAATCCGGGTGTCCCGGGTTCGATCCCCAGTCGCGGCACCTTGGTCATGGTGGATTGCCCTTGGGCAAGGCACATTTTCTAGCCTAGTACTGGTTTGTTTACCCAGGGATCATGAATAAGTGAACTGTCGCCGTGATATTACTGAAATATTGTTGAAAGCGGCCTAAAATCCCAATAAAACAAATCAAATTAGGAAAACGCGACCAACGAAGGTCAAGGCCAGCTGCACAGTTTGGCAGTTTGATTACATTCTTCGTCGATATCTAGTCGCTCAAACATGTTGGTAGCCTAAGGTAAACGACCATCATTAACAATTAACTTTACAAGTATGATTTTTAATTTAATCGTTAAGTCAACTTCCGATGGTCGGTTTTTTTCATTCGACGTAGCTCATTTCATAAATTTACTTTTATTTAAAAAACCCAAATACATTTTTATTTACTTCAACATATTGACTAGAATTATACACACCTTTAGAAGATTCACGGAGACAAATAAAAGTTTAATAAATTCAAACAATGTTACTAATTCACGTGATGCGCGCCTATAAGATACTATTGCCGTCGAAAGGACTTCGTGCAATAAAGACGACTCGTCATAACCGTTTTAAGTTTGGAATACCAGCGTTGATGGCGTATATTTCTTCCTAGACGATTGATCCGCTTTGTATGCATTGTTTTGTTTTTCTAATATTTACGTTAAACTCGAATGGATTCGCATTTATTATTTACTCAAATTAAATGCTTTCTATTTTACATTTGCTTTGTTGCCCAAACGCAAAAAAACAACAAAAATGATGCCGAGTACTGAAATCTGATGAAAGCATTAAATTAACCATAACCAATAGTTCTATAGATTGTATCTGCTTAGTTTCACGATGAAGTTAACCCTTTCGCTGTCATAGGCAATTAAAGGCTTTTGAAAACAATGCACATTCAGTTGAGACAGCTCATAATGATCTGTCTGTCCTGAAATCGGCATTGATTGTCACTTAGATATTGAATTTTACCAAATTTTCCGTTAGAAGAAAAATGGAGTGGTCCAATTTTCAACATGTTTGAGTTGACATTGCAAATCCATTATAACGAATGGTCAGTGTCCTGGAAAAAGTAAGTCGCAATTTGTTATAGAAAGTATCTCTGTATTATAACTGAAATTGTTTGTAAAACGCATTGCAAGAGTGTATATTTGGGTTGAGTCGCGTCCCCGTCGTCATGGGGATAACAAAATTGCTTACTCTTTCTGTACTGTACGCACAGCCATAAAAATGTGATTTTCGTATGGCCATTGAATTTCTATTGCCGATGGTTCGAGTTTCTTTACGATCGAATCGCCAGGTTTTTAATATTTGATTCAGCCCTTGTTATTTTGAATAACTCCTCATACATGTAAACGGACGCGTATGTACATTGTAAAGGCTAAACCAGTCCGATGATGCAACAAGACCAACCCACACCTCCTAACCAAATCGCCAGAGACGGTGTAAATGTTTGTTCGTCAGACAACCCGAGTCTCGATGCAACTTTTTTTCTTTTTTTCTTGAACACGTTACGACTTGTCGAAATGTTAGAAGCATTTTATTATTTATGGTTCTTGATGAAAGATAAGAGGTATTTGTCGTTAATGGTTTTTAGAAGTTCAAATGCTAATATTCTAATTATTGGTGAATATGTTAAACTACAACTTTGTAACAATTGTCAATAAAAGGATGCAATCAATCACATGAAAATCGATATCGCAAATATGATTCTGACAGCTCTGCTGTCCCCTTTTTGATACCACGAGTTCTTCCTAATACGATATAACCATGGCTACTAATTAGAATAGTGTCATAAATCATCAGAAAACCTTCACGTTAGATTTATTTCGCTTTAATGTTGTTTAGCGGCGATTCCTGTCTAAATAACCGGTACTATTTGGAAAAATAGCCTGTCACCAGTGCATTATTTATTTTGTTAGACCCGCCAACCTGTGTGCGATAGAAATGATTTATTTATTTATTGATTGATTTTGTGTTAAATGCCGTTTCAACACTTTTTCAGTTATTAACGGCGGACAGTTGACCTTCGCGTGTGTTTCCTGGCCTTCACACAGCGGACTTTTAAAGCAACTAGCTGCTTTTCCAAATAGACTGTAAGCCCATTAGTGGAAGACGAATGACGCTTGTCACATTGACTTTTGTCAAAAGTCGGAAATAATGTTGGTTACGCTGGTGTTTGCGATTGAGCTACCGGAGCTCGGCGAGCAAGAAAATAAAGTCACTACTATTATTTTAAAGACTTTGGTGTGAACCAAATTGACACTGAGCCCTAAAATGCCACAACACCACAGTGAGTTGGAAACTAATGTAGAGAAAACAACCGATAATGTTTGAGCAGCTACTAAAATACGAATTGGTTATAAATAGCGCTTTGGCTGTTATCGTAGGAGATTTGTAATGGTTTCAATATAACAAAACATATATTTTAAGTTTTTCGTTTTGATTGTTTGGTGTTTAATTATACTTTCAATATGTTTTCAGTAATATCACGTCGATTGATGGGTAAGTTACCTGTTCTACTGGCGCTTTTATCCCGACATCAGCAAGTCAGTCGTCAATGCTTACCTTATACTCCTGAGAGTCAAGGATGGGCCGTAACTACCAATTTTAAAATCTTTGGCTTTACCCGAACGAGCAATTTCCTTTATTTTGTTACAATGTTTAAAAAATACGTCTGCTGGAAATGCAATAAAATTAATCTACTAGGAAGAAATAGTTAATCAATTGTGTTGTTCTTATCTTGACAATCTTGACACAATTAGTCAACAAAAACGAGATCAACCGATAAACACAGTTAACGAAAGCAAAATACGGGGGTCAGATATTCAAAGACCCTTTTCCTAAGGCTTGGCTAATTAACTTGAGGTCTTTCATGTACTTTGTATATAGACTAGCCCGCATCAAGGTATATACCTGTGAAAACGTTGATATAAACGAAATTTTATTAGTAAAACTAGGATGCGTACATAAGATACTTTACGTTAGCGTATTTCGGAGCAAGATTAACCCCAATCTAAACAAAATCAGACCAGAATACCTCGCTGTGCTGTACGTACATTAGATCTGACGATACCGCATCAAATGTCGTCTCAAATTGAACCTATACATTTCAATATTTATGAGCATGTGGTCTTCTGGATCTGACGCCAGTGCATTAAATGTCGTCTAAAATTGAGCCTATACATTTAAATATTTATGAGCATGTGGTCTTTGGATCTGACGCCAGTGCATTAAATGTCGTCTCAAATTGAGCCTATACATTTTAATATTTATGAGTATTTGGCCACCTCATTAAGTGGCGTCTCAAATTGAACCTATACATTTTAATATTTATGAGCATTTGACCACCTCATTAAATGGCGTCTCAAATTGAACTTATACATTTTAATATTTATGAGCATTTGGCCACCTCATTAAATGGCGTCTCAAATTGAACCTATACATTTTAATATTTGAAATAATCTCAACAATAATACGGAAAATCTCCCTAAATGAAGATATATACTTATTGAATAGAGTTGAAAACATTGTGTCAAAAGGAGAAATTGCTCGTTTTGAGCAATTTCTTCTTTCGTCACAAAGTTTTCAAAAGTCGTCTTCTGCAGAGGCGTTAGAATGCGTCTACAAGTGGGGAAGGGTTAATGAGATATTGAGAAACCTATGTCCCTGAACACAGTTTTTTCCAGTGGGTTTTATGTGAAACCCGTCAATGTCTAGACATGTGAAACCCGTCAATGTCTAGACATGTGCAGGAACAATTCCCAGGGGTGGGCTACTCCTTTGTGTAATGAATCGTTGTGGCGAACACAGTAGAACATAGATATATATTTAATTATTTAAAGTGCAACCTATATATACAACACAATACAATACAATACCATTCAATACTATATAATAGCCAGCCTTCAAAGGCTTACGAAGCACTATCATTTCTTTTAACAAATGAATTCAGGAAAAGTCAATCATAGGCTGTTCCATCATAACATAATGTCTACGATTTATCACATTATTTATATTCAAATTTAGGTTGTTTAATGTTTTTAATAAATATCACTGGCGATACTTTAATATCTGATTTCGCTCTTCGTACGATTCCATAAGGTATATAAGGAACATATACAGGCGTTTGGATTACAAAATATACGAGTTTGGTTTTTAGCAGGGGCTCGTTAGAGCCAATTGCTATAGAAGGCGACATCCGAAGAGACTCATCATTTTGAGACTGGAATCTAGACTAGTGTTTTACAATGACCGGAACATTGATTTGATTTGATATCACTTAAGCAAAAGAAAGTAATTTGCTTTTAAATTATAAAAATTACACAATTGAAAATTAAAATGTAGTTCTACGCTTTCAACATACTTGATCGCGCATAATACATGTATTGTAAATCAAATGGAGTAAGGGCAGCTTTTCGATTCCGACTCAAAAACAAATTCAGATACTCTAGACCCAATGATAACATATATACTCAAAACATCAAATTATTTAAAAGATAATAAAATAAATAATTGACAAAATATAACATATACGGTAAATGTGTAAGTTAGCCTAGGCGTCGGAATTTCCAAAAATCCTTTTGAATACTTTTCAGCGGTAAGGTTAATCAGGAATCTAAGTACTAGAGTATTTTATTCTAGATTCCTGGGTAAATACATCAGATTCTCAACCGAAATTAACCATAACAACCCCAGAAGACGGACTAAGATAGCCAAGTTCCAGTGATAAAATTTGCTCCAAATGATATCAAATTATTTAAATGATAGCTGTTTTTTATAAAGATAAAACGCTTCAATTATATCTGGGACTGCTAATACGTATTAGTAGTCCCAGATATAATTGAAATTCCTTAGCTGGTTTATCGATGTTTAATGATTTCATAAATTAATGGTTGATTCCAGCTAGTGTAATGGTTCACATATTCGCTTGTCACACGGGTTGAGACAAGGGTTAGATTCCGGGTGTAAGGAGATTTGTTTAAATAAATAAAAATAAATTATAATTATCTTTTTCATTTTTGTCTTATAAATTGCTTATATCAGTGGTGCAATTGTCATTTGACAACGCTGCAAGGAACTCCTTCAAAATGTCGGGGTTTAAAAGGATTTTAAAAGCAATGCATTTAATACTTCTCACCTATGCGTTGTGAAACGCTTTAACACATTGATTAATTCGTTTGTATGATGTTTAACGTCGCTTTTAACAATATTTCAGTTATATCACGCTGAAGAAAATGTAGATAACAGGGTTTTATTTCTGCTTTGATAGTATAATTGGACTCTCAATATATCTATCAATGTTAGGCAATTGTGATTTTGATATGACATGTATATGTGTTAATTGCATAAAAAACACCTGGCTAAAATCCATTGTAAACCAGGAGGTGTGCTTAGCAGAAACTATCCAGATAGCAGATGAGCATATGTATGTCAAATTTTATTATATCGATAGACCACCATACTGTGTGTACAGTATTCTCAACTCCGTTGTCATTCAATATATGGACATAACAAAGAGCTATTGTAAAGTGTTCAAGTTAGACTTTTGGGATCGGTAAATCCATGTCCAAATGTAATATGCAGTTAGCCCCTTGCTGTGAGCACTTTCAGTTCTTTGATTTAATTTGTTATGATTAACTTTAACGAATTTCCAACATGCAGACACATGCATACACAGACACATGCAGACACATGCAGACACATGCAGACAGCAGACACGTGCAGACACGTGCAGACAGCAGACACATGCATACGTCAGAAAGTGTTTAATTCCTCTATTATTTTAAAATAGCATGGAGTTTCTGTATCGCAACTTAAACAAATAAATGAGATCGTACCGGATTTAAGTAAGAAAATAACATCGGGAGAAATAGAACAATCGGAGCATTGTATGTTCAGAATGATTAAATATATTACAACTAGCAACGACCTACCTCCCAGACCGTGGTAGTTACGCGATTATTAGATTAAACCCTTTCTCTGCCTGCCGAATTTCACAAAGTCGACTCTTCCATGTTGAACATTGAACCACTTAATTTCTCGTTCAACAGGACATTTGTTAAAATATAATGCCTAAGTGGCAAAGAATTCAGATTTCAGGAGAGACAGCTCGTTACGAGTTGGGTCACCTGAATCTGCATTGTTTTCAAAAAGCTCAATATTGCCTTTGGCGCTGAAACAGTTAAAAACAAATTCACTATAAATATTTTACAAAATATTAGGTTTCTTGACGCTAAGTAGGGTTGGTGGAGATGGAGCCTGGTCTTCTTCCACATTGTTTTCAAAAGTCTTTAATTGTCGTTGGCAGCAGCAGAGTTCAACATGACTCGGACGAGATCTAGATGAGATCTAGACTGGTGAATATTATATATATTAAACTCTTTTGACGAATCTGCAGCAGACGTATTTTAAAATAATTGTGACAAAAGCCGATATTGCTCATATTGAGTATTTTGGTCTTTAACGACAACAATGTTGTCAAATCTATTCAATAGTTTAACTTTTACTTAACAGAAAAACCTCCAGAGTTTGGCTGCGATGTTTTATTTTAAAACGGTATGTTGTCTGTAGGATAAAAAGGGTTGATGCAATTAACAATTAATTTGCGTTCAGCGGCGTCTGTATATGTTCAGCAGTGTGTTCAGCGGCGTCTGTATATGTTCAGCAGTGCGTTCAGCGGCGTCTGTATATGTTCAGCAGTGTGTTCAGCGGCGTCTGTATATGTTCAGCAGTGTGTTCAGCGGCGTCTGTATATGTTCAGCAGTGTGTTCAGCGGCGTCTGTATATGTTCAGCAGTGTGTTCAGCGGCGTCTGTATATGTTCAGCAGTGTGTTCAGCGGCGTCTGTATATGTTCAGCAGTGTGTTCAGCGGCGTCTGTATATGTTCAGCAGTGTGTTCAGCGGCGTCTGTATATGTTCAGCAGTGTGTTCAGCGGCGTCTGTATATGTTCAGCAGTGTGTTCAGCGGCGTCTGTATATGTTCAGCAGTGTGTTCAGCGGCGTCTGTATATGTTCAGCAGTGTGTTCAGCGGCGTCTGTATATGTTCAGCAGTGTATTCAGCGGCGTCTGTATATGTTCAGCAGTGTGTTCAG
Source organism: Serripes groenlandicus (assembly GCA_031761405.1). Classification (NCBI taxonomy): domain Eukaryota; kingdom Metazoa; phylum Mollusca; class Bivalvia; order Cardiida; family Cardiidae; genus Serripes; species Serripes groenlandicus. The sequence continues at coordinate 46,143,059 of JASEVX010000010.1, read as the reverse complement.
CGGCGTCTGTATATGTTCAGCAGTGTGTTCAGCGGCGTCTGTATATGTTCAGCAGTGTGTTCAGCGGCGTCTGTATATGTTCAGCAGTGTGTTCAGCGGCGTCTGTATATGTTCAGCAGTGTGTTCAGCGGCGTCTGTATATGTTCAGCAGTGTGTTCAGCGGCGTCTGTATATGTTCAGCAGTGTATTCAGCGGCGTCTGTATATGTTCAGCAGTGTGTTCAGCGGCGTCTGTATATGTTCAGCAGTGTGTTCAGCGGCGTCTGTATATGTTCAGCAGTGTGTTCAGCGGCGTCTGTATATGTTCAGCAGTGTGTTCAGCGGCGTCTGTATATGTTCAGCAGTGTGTTCAGCGGCGTCTGTATATGTTCAGCAGTGTGTTCAGCGGCGTCTGTATATGTTCAGCAGTGTGTTCAGCCAATGATTGTTCGGTATGTTGTATGTGGGAAAGGTTGATGCAATTAATTTGCGTTTGGCAGTTTCTGTATATGTCCCAGCAGGGCGTTCAGCCAATTATAGCTTTACTTCTCCGTTTGCAAATCAAATAAATGGCGATTTAAAATAGCAGCTGTAAGAGCGCTCTTTTTCCTTATTTAATTACAAAAGATATTGACGTACACACGGGGATTTCGTTTCGAAACATTTAGCAGCATATTCGCATGAAACATACGCTAAAAATGAACGGAAAACTCTTGTCAGCTTAAAAAACGACTGCACAAATACTCCTCAAACCGTTCACGCACGACTATTGTATTATATTCACTGCAAGGCTGTCCGTCCTCCAAGGGGTGGCAATAATAGGTTTCATGAAATTTCCGTAATGAAGTATCCATTTGTACTCTAAGCATGGACGCGCATCAAGCAGGATCCAATTCCACAAAGCTTCCTTAGTGAAAAATAATACTTAAATACTTTAAACCAAATTTCAATTTCATCATTTTTGTTTTCATAATAAAAAAAGTCTAAAAAATAATTTCTTAACAAGTATTGTTAGTCAGCATGGTAACTTTGTATGTCAACATAGTCAATCACTGTTTTCAACCTTTTTCAAATATAGATATTTTCCATATTTTTGTGAAGACATTTTCAAAATGTGCTGTATGTTGCTGTATGTTGAAAAGGGTTAATGGAATTGGAGCCTGGGGATTTCCCAAGGGTGTACTATTGACGTTAAGGGTAATATTTCTGTAGCACCGCTCATACAAATTATTCCGTATGAATATTTTAAAGACACAGCTTCTTACATGTATACCTGATTAGAGAATACGATACATATAATTCAGCCGTTCCGCGACAAAACTAACAGTGTGGACTCTGCGTAAAATATCCATCCGGAACAGCGTTAGCATGCCGCGCAGGCTATTCCGGACAGACAATTTTCGGCTCCTGTAGACTTTCTGTATCAGGAATCATTACTCTATACCTCTTTCCCCCTGAGACGAAAAGTGTCGCCCCGGAATGGTTGTCTCGTGGAACGGCTCATATATATTATATACAAAGATGAGGCCATTGCGTGCAGCGTTAGATATCTCAAAACATAAATTGTTCTATTTTACAGTAGCAAGATAACTAAAGTCAGCATTATTTGGAGCAACATAAGCTTAAACCCAATCTCATTGAATTGAGACCAAAATGTTTCGCTGTGCGCACATTAGAGCTGGCGATACCGCATTAAAGTTCGTCTTAAACTGAACCTATACATTTCAATATTTATGAGCATGTGGTCTTTGGATCTGACGCCTCATTAAATGTCGTCTCAAAATGAACATATACATTTCAATATTAATGAGCATGTGGTCTTTGGATCTGACGTCACCTTATTAAATATCGTCTCAAATTGAACATATATATATACATTTCAATATTTATGAGCATTTGGCCACCGCATTAAATGGCGTCTCAAATTCAGCATATACATTTCAATATTTATGAGAATTTGGCCACCTCATTAAATGGCGTCTCAAATTGAACCTATACATTTCAATATTTAAGAGCATGTGGCCTTTGGATCTCGACTACAAAATAAACGATTTCTTTTTTAGAAATAGTTCTAATTAATTTTGACCAATTCCCGACATGCATACACATGATGATGTCTCGGTAGCTGACAACATTTGTCACAATGTTTACCAATGTTGTCAACTGCATTCAACCTATTAATATAATGTTTATCCTGCACCTCATGAAACAGAGAACAATTTGGACTGATATCAGAGTGCATATTGACACAGTCTGATCTGTGTCTAACTGGTTAATATTATATTAAACTCGTTTGACGCAAATGCAGCAGACGTATTTTGCTAATGTTGAGTATTTTGTGTCTTTTACCATAATGTTGTCAACGGCATTCAATAATTTAACTTTCCTTTGAAGAGAACTAGAAAAACAAAAGTCTGTTGTATGTGGGAAAGGGTATATGCGATTAATTTACGTTCAGCGATCTGCATTTTGTCCATTGGTGAAAGACGAATGACGCTTGTCCCATTGCCTTAGTTTGTCGGAAATAGTGTTGGACGAGCGGGGTTCGAACTGACAACCTCTGAATTGACAGCCCGCGTGGCTACCGACTGAACTACCGTCGCTCGGCTTGTGAACAGTTGAAGTATACTTTTGATATAAAACTGAAACAATGTAGGAGATAGGTCACGTGTTCATCGTATGAGCCGTCCCGCAAGAAAACCAGCCTGATGGCATCTGCGTTCAGCCAATTATAGCGTTACTTCTCCGTTTGTAAATGTTATTTGATTGTTTCATTCGACACGATGAACTCTGCTAGAATTAAAAGAAAGCGCTCCTGTTCCTTATGTAATAACAAAGATATTCACATAGACACGGTGATTACGTTTCGAAAAGCGCATGAAGCATACTCTCATTTTGAAAGAGAACGGAAAACGCTTGTCATCTTATTGAACGATTACAGAAATACATGTCTAATGGCATTCATGCACGCCTATACTATTCAAAAGCGGTATGCTACAGTTTAGCCGTCAGATGTTTCAATCAGTAGGCGCCCATTCCACCAACCTTACTTATTTACTTAACCTTTTTAGCGTCGAATTGTTTAAAGTAGACTCTTCCATGTTCAAACTCGGACGACTCTATTTTCATGTTATAGGATTTTTAGAATATTTTTATAACTCACAGTCAAACAATGCAGATTTCAGGTGAGACAGCTCGTTACGAGCTGACTCACCTGAATCAGCATTGTTTGCAAAAAGCTCAATATTGCCTTTGGCGCTGAAAGAGTTAAAAACAAATTCACTATAAATATTTTACAAAATATTAGGTTTCTTGACGCTAAGTAGGGTTGGTGGAGATGGAGCCTGGTCTTCTTCCACAGGTGTACTATTGACGTTAAGGGTAATTGTTCTGTAGCACTGCTTATATAAAATAATTTTTCTTGTAAATATGTCACTAATCTTTGCCACTGCTGAGAGAATGCTATACATTTATCTATTATAGATAACCATAAGGCCATTGCGCGCAGATTTAGATATCTGGAAATCAATTATTCTATTTTACAGTAACAAGATAGCCATGAGCCCGTCCCACGAGAAAACCAACAATATGGACTCTGCGTAATGTATCGATCAAGATCAGCCTTCGCAGTCCGCGTAGGCCAATCTGAGCCGACACATTCCGTCGCAGAGGGTAAAGGTATAGAGTAATGATCCCTGAAACAGAAAATCTTCAGGAGGCTAAAAGTGTCTGTTCGGGTTAGGCTGCGCGGCATTCTTAGGCTTATCCCGGTCGACACTTTACGCAGATTCAACACTGTTTGTTCTCTCGTGGAACGGCTCATACAAATTATACGCACCAACCGTGCCAGAAAACAAGGAAACACATACATGCTAACATGACTAAACTATCTAAAATATTTTTAAAAATGACGTTTTAATACAAATCAATCAATACAATAGGGATGTTTTTCGTATTCCACTGTCATTGCTTCATCTATATATCACGCTTTATGATTACACTCGTGATCGATTCAATTCTAAATCGATTAGTAAAGAAGCTACTTTATCTTTCAATGATTAATTGAATTCTCTATAAACCCTGACTCGGATACAATAAACTGCAAAAGAAAACAACACAACGCAGAATGATTAATTGGCGGCGCTCCTGGAAAACCACCATTAATGTAATACCAATCCAAGTGATCCCTAAAACACATGAGTCTGGCCAGAATTGACTGTATACCTCCTCTAGACTGCATGAAACAGTAGTCCCTAAATCACACGAGTCTGGCCAGAATTGACTGTATACCTTCACCCCAGACTGCATGAGACATTAGTCCCTAAAACACATGAGTCTGGTCAGAATTGACCGTATACCTCCTCCAGACTGCAAAAATGACCGAACCATATTCGCGGAGTGATTTCTTTCTTATACAATCCTCTGAATTATTTTGAAAAGTGAGAGGTAACTCTTTTCAAAGATATAGGAGGTTCTACCTGTAAACATTGAATACAGTGCGACAGATTGAAATTCGTTGGTCTACGTTTACGACATCTGGAAATTTTGATCGAATGATTGATTCATTCTCTCTGTGTTTAGTCATATCAAGGCTTAAGGCTCATATGTTACCTGGCTTTCTCCCACCAGAAAGCCACCCAACAGTCTTTCCAAGGATACTTTTCTCGCGGGACGGCTCATATGTAGATATTTTGTAGAAATACGCTTAGGTTGGTTCTTTTAATGCATCTTTTTTAATGATTTGCAAATGTATCAAACCAATACAGTGGACTCGTGATAACTCGAACATGTGAACATACGAACACATCGTTAAACTCGAGTCATTTCTTCAAACGGATCTGTCATTTAAAACAAGAGGGCCATGATGGCCCTGGATCGCTCACCTTAATTATACAATGTACTGTTATGCAAAACACATCAAGACAATTATTCTGAATGCAGCCTCCAGTGTTAACAAGATTTTCCTTCATTTGGCCAAGTGATCTATAAATTATTTTTCCTGATATGACCCATATTCCAACATGGACTAGATATCATCAAAACAACATTCTGACAAATTTTCAACTTGCTCAAAGTAAAAATGCGGCCTCCGGAGTTTGAACAATATTTTCCTTTATTGACCTTGTTTCTGACCCCCATATGACCCATATTCGAACTTGAACTAGATATCATTTAGACAAACATTCTGACCAAATTTCAAGATGCTTAAGCAAAAAATGCGGCATCCAAAGTGTTAACAAGATTTTCCTTCAGTTTGGCCTAGTGACCTAGTTTTCGACCCAGCATGACCCGTATTCGTACTTGGCCTAGATATCATTCAGCTCAACATTCTGATCAAATTTCAAGCTGCTGTAGCAAAACATGCGGCTTCTATAGAGTTAACAAGATTTCCCATCAATTTGGCCTAGTGACCTAGTTTCTGACCCAATATGACCCATATTTATACTTGACCTACATATCATCAAGACAAACATTCTGATAAAGTTTCAACATGCTCAAGTTGAAAATGCGGCATCCAAAGTGTTAACAAGATTTTCCTTCAGTTTGGCCTAGTGACCTAGTTTTTGACCCAGCATGACCCGTATTCGTACCTGACCTAGATATCATTCAGCTCAACATTCTGACCAAATTTCAAGCTGCTGTAACAAAACATGCGGCTTCTATAGAGTTAACAAGATTTCCCCTCAATTTGGCCTAGTGACCTAGTTTCTGACCCAATATGACCCATATTTAAACTTGACCTACATATCATCAAGACAAACATTCTGATAAAGTTTCAATATGCTCAAGTTGAAAATGTGGCCTCTAGAGTGTAAACAAGATTACCCTTCAATTTGGCCTAGTGACCTAGTTTTTTTACCCGGCATGACCCGTATTCAAATTTGACCTAGATATCATTCAGCTCATCATTCTGACTAAATTTCAAGCTGCTGAAGCAAAAATAACAGCTTCTACGGTGTAAACAAGATTTCCCTTCAATTTGGCCTAGTGACCTATTTTTTGACCCGGCATGACCCGTATTCGAACTTGACCTAGATATTATTCAGCTCAACATTCTGACTAAATTTCAAGCTGCTGAAGCAAAAAATGCAGCTTCTACAGTGTTAACAAGATTTCCCTTCAATTTGGCCTAGTGACCTAGTTTTGACCCATATTCGAACTTGACCTAGATATTTTAAAGACAAACATTCTGACAAAAATTGGAGTGTTAACAAGATTTTCCTTCAATTTGACCTACTTTTTGACCCGACATGACCCATGTTCGAACTTGACCTACATATCATCAAGACAAACATTCTGATAAAGTTTCAACATGCTCAAGTTGAAAATGTGGCCTCCAGAGTGTTAACAAGATTTCGCTTCAATTTGACCTAGTGACCTCGTTTTTGACCTCATATAGCCCAGTTTCGAACTTGTCCAAGATTTGATGGAGATGAATGTTCTGATACACTTACATGAAGATTGGATGCAAAATGTAGCCTGTAGCGTGTTAACAAGCTGAAATGTTGACGACGCACGACGCACGACGGACGGACGCCGGACAAAATGTGATCACAATAGCTCACCTTGCACTTCGTGCATAGGTGAGCTAAAAAGCGAAGCATCAGTTCTGATTGCTCATACGAATACGAATAATCAAAACTTCGGCTTTTGATGTTTTCATCATTTGATTTAATTAAGCAACAAACAATGGATCATTCGAACCCGTCTATAACTCGAAATAAAGGATGAGACGCGTTTGACTTCGAGTTATCGCAAGTCCACTGTATCTAGCCAAAAGACGGGTAAATATAAAGACACGGACGGTATTTCGAATAAGATGAACAGAAATATTTCTTAAAGAGTCATCCTCCTACACAGCACGGTAAAGTTTTGAGATAACTGATAAAGAAACCAATAAATCCATTCTCAGTATACAAACTCACCTCCTTTTTAAAAAAAAAACCTAATTGATATCCTTCGAGATAAAGAAAGCAGGGAAATTATGCAAAACCCTTTATACTTTCGTAGAAAGGAACTTTTCGTAATGATGGAATAGAATGAAGAATTTCGAAATATAGGAACAGTGTTTGCTACTCAAAACGTGTATTTTCTTTCTCTCTTTCCATTCAATGAATTGAAACGTTTTGGAAACAAAAGAACTGACAAAATAAACATATGCATACTCATAGAACAATATGTTACCGAACAAACACGTACAAACCAATGTAAATACATTGAACAACTCTGATAATAAAGTCGGTCCGTGTCATACGAAAGATATGGTAGTAATGGCTGCCCTCCTTTGCGCTCAGGGTTGCAGGATTAGCATTACGACTGACTGGCTGGTGTCAAGATAAATGGACCGGTACTTATTGGTAACTTACCCAGGAAACGACGTGATATAACTGATAAATTATTGAAAGCGGCGTAAAACACAAAAACAATCAACCAATTAATAAAGTAAAGCCCATTTTCAAGGAACGATCTGAAATATCTCGATATAAAGCTACAGGTAGCAAAGCCTTGGTCTCTTTTCATAAAAAAAAAATGAGTTTGCAGTGTAATTCTAAAGTCAACACGATAATTACCTGTTCGCAATTTGTAGACTCGCCACAGAAAAACAATCACAGATTTGAATTAACCATTTATCTGGTATATGTAAAAACACGTTTCGAACCACGTATTGGACGACTTCAATCTACAATTGCGAACAATGTCGATAAATATCTGATTGCACATTCGGTGCCGGCTGATCTTGGTCTACAGTGCTCGTTCGTCGTGTATCTATACTCCGAAAAGCCTAGTCATTAAATGTGCAAGATCGTTTTGACACATCAAGGGTTGTGCATCAAGAACCACTTTTGCATACACAAGGGCAAAAATGGGCCTTGTTAAATGTTCAATCAGTTACGACTCGGATGAGACTGTATGCATACATGTGTATTACCCCCCAAGATCTTTCACTGTCTGCATTTATTTACGAGAACTATAATCAGAGGACTAAATAAGAGGGAAGTGAACAGGTTTTTTCCAAACAATATTTCTCTTTTTACTCAACCAAATCCTATGCTGTGTGTACTCAAAAGAATCGTCTCACTGAGACGATTCTTTTGAGTACCCACAACATAGGGTGTGAATGTAAATAAGGATTTTAGAACATGAAAAATGCGCCTTATCTAGAGATCTGCATAATTGTAACAACCAACGAGAGAGTCAACATCGGTTGTACATGGTGTAATGCCATTTTATGTTACAATAACCATTATCCTGTCTGTTTGAATAGTGTTTTACATCAACAATGTTTAAATTTAAAAATTATTTATTTTACATCGATTGCGAAGCAGGTTTTCATCTTATATAAATCTCGATGTCTGCTCCGCACTGTGTGTGTGGATAAATCCCAGTCAGGACCCGCTCATCACGGGACTCCACTTTCATACGAGAGGCCGACGCTCTACCTCTGCACCACTGTCTTCCATCAACAATGTTACAGTTATATCACGGAGTTGTCTCTGTAAGTTATCAGTACAATGTTACAGTTATATCACGGAGTTGTCTCTGTAAGTTACCAGTACAATGTTACAGTTATATCACGGAGTTGTCTCTGTAAGTTACCAGTACAATGTTACAGTTATATCACGGAGTTGTCTCTGTAAGTTACCAGTACTAATGATTCGTTTATCCTGACACACCAGCGAGTCAGTCGTAACATTAACCCCACCATCATTAAGGTCAAGGAAGGGAAGTCATAGCCACCATTTTTAAAGTATTTGGTATGAGCCATCCCGGGATGGAACCCGCGACCTCACCTTCCTTTTGACAATAAGTCAGGTGAGGTGTAAAGGTACATCGGGCAAATAATGTCTTGTCGGACCAGATCGCATTGGTGCGTAGATAGATTGTTATCAACACAATTAATTCAGATATAGAGTTACGCCACTACGGACGTAGTGCCCTAACGTACAGTGGAACCTGTATATAAAGACCACCTTTGGGAAGATCACAATGCGGTCTTTGTTCACACAGCGTCATTTATGCAGAAAATATGCAATTTGGAAACTAAAATGTTCATTGTTATAGACAAGGAATTTTACAAGGTGGTTATTAGCACAGGTTTCGACTGTAGTTCATTTTGAAATGTTGATGTAGCGCTTCTCCTGCGCTGTTTATTTTAGGTAAGAAGTTGTGAAAGTATACATATTTGATTTGTTTTCAGTTTCAGCAATCTTGTATCGTCTAGCTGCGTTATTTTGTATATATTGCAGTAACTTTTTATGCGGTCGGATGTCTTAAGGTTTGGGACTGATTGAGTTAAGGCAAAGCTCCCAAGAAGACGATTTTATTTTACCATAGATGTGCATGACGGCGAACGGCGAAGGCAGTTTAAATAATGCTCATGGCGTGACTATGTTTAACTCACGTATATGGACAGTCACTGAGCTATTTAACACGAGAACGAGAAAAGTACAAAACTCCGTGGATAAAGATAATACTAGATTTAATTGCAGCGGGTTGTCCAAGACGTTACAGGTATCACTCTATATCTTTATATTAAAAAATGCCGCTTTCCAAGTAAGAAAGATATCTCTTTTTGCGAATAAATAATAATTGAAGGCCTAAAAAAGCTCATTTGTATATGACCGTATGTAATTTTAATTGCATCGGGTTCTCTATCTTAAATAGTCCAAGGCTTTACAGGTATCACTCTATATACAGTTGTTTCCAGGACACAACACTATGACAAGCATTGTTATTATTGATTCGTAAACAAATGATATATTTATATATCAAACCCAGATATATATTTCTCTAACTTTGAGAGAGATATCTTTATATTAAAAAATGCCTCTTTCCAAGTAAGAAAGATATCTCTTTTTGCGAATAAATAATAATTGAAAGCCTAAAAAAGCTCATTTGTATATGACCGTATGTTATTTTTTTCAATAATACGATATTGGAATTGCGGTCATTTTCCTATTTGCTAACGTGGAGAAACGTATATTGACATTATAGTTTTGGATAGTGTATCTAGCCGCATGTACGCCAAGGTACCTACCTATTGATTGTGTATTAACGCAATAACAATATCAACATCTTTGAGGCGCTTAACGTCGGTGTATGAGAGTGGAGTCAACAGTCCACTCAATTGAAGTGAGTACGTTATAACCGACTCAATTGAAGTGAGTACGTTATAACCGACTCAATTGAAGTGAGTACGTTATAACCGACTCAATTGAAGTGAGTACGTTATAACCGACTCAATTGAAGTGAGTACGTTATAACCGACTCAATTGAAGTGAGTACGTTATAACCGACTCGTTCTGGCGCCCCTGCAGCAGACGGCGTTTCAAAGCACTATGGTAAACGGAGAAAGTGATAATGATAATTTTGCCACAATGTTTTCAACATAATTAAATGTTTTGATTCCATTTGTGGAGATTTACAAAAATGTTTCCATAATGCGTTTGTTGGAGAGGCGTTAACCCTTTCCCACATACATCAAATCTGCATCAGACGACCTTGAAGATATATTGTCAAACATTCACAAACTATTTATACATGAAATATTAAACACTGACTTGAGATGAAAACATTGTTGGCATGTGGATAAATTGCTCAGTATAAAACATTTCTAGTTTTGCCATAATGTTTTTAAAGGTCAACAGATGCAGATGCGTATAAATGCGTCTGCAGGTGGGAACGGGTACATGGAAGGGGTTAACATTGCTAATCCAATTCTTAGCCTTTGTTGCAGATTTATTATATGCCGAAAAGATTTAAGATGTTCTGCCGCCCCAACAACAATGTCAATTGTGCCTTGCTTTTCTGTAATTCTTTGAAACAAACTTTCAAAGTGTATGTATAATACTGATGTTTTAACTATTTCATACGCCATGTAATTTTGAATATGATGCAAATTTATCTGAGGAAAGGAATTTGTATAAGTGTCTATGACGCGTGTTTTCCAATCCTACGTATATAACATGTATTACATATATACTAATGTGGAACTATTTCTCAATACAATATGTTTAAACTAACTATTTCATATTTGCAGACACATCTTGACGCATCTACAATCAACGACTTATGAAAACATGGTGACAAAAAAAGAAAAGAAATTGCTCACGATGATCAAAGTCTCCTTTGCCACAATGTTATCATTTGTATTCAATAATTAGAAGATGTTTGTTACAGTTTTGTCTAGCTGTTGTCTGCCGCAGATTTGATGTATATGGGAAAGGACTTAGACTCGATAAACCCTCTCTCTATGTATACTTTGTTTATAATTGAAATACAAGTAAGCCGTCTCGCGAGAAAACCAACAGTACGACCTCTGCGTAATGTATCGACTCAGATCAGCCTGCGCAGTCCACGCAGGCTAACCCGGATATACACTTTTCGCCTCCTGTTGATTTTCTGTTACAGGAATCATTACTGTTTACCTCTATCCCACTAAGATGGAATGTGTCGGCCCGGATTAGCATACGCGGACTGCGCAGACTGATCTGGGTCGATACATTACGCAGAGGTCATAATGTTGGTTTTCTCGTGGGACGGCTCAAGTCTTGTTATTTTTTTGTTTTTTCTTTTTATTAACTACATACATGTTGGAAAATAAGAGTGATGTTATACTGGCCATATTGAAAACAAAAGATTAGTATACGAACTAAATTTGAATTTGAGATTATGCTATTTGCTAAATAGTCTTATGAAAGGGATATGGTAATACTCCGTCTTGTTAGAGACGACAAAACATGCAATTGCAGAAAATGACTTTAGACAATAAGAAGAAATTGGATGCTTTAGATGATAGTGGATTAAATCAGATATTTTCGAAGCAGACGACTTTTAAAAATATTATAAGGCGAATGTTTAAATTGACAACGTATTACAACGAAGGGGTGAATCATGTTTCCTGTAGAGTAGTTGCAAGTCGTCTGCTATAAAGTTAGAAAACGATATGAATGGTTTTCAGGTAATTATCGTCTGCTCTAACGAGAGTAAAATATGAAAATTGAATGAATATAATAATCTATATCTCACTTACCGTCTTTATCATAATGATTCCAAACGTCCATAAATTGAGCAGCCGAAATTTGCTTAAATTCCCTCGTTTTTGTGTCACGAAACTGTCGCAAGAAATTCTTGGAGACTGCTTGATTTTCCTCGGTATCTGATACGTTCTTTTCTGCCATAGTTTACTAGTTAAATATGCTAAATGTTCACTATGTTTTCTCACATTGATCAAAACGTCATGTGTTCCTTTAAACTTCAATTGTCGTCTGCTAGAAAATACAATATGTGCACTGCGCATGCGTCGGCCGACGACCACATTTGGATCGATAAAAGCAACAGGTGTTGACAATCGCCTAGCCTGCTACTTTATCCCTTTTTTACCGATATAGTTTTACTTTCTAGCTTTCGATTATACGTCCATGATAAATTCTCGTTTTTTAAATCGAATGCGACTGCTGCAAACCATTTCCCCGATGCAGGCGCCATTTGACCTCTTTGAAAAAGGCGACATTAAAAAAAAAAACATTGAAAAAGAGAGACAAAAAACAGCTCAAATTTTATTTTTATACAATTTCTCTTTTTGTATTTTACTACGTTTTAAAAGTATAGTAGTTAGTGTCAAGATATTCAATGATATTACTCACATATTTTTGAAAGAGAGGATTTTAACTTTTGAATATGCCGTCTCGCTGGTGTGGTTGTTAGACCGTCCGCTTCGAAAGCAGGATACCAGGGTCCGAAACCATATTAAAACTCTAAAAAAGTTCTCTGTGCTCATAATGCTTTCAAATAAGACTTCTGATTGATCAAATGCGAGAATGAATTTCTGTTTTTGACCAATCACAAATTCTGAGTACAGATTCAAATTTGATAGATTTGGAGACCATTAGTCGATCACACATCGAGACATACCAAGGACTTTAACATTTGTGCCGTTCCACGAGAATACCAACAGTATGGACTCTGCGTAATGTATCGATCTGTATCAGCCTACGCAGTCCACGCATGCTAATCCGGGCTGACACATTCAGTCTCAGGGGGTACAAGTATAGAGTTAATGATTCCTGAAACAGAAACTCCACAGGAGGCGAAAAGTGTCTGTCCGGGTAAGCCTGCGTGGCATGCTTAGGCTGATTCGGGTTGATACTTTACGCATAGTTCACAATGTTTGTTTTCTCGCGGGACGGCTCATTTGTAGTAGTGGCTTTCCTCATTGGCGCTCCGACTTGACGGGAAAGCATTCAGACTGATGCGCTAGTTTTAGGAGAATAAGCTTTCCAGCGTTACTGGTTATTTAATCACGACACGACGTGATATGACTGACCTTCTGTTGAAAGCTAAGCAAAATACATTACAAACAAACACAATATACCAACAAGATTATACTATGTTAATCATTTTGCGTATATATCATTGTTGAACTATGTATAAATACATATGTTTGTTAATAATACATGTATACTTTTGGCAATCAAATATGTTTGAACTAAAAATGATTGATGGACCAGAATTATTCGTGAACATATAAAATAAGCGTGAAAAGAATAGTTTCATCAAGAAAACGTATATGTTATTGACTCGTCTTTATTTCTGGATCGCATGAGTAAATTACATGCTATTGTCGTCACCGGACATTAATCTCCAATCTGTCTGGTGTTCCGAAATGTCGAGATTATTTATAATCTGAGCCGTCCCGCGAGAAAACCAACATCAGGGCCTCTGCATAATGTATCGATCCAGATCAGCCTGCGCAGTCCGCGCAGACTGATCCGGGCCGACACATTCCGTCTCAGGGGAATAGATGTATAGAGTAATGATTCCTGAAACAGAAAATCCACAGTAGGCGAAAAGTGTCTGTCTGGGTAAACCTGCACGGCATGCTTAGTCTGATCCGGTCCGATACTTTACGCAAAGTCCACAATGTTGGTGCGGCGATAGACATCTGCGTAATGTATCGACCAGATCAGCCTGCGCTGTCCGCGCAGACTGATCCGGCCGACACATTCCGTGTTAGTGGGATAGATGTATAGAGTAGTTATTCCTGAAACAGAAAATCCACAGGAGGCGAAAAGTGTCTGTCCGGATTAGCCTGCGCGACATGCTTAGGCTGATCCGGTCCGATACTTTACGCAAAGTCCACAATGTTGGTTTTCTCGCGAGACGGCTCATATGCAGGTGTTTTAAGTCGCTTTCTATAATGTTTCAGTTTTATCCCGGCGTTTCATTGGTGACCAGTACTACTGATCGATGTATCCTTACACCAGTCGTTAATGCTAACTTAACAATCCTCCTGAGCGCCAAGGAGGAAAGATCGTTACCACAATTTGATTAGTCTTTGTTCGGCCGCGGCTGTAACCTGCATCCGATGCGTTACTGAAACATGGCGACACATTCTACAAGTAGGAGATTGCTCAATGATGAACGATAAGAAGAAATGGACTTGGTAAAAAAATATTCGTAAATTTATTCATCTTCTCTTGCATCTACATGTATTCATATTCATGGTTTTCTTACATTTCACTAGATCGTTTCCACCGTATGACCTTAATGACTTTCTAACTGTTTAGTCTTTTTGCTCATTGTGTTTTTCTTATGACAACTTAGAAATGTACATCTACAAAAACATCGGACGACTTTGAAAATATATTTTCCAAAAAAGGTGCATATTTAAAAAAAAATTAAAGTTGAATTATTGTAGTGTGGCAAGAGGAAAACTAGCTGATTTGAAGTAATTTCTTATTTGGCCAGACTTCTTTAAAAGGTGCGTCTGTTGCAGACGTGGATTTAACGGCAAGGAATTCATATAAAATAAACAACAACCAACAATAGATTTTCCTGTGAATTTGTAGGTGAATCTGTAAAGTCACTGTTCTACATACACGTAGTGTAAGCATTTTAGAATACCTGTATTTTGAACCGCTTCGGTGGTGCCTTTGTGAAGTGCACGACACGGTTGCGGGAGGTTGGGTTGGGGTTGGGGTTGGGGGTAGAGGGTTCGATCCCAAGCCGCGTCATACCGAATATTTTAAAAATGGTTGTAATAGCTTACCACCCTAGGCACTCATTTTGTATGGGGTTTAACCTGACGGCTGACTCACTGTTGTCAGGCGGCCATATGGGCGTGTAATACTGGTAACGTAGCCAGGACATTTTAGAATACCTGTATTTGAACCGCTTCGGTGGTGCCGTTGTGAAAATCACGATACGGTTGCGGGGGGTCGGGGTGGTGGGTTCAATCCCAAGTCGGGTCATACCAAATATTTTAAAAATGGTAATAAAAGCTTCCCACCCTAGGAGCTCATTTTTTAAGGGGATTAACATGACGACTGACTCACTGTGGCGTGTAATACTGGTAACGTACCTAGGACATGCCGTGATATAAATGTTGAAGGCGACGTGAATTAACAAGACCTGTATTTATTCTTTCGAAACCTCTAAACTTAGTCATGTCACAGCTTTACCAACAAGTTTAACCCTTACCCACATACAACAAATGTGTAGCAGACGACTTTGAAAACATCTAGGAAATAATGTAGAACATTTATGTAAGGAAAAGTTTAATAATACAGATTATACGAATTTTATATTCTATAATCCAATTTAAAGTAATTTGTAGCAAAGGGTCAGGCGTTCAAATGGATAAGGGTTAAAGCAGGGGAGATAAATGCTTCTGAATTTCTGAAGTTTCGCTTCAGAATTATGTCCCTTGATAGGGGTACCCAGAATGCCATTCCAAGTCCGCTTCCTTTTTCCTGCAACTATTGAAGAGCATAGCTGTGTACAATTTATTAAAATTCCCTCCCTCCCATCCCTAATTTAAATAATTTAGACTGTTTCTAATTCCAAAGCTTAGTCTCTTTTCAGATATAATTAGTCCAGGAACGAAGCGATGTCGAATGCGATGTCGAATAGCAAGTCGAAACAGAAAGTACCACCACGCAAGGACAACCTTGGACAAGTTCGCCACGGCAAACACGGACTCAAACAATTCAAGCGTTTTCAGTGGACATTCTGAAGGAACAAATAATACTTCATAAAAATCTTTCATTTATAAATAAGTTTAAACATTCTGTAATGTGTTAATAGGACTCAAATATTGTTTAGGCGCAAGGTCAAATTTCATGTTCTAAAGGGGGGGGGGGGGGGGGGGGGGGGGGGGGCGGCTCTAGGGAGACAGAAATCTTTTGGGGGATATCAGCCTGGCCTTTACCCTGGCCTGACACGCTCACAAGCTGCAGGTTCTTCAGTGTCGTATCAACATATGTGTAAGTACGTTGTAGTTTGGGGGCCTACCTCTGTGTAACGTGGGGGTCCCCCTCCACCTCTATGTATAGAGGGGAGGTCCAGAGCAGTCTAACGCTCGGGCACTTAATTCAGGGGATAGGTAATACGGGCTGACCCCATAATGCTGTCTACATGAGATTGTGTTAACTCGTGGGATTTCGACACTATGGTAACATAGGTCGCTGATTCGCCAGTCAAACGTTAAGTCGTAAACAGTCGGTTGTCTCCCCAGGTCGGGTTGTCACAAAATGGGTTAGTAGGTTATGTCAGTTAGAATGGACCTTTGCAGCCAATATTATGCCACTACATTTTTACCGATTACAAATAAAAATATTGTTTATGCTCTAAAACAGTTGTTCTTGTATATTTGACGCATGCTATAAATCCCAGCACCGCTTGGAAGTGTTAAAAAGCTAGAGGGTATACAATATTGATTTAATTGAAAAGAGATGAAAACATAGTGTCAAAAGGAGAAATGGCTCGTTTTGAGCGATTTCTCCATTTGACACAATGTTCTCAAAATTCGACTGCTGCAGATGCGTTTGCATGCGTCTTTATTAGGGAAAGGGATAAAGTTACTCGTTATACCAACCATTAACCAACTTAGTGTTTGCAACTCAATGGACAATAAAGGATACTTTTTCTGTATTTTCTTTTAAATAACATGATTATTTAAATCAATAAGTATGTATTTTAAAAGCAACGAAATCAATTGAAGATAACAGTGTCTCATGAAACCAACCAACGCCATTAAATAAGTATAACAAAATCAATTGAAAATAAAGGTGTCCCATAAAACCAAACAGCACCATCTTGCAATTTGTAATTTTTCCATCCGTTCCTATGTAATACACTGGCAATTTGTAACGTTTCCCTCCTTTCCTATCTAATATACTGGCAATTTGTAACGTTTCCATCCTTTCCTATGTTATATACTGGCAATTTGTAACTTTTCCCTCCTTTCCTATCTAATATACTGGCAATTTGTAACGTTTCCCTCCTTTCCTATGTAATATACTGGCAATTTGTAACGTTTCCATTCTTTCCTATCTAATATACTGGCAATTTGTAACGTTTCCCTCCTTTCCTATTTAATATACTGGCAATTTGTAACGTTTCCTTTCTTTCCTATGTTATATACAGGCAATTTATAACGTTTCCATCCTTTCCTATGTAATATACTGGCAATTTGTAACGTTTCCCTCATTTCCTATCTAATATACTGGCAATTTGTAACTTTTCCCTCCTTTTCTATCTAATATACTGGCAATGTGTAACCTTTCCCACCTTTCCTATGTTATATACTGGAAATTTGTAACGTTTCGCTCCTTTCGTATGTAATATACTGGCAATTTGTAACGTTTCCCTCCTTTCCTATGCTATATACTGGCAATTAGTAACTGTTCCATCCTTTCCTATGTAATATACTAGCAATTTGTAACGTTTCCATCCTTTCCTATGTAATATACTAGCAATTTATAACGTTTCCATCCTTTCCTATGTAATACACTGGTAATTTGTAACGTTTCCCTCCTTTCCTATCTAATATACTAGCAATTTGTAACATTTCCATCCTTTCCTATCTAATATACTGGCAATTTGTAACGTTTCCCTCTTTTCCTATCTAATATAATAACAATTTGAAACGTTTCCCTCCTTTCCTATGTTATATACTGGCAATTTGTAACGTTTCCGTCCTTTCCTATGTAATATACTAGCAATTTGTAACGTTTCCCTCCTTTCCTATCTAATACACTGGCAATTTGTAACGTTTCCCTCCTTTCCTATGTTATATACAGGCAATGTGTTACCTTTCCATCCTTTCCTATCTAATATACTGGCAATTTGTAACGTTTCCCTCTTTTCCTATCTAATATACTAGCAATTTGTAACGTTTCCCTCCTTTCCTATGTTATATACTGGCAATTTGTTACGTTTCCCTTCTTTCCTATATAATACACTTGTAACGTTTCCCTCCATTCCTATGTTATATACAGGCAATTTGTTACCTTTCCATCCTTTCCTATCTAATATACTGGCAATTTGTAACCTTTCCATCCATTTCTATGAAATATACTAGCAATTTGTAGCGTTTCCCTCCTTTCCTATGTAATATACTAGCAATTTATAACGTTTCCATCCTTTCCTATGTAATATACTAGCAATATGTAACGTTGCCCTCCTTTCCTATGTTATATACTGGCAATTTGTAACGTTTCCCTCCTTTCCTATGTAATACACTGGCAATTTGTAAGGTTTCCATCCTTTCCCATGTAATATACTGGCAATTTGTAACGTTTCCCTCATTTCCTATGTAATATACTGGCAATTTGTAACGTTTCCCTCATTTCCTATGTTATATACTGGCAATTTATAACGTTTCCATCCTTTCCCATCTAATACACTGGCAAATTGTAACGTTTCCATCCTTGCCTATCTAATATACTGGCAATGTGTAACTTGTCCATCCTTTCCTATCTAATATACTGGCAATTTGTAACTTTTCCATCCTTTCCTATGTAATATACTAGCATTTTGTAACGTTTCCCTCCTTTCCTATGTGATATACTGGCAATTTGTAACTATTCTATCCGTTCCTATGTAATACACTGGCAATTTGTAACGTTTCCCTCCTTTCCTATCTCTATCTAATACACTGGCAATTTGTAACGTTTCCCTCCTTTCCTATGTAATATACTAGCAATTTGTTACCTTTCCATCCTTTCCTATCTAATACACTGGCAATTTGTAACTTGTCCATCCTTTCCTATGTAATATACTAGCAATTTGTAACGTTTCCCTCCTTTCCTACGTTATATACTGGCAATTTGTAACGTTTCCCTCCTTTCCTATCAGTAATATCACGGCGACCAATTTACATACTCAGGTGTTTCATAGATTTATCTCACCCGTATTCCCGATATCAGAAGGTCGAACTTGAATACCAACTTACAACCCCTGGATAAACAGCCCGGGACTCTAGCGACTGAGCGACTATGCCCGCAGCGTTTCCATTCTATCTCAAGATAAATGTTTCTTTTGGCGAGATGTTTTCCTTATGTTTTGTGCTGAACAAATGAATCTGTCGTTCTAAAAATGATTGCGCTCTACATATGGGCAGTTTTGAGAGATTGCACAGTACTTTGCATGCTCAATTGTCCACCTAAGTATTCAATGTTCGTAGATTCATGATACGTTTATGGTAGGGATGGCAACGTATACAAAAATATTCGATCACAAATTATTCAAATATTCGAATATTCGACCTATTTGTGCATGCTTTGTGTGCATGCTTTAATAATAATAATAATAATAATGATAATAATAACTTTATTTTATGAGGGTTAAAATAACTCATTTAGTTACAAAAACAAATCTTCCATGAGGCCCTCATTTTTTTAAGTAAAACAATTTGTATGTACATTTACTCAACAGAGTACAGTATCATACAATGTTATAGTGACTTTTCTATGAAATGTTTAAAGCAATTTATCTTAAATGTATGTAGAGATTCCGATGTTTGTATATGAAGAGGAAATTGGAAATATTTGAAAGACTTTTTCCATATATTTGTTTTTAATAATTTAATACTGAGATTAGAGACAGACCTTAATGAATATGTGGCATTTATGTTATTGGCTTGGTTTAATCTGTTTGTTATGTAAGTTGGAGTTGGATTCCATCATGATACATTTCTGATACTTGACTCTTTTATCAAATGGTAGCTAGTTTAATTCTTTGAACATTTCTGCAGAGGGTGTCATAATATCTTTATTGAGTATAATTCGTGCGCCTCGTCTTTGAAGTTTAATTAATTTCTCAATGATAATTAGTGAAGAGGATCCCCAAACTGTACTGCAATAGTCCAACAGTGGAAGAATATAAGAAGAAAAGAAAAACTGTTCTGGCATGTACAGGTAGCAAAAGTTCAATGCGAGATGCAATTAATTTACATTGGGTATCAACGTTGGTATCCCAAGTCAATTTATGGACAACATGAATTCCTAATAATTGATGACAATCAACAGAACTTAAAACTTCATCATTGATAGTAATGAATAAAGATGTAGTGAATTTCTATTTTTAAGTTTCTGCACATGTTATACATTTGTATTTGATGTTAGGTCTTATTGTATTCATCTCGCAGTACTCGCATTTACATTCAAACGATGAATTCGAACATGAAAATACGTCATTAAACAACATGTTTTACAAAATGAAATTACAGCGTTTTGGAACGAAACCATCGGTATTGTATCGATCACTTTAAAAGCCGAAAGCAAGGATTATTAGTTGTACATGTTATGTACATTACTGACACCTTATATACTACGCGTAACAAAAAAGCAAGGGTAAAATTTCAAGTATCCTCAATTTAATTAAAATATATATATTTTAGAATACTCCCGATTTTCAACGAATATATGCGAATCATGATATAGCATTCGAATATTCGCCCATACGATCGAATATTCGACCGACAACTCCAGTAAATGTATTTTGTAGATTTAAGATACAAGAGTTGATTATCTTCCTTGCTCCGTGTGTCACTTACGTGTCAGTTTACGCGTCAGTTTATTATAGTTTACTATACATGTATGTTCCATGCGAAAGTTCAGTGTGCTAACGGACAACACTTTCATTTGAACAGCACTTCCGACGCATATGTAGCATTCTATTTTTTCTATATCGTTGTTGCAAAAGGAGAAATTGTCCATTACGTGTATTTAAACGCATACATGTAATATATATTTGGTGTTAACTATGGAACGCCGCAACGCAACTTTGGCTCCGTTGTTCAAAACGTGGACAACTTTAAACCTGGATGACTCTTATCTCATGGGTTATCCACGTGGGTTAGTTATCCATATTGGTTAAAAGCAGATGATTAAAGGAGATAGTCAAAAACAGTCATCCGAATGTTTTAATGAATGCTATTTGGATAACTTAAACCGGGGTTTATCCCAGGCTTAAAGGTATCCTGGCTTTGAAAACCTGGGACCTGATTGTTAGACATGGACTCAGAAAGACGGGTCTACATATCATAATAACAAAAATGGCTCAGAAACAGATGGAATCTCATTCCGTACAAAAGCTCCCGTGTTTCGATGGCATGTCATTCATTACAAAATTTCCCGTGTTTCGATGGAATCTCATTCCGTACAAAAGCTCCCTTGTTTCGATGGCATCTCATTCAGTACAAAAGGTCCCGTGTTTCGATGGAATCTCATTCAGTACAAACGGTCCCGTGTTTCGATAGAATCTCATTCCGTACAAAAGGTCCCTTGTTTCGATGGCATCTCATTCAGAACAAAAGGTCCCGTGTTTCGATGGCATCTCATTCCGTACAAAAGGTCCCATGCTTCAATAGCATCTCATTCAGTACAAAAGGTCCCGTGTTTCAAAGGCATGTCAGTTCGTACAAAAGTTCCAATGTTTCGATGGCATCTCATTCCGTATAAAAGGTCCCGTGTTTCGATGGCATCTCATTTCGCACAAAAGGTCCCATGCTTCGATAGCATCTCATTCAGTACAAAAGGTCCCGTGTTTCAAAGGCATGTCAGTTCGTACAAAAGTTCCAATGTTTCGATGGCATCTCATTCCGTATAAAAGGTCCTGTGCTTCGATGGAACGTCATTCCGTACAGAAGGTCCCGTGTTTCGATGGATGTCATTCAGTACAAAAGGACCCGTGTTTCGATAGAAAGTCATTCCGTACAAACGGTCCCGTGTTTCGATGGAACGTCATTCCGTACAGAAGGTCCCGTGTTTCGATGGATGTCATTCAGTACAAAAGGACCCGTGTTTCGATAGAACGTCATTCTGTACAAAAGGTCCCGTGTTTCGATGGAATGTCATTCAGTACAAAAGGACCCGTGTTTCGATAGAACGTCATTCCGTACAAAAGGTCCCGTGTTTCGATGGAACGTCATTCCGTACAGAAGGTCCCGTGTTTCGATGGAATGTCATTCAGTACAAAAGGACCCGTGTTTCGATAGAACGTCATTCCGTACAAAAGGTCCCGTGTTTCGATAGAACGTCATTCCGTACAAAAGGACCCGTGTTTCGAGAGAACGTCATTCCGTACAGAAGGTCCCGTGTTTCGATGGATGTCATTCAGTACAAAACGACCCGTGTTTCGATAGAACTTCATTCCGTACAAAAGGTCCCGTGTTTCGATGGAACGTCATTCCGTACAGAAGGTCCCGTGTTTCGATGGATGTCATTCAGTACAAAAGGACCCGTGTTTCGATAGAACGTCATTCTGTACAAAAGGTCCCGTGTTTCGATGGAATGTCATTCAGTACAAAAGGACTCGTGTTTCGATAGAACGTCATTCCGTACAAAAGGTCCCGTGTTTCGATGGAACGTCATTCCGTACAGAAGGTCCCGTGTTTCGATGGAATGTCATTCAGTACAAAAGGACCCGTGTTTCGATAGAACGTCATTCCGTACAAAAGGTCCCGTGTTTCGATGGAACGTCATTCCGTGCAGAAGGTCCCGTGTTTCGATGGAATGTCATTCAGTACAAAAGGACCCGTGTTTCGATAGAACGTCATTCCGTACAAAAGGTCCCGTGTTTCGATAGAACGTCATTCAGTACAAAAGGACCCGTGTTTCGATGGAACGTCATTCCGTACAAAGGGGGCCTTCTTTCGATGGAATGTCATTCAGTACAAATGGGCCCTTCTTTCGATGGCAACACATTCAGTAAAAAAGGTCCCATGCTTCGATGGCATCTCATTCCGTATAGAAGGGCTCGTATTTCGATGGCATGTCATTTAGAACAAAAGTTCCCATGTTTTAATGGCATCTCATCCGTACAAAAGGTCCCGTGTTTCGATGAAATACCATTCAGTATAAAAGGACCCGTGTTTCGATGAAACGTCATTCCGTACATAGGGTCCCGTGCTTCAATGGCATCTCATTCCGTACAAAAGGTCTCGTGTTTCGATGGCATGTCATTTAGTACAAAAGGTCCCGTGTTTCGATGGCATGTCATTTAGTACAAAAGGTCCCGTGTTTCGATGGCATCTCATTCCGTACATAAGGTTCCGTGCTTCAATGGCATCTCATTCCGTACAAAAGGTCCCGTGTTTCGATGGCATTTCATTCCGTACAAAAGGTCCCGTGTTTCGATGGCATCTCATTCCGTATAGAAGGGCTCGTATTTCGATGGCATGTCATTTAGAACAAAAGTTCCCATGTTTTAATGGCATCTCATTACGTACAAAAGGTCCCGTGTTTCGATGAAATACCATTCAGTATAAAAGGACCCGTGTTTCGATGAAACGTCATTCCGTACATAGGGTCCCGTGCTTCAATGGCATCTCATTCCGTACAAAAGGTCTCGTGTTTCGATGGCATGTCATTTAGTACAAAAGGTCCCGTGTTTCGATGGCATGTCATTTAGTACAAAAGGTCCCGTGTTTCGATGGCATCTCATTCCGTACATAAGGTTCCGTGCTTCAATGGCATCTCATTCCGTACAAAAGGTCTCGTGTTTCGATGGCATGTCATTTAGTACAAAAGGTCCCGTGTTTCAATGACATGTCATTCAGTACAAAAGGGCCCGTGTTTCGATGACATTTCATTCAGTATAAAAGGTTCCGTGTTTCAATGGCATCTCATTCCGTACAAAAGGTCCCGTGTTTCGATGGCATTTCATTCCGTACAAAAAGTCTCGTGTTTCGATGGCAACACATTCCGTTCAGAAGGTCCCGTGCTTCGATGGCATCTCATTCCGTACATTTTTTGTCAATCTCATTAATATCATCTCCTATTAACGCTACGCATACATTTGGTCAGATCTTGTACTTTAGTCAGATTGCATTTTTGGTGTGAGTACATTCATAATGTTCTCTAGGGGTAAGGCATCGAGGGTGATTGACTCTTTTGACGCCACTGGAAATATAAATGTGTTTGCAAACAATTCAGATTCAGGTGAGTCGTATCGGAACGCGATGTCTCACCTGAAACTAGAATGGTTTGTATTTTAGTTCTCAAAACATTCCAAACATCTGAACGTACCGCCTCGGTGGTGTAGCGGTTTAGCGTCCACCTCGGGTGCGGGAGGCCGCGGTTTCGATCCCCGTCCGGGTCATACCAAATACTTTATAATTGGTTATAATTGCTGCCTTCCTTCGTTCTCAAAGCTGCTGGGTAACATGTTGCATTACGACTGACTGGCTGGTGCAAGGATAAATGGACCAGTAGTACTTGTAACTTACTCATGACTCGCCGTGTTATAACTGAAAAAGTGTTGACAGCGGCGTAAAACCCCATACAATCAAACCAGTCAACAAAACATTTACATCCCGGATTGTTATTTGAGCCGCGTCTAGCGAGTTGGTGTCTTAATGCATTTGCGTTCAGTAAAGACAGACGGCGAGTATGTACATCTTTTTAAGGAAAAAAACAGCAACTAGAATTGTAGTTTCATTGCTCCAATACACGTTTGTAAACGCTCCAATTATTCGTCACCGTTCCATATCACATAAAACATCATTTCCTCAAAGTAGTCAAATAACCGGTGTAAGTGGTGATGTTTGACACGGTTGAATAAATGGTTTGACGATATTGTAAGGCTTCTTGTGAAACCCAAAACTAGAGGTGTAGATTAACATTAAATGTTATATTGTAAAAATGGCTGTGAAAATAACAGCTTTTCTTGTGTTGTTTGTGGTTTCAAATATCGGAAAAGAAGTCTCAGGTTTGAATGATGCAGGAAAACGAATAAAAGTGAGTATTTTATTTGTTTGTATTTTTGCTTTGTGTTATTGTTTGAAGTTTAAACTTTTTGGTTATTTATTCATAGTTAGTCAACTGTTACTACCCGCGGGCTCAAAAGTCATTAAAGCACCTATATTTTATGAGAGTAGATACAATAACCTTTTTACAGAGTTATCAAAATCAAAAGTAATAACATGAAAAGGTTTATAAAATTACAAAATGACATTTTTACTAGAGTTGAATGTCCCACATTGACATGTTAAATGCGATATTTCAATTTTTAGCTAAAAGTAAATTGACCTCTTTGACAAACGAGATATAATGTCCGGTTATAAATAAATCCTCGTGCATATACTTCATATTCTACTTTTATTTACTTTATTCAAACTGTACTGCCTATCCAGCTATAATATTGCATGGTTAAATCGGAAGTGTAAAACCACTCGAAATACCTCGACAGACTACATCTGTTACATGTAGGGTACCGAAAGCGGCCGAGGAGTGCCGAATGGTGTAACATCTTGTGGTACCAATCTGCACACTCTGTCAAAATGTTTTCAAAAACCATCTGAAGCAGATGTGTCAATAAGCGTCTGTAAGTGAAAAAGGGCTTGTCGATATTTCCGTTGTATAGACCAAAGCGTTACACGACAGATTTTTTTTTAAACAGGCTTTGACGTACAACACGGGCTTATTCGACTATTCAAAGATATCCGACATCGGCAATAACAGACAGCAACGATTACAGAAGACAATTGAAGTTCTACGGAATTCAACGGCTGATATCGTCTGCTTGCAAGAGGTAAATATTGCTGATTTTGTACTGATAAACTTTGTGTAAGACACATAACTAGTTATTGCAGTTTAACAGCATTGAAATCAATTAAAGACCTGAATACTCGATATATCGGTGTGTGTATATCACACAGTACGTAGACAAGGATATTTCTGAATGTACTTCTACAAATGAGCCGTCCCGCGAGAAAACCAACATTGTGGAGTCTGCGTAAAGTATCGACCCGGATCAGCCTAGGCATGCCGCGCAGGCTTACCCGGATATACTTGTTTCGCCTCCTGCGGACTTTCTGTTTCAGGAATTATTACTCTATACCTCTATCCCCCTGAGACGGAATGTGTCGGCCCGGATTAGACTGCGCGGACTGCGCGGACTGATCTGGATCGATATATTATTCAGAGGCCATAATGTTGGTTTTCTCGCGGGACAGTGGAGTCAATGCAACTGTTATTCTGCAGCAGGTGGGGTGATACCGGTAGGGTGTGGAACCAAAATCATCTTTTCTATCCGTCGCGATATGACTTAGCTGTTGAAAGCTATGTACCCCCCCACCCACAAACCAGTTTGTGTATATATTTCTCATACGACCGACCTGATACGCACATGAAGCAGTTGAGTAGTATAGCAAATGTTATAATGGGGAATTCATTATATTCTACTTTCTGACTTCTGGTTGAAGTTAGCTTTTCTTTAACTTGTTTATAAACCTTGTTGGTTGTGTAGTGGTTAGATCGTCGGGCCCGAGAGCTGAATACCAGGGCACGATTCCCGGTCGGTGTAACACAATGTCTCCCTACGTTCTGCCACGGACAGCAGATCTGTATACCTGAGTATTTACGTCACGATGTTACCATCGAGATAAGCAATCAGGTATAAAAGCACTACGCTCAAACAGCGACGGCGCTGATTGCTGGAGGGCTTTATGATATAACCGGCTTGAGAGAGAGAGAGAGAGATATAGATTGGGAGTCTTGTTCGGGCTGGCTGCCCGAGAAGGACGCCTGATGGAAGGCTCATTTGCTAGGGAGCTTATTTGCTGGGCGACTGACAGGAGTGAGACACAGAAATTATGTTTTGTTTTGTTACGTAGACAATATCCTTGTTAGTGAATAAAGATGTAGAAAAAAACGCGAGTACTTTTATATTTATATTTATATTTGTGGTACCTCTTTGTGTCACATCGGGTCATACATAATACCTTTACAATATTAGTAATGGCTTCTATCCTAGGCACTCCCGTTTGCGGGGTATATCATTAAACTGGTGCGCTGGTGTCAGTTGATCTGCATTATGGTAAACTCCCCATCAATCGCCGTCATATGACTGATATACTGTTGAAAGCGGCTTAGATAAATCAAACTTTATTTATAAACGTTCTCCGTATGAATCATTAATTTGCTGGTATAAAATATTATGAAGTGTGAAGTTTGCTTTGAAAACATCGTAGGAATATGATTGTTTTATTTCGAAACAAATGTGGTAAAATGAGATCTTACACGAATTGGTTGAAGACTAAAGGGATATATTTTTTATAATGTATATACATTATATATATATGTTACATTCATAACCTGCATTCTTCCGGAACAGAGAGGTTATACATTTACTGTACGGACACGTCCAAATATAACTCAATAGTATTTGACATATTTAAACTCTTTCTAAAGTAGACTCTTCCATGTTCAAAATCAGACAACTTCGTTTTTCATGTTTTTGGGAATATTTTGTTAACAAAAATGCAAACAATGCTGATTTCAAGTGAGTGAGCACCTTACGAGCTGACTAACCTGAATCTGTAATGTTTGCCAACACGTCAATATTGCTATCGACGCCGAAAGAGTTAAGGTATCACTTACACGAATTTGACTATAACTATGTTGCGAGCAATGACCCGTGATATACACCGTCTTCTCTGTATTTAACGGTTGTGTAATAAATAATAAGCTCATAATATATATATATTTGTTTGTTTGTTTTATTGGGGGTTTACGCCGTTTTCAACATTATTTCAGTTATATAACGGCGACAGTTCACTTATTCATGATCTCTGGGTAAACAAACCAGTACTAGGCTAGAAAAAAAAATGTGCCTTGCTCAAGGGCACTCCACCATGACCGTAGTGCCGCAACTGGATATTGAACCCGGGACACCCGGTTTCAAATCCCCGAGGCTAACCAATCGACCACAGAGGATTCCATACTATATATATATGTATATATATATATATATATATATACAGTCTAACCTGTGCTAAAGACTACCTTTAAATAGCGATTCCCTGTCTAAAATAACCACTCTTTTAGTTTCTCAATTACTCAATTTCTACATAAATGATCCTGTGAATAAAGACCACCTGTGAAAAAAGACTAGATTGTTGTCTTCTAATTTGATATATGAGTAGCATAACATGTTGATCAAGATAAGACTGCTCTAATATGCAGGCTGATTTTGATCTATATCATTAGCAAACTGTTTTCAGTTTAAAGTCATATGGAACTCGTAAATGCTGTTTAACGTCACGTACAGTGGGATAATGGCTAATGTGCTCAGTGTGCTAATGTTTGATATATTTTAGGTATGGATCGGCCAAGATTTGGAAGCCATAGTGAACCAACTTAACTCTGTGTTTAGATATTCCTACAGCCCTTTACACAACGCTGATGGGTCTCTACCGCTACAGTCAAATCTTGTTGGTAGAGGTACGTGAACTTATAGTCGGTGAAGCGTCGTTTTAACCTTTTCCCACATTTTACAAATCTGCAGCATACAACTTTGAAAACATCTAGGCAAAAATATAGAAAAAGTTTATGAATGACAATGTATGAGCAAGTATAATTAAAGTCAGTGTCCATGAATTTGTATTCATGATATTGGTAAATCCAAATTTAAGTATATTTATGCACATGTTAAAATGGTACTTATACTTCCAATGAAAGTGTAGAAAAATCGAGATTTACCATTCACCGCCATAAAAGAGCTGTAAATTAGTCCTAATATGCTTTTAAAATACGCTAACATATGCATTTACTGTATGCTTATGAATAATTGATATTAAGACATTATTTATGACCAACCATGAACAAGGCAATAAAGAAATATATACAATTACTATATCTATAGGTGCTTCATGTTTACGAAAAGATCGTTAAATCTTGACATATAGATAATTTACACATCAACGGACTTTCAAGCGCTACTCCGCTTTTAAACAAGCCTCGAACAATTAAGATATTTACTATAATAATTGAGCCGTTCCACGAGAAAAACAAATATTATGGACTCTGCGTAATGTATCGACCTAGATCAGCCTGCGCAGTCCGCACAGGCTAATCCGGGCCGACACATTCCGTTTCAGAGGGATAGAGGTATAGAAAACAGAAAATTCACAGGAAGCGAAAAGTGTCTGTCTGACTTAGCCAGACATGCTTAGGCTGATCCGGGTCGATACTTTACGCAGAGTCCACAATGTTGGTTTTCTCATGGAACGCCTCATAAGTTGGTAGAGGATATGCTATAGACTGTTTGACATTATATTTCTTTTAATGTTTCTTATGAGAATCCTTTCCCTATTGCATACGCTATATCGATTCAAATTTGTCCAATGAATTCGGAAATAGAAACATAAAATTAGTATTCCTGGGGCATCGCTGAAATATGGCAAACGCCTTGGTTCGAGCCCACAAACGGCGCTTGTGAATTCTAGCATGGTACGATTAAGTCTCTAGTGCTCATTGATTGGTGTACTGTGACAACGGTGTACAACACCAATTGAAAACTAGATGGTTGTTTTTGTCACAAAAACATATCTCCCCCATTCCAGTTTGTCAAAGATTGTAATACTGCGCTATGCATATCGTCTTAATATGGTTAACATTTGTGGTGAGTTATTCTAAAATCCTTGAAACGGTTCAAAAGTTACTGAACGGACACGAAATATAGTCATATATGACCTTTTACCTATTATTGCGACATTGACCACTCCAAAGTGGTTGTTAACATGCGCTCTGCACATCGTCTCAGTATGTTGAATGTTTGTTTTGAGTTATTTAAATATAATTTCATCAGTTCAAAAGTTATTGAGCGGACACGAAATATAGTCATATGACATTTAACCTCTACTTACGGCCTTTACCTTGAACCAAATTGGTTGTAACATGCGCTCTTGCACATCGTCTCAGTATGGTGAGCATTTGTGGCGATTTATTTTAAAATCCTTCGAGCGGTTCAAAAGTTCCTGAGCGGACACGATTTGTGACAGACATACAGACAAACAGACAAAAACCGGTTTGACTTACAGTGTTACCTCTCGCAATGGCACATCTAAGGAACAATAACTTCTGCAATAGAGCATCACTTACAACTTCTCCCATGATGTTTCTTTTATAACAGATTAACCCATTCAGATATACACTTCTCCTATGAGGCTTTCGTTTATGACAAATGAGCCGTCCCACGAGAAAACCAACAGTATGGCCTCTGCGTAATGTATCGACCCAGATAAGCATGTGCAGTCCGTGCAGCTTAATCCGAGCCAACACATTCCGTCACTGGGAGATAGAGGTATAGAGTTATGATTCCTGACACAGAAAATCCACAGGAGGTAAAAAGTGTCTGTCCATGTTAGCCTGCGCGGCATACTTAGTCTGAACCGGGTCGATACTTTCGCAGAGTCCACAATGTTGGTTTTCTCGCGGGACGGCTCAAATTAACTTTGTCAGAAATACACCTCTCTAAAGCAACAGTATTGGTCTGCTTCAATCCGATGATGCTATGAAGAGATTGCACTGTATTATATATATCTATCATTGCAGATGCCCCTTGTTCCAGACAGGAGCTGATTGACCTAAACATATGCGTCATCACAAATGGGTGCAGCAATCCAGATAGGGCTACCGAGTTACAATGCACAGCTTTGTATTGCCCACAAGAACTATTTACTGTGTTCAGCGTCCAGTATTGTGTCACTTGCATCGCTATAACGGGTTCGAATGGCACAGAAATAATAGAAAAGTGATTATTTATTTACATGCGAAATGGTTCTTAATTGCAAAAGGGCATAGTCAAGGGTCAGGCGAGCCTATATATATGCACTGTCTCACTGAGATGTATTGTCTATATAAGAAGACTATTGTCATTTACGTGTTGCTGTGTGTGATGCCTAAAAAGGACACAACAAGATATGTTCATCTGATTTATTTTGGCTTTTCTGTCTGAACATATTTATATTTACTGATGCATACAATCGGTCCCAAAACGTCCCATTATACTTGAACCACCTAGAACGGACGAAGTATAGAGCTTAGAATCCGGCGGGCATATAGATACAGACAGTAGTCCCCGCTCACCTGCATAAAGTAGACGCCCATATGAACATTCTGACAGATAACAAGAATTACAGTATTTAAGTTTCACGATTTACTACCTATCGGCTCCGAACTCTTCCATGTATAAATTCAGATTAATGAATCCATTGTTCATGTAACATGTAAGATTTTTGGAATACTTTGATAATTCTAAGGCAAACAATGCTAATTTTGAGGTGAGATAGTTCGTAACGAGCAGACTGACCTGAATCTTTATTGTGTGCATAAACCGCAATATTGCCCATTGGCGCCGAAAGAGTTAAAACGGAGATTCAATAAAATCCATTTTCGGCCAAAGCCAATATTTGCAATGTCATAAGCATAACTACATGAACATTCATGATAATAAGAAATGCAAAATAGTTCGTAGAAAGTGTATTAACTATCAACATGCAATGCGATACATCTGAGATGAGTGCTGGTTCAGCATTCATAAGAAAATTCGAGATCCAAAAACGTTGTGCTGCGAATATATGACTGATATCAATGCATCTGCAACAGGCGTCTTTTGAAAAGGTATTGAGAAATTAAGAAATTATTAAAAAAAAAAAAAAGCATTATCTCATTATCTCATTATCTGTCACATTATTATGATGCAAATCCGAGTTTGACCGATGTTGGATATTTGTCCAGGCTTTCCATGCTTTCCTTTCAGATGATGTCAAAGCTGTCGCACCTAAAATATTTATCCCGTATCGTAAACAATTAATCGATTTCGATTTCAGGTGTTCTTCTGATGTGTCGCCAGCTGTAAATACACGCACAATAAATAGCAAAGGTCTCGCTCTGTTGTCAAAAAAACCACTGTTCGAAAGCCAGAGTTATGGATTTTACGATGAATTCCCGATTAAACTGATTGACCGAGGATATATTTCGGCAAAGGTAAACTTTAGCTGCAATGAGTATGACGAAAATTTGCTGCATTCACGAACGGTTCCAATCTCAAATAAAAACAGACCAAAATACTTCGCTGTACATATATTTGATCTGACAACACCGGCTAAAAGGTCGTCTCAAATTGACCCTTAACATTTCGAAATGCACGAGAAGGTGCTAGTATATTCTATCCAATGAAATCGGGGGATACAACTAACAATATCAAACCGTGAACGGTTATTATACAATTGGAACATTCGGCCAGCATCACTTCTCTATCTCGTTTATTTATATGGGTTATCTCCCCTGTTGATAATTAACGATTGTGTAGGTGTAAATTGAATGATTGCCACACAAGAGACGACATATAACAGGCAGTCAGTCACCTGATCTGTCCGAGTGTGTGCTAGTGCATTGAAGATAAGATCTGGTTTTAATGAGATTTAAAAGTGATAATAAATTAACACGAATGAGATAAAAAAAATTATCACATAGAGTGATTTATGAGGCGTATTTCGAAAAATGTACTAACGTTTACCATATTTCTACATGAAATTTGCCAGTTTAGGCGCCAAAGTGACTAACGTTATGACGTCAAAACGCTGAAGTGACGTCATTGTTTCACAGTTTGGTTTCCGTGTTGTAACAAAGACTTGAGCGTAAGACTGGAAACCAAACTAGTAGTGTCATATGATATTCAGTAATGGGAGTTTGACACTCTAAGAGAGGGCTTTATGTGATAAAGTTATTTAAGTAGAATTATGAAATAATCACACATTAACTATAACTCGATCAGGGAAGGTAAGCATTAAGGATTGCGAATTTCTGATTTGGTCCTGGTCAAAATAAAAATAATTATACAAAGCAAGTTTTGAAAACATTTTTGGGTAGATTTAATTGACTGATTTTAATGTCCAGAATGTGAGAAGTAAGCTATTGGCATGGGTTTGAATTGTATAAGTTGTACCCATTTCTCATGCAGGTGCCTATGTTTACGAATAGGCATGACATACCTTACTTGCCGGGCTGGGCATTTAATTAGAGAGGATTTTGAATACAAGCGTTGGCGTCAAAGGTGCTTGAAAAGGCGTGGAATCCTGCTTTGTAAGACATTTTTTAAAAAAAATCACATTTGTCACAGATGTGATGAATGTGATCACATTTGTCACATATATGAGGAATGTGATCAAGCGGATGAATCACATATTTTACAGATTATGTCGAATGTGTATGTGATATGCAAAATCAATTTCTCACAGGTCAATTTCAAGATGCAATTTTTTACCAAGCTTGTTTACATCTGGAACACATTGTTAACAGGCAGTTGGTTTATGTTTTCAATTAGAAGCTTGTTATTACAAGTGTTTGTGAGATGGCATTGAAACTTGAAACTTGTATTATTCAAAGTCTCGTATTGGTGTTAAATCTACAATATAGTCATGAGCGGCAGTTTGGTAGATTGATATTATATGCGCATACCCAGCAGTTTTCTCCGGGGGTTTTAGGTTTTTCATGAATCACATTTGTCAGAGCCATAGGCACAGTGTATTCGAATCATTTAATAGAGTCTGATCTACTATCCCCTCACGGATCCGTGTTAATAGGACTAGGCACCAGTGGTTATCTTGGGTCGGGTGTCCGATGGTCTTGTTGGTTTTGGCGCCAGTGTTTTGTCCTGGCCTCAATCATCATCTCGTTTTTGGCATAAGATGTTATCTCAGGCTCGGCGTCAGTTGTTACCTTGGTGTCGGCGTCTGTGGTCAGACCGGGATCGAGTTTGGAAGTCGTCCCTTGCTCGGCGCTATTGGTTATCTCAGGCTCGGCGTCAGTTGTTATCTTGGCTTCGGCGTCTGTGGTCAGACCAGGATCGAGTTTGGAAGTCGTCCCTTGCTCGGCCCTATTGGTTATCTCGGACTCGGCGTTAGTTGTTATCTTGGTTTTGGCGTCTGTGGTCAGACCGGGATCGAGTTTGGAAGTGGTCCCTTGCTCGGCGCTATTGGTTATCTCGGACTCGGCGTTAGTTGTTATCTTGGTTTCGGCGTCTGTGGTCAGACCGGGTTCGAGTTTGGAAGTCGTCCTTTGATCGGCGCTATTGGTTATCTCGGACTCGGCGTTAATCAGAAGTGCCAGTTAAACGTTAACAGTGTAGATCTT
This sequence comes from Serripes groenlandicus, assembly GCA_031761405.1. Taxonomy (NCBI): domain Eukaryota; kingdom Metazoa; phylum Mollusca; class Bivalvia; order Cardiida; family Cardiidae; genus Serripes; species Serripes groenlandicus. Next base: position 46,108,873 of record JASEVX010000010.1, on the reverse strand, counting down.
GATCAGATCGTGCAGATATACAGGATGCTCTTGATATATACGGTTGACACAAGTCGACTTGTACATTTTCTCATGCACTGACATTATATCTTTTTGTTTATTCAGTTAGCAGATGACCTGACTATGATTTGTACACACCTGACATCCGTTCCGGAAGTGTTTCCTCCACCCAGCAGTGGCGAACGTAGGTTTTTGATCTTTTGTGTAGAATAGAGTTGAAACCATTGTAACAAAAGCTGATTTTAACCATGAGCAATATTTTCTTTTGCCACACTGTTTGTAAAAGTCATTTGCTACAGAGGCGTCAGAGCACGTTTGTATTATGTGATAGGGTAAAGTCATTTCAATTGTAACAGGATTTGTACGTAAATTTAACTCTTTCAGCGCCAGAGGCAATATTGTGGTTTTTGCAAACAATGCAGATTCAGGTGAGTCAGCATTGTTTGCATTTTAGTTACCAAAATAGACCAAAACTTTCATAAATTGATAAATGGACACAACCGATTTTGAACATGGAAGAGTCTTCTTTAAACAATTCGGCGCTGAAAGAGTTAATAAGGGTAATTTTAATAAGACATCAATTATCATTTAGTGCTTGGCATTCCCTCCAATGCGTGTCCTGGGTCAGTTTCCAGTACTACTTGTCGCGCCAAAGAGGACAACCATTGCTACCATATTTTAAGTCTTTGGTATCACCCGGCCGAGGGTCGAAGGTATTCTTTGGAATCCTCCGTGGCCGATTTTTAACCCTTTCCCTCATATAGACGCTTTCTGACGGCTATTTGAAAACATAGTGACAAAAGAAGAAATTGCACAAAACGTGCAATTTCTCCTTTTGACACAATGTTTTCCACTTTAAGTCATAGGTTATCCATTCAATTATAGAGATTTTCTATTGTTTGATAAAATACGTTCAAAGTCGTCTGCTGCAGAATTGTCGTATGAGGGAAAGGGTTAAGCGTGATTTTCCTGCTCGCGTCGCTCATTGTAGAATGACCTTAGGAACGGCACATTTCCTAGACCAGTACTGGGTGCTACAAATGGATCACGTGTGAATGTTCTGTCGCCATGAGTTAACTGAAATTATCTTGAACGTGGCGTAAAACCACAGGGAATCGATAGTACTTTAAGATCTCGGTATTTAGTACCCTCTGTATTTAGTACCCTCTGTATTTAGTACCCTCTTTATTTAGTACCCTCTGTAGTTACGTACATATAAACTATATATAGCTTCTTGTAACTTCGCGTCAAACGCATGTAAACAAATCAAACGTTATTCGAACATAGCAGACGACTCTCTAGATAATATATTTAGTATATCAATCAACCCTTTCCCACTTACAGCAAATATGTAGCTGACGACTTTGAAAATGTCTTCTCAAAAATATGGAAAATCTCTCCCATTGTAGATAAGATTACTAAAAAAAAGTTGAAAACATTGTGGCAAAAGGAGAAATTGCTCGTTTTGAGCAATTTCTCCCTTTGTCAAGATGTTTTCAAAAGTCCTCGGCTGCAGATGCGTCTAAATGCGTCTATAGGTGGGAAAGGGTTAAGCTGAAGCTTATGTTTTCTTTGTATTTTAAGCTGCGTTGGCCTCAAAATTCGCGTCGTACGCCGAACAGAACATTTTCGAAGTGGACATACTTGTGGAAAAGTATCGTAGAGTGACTCCACTGATTTTACTTGGAGACTTTAATATCGCCAAATCCTTCCACGATGAACTGGCATCCATATTACCAAGTAAGTTTAACTGAAATGGACTAACTGATTCACGAATTTGGGGACTCTCTTCCCAAACAACGGAAACCATTCCATTTATTATTTAAGGCCATGAATTCGCCGTGGCCGAGTGCTAAGCGTGGGGGATTTGGAAAAGGGTGTCCCGGGTTCGAACCCCTTTCACGGCGGACATGATGAAATGCCCATCCTAGCCAGTTTCGGGTTTGTTTACCCAGGGATCATGTATAAGCGTTGATAAATAGTTGCCCTGATATAACTGCACTATTATTGAAAACAGCGTAAAACTTCAATAAATCGAATCAAATATAACTGAAAGCCACAGCTATGCATGACAATATCGCTGACGAAGAACGGCAAGATTACTTGATGTAGGACGGTAAGATTACTTGATGTAGGACAGTAAGAATACTTGATCTAGGACGGCCAGATTACTTGATGTAGGACGATAAGATTACTTGATGTAGGACGGTAAGATTACTTGATGTAGAACGATAAGATTACTTGATGTAGGACGGTAAGATTACTTGATGTTGGACGGTAAGATTACTTGATGTAGGACGATAAGATTACTTGGTGTAGGACGGTAAGATTACTTGATGTAGAACGATAAGATTACTTGATGTAGAAAGATAAGATTACTTGATGTAGAACGATAAGATTACTTGATGTAGGACGGTAAGATTACTTGATGAAGGACGAAAAGATTACTTGATGTAGGACGGTAAGATTACTTGATGTAGAACGGTAAGATTACTTGATGTAGAACGGTATTATTACTTGATGTAGAACGGCAAGATTACTTGATGTAAGACGGTAAGATTACTTGATGTAAGACGGTAAGATTACTTGATGTAGGACGGTAAGATTACTTGATGTAGAACGGTAAGATTACTTGATGTAGGACGGTAAGATTACTTGATGTAGGACGGTAAGATTACTTGATGTAGAACGGTAAGATTACTTGATGTAGGACGGTAAGATTACTTGATGTAGGACGATAAGTTAACTTGATGTAAGACGGTAAGATTACTTGATGTAGGACGATAAGATTACTTGATGTAGGACGGTAAGATTACTTGATGTAGGACGGTAAGATTACTTGATGTAGAACGGTAAGATTACTTGATGTAGAAAGGTAAGATTACTTGATGTAGAACGGCAAGATTACTTGATGTAAGACGGTGAGATTACTTGATGTAGAACGATAAGATTACTTGATGTAGGACGGTAAGATTACTTGATGAAGGACGATAAGATTACTTGATGTAGGACGGTAAGATTACTTAATGTAGAACGGTAAGATTACTTGATGTAATACGGTAAGATTACTTGATGTAAGACGGTAAGATTACTTGATGTAGAACGGTAAGATTACTTGATGTAGAACGATACGACTACTTGATGTAGAACGGTAAGATTACTTGATGTAGGACGGTAAGAGTACTTGATGTAGGACGGTAAGATTACTTGATGTAGAACGATAAGATTACTTGATGTAGGACGGTAAGATTACTTGATGTAGAACGATAAGATTACTTGATGTAGGACGGTAAGATTACTTGATGTAGGACAGTAAGATTACTTGATGTAGGATGGCCAGATTACTTGATGTAGGACGGTAAGATTACTTGATGTATAACGATAAGATTACTTGATGTAGGACAGTAAGATTACTTGATGTAGAACGGTAAGATTACTTGATGTAGGACAGTAAGATTACTTGATGTAGGACGGTAAGATTACTTGATGTAAGACGGAAAGATTACTTGATGTAGGACGGTAAGATTACTTGATGTAGGACGATAAGATTACTTGATGTAGGACGGTATGATTACTTGATGTGAGACGGTAAGATTACTTGATGTAAGACGGTAAGATTACTTGATGTAGGACGGTAAGATTACTTGATGTAGAACGGTAAGATTACTTGATGTAGAACGATAAGATTACTTGATGTAGAACGGTAAGATTACTTGATGAAGGACGATAAGATTACTTGATGTAGGACGGTAAGATTACTTGATGTAGGACGATAAGATTACTTGATGTAGGACGGTAAGATTACTTGATGTAGAACGGTAAGATTACTTGATGAAGAACGGTAAGATTACTTGATGTAGAACGGCAAGATTACTTGATGTAAGACGGTAAGATTACTTGATGTAAGATGGCAAGATTACTTGGGTGGGGAACCAGTTCCAGCTCTGTATTTGAAAGATTCGGCTGGTCTGGCTCTATACTGGTGGCTCAGTACTTACTAAACTTAGCTTGTAAGTCCTTGGAATGACCCGACTGGGAGTCGAACCCGCGATCTCCCGCACCCTAGGCGAACGCTCTACCACTACACCATCGAGGCGATAGCATGTTACGAACATATTGCACTTCAGTCAATCATATTAATTTAATGTTTCTTAACTCTGTTCATGTTAATAAATAGCATGGTTTGTTTACAATTCATAAACAATTTTAAAACAAATTGCGTTACCTTAAGTTATTCACAATAAATAATGAATTGTATTGAGCATGTTTAATATGGTGCTCAATCTAATTCCGTTCCTAAGTTGAGTGCGTTTACCTTAGTTACTCAAGATATATAAGGAATCGTATTGAGCATATTTAATATGGTGCTCAACTTAATTCCGTTCCTAAGTTGAGTGCGTTATTTTAGTTACTCACGATAAATAATGCAATGTTTTGAGCACCATAGTGTTTTTTGGATGCTTCTAATGAGTTGCGATGATTTTAATAAACCTGTGCAGGTGCACAGGCTGATCTTATCACCTATAAATGTCGACTTCTACCTTATAACATATATCTTATTGCGGAGACTTGCCTATCGCTTTTTTCTAATAGAGAATAAAATCATATATTCTTGACATAGGTCTCGCAGCAGACGACCCTCAAAAACATTGTACCTTTATGTGTTCATTTTACGGAGGGTCATCAAGACCTCAAACCGCAACATGCGGCTCATTTGTTAGCACAAAGGACAGGATGAGGTAAATTGTGTCGAATTATAGATCGCTTTCATTTGTTAGCACAAAGGACAGGATGAGGTAAATTGTGTCGAATTATAGATCGCTTTAGTTTAAACTTATTTATTTTAAATCGATTGCGAAACAAGCTTTAAGCTTATATTAATCACGCTCGATGTCTGCTTCCTGGATACTTAACCAGTACTCGCGCCGATTGTGTGGAAAAATCCCAAAGTCAGGACCCGCTCATCACGGGACTCGAACCAGGGACCTTTGATGTGAGAGGCCGACGCTCTATCTCTGCACCACTGTCTTCCATAGATCGCTTTCATTTGTTAGCACAAAGGACAGGAGGTAAATTGTGTCGAATTATAGATCGCTTACATTTGTTAGCACAAAGGACAGGATGAGGTAAATTGTGTCGAATTATAGATCGCTTTCATTTGTTAGCACAAAGGACAGGATGAGGTAAATTGTGTCGAATTATAGATCGCTTTCATTTGTTAGCACAAAGGACAGGATGAGGTAAATTGTGTCGAATTATAGATCGCTTTCATTTGTTAGCACAAAGGACAGGATGAGGTAAATTGTGTCGAATTATAGATCGCTCTCATTTGTTAGCACAAAGGACAGGATGAGGTAAATTGTGTCGAATTATAGATCGCTTTCATTTGTTAGCACAAAGGACATGATGAGGTAAATTGTGTCGAATTATAGATCGCTTTCATTTGTTAGCACAAAGGACAGGATGAGGTAAATTGTGTCGAATTATAGATCGCTTTCATTTGTTAGCACAAAGGACAGGATGAGGTAAATTGTGTCGAATTATAGATCGCTTTCATTTGTTAGCACAAAGGACAGGATGAGGTAAATTGTGTCGAATTATAGATCGCTTTCATTTGTTAGCACAAAGGACAGGATGAGGTAAATTGTGTCGAATTATAGATCGCTTTCATTTCTTAGCACAAAGGACAGGATGAGGTAAATTGCGTCGAACTATAGATCGCTTTCATTTGTTCGACAGGTTTCTTTCAAACGTTTGACAAATGTCAATGCGACAAGCGTCATTCGTCTTTCACCAACGGGCCAACAGTCTATGTGGGAAAACCGCAAGTTGCTCAGAAAAGACTGTTGTGTGGAGAACTGGTGTGTTAAAGCCAGGAAACACATGGGTATGTGAACTGGCCTCCGTGATATGACTGATAACATGTTGAAAACGGTGTTACGCCCCCCAATTAATCAATCAATCAATAACTGTTTTACAGGAACCTATGGGAAAATCGCCCAGGCCTTTAACGCCCATATCCCGGCCACGGAATGTACATTTTGTGCTGGGCACATCAACCCCTACAATGAAGGTGAAACGTCAAAGGCTATTGATCACGTGTTTGGTAATGACCTCCGTATCATCGGGGCAACGGTAGGTAGACAAATGTAACACTTAACCCGCTGAATTCATGAAACTGGTATCATCACCATTAATAATTGATAAGTTCATATGTATTCATGGAGTGCTATTGTTATGTACAATACGCAAACAGCGACCAATGTGTACCACGGTGAAATTCATTTAATAAAATATATATCGGGATACGGGTTTAGTCCTTATACGATCGAGGCTTTTTGTTCATGAAATTCGCCGTGGCTGAATGGTTAGCTTTGGGAATTTGAAATGTGTCGTCCCGGGATCGATACCCGATCGCGGTGTCACGGTGGGGTAACCTCGGACAAGGGGACGTTTCCTAGCCACGTAGTAGTTTGTTTACCCAGGGATCATGAATACGTGTTCTGTCGCCGTGATATAACTGAAATATTGTCTAAATTGGCGAAAACAATAATTATATCATCAAAACACGTGAGTGTTAATTCTGACTCGGCCAACATTGCCATCTCAAATAATTGACAAACGCCATTTGTTTATAAGGGGCTCCATGAGAAGTGTATGCATTTGTCGCCAATTACGATACATAAATTTAGTTTAGCCAATCCGAAATGTTCTAACATGTACTTTGAAATATAGAATATTTCTTAAATTTAGTATGGTCCAACCGTTGGTGAATATAGACCTATGTAGCTAATTATTTGACAATAGTGTTGACTGGAATACACGGGTTCATGAACTTACCTGCGTGATAAGGTTGACAAACTGTTCAAGTTCGAGTATTATTTGTTATAGGTCTGTTGGAATTGTGTTAAATTATCACATAAACAAATGAGCCGTTTCACGAGAAACCCAACATTATGGCCTAAGCGTAATGTATCGACCCATATCACCCTGCGCAGTCCGCGCAGGCTAATCCATGCCAACACTTTCCGTCTCAGGCGGATAGAGGTATAGAGTAATGATTCCTGAAACATAAAATCCACAGGAGGCGAAAAGTATCTATCGGAGGAAGCCTGCGCGGCATGCTAAATTGATTATGCTGATCCGGATCGATACTTTACGCAGAGTCTATGTGGAAAAGCATCAAGTTGCTTGTAAAGTCTGTAGTCTGGAGTACTGGGTCCGTATTCACCAATCTAGAAAACATATGAGTAGGTGAACTGGCTGCCGTGAAATGTCTGAACAATTGTTGAAAACGGCGTTTAAACACCAAATCGATCAATTATCCTATGTTAGGGTTTGCCTGTAACGTAAATAGAGGATCTTACATGAGTGCTTATTTGATATTGTTTTTATGAAACGAGTCGACTGAAATAATATGACGCGAGGCTCTGCCGAGCGTCATATTCGTTTCAGTCGACGAGTTTCATAAAAACAATATCAAATAAGCACGAATGTAAGATTCTATTTATCACATAACACCATTAAAATACTTTTTTCAATCTTTAAATCGATCTTTCTTCGTCCTCATATAAACAGTGACCGAAGTTCACCCCGAAGTTCTAATGCATACTTCCACTGTAAAAAGTAGTCCCTATCAATAACCTTTTGATTTTATACAAAATTAGCAACAAGTCACTTATAACATTTCATTTATTGAGATTTATTCTCTTTAAACAATATTTTTAATAAATGCCGAAATTCAGAACAATTGTAAACAATATGCTGTCATTTAAAGTGACGTCACACTGGAGTGACGTCACATACGTGCTGTGAGTCGGCTATGTAACTAGTAACATATCGAGGCCTTGGCGTGAAACGGTTGTAACTAAAAACTAATTTTGAAAACCCTGGTTTAGGAGCAATTTTGATCCCTTTTTAACAATGCAAATTTAGACGCCATTGCTCAGAACGAGTAATGGCACCTAAATTTCCATAGTTTACAAGAAAAATGATTTAACGCTTATATATCGATTATGGTGAGGTGATGAACCTTGGTTAAAAAAATACCAATTTTAGTTACAACCGTTTCACGCCAAGCCCTCGATATGATATTTATGTCACTGCTTTATGTCACTCCTGGAGTGCAAGTTATGTGATAATTCAAATTATATCATAAATGACGTCGCCAGCGTGAAATAACGTCATTCTATATTTCAATTCTAGCACTTGTTTATAACTTAAAGGTATACAAATTAAGGGGAACTACATGACGTTGTTTTCCTTAATAAAATTACGTGTAGGCTATTCTATCTTTACTCCCCATTGTATTTGTTTTGGAAATATTCTATTTTTTCACCTATCAAAACATTTTGAAATCAGTTTTATTAACATTCTATGAACATTTTATTTTTATTATACCTTTTTCAATTGTTCTTAAACTCAGCATGGGCAATTTGTTACTGTCTCATTCTAACACAACGTTTTCGACCGCGTCAAAAATGTTGGAAAAGCACGTGATGGACGTCATTTATAACAGTTACGTCACCGTTACAACTCAAATTTCCAAACGGCATTTACAACAAAATCTCGTGACTTCATTCATAAAATGTCAAGCCTAACTTAGTTACGCATGCGCTCTGAGAAACGTTGTATGAAAAATACTCGGGAGGGAATTTCAACAGCCAAATATAGTTCCGGAAATTTAGAGTGATATTCTGCATTTAGATCACGCTCAAATCCTTCTTTGTGTATAGAAGAGATATAGTCAATAGTGTTAGAATTTTCGGTATATAACTAGTGTAATAATAGTCCAGTCAGAACATACTTGAACATCAAACTAATTGCAACAGAAATGTTTTATTAAATAAAATGAAGTTTATAGAATATATAACAACATATTCAAAATCTACAAAAATCTACGCAGCCATAACTGAAATAAATGACTTTGAAGAAATAAAAATATGTGCTTATTTTGGATACTCACCGTACTTTGATCTATATACCAAGCTCTTAACTGATTTTTAATAGATCACATGCATTTAAATTGCAAAATGAATCATTAACATAGATTTTTATTTTAAAGGATCTCCAAATCAATAACTTTTGTTTTAATAGCATTAAAGCAGCGTTTTAATACTTCAAAGATAGCATTATGCCTTTTAGAAATGATAAAAATCAGAGGGGTAAGTATGACTTTCAACACTTTGATCCAAGCCTCTAGATAACCCAAGATGGATTAGTCTGCAAAACGAATTTCAACAGATAAACAAAAAACAATCAATGATATGAGGTAAGTGTTTATAATTGTTTCACATTAATTGCTGGAGTAAATATTAATATTCTTGTCAATGGTACATTGGATACTTGTAAAAGTATGGTATGTAGCTAAATGCAAATTGTCATGGGTTTTCGAGGGCTCTTAGAAAATTTATAATATATGAGTATTCAATGGGTTTACATGAATACTGTTACATTTTTAACTGTTTAATTAAACATTAATGATACTTAATGTTTATCTGTTTAGTTTTATAATAGTTAACAGTTATAAGAATGTCTCTAAAACACACAAAACACATACATATGTATGCTCATGTGCGAAGAACATTCATTGGAAAATTACTAATCTCAATATATATTTGTTTGTTTGTGTAGGTGTTTTACTCCACTTTCAAAAATTATTCCTATATAATACTAAGCCCACAACCCAAAGAGGGAAAGCCATCACTACCATTTATAAAGTATTTTGTATGACTCGGCCGGGGATTGAACCGGCGGCGACCTCCCGTATGTGGGGCATATCCTCTACCATTACACCACATATGTAACCTATTGTTGCGTAATCTGCCTTGCCAGGAAGAAACTTGAGAATAATGAATATGTTGTGTATCTATCTGTGTGTCCATCTGTCTGTGTATTGGATAGAGCATTTACCTCTGGAGCGAAAGAATCGGGTTCGATTCTGAGTTAAGTCATGATTTGTAGATATATTCATATATTAACATTCTATTTCATTTCAATGAAACACCATGACAAGACTGAAATACTGCACAAGGAGGTATAAACAAAGACAGATTATTTAACCCTGTCCCACATACAATAAATATGCAGCAGATAACTTTGAATACATCTAAGCTAAAATATGGAAAGTCTATCAATCAAAGTTAGATCATTGATTAGATTTGAAAAAGCGTCTATATGAGGGAAAGGGTTAATGTTAAGAGAAATGTAGACTAATATTCTATTCAAATATGATCATTTAGTAAACTCAAATATTTAAAAAAATGTTTCATTGAGGTTTTAATTTTTTTCAGATGGAAAACGATACCTGTATTATTTGTATGGAAGCAAAAAAGGATGCATTGGTGTAAATGAAGCCAGTACTGGGAGAGGAAACAGTTTGATTTCGTTTCCTGGACAATTTGTGCATGTAGAGTGTCGGAAACGGTACTGCAATATTGAATGTATTAAAGCTGACAAAAGTTCTAAAAAATAAAGAATCAAATAAAATTAGAGTTCTCAGATCTGGTAGTGATTCCTTTAGCTTTAAAGACAAATGTTTGTTTTGTGGACAAACCGAAAAGATACACGGAAATAAGAGGAGTCATGATGTTTATGCAGTGCGAATATTAGATTTTCAAAAAAATTATAAAACAATTGTGCATCAAACGTTCGGATGATTGGGCACATGGCTCTACATTTGCCGAAATATGTGATGTTTATACAGATCATGTGTCGAAGCAATACAAAAATCCTGTGATTGTTTTAGATTGGTATGTCTGGGCCGTCATAAAAGATATAGCACATATTAGACGTTCACATGGTATATTTTGCACAAATGTTCATTTTAAAGAAAGTACTCTGTTTAAAGGAAAGAAAGACAAATTCCTATAAAACCCAGAAAATAAACAACAATGTATTAACATGCTTGGAACCAGATTAAGTGTCAATTGTCGTGTGTTTCATGCCAGAGATGATGCAGATGTATTGATTGTCAAAACAACCATTGACAATGCAAAGAAAAGCAAAACTGTACTGGTAGGTGAAGACACTGATCTTTTGATATTACTCTGCTATTATATGCAAATTTAGAACACTTAGACATACTATTTAAATCCGGATCAAAGCAGCAGATCAGTAGTTGTTCAAGAATTTGGGACATAAAGAAAACAAAACTAGTTTTAGGACAAACAGTGTGTAAACTTCTGCCTTTTATTCATGCTTTCACAGGATGTGACTCCTCTTCTAAAATCCATGGAATTGGTAAAGGGATGGCCCTAAAACGGTTAATTACTGACAAACAGTTTCAGTTATATGCAGAGGTATTTCATAAAAGTAGTGATAAAACTGAAATACTAAGAGCTGGTGAAAACGCAATGATTGCTCTTTTAGGTGGTCATGAATCAGAAGGATTAGATTTACTGAGGTTTAGGAAGTTTGCAAGGAAAGTAACAATATGAGAAACATGTGTTCAAGTTCATTCAATTCCTCCAACATCAGCAGCAGCAAAATACCATTCTATGAGAGTGTATTACCAAGTCCAATGCTGGACAAATGATGACACTGACTTATTGCCTACTGAATGGGGTTGGTATGAAAAAAAACCCAATCAACTCTATCCATTTAAAACTGATTTAGCACCAGCACCAGAAAGCTTATTGAAAGTTATCAAATGCCACTGTAAAGAAAACTGTGACTAAAAAAAAATCGGACTTGAGTGTTCAGTTGCCTGCGGTGAATGTCGTGGTATTCAATATACAAACGTTTCAATTATAGATGTACCTGAAGACATACTGGTGGATGAACATATGTAATGAATGATTAAGCAAACTGTGGATAAGTGTATTTTTTTTTTAGAAAGTGTTCATGTTTTTAACCTTTTACTGAATAGATGACTTTTGAAACCGCAGCTGCAAACGGCTTTTGACAAACAATAGGAATATAAGAAATTTTTCAGAGAGCAATTTGTCTTTTTCTAATATGTTTTTCAACTGTCAATTTTAGCCAAACATATGTTCTGTATGTTGACTATTTTCCTCATTGTTTCCAAAGCCGAAACATCCTAGCAGGTAAACAGTCAATGCTGTCCATATATTTCCAGTCATTCCTACATTGTTGAATCTATCATTGTAGTTATATTAGAGACTAGTCTGTAAGTTCTTAACCCTTTCCCTCATATAGACGCTTTCTGACGTCTCTGCAGCAGACGTCTTTTTGAAAACATAGTGACAAAAGAAGAAATTGCACAATACTTTTCACTTTTTGTCATAGGTTATCCATTCAATTATGGAGATTTTCTATTTTTTGACAAAATATGTTCAAAGTTGTCTGCTGCAGAATTGTCGTATGAGGGAAAGGGTTAAAGTAATAAGTATATCTCCCTGTATCCTTAGTCTTGCACTATACTGTTTTTCCCCGATGTGCAGATTTAAATGCATTATCTTTGATAATAGTATGAAGCAAAATGTAATATTTTGAAATTTTGAAGAACTGTTTATATACAGTGTTGAAAACTTTGTAGGTAAAGTGGAAATGGCTCCTTTTGTCAGCAATGTTTTCTTTGTTTTGTTTTTTAATACGGGAGTCAAAACATAGACATTTCGGAGAAATTTAAACCATCCTTGAATAGCTATTGAGTATGAAAAATTATTAAAATCCGGGACAAAATGTGAAACAGTGTTGAAAAGGTATGTTTTGTAAGAGCAAAGTCCTCTTTTTCTACAATGTTTTTAATATTTTTCTTCAGGTGTGCATTAGTCAGCCTGTTTGTTGCTGTTTGTTTGTTTTGCACAAGCCTTTGCTCAAATTGATTGATTGCTTCTATATCTAAGTTACGTTATGGCCACGTTTAGTGTTTTGTGTATGCCTGCTTGCACAAGTGGGTGGGGTAAGATATACCTCAAAGTATGCTCACAAATGTCTATAAATTGATATAAAGTTAGTAAAATCATTTTTTATAAGTTCATGTTATATTCAGATTACATGTGTGTTAGATATATGTAAAAACTAAGGTACAATGTCCACTTAAATGTGTTCCTTGCATAGATACTTAGAAACATTATGTTGAAAACAGTTGGTGTTTTCTACCTTTTGGGTTATCATATAAACAAGGGAAATATACCAATTTCCCCTCTGTAGATTTTTGTAGATTTTTTACCAGTGATAGTATAGGTATTAAACTATCAAAAAACAATAATATCATTTCTGTTGCAATTAGTTTGATGTTGAGCCCATTTTTCCCACTTACTGACTGGACTATAACAATCCTACGTAACGTCATAATGAAAAGCATTGAAAATGACCGCGTTATATAGCGACGTTATATATATTTTGCGCTAATAATCGTCGAATTGGAATTTATGATATAAATAGAACATAACATGAGTGGTCATTCAATACAAAATTTCATTAAACTCGTTTTCTAAAATGTCGTATTGAATGACCACTCATGTAATATCCTCTATGTATATATCTACAATGTATGTTCTTATGTATTATAGGACTTTTGGTGATGCACATAGGTAACATGAATTTCAATTATTCTAACTTGCTAAATGTTCTTATTTGTGTTATTTTACCAGCTATTTCCAACTTGTAGACACATATTTAAGTATCTACAGCAGACGACTTTTCAAAACATTGTAGCAAAAGAAAAAATTGCTCATACTGAGCAATTTCACATTTTGTCACAATGTTTATCAATTTTATTCAAGTATAATACTTTCATTTTCACAAATTGTCTATATTTTTGCTGCAAATGTGTTGTATTTGGGAAAGGGTTAAACTGTATGTTACAAGTCCTGCGTTCACTGAAACAGTTCGTTAGCTCAGGGTTGCCAATCAACCAAACAAATTACAGCTACTTTATACTAGCTGTACTATGATGAGTGGATTGGTAACCGTGAGCGGCTAAACAGCTTCACTGAACGCGAGGTAGTATTACCCATAGAATCCGGATCCCATTGTCCCGCATACCACAAGTCATACGTGTGTAATATAACATGACCTCATACTAGGAAAATGACGTCACGTCAGCGTTTTGACGTCATACGTTAGTCACTTTGGCGCCAAACCCCGTAAATTTCATCAGTAAACGTTAATAATGTACTGAACTGAAAAGTGGATTTTTCATAATATTTTTAACTTTTGTTGTAACATTGGGTTTTTTGAAAGTTTGCTGTATGTTAAATAAAAAAAAAGACACAAAAAAAAGATAGGGTAGTGGGCTTTATTTCTTGCTAGATCAATTTGGGAAAGCCTTATGATATGCATTTTTTTGCTATTTCAGCACATGAAAAAAAAAAGGTTTTCACGCAAATTGCCAATATTGGAAAGATGATATGCTAATTGTTTGTCTTCTTGTGGTTTAAATCTCATTCTAAAGTTATTTTATTCATATCTTTGGAAGTTCATGTGATACGTTGTAATTAAACCTAAAAAATAGACACCTTTTTTCCCTAATGAGAATCCATATTTGTCAGGTGTAAGAATAGACAAATTTAAAACTTTGAAATAAGGGAAAAACATATTTATGATATTAAACTTTTTCTGAAACTTCTTCAGATTATTGCATTAACTATCATTTATCAAAATTTAAAAAAGAAAAGAATATGTCATTGTGCAAACATTTTAAAAAATGTTAAAATATGAATAAATATTTATTTATTTTTCAAACATATCTTCAAATGTCATAAAAGTTTTCCAATATTTTCTACTTTTTTTCAAAACGATATGATACTATACAAGTTCTAGATTAAAATTGATATATATATGGACTTAAATATGTTCTTTTTACCCAGTTATATTTCTTAATCAAACACGGCTACTGGACAGCGGCTCACGAACAATTGGAAGGCTCACGAAACAATTAGGCCCTTGTCTAAAACAAATTTAAACCACTTTGTTTTAAATTTTTAAGCATTATAAATAGGTGGTATAATGACTAAAAAGGTTTTAATTGTCAACAAAATCAGAAGATGTAATAACAATGTAACAATCTTTTTTTTATTTTTTTTATTTCAAATTCTCAGTTCAGTACATCCTTAAGTGCATTTGTATCGAAATACGCCTCATATGTCACTTTATGTGATAGATATAATATCTCATGAGTGTTATTTATTATTACTTTTAATACACTAAGCTGAATACGACCTCGGCGTAATTATTTGTGGCATTGTTATACGGTTTACTGACGAAATTAAATAGCTTTGGAAAGCCCGAGTTTCGTTGTGTGTTTCGTCATGTGATAACAAGAATCTGACACTCGTTGTCATTTCATAAACAGTTTTATCGCTTAATAACAAAAAATCTTGAACTCGTTTAATAAAACTTAATATGAAATGACAACTCATGTCAGATCCTATACATATTGAATATAGCTCAAAAACAAAAGGAAAATGTGTTCATTATCAGCATTGTACACGATTGCCATTATGTTTTGAAAATACTTCTGAATGCAGATGCGCAACAAAAGACTGAAGTAGTCATTTGAGTGATAAGTGTTCCTTTGGTCTCTTTTCAGGTCGTCTATAAGAACGTTACCTTTGACGATGGTGTTGGAAGAGCGCTCCCAATAAGTGACCACTTTGGCTTCGAATCAGTTTTTATCTATCCTCGGTGTTGCCAAAAGCTAACCTTTGATTAAGTTAAGCCTTCTCAGGCTATACGAGATTCCTTTTCGTAACCAGTTTTAGCTCTTTCAGCGATAATGGCAATATTGAGGTATTTGAAAACAATACAGATTGTTCGCCATTTAATTATCAAAATATTCCTCATCTCTTATTACTTGAAAAAAGGAGTCGCTTGATTTTTAACATGGAAGAGCCTACTTTAAGGGAATTTGGCGCTGAAAGAGTTAATATAAAATACTACTTTATCTCAATGTACTTAGACTAGTCCGTAAACATTTATACTGGGTGTTTCAAAATATATATAACTTTTCCGTGGACTTATACAAATACTTAATTCATAAAATACTTGAAAATAAAAAAATCCATTAAAAAGTGTTAACCTTGTTTGAAAAATGTCATTTCGTACTCTAATAAAGATGTATTTCATATCATGTGCTCCAAATGACGTCCATTCGGAGGGAAGAACGACGTCAGCACGTTTTCTAACGGTATCTGCCACTGCTGCCCACGTTTCATCTGAAACTGTAAATTCTCTTTTGATTGATGCTTTCACCTCTTTCACACATGGTGGTTTACGTTTATTCACACTGTCATTTATTCTTTCCCACTTATATACGCTTTCTGACGCATCTGCAGTATACGACTTTTGAAAAGATTAAGGCAAAATGAGAAATTGCTGTTTATTTGGTCCAATTAGTCTGGTTGCGGGCAAGACAGTAACTTTTTGAGTAGGTTACGACTTATCAGCACAAACGTTTGGCTTATCTCTTACCCAAAAGCGAAAAAAAAAATTGTATAAAACTTGTATCGAGATAGAAATGGGCGTCATCACCGAACCAAAGTACTTCAGTAACGGGTGGGTGTTCCTTCATCCAGCTTGCAAATGACAATTTATAATTAATATCTATAAACGATACTTTATATGGAGTCAAAAGTATAAGGACATTATTTGATATTCATTCATGACATATTCCTTGAAATATAATATGTTTAGAAATATCTGTGTTTTATTTGTATATTCTGACGTTTCTCTCACAAATATTAAATGTCTGAAAACATTTACACAAGCGAGTCATGTATAATGCTAACAGCCCATTTCTTAGCAATAAGGAACGCAAACCATTACTACCATTTTCTAAAGTCTTTGATATGAATAGGCCGGGAATCGAATCCGAGATCTCTCGCACCCGAGGCGGCCGCTCTACCGCAACTGCACCGAGGCGGTCCGGTGTACATATAAACGGGGAGAGAAACATATCGAGGGCTTGGCGTGAAACGGTTGTAACTAAAAACCTATTTTGAAAACCCTGGTTTAGTGGCAATTTTGACCCCTTTGTAAACAATGCAAATTTAGGTGCCATTGCTCAGAACGAGCAATGGCTCCTAAATTTCCATTGTTTACCAAGAAAAATGATTTAACGCTTATAAAGACTTTATGGCGAAGTGATTAACATCGTAAAAAAAGGACCAATTTTAGTTACAACTGTTTCACGCCAAGCCCTCGATATTCACTGTAAGAAGATGGTGTAAGACCAAAAATCCGTAACCTCGGCGCATTAAAGAAAATCCGACAACTTAGAATATACGACGGACAGAGGTCCATTTCAGCATATCTACACATCGGGGCTTACTTATATTTAAAACGCATTCAAATATGAGCCGTCCTGCGAGAAAGCCAGCAGTATGGCCTCTGTGTAATGTATCGACCCATATCAGCCTGCGCAGTCTGCGCAGACTGATCCGGGACGACACATTCCGTCTCAGGGGGATAGAGGTATAATAATAATAATAATAATATCTTTATTTGTTGAAGGTAACATCTAAGACACATACAGAAATTCAACAATGGCTATACATATCTTATTTTCAAGCATAGAGTAATGATTCCTGAAACAGAAAATCCACAGGAGGCGAAAAGTATCTATCCTGGTAAGTCTGCGCGGCATGCTTAATTGCTTATGCTGATCCGGATCGATACTTTACACAGGGTCCACACTGTTGGTTTTCTTGTGGGGCGGCTCATATCATGTTGAACAACGGCACCCGATCAACACCGTCATTGAGGTTATACCTTGAAACTAGTGGCCTGGTTTTAAGCGTTGTACATAGGTATACAGATTATTATGGCAAACAATTTTGTTCATCACATTTAAATGCTGTGAGAGTGCAATGTCACTAGAAACGCAAACTAGTGTTCGTGTTTGACTTCAATGGGATGTGCCTAAAATATGAAATTGTCAAAGAATACAAAATAAATCCCATGCTTTAATCGTTGCCGCCTGTCTCTCTGTTTACCATAATAACACATGATAGTAAACTAAATTCGACATGGTCACATTTCGGCGATTGTTTATTTACCAAAGCATTGTTCGGCCTTATTTAATAAACATCGTTCAATTAACTTGCCGAAATGCGTTCGTTGTGACGAAAATGAATAGTTGTTTCTCCATTGTTAACGATAATGAACATTGAACACACCTTAACTTCAAGTTCAATGCGGTGTTTTTTAATTAAAATGGATGTCGTTACCAATATGTCCAGCGAATGTAAAACAATACTTGAACCACGTCACTCAAATACCGATATTAGGATAGATTTAACATGTTGTTTTGTTGGAGTTTTACCGATATTCGGATAGATTTAACATGTTGTTTTGTTGGAGTTTTACCGATATTAGGATAGATTTAACATGTTGTTTTGTTGGAGTTTTACCGATATTAGGATAGATTTAACATGGTGTTTTGTTTGGAGTTTTACCGATATTAGGATAGATTTAACATGTTGTTTTGTTGGAGTTTTACCGATATTCGGATATATTTAACATGTTATTTTGTTGGAGTTTTACCGATATTCGGATAGATATAACATGTTGTTTTGTTGGAGTTTTACCGATATTCGGATAGATTTAACATGGTGTTTTGTTGGAGTTTTACCGATATTAGGATAGATTTAACATGTTGTTTTGTAGGAGTTTTACCGATATTAGGATAGATTTAACATGTTGTTTTGTTGGAGTTTTACCGATATTCGGATAGATTTAACATGTTGTTTTGTTGGAGTTTTACCGATATTAGGATAGATTTAACATGGTGTTTTGTTGGAGTTTTACGCCGTTGTCAACAATATTTCAGTTATACCACGACGACAGTTCACTTATGCATGATCCCTGGGTAAACAAACCAGTACTAGGCTAGGGAAGAGCATTTCACCATGACCGCAGCGCCCGGTTCTAAATCCCAAACGCTAATCACTCGGCCACGGCGGATTTCTAAATAATGGCAATTACAATACAATCAGATACTTGAAGAGTCGAATGTTAGTCATTGCTGTTCTTAACTCTTTCAGCGCCAAAGCCAATATTGAGATTTTTTTTTGCAAACAATACCGATTCAGGAGAGTCAGCTCGTAACGAGTTGTCTCACCTGAAATCAGCATTGTTTGACTTTTAGTTATCAAAATAGTCCGAGTTTGAACATGGAAGAGTCTACTTTAAACAGTTCGGCGCTGAAAGAGTAAATAGACTTCCATGGTGAGTGTACGACTAGATGGTGATCAGAAGAGAACCTCATCAGACTGCGTGGAGGCACAGGCTGATCTTGGTCCGCGCTGGTCTCAATGTCACAATCACGATTTCTTAAGTCTGACTTTCTACGCAAAACGAAAACCGTCATTCGGAACATTGAGACCAGCGTAGACCAAGATCTGATTTTATTCCACGGCCTTCCTTGGCGCTAAGAGTTTCCAATCAAAATCACCAAACAATCAATCTACCTGTTCTTTTTTGATATTGAGCCATATAGAAATCAATCAAATTGCACATGAAGACAATGTGACCTAAATATAACGTATAAAAGAGGCTTTTTGAATTCTTCTTTGACTTATAAGCGAACAGTTCAGATCAGAATTAAACTGCGCGGTTTAAGAGGATTTGGAGTCACAATAGTCCTAAATACAATATGGTTGGTTTTTCTCTTGGGATTAAACTTCCAACCCGTGTATTAATATATTAATTAACCTTGACATTAAACCAGATAACAATGTGGAACAGGCTTCGTATACAATAATACAAAATTTATATTTACATGAACCTACAACCCAGAATGGCTGCTCTTGAGGAAAAGGAATATGTATTGGCTGTGTAGTACTGCTGCTACTTAACAGAGATCGTAGAAAAAGGCATATAGTGTCAGCTACAAAAACAGTGTTTGTTAGACCATGGCTCATACGTAGTCTTCTATTTTAACAGTATAAACATCTCATCCAAGAACTGATCAGAGAAGATCTGAGAAGGTATAATAACTTCAGTCTTATACCACCAGAGATCTTCCGTCGTATGGATGCCCGCCTACAGAAGCAAGATACCTTCTGGGAAAGCATTGGAGTCAGGGATATGTAATGCCATATTATTACGCATACAGAGCTACTGGATACTCTTACCAATCACTACAGTACGAAGTATTAGTCGCTCACAACACCATCAGGAAGCAAGGTAGTTTCAGAGAGTTGTCGCAATCTGTGCTGAGATTGCCAGAACCTCAACCACGATCCAAATGATGATTAACCTATTCAAAATGCTGTTGTTGTCTACCGTGGCACTGCAGCTTCTTGACAGAGATCGGAGAAAATGACATAGAATTGCAGCTAGAAAGACCGTGTGGGTTAAACCATGGCTCATATGCAGACCTCTATTTTGACAGTATGAACATCTCATCCAAGAACACCATAAATCTTCCTTCGTATGGGTGCCCGCCTACAGAAGCAAGATACCTTCTCCAAACAAGAGGGCCATGATGGCCCTGGAATCGCTCACCTGATTTTTTTTTTCACTTTAGCTATATAAGCCCCGCCATCTGGCGGGCATAGTTTCCGACCAATCGACTTAGCTTGAAGGAATCTGATAGAGGGTCACACTAGGAACATTTCTACAAAATTATTTGAAAATCGGCCTGACACTTTTGGAGGAGAAGATTTTTTAAGTTTTCACTATAGCCATAAAAGGCAAAATAGCCCCGCCCCCTGCTGCCATGTTTTTTGACCAATCAACATGGCTTGAAGGAATCTGATAGAGGGTCATCCAAGGAACATTTCTACAAAATTATTTGAAAATCATTCAGACACTTTTAGAGGAGAAGATTTTTTAAGTTTTCACTATAGCTATATAAGGCAAAATATATAATGGTGACGTCATTGTATTATCGTAACGAAAATGATGAATAAATACCCAAAAAGAAAACGACAGAAATGACAGGAAATGATAGTTTGACTCGTTACAAATTTAGTTCCATAAATCATGGAATTCTTTCATTGGAAGTACTTTATGAGGGGCAAGTCAATTTTTGTTTGTACCTACGATTATCATGTTATGGATTTTAAATCTTTTTTTAAGTTGAATATATGCTTATATAGATGATCATTTTTAGTTAAATGTCATAGGACGGAAGGACTCGTAAATAACTTATAATCAAATCATTGATAGTGCTGCAAGCAAGGGGCTAACTGCAAATCAATGAAAATGATTTACCGATTACACAAGTTAATAAATGTTTACCCAAAATAGGTACATGTACCACCTATACTTATATTAGTTTATACTTATGCCCTGTACACATTATTTTGTCCAAAACAACAATTCAATGAATATGTGCATGAACACTTTTCATAAAAAAGAACAAAATAAAAGTAAAAACGAAATATCTATTTAATCAACATTCAATTTTCTATACGACGCCTGTTCCGCCTTGTTATCTGGTTTAAGGTCAAGGTTAACTCCGTAATCCGTGGACAAAGTGTTAATGTATTCATACACGGGTGGAGAGCGTAGTCCCTCGAGAGTGTAGTCTGAAATATAAACAAATGGCTTTTTATATAAACCTTATATGATGTATATATCTTCAGCTCTGTTTTTTCTTTGTTATATTATATTAGCTCTTCAGCCTCAATGCAAATATTGAGGTTTTTGCAAACAATATTCAGGAGAGCAAACTCGTTACACGCTGTTTCACCTGAATACAGCATTGTTTGCATATAAGCTATCAACATATCCTAGAACTCTCATTACATGTAAAATAGAGTCACCCGATTTTGAAATGGAAGAGTCTACTTTAGGTAATTCTGCGCTGAAATAATTAGAAAATTGCTTGTCATATGTGTGTCAATAAATAAATGTTTGGAATCATCTTGAAGTTAATAGTATTGTCGTGGAAGACAGTGGGTGATGCAGTGGTAGAGCGTTGGCCTCTCGTACCTAAGGACCTCTATTCGAATCCCGTGGTGATCGGGTTCAGTCCTTGGCGTTTTTCTACACACACGACACGAGTACTGGTTAAGTCTACAGCAATCACACCTCGAATGTGATTAATACATACTGAAAGAGTCTGTCGCAATCGATTTAATGAGAAAAACATGTAGATCAGTCAGTAGCGACGCGGTTTGTCAATCCAGGGATTGTGATTTCGAACCACATCTCGACCATCATTCTTTCAGACGTTTGACAAAAGTCACCCTGACGAGCGTCATTCGTCTTTCCACTAATGGGCTAACAGTCCATGTGGAAAATAAAAACGTTGATTGGAAAGTTTATTGTGTGTTGTATTGGTATGATAAAGCCAGGAAACACGTGTGTTGTATTGGTATGATAAAGCCAGGAAACACGTGTGTTGGTGAACTGGTCGCAGTGATATGACGAAATTGTTGAAAACGGCGTTATCGACCAATCTTAGACTCGTCAGTGTTGAATACAAAAACAACATGAAAATCAATGGAAACTGTTTCCTTTTTGTCAAACCTTACATTCAAACCATGTACATCTACCGTTAATAAGGAAAGACATGTGGCGTTAAATCATCGCCGGACACCCACGGTTCATGACTCCCCTACGCTCCAAACATGAAGTTAGACTCCCCTACGCTCCAAACATGAAGTTAGACTCCCCTACGCTCCAAACATGAAGTTAGAATGCTCTACGCTCCAAGCATGACGTTAGAATGCTCTACGCTCCAAACATGAAGTTAGAATGCTCTACGCTCCAAACATGAAGTTAGAATGCTCTACGCTCCAAACATGAAGTTAGAATGCTCTACGCTCCAAACATGAAGTTAGAATGCTCTACGCTCCAAACATGAAGTTAGACTGCTCTACGCTCCAAACATGAAGTTAGACTGCTCTACGCTCCAAACATGAAGTTAGAATGCTCTACGCTCCAAACATGAAGTTAGACTCCCCTACGCTCCAAACATGAAGTTAGAATGCTCTACGCTCCAAACATGAAGTTAGAATGCTCTACGCTCCAAACATGAAGTTAGAATGCTCTACGCTCCAAACATGAATTTAGAATGCTCTACGCTCCAAACATGAAGTTACACTCCCCTACGCTCCAAACATGAAGTTAGAATGCTCTACGCTCCAAACATGAAGTTAGAATACTCTACGCTCCAAACATGAAGTTAGAATGCTCTACGCTCCAAACATGAAGTTAGACTCCCCTACGCTCCAAACATGAAGTTAGAATGCTCTACGCTCCAAACATGAAGTTAGAATGCTCTACGATATCATAAATTCAGACAATTTTTAAAGCATATAGTATGATCGTGATTAGCATTACTTTCCGAAGGTCAGTTTTCGCGTGGCCTGACTCGAAGTATCAGTAACTTACTTAAAGCATCGTTTAATGTGCCGCTGTTCGGTCCGGTATACTCGTCCGGTAGGTATTCCTTTGGCAATACGCTCTTGTCCGTAGTTTTGTATAAAGACACTAAACTGGTTCCATGGATTAATATCTATAATAATAAAGATGCGCTACATGATAAAACCCAACCGTATGTCCTGTGCGAAAAGTGTAGATCCAGATCATCCTTCGAATCCGCGCAGTCTAATCTTGATCTGTATTGTCCGGTTATAGGTCAACAAAGTATTCTAGAAGCCTCAGATACAACGTGTACATTTAGGTCACATTGTATGGCTTTGCAATTCAATTACTTTCTGTTCGGTTCAATATAAGTATAGAACAAGTAAATAGCCGGTCTATAGAAAGACAATTGTGATACTCAAATGAAAACTAACATTCGAGAACAGTTAAGACCAAGCTCACTCAGCCTGTGTCACCACATAGTCTTATTCATAGATCCGTCATGCAAATTAGATACAGTTAGTTAGCCAATCAAAATATCGATAAGTTATATCCTGTACAAAGCCACGTGATGCATGAGAACGGGGTAGTCTTTAACGATAAATTGTTAGTTGATGCATGACGATGGGCGTGGCTTAAAATACAATCTCGGATCTATGAATTACGTTAGAAATCAGTTCACCATCTAGTCGTACACGTATCTGGGACTAAGAACACATTACCCAATTGGTGATTTCTTTCTAATTGACCTTATGATAAAGTTCTCCGAAGGTCGGTTTTCGTGTGAAGTAGTTCAATTATTGTTTTGCATTCCGTGTGATGTAATGATATCATTTTTTCTCATTTTACCCAAAAGGGAGACAATTCATATGTCCATGAACATAAATGCGAATTCAAATAAGCAGGTTATCACCCTTGGTGATGCGAACGTTACTTCGCACAGTAGATATTTTGTTTATTACAGAGATCATAATTGTTTCCAGTAAACTTGCTTGGCCCATTACGCAGTAGCGTTACCTTAAAGATATACTTGTGATATCGCATAACACCCAGTAATAACTACATTAAACTACATTAACATATGAGCCGTCCCGCGAGAAAACCAACATTGTGGACTCTGCGTCTGCGATAGACCCGGATCCGCTCAGGATAACCCGGACAGACACTTTTCGCCTCCTGTGGATTATGCCCCTGAGACGGAATGTGTCGGCCCGGATTAGCATGCGCGGACTGCGCAGGTTGATCTGGGTGGATACATTACGCAGAGGCCATACTATTGGTGTTCTCAGGGGACGGCTCATATCTCTCGTTATTCATAGATCCGATATGCAAATTAGATGCAGTATTTTAGCCAATACAAAATAAATATGTTCTGTCCGGTACACTTGATCACCGAATGTAGTTTCTACATCACAAACAAAAGTCACGTGATGCATGAGAACCGGGTAGTTTTTAACGATTAATTGTTGGTTGGTTTGCGATGCGTGACAATGGGCGTGGCTTACAATACAAACTAGGAGATTTACATTGAATCGATAATGTCAATCTGAGGTTTGGATCTGCCCGACGCGTCCGCTAACAATGTTGGCCTGACAGCGGGGTAAAAGTATTTTCATTGATCATTAGTCTGGATGAATGGAATCTTCAGAAAGTAAACCCAAAAACAATAATAAAACAAGAGGGCCATGATGGCCCTATATCGCTCACCTGATTTAATAGAACTTCAATAGTTTTCAAAGTTTTAACTCTTTTTAGGCCAATACTTTTGGACAAGAAGATTTGTAAAGTTTTAACAATGCACATATAAGGAAAACAAGCTCCGCCCCCTGGCGGCCATGTTTTTCAACGGATCAAAAATATTTAAACAATCTTGGTAAAGGGTGCCCCAAGGAACATTTGTGCAAAATAATTTTTAAATCGGGCCAGTACTTTTGGACAAGAAGATTTTTAAAGTTTTAACAATGCACATATAAGGAAAACAAGCTCCGCTCCCTGGCCGCCATGTTTTTCAATGGATTAGAAATATTTGTACAATCTTGGTAGAGGGTGCCCCAAGGAACATTTGTGCAAAATAATTTTTAAATCGGGCCAGTTCTTTTGGACAAGAAGATTGTTAAAGTTTTAACAATGCACATGTAAGGAAAATAAGCTCCGCCCCCTGGCGGCCATGCTTTTCAACGGATCGGAAATATTTGAACAATCTTGGTAAAGGGTGCACCAAGGAACATTTGTGCAAAATTATTTTCAAATCGGCCCAGTACTTTTGGACAAGAAGATTTTACAAAGTTTTAACAATGCACATATAAGGAAAACAGGCTCCGCCCCCTGGCGGCCATGTTTTTCAACGGATTGGAAATATTTGAACAATCTTGGTAAAGAGTGTCCCAAGGAACATTTGTGCAAAATAATTTTCAAATCGGGCTAGTACTTTTGGACAAGAAGATTTTTAAAGTTTTAACAATGCACATGTAAGGAAAATAAGCTCCGCCCCCTGGCGGCCATGTTTTTCAACGGATTGGAAATATTTGAACAATCTTGGTAGAGGGTACCTCAAGGAACATTTGTGCAAATCGGGGCAGTACTTTTGGACAAGAAGATTTTTTAAGATTTGGCAATTTTTCCCTTTTCTGATGCCGCAGCAACCAAAGTTCTACTTGGAATTAATTTCTTTGAACAACTTTGAAAGAGGACTACCTAAGGACCATTCCTGTGTTATTTTGAAATCTGTTCATTGGTTTAGTAGGAGAAGTCATTTGTAGGAAATTGTTAACAGACGCCGACGACGACGACGACGACGACGACCACGACGACGGACGCCGGACGGTGAGTGATCAGAAAAGCTCACCTTGCACTTCGTGCTTAGGTGAGCTAAAAAAGAATTGCTTCGTTTAGGGGAGAAACTACACATTTGCTACATATGAGGCAGGTTTGAATTATGTGTGTGCAACGGTTTAAACTGTTACTATAATTATGGCCTCTGCGTAATGTATCCAAACCGATTAAGGGTCACACGCTGTCCTCGCTTTAACTTATTGTAAACTTGATATGAGAGAAACCAATGGGCTTCATTTCTTGATGTTCGTATGATGTTTCATCTATCTTTCTTCTGAATATATGCGGACAGTGAGAGCTCGGGTCTTCAGTGTGCGTATAGGCTGCAAGATATATAATGCAATATTGATTGAATTGTATTTTACGCCGATTTCAACAATTGTTCAGTTATATCACTGCGTTTCTAGTGTAAGTCACCAGTAATTACTGGTCCTTTAATCCTGACACCAGCCAGTCAGTCGTAATGATAACCCCGCAACCCTGGACGCAAAGGAGGGCAGCCATAACTACCATTCTTAATGTCGTTGGCATGACCCGGCCAGGGTAAGACCTATACTGACTGGGAAAGACTATTTTACGTGTATTTACCCTGTTTCTGACTTTTTCTTTAATAAAGGGTTTAATCAGTGTGAAGGCTGCATCAAAGAATGGACCGGGATTGTAAGCGTGAAGGAGCTTGATTCGAATACAGGCAGCATCCTGAAAAATGGAAGCGAGTTTTATTTAAACCCTTTGCGTCTGAATTTTCATTTGAGAAAACTTTGAAAATTCCACATAAGGCCGGTTTTTTCTTAAATGTTCTCAAAAGTAAAACTCAAGACAATTGGTTGTAGCAAAATGCATACGCCTGTGGTTAAACATAAACAGGAAGCCGTCAATTCAGTTGAAAGGTGAACAAAAAGTATTCCTAACGTACATAAAATATGGGTCGTTCCACAAGAAAACCAACATTATTGACTCTGCGTAATGTATCCACCCAGATCAGCCTGCGCAGGCTAATCCGGGCCGACACATTCCGTCTAAGGGGGGTAGTGGTATAGAGTACTGATTCCTGAAACAGAAAATCCAGGGTCGATACTTTACGCAGAGTCCATAATGTTTGTTTTCTCGTGGAACGGCTCATATCATCTGCGTAATGTATCGACCAGATCAGCCTGCGCTGTCCGCGCAGACTGATCCGGCCGACACATTCCGCCTTAGGGGGAAAGATGTATAGAGTAGTGATTCCTGAAACAGAAAATCCACAGGAGGCGAAAAGTGTCTATCCGGGTTAGCCTGCGCGGCATGCTTAGGCTGATCTGGGTCTATACTTTACGCAGAGTCCACAATGTTGGTTTTCTCGCGGGACGGCTCATATGCATCTTTGATACGTGTAACTACACGTGAAATTGTAAATTATTGAATAATGATGAAAGCGGAGTGACGAAAGAAAACAATACTCATTGTAAGTGATATGTCCTTTTAACGCAATGTTGTCGATAAGCGTGGAGCGCTCAGATAATATTTCCTAGACGTGATATTTCGTTATTTAGAAGGACTAAAAGAAGATGCACAAAAACAAAAAAATATATGGTCTCTGCGTAATGTATCGACCCATATCAGCATGCGTAGTCCGCACAGGCTAGTCCAGGCCGACACATTCCGTCTTAGGGGGGTAGAGATATAGAGTTATGATTCCTAAAACAGAAAATCCACAGGAGGCGAAAAGTGTCTGTCCGGGTAAGCCTGCGCGGCATGTTTAGGCTGATCCGGGTCGATACAGCAATTTTGGTTTTCTCGTGGGACGACTAATTTATAGTTTGTAAACATTCCATCGTATCTTCAACATGTTCTATGCAGTTGTTAACTATATCAACACTTGGGGTGGGCGTTTGCTATTTTTAATATGACAATTATCATGAAATAAGAATAAGAGAACCTACATGTACTATGATGGATGTGAAAAGTGTTGACCGGGTCTGAATTCGAACTCCTGACCCTTTGATGGAAAGCCATAGGTGAATAATTTTACATCACCTGCATGATGGGTTGGCGCTGTCACGTGGTGGTTTAGTGAAACCAATGAGTGTTGTATACTGACATGTTAACGCTTTCCCACATGTAGACGCTTTATATGGCCTCTGCAGCAAACGACTTTTGAAAAACATTGAGAAACTGCTCGTTATGAGTAATTTCTCCTTTTGCCACAATGTTTTTAACTTCATTCAATAGTTGTAAAATCATTATACAGTTTTTCCATAGTTGTGTCTGACGTTTTTCAAAAACGTCTGCTGCAGAAGTGTTGTATGTGGGAAAGGGTTAAATGAGTCAGCGACTCGAAAGGGTATACCTGAAAAAACTGCATTATCTTTCGCTGATTGGTCGGTGTAAAGAGAGTGGACCTCTTTGCGAACGTAAAGTCGTGGTAATCTACGATGACCTCAAGTCCATTGACCTGTGACCTTTCATCCATTGAGACCCAGTCAAGCATGCACAGCATGGCCCTGAACACGGACACGAGACCGCCGTGCAATCCGGACTTAAGATCTGCAACTGGCAACATACCTGTTCGTAGAAGATAATTATAATGTGTTATCACCCACCAACATTATAGGGCAAAAGGCTAACAACGTGATTCGAGGCACACGACAACTGCTATTAGGAGAGTTTACGTTATACGACGATCACGATCATATTGCATACCATTACCCCTTTCCCACATTGATTGATTTAGGTTTAACGCCGTTTTTAACAATTTCTCAGTCATATCACGGCGACCAGTTCACCTACTCATATGTTTCCTGGCTTTCTCACACCAGTACACCACACAACAATCTTTGCACATAGACTGTTAGCCCAATGGTGGAAGACGAAGAACGCTTGTCACAGTGACTTTGGACAAACGTCGGAAATAACGTTGGCCGAGCTGGTGTTTGAACTCACAGTCCCTGGATTGACAGCTCTAGTCGCTACCTACTGAGCTAAACGCAAAAATATGAAAAATATCAATGACTGAACATAATATAATTGAATAGAGTTGAAATCGTGTCGAGCACTTGCTCCTTCTGCCACAATGTTTTCAAAAGTCGTCTGCGTCATAGGCGTCAGAAAGCGTATGTATGTGGGAAAGGATTATAGTCTGATAATTCTGTTTACGGGTCAGAAGCTTTTCAGATGTGTGTTAGTCAAGATGTCCTTGATCAGAGTGCACTGACGTGCAGACATATCTAAACCTCGCTAGTCACAATCATCGTCGCATTTCAGTTTTCGTTTGATATGGGCAAAATATATTTAGCAGACGCCAATATCTTTCATCGTTGTTGTTTCCCTAATATTTTCGTAAAATACAAATGGTTGAATGTATTTTAGTTTAATGACAAAGTCGACATAAATGGTTACCCTGCTGACTAACAATACTTGTTAACCCTTTCCCTCATAAAGAAGCTTTTTGACGCCTCTGCAGCAGACGGCTTTTTGAAAACATAGTGACAAAAGAAGAAATTGCTCAAAACGAGCAATTTCTCCTTTTGCCACAATGTTTTCCACTTTTAGTTATAGGTTATCCATTCAATTATAGAGATTTTCTATCTTTTGACAAAATATGTTCAAAGTCGTCTGCTGCAGAATTGTCGTACGAGGGGAAAGGGTTAAGAAATGAAGTAGTTTGGCATTGTTATAAGGACGCAAAAGTGAATATATATGCTTTGCAGAACTTAAGTACCACTTAGTGCTAAATAAGGTTTGTGGAATTTGACCCTGGTATGGATCAGAGAAAAACAACAACATCAATTTATCGTATGATAAATCAATCCCCGTGATGAGCGAGTTCTGCCTGTGGGATGTTTCGACACTAACGGCGCGGGTTCTGGTTAATGTAGGTCCCTATGAAGCAGACCTAGCGCGTGATTAATATAAGCTTAATGCTTGTTTCGCAATCGATGTGAAATAAATCAATTTAAATTTAAACTAAGTCTTTGTCTCAATTAATACGAAATAAAGTTAGTCGGTATATTAATGTATCAGAACTCGACCTAAGTGATCAATAATGAATGAGCCGCCCCATAAGAAAGCCAACATTGTGGACGCTGCGTAAAGTATCCACCCGGATCAGCCTAAGCATGCCGCACAGTCTAACCCGGACACAGACACTTTTCGCCTTCGGTGGATTTTCTGTTTCAGGTATCATGACTCTATACCTCTATCCCCCTGAGACGGAACGCGGATCTGGGTCGATACATTACGCAGATACCAGAATGGTTGTTTTCTCGTTAAACGGCTCAAATGGCAATAACAAGCGAAATCGGCCCCTCGTGTATTTACAATCTGACTCAAATGAATTTATCGCACACTTTCTGTCGCCATAATATCTGACCAGGTGCTTTGAACAATTTCTCGATTGACTAAGTGGGATATACATAGATCATGATTAGGCTAATATGTGCGGTAGCGCATGCTGATTAGGGTTTTATATCGGTAGTCAGAAAACTCCGAGGGTGGAAAAGCTCAATCAAATTCATTATTTAAGTAACATAATATTATACATGTGCATTTTGTAATGGCTTATCAAACGCAATTAATGTAATTGTATGATGATTTTCGCGTTTTTCAACAATGTTTTAGTTATATCACGGCGTTGCATGTGTAAGTTACTAGTACTACTGCTCCATTTATCCTAACACTATCACATTATTACTAGTACTACTGCTCTATTTATTCTGACACTATCACATTATTACAAGTACTACTGATCGATTTATCCTGACACTATCACATTATTACTAGTACTACTGCTCCATTTATCCTAACACTATCACCTTATTACTAGTACTACTGCTCTATTTATCCTAACACTATCACCTTATTACTAATACTACTGCTTCAGTTATCCTAACACTATCACATTATTACAAGTACTACTGATCGATTTATCCTAACACTCACATTATTACAAGTACTACTGCACCAGTTATCCTGACACTATCACATTATCACTAGTACTACTGCTTCATTTATCCTGACACTATCACATTATTACTAGTACTACTGCTCCATTTATCATGACACTATCACATTACTACAAGTTCTACTGCTACATTTATCTTAACACTATCACATTATTACAAGTACTACTGATCGATTTATCCTGACACTATCACATTATCACTAGTACTACTGCTTCATTATCCTTACACTATCACATTATTACTAGTACTACTGCTCCATTTATCCTAACACTATCACATTATTACTAGTAATACTGCTCTATTTATCCTGATACTATCACATTGTTACAAGTAATACTGCTCCATTTATCCTGACATTATCACATTATTACTATTACTACGGCTCTATTTATCCTAACACTATCACATTATTACAAGTACTACTGATCGATTTATCCTGACACTATCATATTATTACTAGTACTACTGCTCCATTTATCCTAACACTATCACATTATTACCAGTAATACTGCTCTATTTATCCTGATACTAGCACATTGTTACAAGTAATACTGCTCCATTTATCCTGACATTATCACATTATTACTATTACTACGGCTCTATTTATCCTAACACTATCACATTATTACAAGTACTACTGATCGATTTATCCTGACACTATCATATTATCACTAGTACTACTGCTTCATTTATCCTAACACTATCACATTATTACAAGTACTACTGATCGATTTATCCTGACACTATCACATTATCACTAGTAC
Source organism: Serripes groenlandicus (assembly GCA_031761405.1). Lineage (NCBI taxonomy): Eukaryota > Metazoa > Mollusca > Bivalvia > Cardiida > Cardiidae > Serripes > Serripes groenlandicus. Next base: position 46,077,102 of record JASEVX010000010.1, on the reverse strand, counting down.
TACTGCTTCATTTATCCTAACACTATCACATTATAACTAGTACTACTGCTCCATTTATCCTAACACTATCACATTATTACTAGTAATACTGCTCTATTTATCCTGATACTATCACATTATTACAAGTAATACTGCTCCATTTATCCTGACATTATCACATTATTACTATTACTACTGCTCCATCTATCCTGACACTATCACATTATTACTAGTACTACTGCTCCATTTATCCTGATACTATCACATTATTACAAGTACTACAGCTCCATTTATCCTGACACACCACATTATTAATAGTACTACTGCTCCATTTATCCTAACACTATCACATTATTACAAGTACTACTGCTCCATTTATCCTTATACTATCCCATTATTACTAGTACTACTGCTCCATTTATCCTGATACTATCACATTATTACTAGTACTACTGCTCCATTTATCCTGACACTATCACAGTATTACTAGTACTACTGCTCCATTTATCCTAACACTATCACATTATTACAAGTACTAGCACCACAATCTTGAGCGCCAAGCAAGGAAAACAATTACTACAAGTGTTTGAAGTTTTTGGTATGATCCGGTCGGGAATCAACCTTACCGGCGACGTCACGCACTCGAGAGGCATCGAGGCGTCATTAACCCTAAAGGAATAAGGACTAATCGAAGCAATATTGAAATACTACCTGGCCTGTGAAGCAGAAAGATGCGACCATCCTTATCACATTTCGGTAAACGAAGTAAAAACCTACATAAAGAAAGAATATGGTAAAGAGTTGAAAACATTGTCACAAATGGTGAAATTACTTTATTATGGGGGAAATTCTCCTTTTGGCATAATGTTTTCAAAAGATGTATGATGTAGATATGTTCAAGTGCGTCTACAAGTTGAAAAAAGTTAAAAGACACTAACACGAACATAAACGAGTGTTCTACACACAGACGCTCTTCCTGTGGCAGACAGGAGCATTTTCATAGTCTGAGTTGGTGTTTTGGTGAACGAGACACACAACTTATAACTGTGGGCTGTGTTTCTGCATCAAATGATGCCATTATGCCTTTCACATTTTCAATTGACGCAGACGCTAAAATGCGACATCGATTCGCCGATACGTGTCTATTAACTTTGAAATTTGCATTGAACTGACGTCGAGATGACGTCGAGATGACGTCAACGCTTACGTGAAAAATGTTACGTTTTCGCACCATAAACACGAAATTGCCATTACTTTTTTTAAAATAAACAACGTCAGTTGTAGATTTGACCTGCGCCGCAAAACTAGATATTCGTATTGATTTAATCAGAAAATGTCATCGTACTATCACAGTAGACATATTCGGAGGCGTAGCTTTGCAATAATCAATGTGTAGGCCGTCTCGTGAGAAAATCAACATTGTGGACTCTGCGTAAAGTATCGACCCGTATCAGCCTAAGCATGCCACACAGGCCTACCCTGATAGACACGTTTCGCCTTCTGTGGATTTCTTGTTTCAGGAATAACTACTCTATACATCTATCCCCCTAAGACGGAATGTGTCGGCCGGATCAGTCTGCGCGGACAGCGCAGGCTGATCTGGTCGATATATTACGCAGATGTCTATCGCCGCAGCTGCATTGTGGGGCATTTTGAGAAATAAATGTGTAGGCACGTGCCTACAGTGCCTTAGGGATCCATATCAAACATCGTCCTAACGTGTCAAATAACAACGACAAACGGTGTGCAGGGATCCATATGGAACGCCTTTACTGTCTTACTATGTTGTATTGTATTATACGCAGTACATTTTCATGTATACGAGGTACATATTTCATTTGACGTGGTACATGTTGCATGATATGCAGTGCATTTTATATAATATATAGTGGTTATTTAATAATATGAAGTGCATAAGTATGAAGATACAGTACAATAACCATTATATAGTGTGCAAACAACGTCATATGCAATACAAACAACATTATATGCAGTCTATTCTTCAATACGTGTGGTGGTACTTTGATTATATGCGGTGGTTTAAACTTTATACGCGGTGCATTAACCTTGGGGTTGATCATACTTTCCGGCATTCTCCGGAATTATTTCCGGAAATTACCGAGCATGACAGATAGGTTTGAACATTAACACCGTCTAATCCATTTTAAAAAGGCCTTGTGGAACAATCTTTATGAAAAGTGTACACATTTTCTAAATAGACGAGATGCAGAATTTCGTCTATGCAGACGATCTCTAATTCCTGAAGCAGACAACTCTTGAAATCATTATGGTCAAAGGATAAATTGCTCATCTTGAGAAATTTCTCCATTTGTCACGATGCGTTCAACCAACCTCTCTTCAATAATCATACTTTCATTTATTAAGATTTTCTATAATTTTGCCTTAAAGTCATCTGATGCATACTTGTTGTATTACGGAAAAGATTTAAAAATGTGTTTAGGTTACCACTTTATGGTAATGTTTCCTCATAAAAACAACTTTAAATTCCTCAGCAGCTTCTGGAAATAAGAGAAATAACTTGAAAGGTGATTTACATGATATATTTGATTTTGTCTTTGGGAAAAGACATAACTTTGTTTTTTTCTGAACAGTGTAGGTTCAAATCAGCCTTCATATTTGCTCTGCTTATCATAATCTTCACAAGTTGACTGAAGCTTCTAATAAGCATATGTAAGTACATGTAATAATCTACTCATATAACATAAGCATTCGAGCTTGTGAGAGGTCATATATTATTGGACTAGTAATATTCAAACTTTAGATTTTAGATTTTGATCAGACTGCAAATCATGCCGAATGAACAGACCAATCTCGTCTAGAGCGGATTTCAGTGCAGACGACGACATTTTGTGTACACATCTATTTATAGATTATTCAAGCGCTTTTTTTAAAATTGAGTAAACGGTGTAAATGTTAATATCTATCTGTCTGACTCGGTATTTTCCGGATAAATAATTACGGAGAATGCCGGAAAGTATGATCATCCTAATGAAAAATGTGCCGCATATAAAGCTGTTTACACCATGTATACATTAGTATGGACCGAACATATTGCCAAATGCATTGCCTACTATGATCTTTTATGAACACATACATAATAATTCACCAGGTATAAAGATACGTGCAGGCACTTCATATATTAAAACATACATCGCATATATTGACCAACATACAACGTATACATGTAAAACTACTGCATACACAAACAAATACACCACATATAATGTCATTTGTACTGCATAGTATATAGTTTGTATTGCACATGACGTTGTTTGTACAACGTATAATGGTTATTCTACTGTTTAAACACTATTTTGCACTGCATATTATTCAATAATCACCACACATAATAGAAAAGGCACTGCATATCATGAATAATGTACCACGTCAAATGAAATATGTACCTCATATACGTAAAAATGTACTGCATATAATACAATACAACATACTAAGACAGTAAAGGCGTTCCATAGATCCATATCAAACATCGTCCTAACGTGTCAAATAACAACGACAAACGGTGTGCAGAGATCCATATCAAACATCGTCCTAACGTGTCAACTAACAACGACAAACGGTGTGCAGGGATCCATATCAAACATCGTCCTAACGTGTCAAATAACAAAGACAAATATTATATAGATGATTTAAATAATTACCCTGTTTTAAAAACGGCTTGCATATTGGCATCCGTTGTTTCCCTGTTGAAGACCCAACTTCTATATTCAGTTCGTATTTTAAAACTGTTCTCAAGTTTTCTCCGGGCCTCGAGTTGACTGAATTTACTCCCTCTCAGATACTGCATCAGAAAACCTGTCCCTAATAGAAACAATACATGCCTGCACATCCATGCTAAGAGTCCAAATGTAAACTGCATGCCAGAGGTTTCTTAAAGCGTCTTAACAAATAAGCGAAAATCGCAGAGCCATAACATATTGCGCGGACGCGCTGGCTGATCTAGGTCGTTCATGGTCGCATATGTATTAAGGTTGGTTTTCGCAGAGAGACATTCACATACTGGTTGATTTATTGTTTGTTGTTTTACGCCGCTTTCAACAATTGTTTCAGTTATATCACGGCGTTTCCTGGGTTATTTACCAGGCGTTTCCTGGGTTATTTACCAGTACTACTGGTCCTTTTATCCTGACAGCAGCCAGTCAGCCGTAATGCTAACCCCGCAACCCTGAGCGCCAAGGAGGGCAGCAATTACTACCATTTTTAAAGTATCTGGTATGACCCGGCCGCGGATCGAACCCGTGACCTCTCGCACCTAAGGCGTATTGCTCTACCACACCACAACCGAGGTGGTCCACTCAGATACTAAATACATTGGTCTCACAATACCCCCGAAGTGTAAAGGACCCAAAACGTACCTGTTCGTGTTCGAGTGATCACTGGATTCATTGTTTAATTCCCTCATGTATCGTCAGCTTCATGACTTATTTATATTTTATTGTTTGCTACGAAAAGCATGCCGATCCTAAAATACGACAAAGCAGCTCAGCACAACAGCAGTTCCGATAATAATAACAACGAATACAAGACGAATGTTTGACGCAAAGCGTCAAAGAGAAGCCGCAATTTTTCGTTGTTCGTGTAGAAATAAGAAAAAAGAACATTTAAATCCACAAACAACTGTAGACGGTAATACGCTGACATATTTATCCCTTTGAAGACTGTTGTATACTTCAAATTACCTCCCTTTAAGCAATACAAGGATATCTACCTTGTGATTCGTATGAATAAGATTAATAAACATTGAAATTATATAAATGAAAACTATTATTTAAATTAGTAACAACATCAAAATCAAATTTAAGCCGAGATAAATGTGTACACATTTCATTAATTGTGTGTAGATACTCTAATGTATAGGTATGAATATAAAATTTATAAAATTATAAACAAATTATCATTTCAACGTACTAAGTCTGTGAATCTCACAGAAACACCCATTTCAATATACCAACATGTTAAAGTAAATTTAAGTATGAACCGTTTTTGTATGTACTGAAACTAGAAACGTCCGTTTGTGTATAAGTATATTTCCAATATTTGCGATTTTATATTGAGACTAGCTAACCCGGCACGACGTAAACTTTCCTCTACCAAATTGGTTGTTGTATGTACCAGGATTTTTCTCTTGTGATTCGTATGAATAAGTTTGATAAACATTAACATTTCAACTAGACGGCAACATTTATTGTGAAACAGATCTTTCTGTGGTTTATATATGTTCACGTCTGCACTTCTTCATCTAGAATTACTGCGTAATATATGATAGCATATAAGGAACGGAATGGCATTAATGCCAAGCGCGAGGGTAAACAACGCCAAACAACAACAACAACAACAAGAAACAGATTACATTTACTGCGTGCCTTCTCTTGTTCATGGTTCCCGGTTTAATATACTATCGAACTAAAAAAGCGTATGAGGCAGGTAACCAATTCAGTTTACTGTTTAGACAAGATACAGTATGAATTTCGCTTAAATAAAAATGTACATATATTCAATTAATATACTGGCCTTTGTCTTTTGTTTTTAATTTGTAAAACTCACACATGTATATAGAGTGTAAAAGGGATGTTTTAAAAGTCATTAACTTAAATTAATGTACTTAGTAAGGACAAAGAGAAATCAAGATATGTGGTCACGCTGGCAGGTCTAAATATTCTCCTTGTTTGAAATTTCTAAGCATCCCTGCAGGAAGCCGCCTCCTGGCGGCTTCCAAAAAACACGCTTGTTATATACTTAAAGTGGCATTTCTATCCAGAGGGAAGAAAACTCATGTAAAAAAAGTTCAAATCTATTTTTTTAAAAGTAAGTAGCTGAATGGGTTTGGGATTAACCACAAACATGTTACCCACTCAGTTCAATGGGGCATATACATTGTATACACAATAAGTATGTATATCCCATACACAGCATAATTGTATAATGCTTTAACACTAGATAAACACACTTATTGTGTATCTGTGCTTCAATGAATTATTTTTATAACAGTTGACTTGTGTACACTTTATTTCCATCTGCATGTCTAAAATCTAGTTTTATCTTTGCCTAAAATAGGATCGGGTGTAGCATGGCGAAAGCGCCAAAGCTAACATTGATCAGACAATCACTCGATTTGTGAAAAAGATATTTATTTAAAGTGCATGTGCTGCATGATAATATATAATAAAATATCTACCTTTGCATAGATGTCATGGTCATGTTGATATAGTCAAGTACAGTCCAACCTGTGTTTAAAGACCACCCATATGAAGAGAACAATTTGTACTTTGTTCACAGGTTGTCTTTTATTCTTCTAGGGTCATTTATGCAGAAAATGAGAAATTGGAAAATAAGAAGTGTGGTTGCTATAGACAGGATATTGCTATTCCAATGTGGTCTTTGATACAGGTTTGACTGTATTATATAATATAAAAAGAGACCTGTTGGTGATTTGAGCCATGGTTGTTGTTGTTTGACCCAATCACGAAGTGCCTGTACCGCGCCATCTCTGTTTGTATCGTCTTCGTTCAGTTCGTCTGCTGCTTTCTTTAAACTAACATCGTCAAGGTCACAATGAAATATACCTTCATCTGTGGATTGAATGATTTGGGGATAAATACCGTTTTCAACAAGTTTTCAGTCATATTACGGCGACCAATTCACCTACCCATGTGTTTGCTTTCTCACTTTCTCGCACCAGTCTTTGAAAGCAACTGACTACTTTTCCACATAGACTGTCAACCCATTGGTGGAAGACGAATGCCGCTTATTTCATTGACTGTTGTCACACGTCGGAAAGAATGCTGGCCGAGCTGGGGTTCGAAATCACACAACCCCTTGATTGACTGACCGTGCGGATACTAACAAATCTGCAGCAGACAACTTTAAAAACATACCCGATTTTTTTTGGAAACTCCCTTTAAATGAAAGTGCAATAATTGAATAGAGTTTAAAACATGGTAGCAAACGGAGAAATTGGACGCTTTGAGCAATTTCTTCTTTTGTCGCCATGTTTTCAACAGCTGTCTGCTGCAGAGGTGTCAGAAAGCGTCTTTATGAGGGGAAAGGGCTAATTAATAAATCATGTAAACAGCATGACATTATAACATGTATAAGCTGATCCCGATTGTTGTTCAAAGACACTTACTAATATTTATTTGTACATTTAATTTCATCCTAGTCATTCAGAGGACTAGATACGGAGTGTAAGCACTCAATAAAACCTATGTCGAAGATACTCAGTGAAACGATTCTTCTGAGTATCCGAAACATAGGTTTGGAGATCCAATAAGGATCTTAAAGCATGAAAAACGCTCCTTATCTAGAGCTCTGCCATTTAATACGATTGATGTAATATAGTACTCACAGTTACACAATTACATGTGGTATAATACATGTACCCTCAAAATAATACATATGTTCGGTCAAAGATCAGAATCGGGTCATTGTTGTCAATCAATACGAACAGTCTGAATGGAGCTTTTGGTGTGCACGTGGGGTGTAAAGATAGTGTTATGCTCTTTCATTTAACTGTTATTATAATATTAAATATTCTTAAAACATGTATATGTATATAAATGTGTGTTTTTATGATATTCCATAGACTACACTTCCCCCACAGAGATGATCATACGTAAACTATCTGCTTCAAAACTATCTGAAAGTGACAAAATTTCGTTTAACTCCAGTAGTTATTTCCAATGTTGTGGAGTTAAATAATATCATATCATTGACATTATTTATAATGACATATTAAATACGCTAGAAGTTAGGGACGCTTGAAGTATGTATACTTACTCAATGTTTACCAATTACACAATATTGCCCTCGGCAGATTATATCCTTCAAATTGTGAATACATATGCTGTCTATGCTGTGCGCTATTTGATATATGATTTAAAACCCTGTGTATCAGTGTGCATATCTATATCTTTCAAATCTTCGGCAAATTACGCTAAACAATTGTGTGCCTTTTTAACATACAGACGCATTTTGAAGGCATTTGTAGCAGACAGCCATGTATAGCAAATACGTCGAAAGTAGAAATTCTCCATAATATTTCCACAATGTGTATAGCTTTATTCCGTAAAGATACCTGAATTCCCTCAGATGTTTTCAAAATCATCTGCTGAAGATGTCTTAAATTACATCTGCATATGGAAATGCTGTAGATGCAATTAAGCTTATGTAAAGTAAATCAGAGAATATCCCAATGTTGTGGCTTAACTTACATAGGGCAAATCTACTTCTTGAAGTCAAAGCTCTAAATAAGAATAGTATTTCAAAACTCAAAATTCCTTTATTTAAACCGGCTGTTCAACAGACGTCCATAGAAAAAGTGGAGAAAATCGTTGAAATCCAAAAGAACAACATGAGCCGTTCGACGATAAAACCAACAGTGTGGACTCAGATCAGCTTAATTATGCCGCGAAGGCTAAACGAGACAGGCACGTGTTGCCTCCTGTGTATTTTCTGTGTCAGGAATCATTATATATATATACCTCTATCCCCCTGAGACGGAATGTGTCGGCCCGGATTAGCCTGCGCGGACTGGGTCGATACATTACGCAGAATTCATAATGTTGGTTTTTCTCGTGAAACGGCTCATATATATATCACGGAAATGGAAATAATTTTAAAAAATCAGAGCTCGTGACGAGGAGCTTATTTCGTGATCTAAAGTTACTTATTCGACATCAAAAACCTGTCTTGTAGGTACCAAAGAGAACAATTCTTTAGAATACCACCACGGTGATAGTATGGGGGCAAAGACCATATCACTCGATCTTATATAGGCCTCCGAAATAAGATAAAATAACTTTCCACGTACCTTTTAACGCTGACATCTCGCAGTTGGTTTATCTCGCTCATGCTTGAGTTAACTTTTAAGTTATGTTAATTATGATTATTTCTTTTTCAAAATGGAGGATGTTGATGCATTTGCAGTAGGCGATATGTTTTCAAACATTGGGGCATAAAGAGAAATTGCTCATATTGATAAATTTCCTCTTTCGCCACAATGTTTCCAAACCCTTTTCAATAATAATACGTTAATTTACATACATTTTCCATGCTTTTTCACGACGTTTTCAAACTTATCTGCTGCCTATTTGTGGTATATTGGAAAGGGTAAACACAAGAAAGCTATCTAATAGCAGTGTTCGAAGGACCACATGTGTCGCATTCCAAAAAAAAACGCAATAATTAAAAGTGGGACAGACAGACAGACATACGTCGGAGAAGTTATTCCATCAAATAAAGATAGACGACACAATAACGAATACAACATTGCTGTTTTATGGCTTCTTTACATCGTAGCATCTATGTGGAAATGCAACCAGTTTAAAATAAATAGTGATAAATATTGCTCTAACATCAGGCTTTTAAATACATTTAGATGGCCACATTGTGAAAGTATACACAACAAAAAAAACCACACCAATTGATATGATATCTATGACAGTCCGATTAACAAGAGGGCCAAGATGGCCCTAAATCGATCACCTGAATAATAGTAAATTAGAAGCAAATATTTAACTGCAAATATCTGTGAACATTTAATCAGGAGTTCAAATGAAACTGCAAGGAGTGGACACTCAGTTAAAGAAATAGTTTATCAGTAAAAGCCATTTGTATCTTGAAATCTAACAAGAACTTTAATAAGAATGGAATTATAAAGTTTTGTCATTTTGCACCTTTCCTGATGCGGCTTTGCTGCCCCGTTTGTCAACGAAATCAATATGGCTTGAACAGTTTTTGTAGAAAGTCACTCAAAGAACATTTCTGCCAAATTATCTTGGAATCTGACAAATGGATTATGGAGATGGAGGTTTTTAAAGTTTTGGTATTTTTCTCAATTTCTGATGCCGCAGCAACAAAAGTTCTACACAGAATGTAAGTCTTTGAACAATTTTGAAAGAGGACCATCAAAGGAACATTCCTGTGAAGTAACGTTGAAATTGGTTGAGTGGAATGGTAGGAGTTGTCATTTGTAGCTAAAAGTTCAATTTACCCCTTTTGTGATGATGCGAGGTTGCTATGATTTTAAAACCAATCAATACGGCTTGAAAAAATCAAGTAGAGGATCACTGAAGTAAGATTCCTATTCAATTTTCTTAATATCAGACAAGGACTTAAAACAAGAGGCCCATGAGGGCCTATGCTCTACTGGTATGGTTCTTTGGTCATTTTCAATCCAGAGCATGTATGTATGGTGAAGATCGGATAGAAATGGAGGCTCTTTTGTGTTCACAAGCTGTATTATAGCAATTTTTACAATTTCATGGGCCATAATCCAGTCTTGGCGGATCTGGCTGGTTTTCAAAAGGAACCAAGCTCTCATCAATATTTAACTACTATCTAAGTTTGGTGAAGATCAGATAGTAAATAGAGCTTCTATTGTGTTCACATGCTCAATTATAGCAATTTGAACAATTTCAAGGGCCATAATCCAGTCTTGCATGAGCGGATCTGGCTGGTTTACGAAAGGAACCGAGCTCTCATGGATATCTAACTACTGTATAAGTTTGGTTGAGATACAATCAAAAGTGAAGATTGTATCGTGTAAACAAGCTCTTTTATAGCAATTTTGACCATTTCAAGGGCCATAATCCAGTCATGCATGGGCAGATCTGGCTGGTTTTCGAAAGGAACTGAGCTCTCATGGATATCTAACTACTGTATAACTACTGTGAAGACTGTATCGTGTTAACAAGAAATTGTTTACGGACGCACGCACGCACGCACGGACGACGGACAAATCGCCACGACATAAGCCCTTCTGGCCTTTGGCCAGTAGAGCTAAAAAATGGAATTTCTAAATTTTGTAATTTTGCCCCTTTTCTGATGCGTCCTGACTGCCATGTTTTCAACCAAACAGTATGCCTTGAACATTCTTTGTAGAGGGTCACCCAAGGAACATTTCTACTAAACTATATTGGAATCTGACATGCAGATTCAGAGAAGAAGATTTTTAAAGTTTAGACATTTTGCCCCCTTTCTGATGCCACAGCAACCAAAGTTCTCAATGGAATTTAAATCTTAGAACAATTTTGAAAGAGGGCCACCAAAGAAACATTCCTGTGAAGTTTGGATGAAATTGGTCCTGTGATTTAGGAGGAGATGATGTTTAAAGCTAAAAGTTAACGACGACGGACGACGGACGACGGACAAAAAGTAATCAGAATAGCTCACCTTGAGCTTTTGGCTCTAGGTGATCTAAAAATACACTACGATCCTTAAAAGCGCATGTGCAGTTGTGTAATGGACAGGATCGTGGAGTATATAGGTCAAATCACACCAAATCCATTCGCGGACAGGCGGATCTAGCAAGTATTTAAAGAATCCGCGACCTCCCTTACCCGAGGCGGCCGCTCTACCACTACACCATGGTGCTCTGAAGTCAAGACTTTGGGAGTGTAAATATTCGCGTACATCTTGTTAACCCTTTCCTTCATACAGTTTTGCTGCAGACAACATTGACCATGTTTTGGCATACATTCGCAGATTCATGAAGTTTAATCATTGAATAGAATTTTAAACATTGTGACAAAAGATAGTCAATAAGTGCATGTTTTCCTTTTGTCACAATGCCTTCAATCCTCGTCTGCTACAGACACGTCAAAAGGCGTCGTATATGTGTGAACGGATAAAATGTTAATGGATTACCGATTACATCATTTGGTTCACTGCACTCGAACAAAAAGGCTAGACACGTTGTCTTCGTGAATGTTCGTATAATCTAGTTTCCCTATGTAAACCCACGCACGAACATTTACGAAAGTACCGTGATTACCAAATGTTCGACTGCAGTGGACCGAGTGATGTATTCCTATATCTAAAACACGGTCTGATGGCTCAACAACACAACTCTTTCAGCGCCGAATTGTTTAAAGTAGACCTTTCCATATTCAAAATCGGGTGTGTCCATTTCTCAATTTATGAAAGTTTTGGACTATTTTGGTAACTAAAAGGCAAACAATGCTGATTTCAGGTGAGACAGCTCGTTACGAGCTGACTCACCTGAATCTGCATTGTTTGCAAAAACCTCAATATTGCCTTTGAAATGTCCCTTTATTTTAAACAAGAAGGCCAATATGTGCCTATATTGCTCACCTGGCTACCATAGCCTATATACAAAGGTTACCAAGAGCAGAAAAGGTCAATATTGACGTAGGGATTAAACGTTTTATATGCTACGATCTATGTGATATTCAGCATGTGAAGTTTAGTCGTGAAATGACAAGTTTAGTCCTGAAACAATTTGGTTTACGGTTTGCTCAACATTCACTGCAACTATAATGTGTCATACAAGCTGAAGTTTCTCAAGTGTTTTTTTTTACCAATAAACTGTTTTAAATCCTCTAACTAGATCCATTAGATAAAAAACAAACATACGTGCTTAAATATTAACAAATATTAAGGTTTATTGCCTCTAGTTATAAGTTAAATGTGACACAAGCTTTTGAAGAAGAGGGGGAAGTCTATTCTCCTTCCAGTTTAGCAGAAGTATGATAGCAAAAATGGGAGTATATAAACAAAAAATACGAAGTAATTAAAACAAGAGGGCCAAGATGGCCCTAAATCGATCACCTAATTGATAGTAAATTAGTAGCAAATATTTAACTGCAAATATCTGGAAAATTTTATCAGGGAGTGCAAATGAAACTGAAAGGAGTGGACACTAATCTCAAGAAACAGCTTATCAGTAAAGGCCATTTATATCTTGAAATCTAACAAGAACTTTAATAAGAATGGAATTATAAAGTTTTTGTCATTTTGCACCTTTCCTGATGCCGCCTTGCTGCGCTGTTTTTCAACCAAATCAATATGGCTTCAACAGTTTATTTAGAGGGTCACTAAAGAAACATTTCTACCGAATTATCTTGCAATCGCACAAGTAGATTATGGAGGAAAAGGATTTTAAAATTTGGGTATTTTTTCTCACTCTCTGATGCCGCAGCATCCAAAGTTCTCAATGGAATTTAAATCTTTGAACAATTTTGAAAGAGGACCACCAAAGGAACATTCTTGTGATGTTTTGTGGAAATTGGTCTATTGGAATGGTAGGAGTTGGATGTCACTTGTAGCTAAAAGTTCAATTTACCCTTTTTGTGATGACACCTGGTTGATATGATTGCGTAACCAATCAAAACGGCTTAAACAAATTAAATAGAGGATCATTACAGTAAGATTCGTATTATATTTTCTTAAAATAAGACAAACACTTTCATAAAAATGGAATTTTCAAATTTTGTCATTTTGCCCCTTTTCTGATGCCGCCTGATTGCCATGTTTTTCGACCAATCAGTATGGCTTGAACAATTTTTATAGAGGGTCACCCAAGGAACATTTCTACCAAATTATATTTGAATCTGACAGGCAGATTCGGAGGAGAAGATTTTTAAAGTTTGGACATTTTGTCACCTTTCTGATGCCGCAGCAACCAAAGTTCTCATTTGAATTTTAATCTTTGAACAATTTTGAAAGAGGACCACAAAAGGATCATTCCTGTGATGTTTTGTAGTAATTGGTCTATTGGAATGGCAGGTGTTGGTTGTCATTTGTAGCTAAAAGTTCAATTTACCCCTTTTGTGATGACGCCTGGTTGCTATGATTGTGTAACCAATCAAAACGGCTTTAACAAATTAAATAGAGGATCATTAAAGTAAAATTCGTTTTATATTTTCTTAAAATCAGACAAACACTTTCATAAAAATGGAATTTTCAAATTTTGTCATTTTGCCCCTTTTCTGATGCCGCCTGACTGCCATGTTTTTCGATTAATCAGTATGGCTTGAACAATTTTCATAGAGGGTCACCCAAGGAACATTTCTACCAAATTATATTTGAATCTGACAGGCAGATTCGGAGGAGAAGATTTTTAAAGTTTGGACATTTTGTCCCCTTTCTGATGCCGCAGCAACCAAAGTTCTCAATGGAATTTTATTCTTTGAACAAATTTGAAAGAGGACCACCGAAGGAACATTCCTGTGATGTTTTGTGGAAATTGGTCTATTGGAATGGTAGGAGTTGGTTGTCATTTGTAGCTAAAAGTTCAATTTACCCCTTTTGTGATGACGCCTGGTTGCTATGATTGTGTTACCCATCAAAACGGCTTAAACAAATTAAATAGAGGATCATTAAAGTAAGATTCGTATTATATTTTCTTAAAATCAGACAAGCACTTTCATAAAAATGGAATTTTCAAATTTTCAAATTTTGCCCCTTTTCTGATGCCGCCTGACTGCCATGTTTTTTGACCAATCAGTATGGCTTGAACAATTTTTATAGAGGGTCACCCAAGGAACATTTCTACCAAATTATATTTGAATCTGACAGGCAGATTCGGAGGAGAAGATTTTTAAAGTTCGGACATTTTGCCCCCTTTTTGATGCCGCAGCAACCAAAGTTCTCAATGGAATTTAAATCTTTGAACAACTTTGAAAGAGGCCAACCAGAGGAACAGTCCTGTGATGTTTCACGGAAATTGTCCTTGGAGTTTGGGAGGAGATGATGTTTAAAGCTAAAAGTTAACGCCGGACGGACGGACGGACGGACGGACGGACGGACGACGGACGACGGACGACGGACAAAAAGTGATCAGAATAGCTCACCTTGAGCCTTCGGCTCTAGGTGATCTAAAAAAAGAAGATATTATGATCAAGATTGAGCATTATGAAAGTTCACATGTATAATCAACATATACATGTAGCAATGGCACCTAAATTTCCATTGTTTATCAAGAAAAATTATTTAACGGATATAAAGACTTTACGGGGCGAGGTAATTAAAATTGGTATAAAAATACTAATTTTAGTTACAACCGTTTCACGCCAAGCACTCGATATCTTGATTTTATTTTTTGATGAGAACAAACGGCATTTAAGTTAGTGGGAGAAGCGTATGCTGATCTTCGTCTTCGCTGGTTGTATAGCCTTGAAGGTCAACTTTCTTATGGTACGTGTAGCTCGCTTGTGAAAAAAAATAAGCAAACGCTCTGTTCAACTTCAGTTAACCCTTTCAGCGCCGAATTGTTTAAAGTAGACTCTTCCATGTTCAAACTCGGACGAAACTATTTCATGTTATAGGATTTTTGGAATATCTTTACAACTTACAGCCAAACAATGCAGATTTCAGGTGAGACAGATCGTTACGAGCTGCCTCACCTGAATCTGTATTGTTTGCAAAAAAGCTCAATATTGCCTTTGGCGCTGAAAGAGTTAAGAAAATATGTTAATTGTAGTCAGTTGTTGAATAAAAACTAAAATATTGTATAAAAGTCGACAACATGCACTCTCCTGTGTCACTAAGCGGTAGTGTAACACTTAGTCCAGGTTTCTTTACTAGGAATGCGATTTTATATTTTGATTGTTCGCTACCTATAATGCAATATGTAACGGCGATATATTGAGACTAGTGTAACACTAACCTACATTTTGAAAATGTGTGATCGGGTCATGTGCGGTTACCATGAATTTTATTCATAGGTCACAAAAAGTTCAAAAGAAATAATTTATATAGCCTACTTACATTTCCATTGACTTGCGGTCGTGTCATAGCTTTATAACAAGGTGATCTGTTACACGTTTACGTCAACGATTCAAAATAAAGTATTTATATTGTCTACTTATAAAGAGAACTGTTCAATAAAAAGTAAAATATCGTATTTAAAAGTCGAATACACGCACACATGGAACTGAATTAAACTCTGTTTCTCCCTGTGTCACTAAACGGACGAGTAACAATAACCTACATTTGAAATAGTGTGTGATCAGGTCATAGGAGGTTAAACTGATGTTAGTAACAATAACCTACATTTTAAATAGTGTGTGATCGGGTCATAGGAGGTTAAACTGATTTTAACCGAATATGTCACACCGCCTCGTAGGTGTAGTGATACATGTAGAGTAACCGATTTGGGTTAGGTAGGTCGCGAGTTCGATGCCCGGCCAGGTCATACCAAATACTTTGAAAGTGGTAGTAATGT
Source organism: Serripes groenlandicus (assembly GCA_031761405.1). Classification (NCBI taxonomy): domain Eukaryota; kingdom Metazoa; phylum Mollusca; class Bivalvia; order Cardiida; family Cardiidae; genus Serripes; species Serripes groenlandicus. The sequence goes on along the minus strand of JASEVX010000010.1, from coordinate 46,061,117 downwards.
ATTTCCCTCCTCTGCGTTCTGGGTTGATAAATTATCATTACGATTGACCCAGATTACGCTGCTTTCAGCATTGTTCAGTTATATCGCGGCGTTTCCTGGGTAAGTTACCAGTACTACTGGTCCATTTATCATGACGCCAGCAAGTCGGTCATATTGCCCCGCAACCCTGAGAGTCAAGGAGGGCAGACATTTCTACCATTTTGAACAGGATAAACGGAACAGTAATTCTACAAAATTCCCAGGAAACGCGGTAATATAATTGAAAATTGTTGGAAGCAGCATTAAACACCATACAAACAAATTGGTAACATATTCAAGAGAATAATTAATATCGCCCATTCACGTAGTGATAATATATATAGAAAAATATTACTTAAAACATGCGATAAAATGAATTGAACGTTGCAGAAAATGTTTTAGGAAAATGAGAATAAGGTAAATAATTTAATTTATGTCATCTGCTATAGCAGTGTCAAAGGGGTTGTATATAGAAACGGGTGAGACATAGAGAGGACATAATTGACACAAAATCATGACCGACTTAGTAGAACCTTTGACCTATTTAGGAACTCTTTTACCTAGTTCGGAATCATGAATTGGTCTTTAACCCTTTCCCACATAACACAAATCTGCAACAAACGACTTGGAAAACAACTCAACACTGATATGGAAAATCTCCTTAAATGAAGACATATTTAACGAATAGAGTTGAACACATTGTGTCTAAAGGAGAAATTGCGAGCAATTTTTTCTCTTGTTAAAAAGTTTTCAAAAGTCGTCTGCTGCAGAGGCATCAGAAAGCGTCTACATGAGGGAAAGGGTTAACCAGTTTTGAGAAATTCGAAACCTTTACCATTGACAGCGTTTACTCTTAACATTTAAAAAGTAAAGTGAACCAAAAAATTCAGCTGTCAACTTAATCATTTCCCCCCATTGAAGGCATATTTTGACGCTGTTGCATCAGACGCCTATTGAAAATAAAGTGGAAAATTCTGACAAAAAGAGAAATTTACTGTAATAAGCAATTTCTCCTCTTGCCACACTATTTTCACAATATTCAATGAGTATACTTTCGTTAATAGAGACTTTTGATAGTTTTACTAACACATTGATTAAAGTGTTTCTATGTGGGGAAAAGGCGGGTTAGAGCCAATGTAGCGGAAAAAAAAAAATTAAAAGATAATTCTTAATTTTTCTTCCAATGTTTTCAGAAAATATCATCATGATATTTTCTGAAAACATTGGTAGAAATATTAAGAATTATCTTTTAAATATGTTTTATGTTTATGTTTATGTTTATGTTTATGATAATTTGGGGCGAGTGACATGTCATTCTTATAGTTTCCTGATAGACAAGCGAGAATTAAAAGTTTATAAAATCCAAACTTTGACGCATCTGCAGCGGTTGATTTATTGTTTGAAGGTTTAGCGACAATTAATCAGTTATATCACGGCGGTTCCTGTGTAAGTTACCAGTTATACTGGTCCGTTTATCCTGATTTTTTTCACACATTCATTAGAATACTTTTTACTTTTTCAAGAAGAAATCCAACATTTTATCGTTGAAGTTTTTTTTTTTTTTAAGATGTTCAATTATTTAAGAAGAAAATGTGGGGGTTTTTTTTCAAGTAAATTTCCCGTTCTTTTCAAGGGCAACGGACATCTTAAAATACGAATAAAAGACATAAAGCAGACTATTTCATATACTATTTCATAAGTAACTTTTTTGCAATAATATTTACATCTTAAACATATCACTTTTACATACTTGTTTTAATCATGTATTTCTGATATTTGCATTTAATTGTAAAACAGAACATCTAAAAAGACAAAATGAAATCGGGCGGACATTGCTTATATTGAATAGAATCTATATGATTTACCTATTTTCATAAAACAGCATTCTACATATTCTTAAATTTTCAACATGTATTTGACTTGTTATATATAGTCCATCAAAGCCACGTACTTTACGTATACCCTAAAATGACGTCCCGGACATCACCAAAAATATTATTTCCCCGGAGAGAAAATTTAGTACGTTTTAACAAAACTATTTGTAAATCTAACATCGTTTAAAAAGGTAGCCTACATATAATATTTTTCAACAAAACACCCTTACCTTTCCTTGAAGGCATAACTATTGGTTTCATTTGATTGTGTGACCACCTTATAGTACAAAATTCGGTCGGGACATTTCATTGAAGGTCCATTTTAATATGTTTTGAGACAATTAAATCCGACATATCGCCATTCTTTTCAACCGTCTAAAGAGGAAATGACGTCACCCCTGCACGTGCAATTAGTATAAAGAATATCTTTTGGCGGCATTAAAATATAGACGACAACGTTTTTCAAAACACGATTCATAGAGATTATTCAACTTATTATTTGAAAGATAAGAATATAATTCACGAGCCGTCTCGTGAATGGGAGTGACGTCACGAGTGGCTCCTCCCATTCACAAGACGGCGAGTGAATTATATTCTAATCTTTGAAAAAATGAGTTGAATAATCTGTTTATTACATTTCATTGTTATTTGTTGTAATACATTACATTTTTAAATACGTGTCTTCAACTATAGTTTATATTTACTTTGGAATAGTGTTTGTCGTTTTACCTACTTTGCGCATTATTTTCGGATGAGGCGTGGCCATGGAAAAAAGGGAAGGGCACGCATGCGCAATTGTGTAGTAGATTATAAAAAATTAATACACTGGTGTGTAATAACAATAATTATTGCATAAAATCTATGTTTTACGCCCGCTTAAGGGATACAGAAACATTGCAAAAACCGGGCGTAAACGGCGAGAAAACGTGTATAAACAAAGCGATTCTCGCGCGTACGTGCCGTTTCAGACCGGTTAGATGTTTTACATATGCATTACCCGGGCACCGTTAGTAAACAAAACATGGACGCTCCATCTCCCCTAGAATAGGAGCAATTGTTGGGTTAACAATAACATCAGCTTCTTTAACTCAATAATCGGTAACATGCAATAGACTCACAGTTAAAGAGCATAACATAATCCAAAACCATTCGAGTCAGTGATGGCAACCTTGATGTAGGACCGGTTCGTGGATATATAAAACATAACTTGTTTATTTTATGACGTCACATGTGTCAATCCTTATCGCGTCATGTTTATCGGCGGTTATCGTACAACTGAACGTTACAGCGGACTATATGTTGGATGTTTGCTCTTATTTTATGCAATAATAGCGAAAATACACATTTTCTCGGGCGTGAACATCTGCGGACGCCCTTAAAATGTGTTTATGCCCTCGTGCTTCGCACTTGGGCGTAAACACATTTTGCGGGCGTCCGCAGATGTTCACGCCCTCGAAAATGTGTATTATCCCTATAATCAACGATTATGAATTTTCTTTCACCGAGATATCCTTATCTTTGATGGATAGAAATGTAATAAATAGAGATTATACAACTTATTTTTTGAAAGATAGGAATATAATTCACGAGCCGTCTCGTGAATGGGAGTGACGTCACGAGTGACGTAGTCACGAGTGGCTCCTCCCATTCACAAGACGGCGAGTGAATTATATTCTAATCTTTGAAAAAATGAGTTGAATAATCTGTTTATTACATTTTATTGTTATTTGTTGTAATACATTAAATTTCGAAATACGTGTCTTCAACCATAGTTTATATTTACTGTGGAATATTGTTTGTCGTTTTACCTACTTTGCGCATTATTTTCGGATGAGGCGTGGCCATGGAAAAAAGGGAGGGGCACGCATGCGCAATTGTGCTGTAGATTATAACACGGGTGTGTAATAACAATAAATCAACGATTATGAATTTTCTTTCACCGAGATATCCTTATCTTTGATGGATAGAAATGTAATAAAAATTGTTAATCCGGGACATGGAAAAAAATGACGCTTGGTTATGATTTTCATTATTTTTCATATTCGCTTATAAAAAAGTTTGTGGGATTTGAGTAATCAGCGTAACATAAATTTTATGTGGATTGACTTGCTATTTATCATAATCTTTTATTTAGATCTAGTAAACACTTATGGAGTTTTTACACACCAGTGAGCGTGTGTTCAAAGCAGCGTGATTAACGTGCGATAAAGTATAGCAAAGTCAGTGTATAGTTACATGTAGGCATTCATCATGTAAAGGTTGAATTCACACGGACAGTAGAGTAAACACGTTATAATAGCTGATATATAGCTCTTATCAAAAGAAATTTTAAATTCAATTTAAAAACATATTAACTCACACGAGTCTAGCGATCAATTGGATAAGTGCATTCAGGACTTTGATTTCTTACGAGAAGTAACGTAAGTTAAAATGGGTGTGTGTTTTAACCTATATATATGTGATCTTTGTGTGTCAAAACTCATTTAACACTTGAAAGCACAGTTGATAACTGTTCGCCGTGACATACACATATAAAGGTTAACCTATCTTTGAGTTAACGTTTAATGTAGTGAGAAACTTAGCACATTATCAGCAATGGAGCTTGGAATAACTGCAATACTTGGACTCATCATTGTTATCATTTTAACTTATCATTTTCTATCCAGGCGTAGGGATTTACCGCCTGGACCTTTTAGTGTACCTATATTAGGGAGTGTAGGGTTTTTATGGAAAAGTTCAAGAATTGGAATTCCGCCACATAAAGTGTTCGAAAACGCCGGAAGTACGTACGGACCTGTGATGAGCATCTGGATCGGTCCTAAGCTTTTGGTAGTTTTAAATGGTTACGAGATTATTCATAAAGCCTTTGTTCAACAGGCGTCCGACTTCAATGATCGTCCGAATTGGATATCACAGATTCGAAATGCAACAAAGATAGGGAAAGGTAATTTGTTTGTTTTGTTTGTATGGTACGTTGTTTACTCCTCTTTCACCAATGTTTCAATTATATCACGGCGTTTCCTGGGTATGTTACCATTTATCCTGACACCAGCGAATCAGTTGCAATGCTAACATACCAGCCCTGAAAGAGAATTACTACCAGTGTTAAAGTCTTAGGAATGGTCCGACCGGGGATCGAACTCGCGGCACCCCGCACTCAAAGCGGGCGCTCGACCACGACACCACATAGAGACAGATGAGAAAATATACTTATAGAATAGCTCACTCGGTCTGGTGTTGAGAAAAATACCTTGTCGGTCTGGTGTTGAGAAAAATACCTTGTCGATCTGGTGTTGAGAAAAATACCTTGTAACCAAATGAATAGATTCAACTATATAAGTAACTTATGATAATTGTCAGACAGTTCAGATACCTCCGTTACGATACGATACCCCTGTTGCAACGTAGTTACTGATTTGACTTTATTTATAGAGGAAACTTACACTCTGAGTGATGTAATTGAACAATTTTAAATAAGATGTTGCATTTCGAGGGTTACGGTTGTAAATTTGGTATTTTGTTACCGTTGAACCTCGCTATAAAGTCTTTAAAACCGTTAAATCATTTTTTCTTGGTAAACAATGGAAATTTAGGTGCCATTGCTCGTTCTGAGCAAAGGCACCTAAATTTGCATTGTTTGCAAAGGGGTCAAAATTGCCCCTAAACCAGGGTTTTGGAAATAGGTATTTAGTTACAACCGCTATTATTTATTTCAAGTTAGATACAATATACAAGGTACAATATTTAGAAAAAGTTACGACATTCTGGTATTTTTAACGAATTATTTTTTCTCAAAAAATAATACAGTTAACGCGATCGAGTTTGATTCCGGAAGTCACGGTTAAACTACACTTCCGCTTAGAATAAACATTCGCTGCACCTAAATAGTCCTAGTATTTTTTAGATATTAAAATGACTTCTACGTGTTATTTCAATACAGTGAAGTCATACTTATACTATCGAATCATCATAGATAATCAATTTTCTAGAAAATATCAAATTAACAGTACGCGCATATATATTTCATTTGTCGGCAGGTACGTATAAGCCACGAGTATGAATTTTAGTCGTATGCCCATTCACTAGATGTCGACCCCACGCTGTATAGAACAATGTTAATCTCACAAATATGCCACTACGCAGAGCTCAGTGAAATAGTCAGTGTGCATTTTAAACGCTCGCATCGCCGTTGTTTCTCCTTTTTCCAACATGATAACAATAATCAAAGGGGCTTTCTAATTATAGATCATGGTTTACATACGCGCGCATTCAGTTAGCTTAATATATATACGAAAGTAACGCTCAAACGTTGTATCAAAGTACCGTGGTGCAATGGAGAGCGTGTAGAACTACTAATCATGGACTACTTATGGACGCGAGTTCGAGTCCTAATAGGAACTATTCTTTTTTTTTTTTTTTAATTCTTATTTTATGCGATTTGTTAAACATTATAGATTTATAATAATTAATTCACTCACATGAAACATAGTTATAATATAAGCCGAAATCCTGGTGACGAAAACAAATCGAACTAACAATGTAAATCTCACAAATATGCCATGGGTGTTTTGACAGACTTTACGCAGAGCTCAGTGAAAGAGTTAGTGTGCATGTTAAACGCTCGCATCGCCGTTGAAATGCTACATTTACTAAAACTGTCAACTGATAAAAAAAATATCTCTGGACAAAAATATTAATAATAATAAAATAGACTAAATTGTGCCAATTGTGCAATAGCATGATCAATTGCATTCATAAATTAGATTTTACAAATGTTCAAAATAATTCGTTACCAGTACTTCAGTACTTTGATTTTAATGGATACTAATACTAAGTATCAACACTTTCCTACAAATAGACGTCACTACAGCAGACTGCTTTTGGAGATTAAAATGCGACAAAGGGAGCAATTGCTCATAATGAGCAATTTCACATTTTTGGTTACAATGTTTTCAGCTCAGTAAAAATTGAAACTTTCTTTATATAGATTTTCCATATTTGCCTAAATGTTTTTGAAGTCGTCTGCTGTGCATATGTGTTGTATGAGAGAAATGATTTGATGTATTTAGCGAAATAACAGAGAAGCTAACAATGTGACATCTTACCACTCAACTTGAGGATAACAACAGTATTGTGAATGGGTCTATAAGGCATTTTTAACAAGTGAACGTACTACGTATACATGCACAATCCTGCTGGACCAGAACTATTGAGAAATCGAGGGCTTGGTGTGAAACGGTTGTAACTAAAAACCTATTTTGAAAATCCTGGTTTAGGGGCAATTTTGACCCCTTTGTAAACAATGCAAATTTAGGTGCCATTGCTCAAATCAAACCCTAAGTTGCGGGTACTCATAAGAATCGTCTCAGTGATATGGTTAAACCTTTCCCTCATATAAACGCTTTCTGACGCCTCTGCAGCAGACGGCTTTCTGAAAACATAGTAACAAAAGAAGAAATTGCACAAAACTAGCAATTTCTCCTTTTGTCACAATGTTTTCCACTTTTTGTCATAGGTTATCCATTCAATTACAGAGATTTTTTATGTTTTGACAAAATAAGTTCAAAGTCGTCTGCTGCAGAATTGTCGTATGAGGGAAAGGGTTAAGGGTCAAATAAGGATTTCAGAATGTGAAATACGCATCTTATCTAGAGCGCTGCGTACTTCCCTAAAAGTCATGACTTTGTAGCTGCTTTCCCCTGACAGGCTTCGTGATTATGAACGTGGTACTGAAGCGCAGAAGCATCGTCGAAGCTTTGGACATTTAGTTCTTGGACAATACGGACAACATCCCACAAACGGACCTTCCGACTTGAAATTAAGTAGGAATCCGCTGTGGTCGAGTTGTTAGCGTCGGGGATTTCGAAACCGGGTGTCCCGGGTTCGATCCCCAGTCGCGGCACTACGGTCATGGTGGAGTGCCCTTGGGCAAGGCACATTTTCTAGCCTAGCACTGGTTTGTTTACCCAGGGATCATGAATAATTAAATTTAATTGCGCGCTAAATGACCTTAGCTGTCGATGCGCCATAAAACAATATACATTCATTTGAAATTAAGTGCAATTAATTAAATTGCATAGATTTACTTTTTAAAACCCTTTCCCCTATACAACAAGTCTGTATCAGAATTCATTTTGCCAAAAGTATAGAAAAATATCTCTCAATGAAAGTATAGTTATTGTATACATGATGTACTAATGAAAGTATAGTTATTGTATACATGACGTACTAATGAAAGTATAGTTATTGTATACATGACGTACTAATGAAAGTATAGTTATTGTATACATGACGTACTAATGAAAGTATAGTTGTTGTATACATGATGTACTAATGAAAGTATAGTTATTGTATACATGATGTACTAATGAAAGTATAGTTATTGTATACATGACGTACTAATGAAAGTATAGTTATTGTATACATGATGTACTAATGAAAGTATAGTTATTGTATACATGATGTACTAATGAAAGTATAGTTATTGTATACATGACGTACTTATGAAAGTATAGTTATTGTATACATGACGTACTAATGAAAGTATAGTTATTGTATACATGACGTACTAATGAAAGTATAGTTATTGTATACATGACGTACTAATGAAAGTATATTTATTGTATACATGACGTACTAATGAAAGTATATTTATTGTATACATGATGTACTAATGAAAGTATAGTTATTGTATACATGATGTACTAATGAAAGTATAGTTATTGTATACATGATGTACTAATGAAAGTATAGTTATTGTATACATGATGTATATGATGTACTGTGGTTGTATACATTGCCGCAAAGGGAGAACTGGCTCATTATGAGCAATTCCTCCTTTAGTTACAATATTTTCAAAAGTAGTCCTAGTCAGTGGAAAAGGGGAAAGTCGACATTTTGTGAGATTCTCTTTAGACTTCAAAGTTGCTTTATTAACTTGATTGAGAGCAGCGAAGATCCTGATCAGACAGCGAAAAGGCCCTGGCTGTTCTGGTTCTTCGCTGCTTTCAAAGGTCTCGAATGTCGGTTTACGTGTGATCTTGTCATGTCATTGATCTTTAGAGAGGATCACTTACTGGTTATCATGTTTTTTGTCTCCCACAGGGATATCATGGTCCAACGGTCAGGAATGGAAAGATATCCGAAAGTTCACATTGAGACACCTGAGAGAATTCGGATTTGGTACCGCTGCTATGGAAACTGTCATCATGGACGAAGTCGAAACGATTACAAAAATATTTCTTGAGGCTAAGGAGGAGTCAACTGATATCGGAAACACACTGAAGTTCGCTTCGACAAATATCATATGTAGTATATTATACGGACAGACTTTTGATTATGAGGACACACTTTTTAGAACTTTGATCCGTTTATTTGAAATGTTGGTGAAGGGAAAGGGCTTCACAAGCGTTGCGAACTTTATTCCGGAATTCATGCTCCCGCTGTTTCCGAAAGAAAATGCTCTTCATCAAGAAAGAAAGAAAAACACTACAATAATGCGCGAATACTTCGAGAAACTTATTGACGGACACGAGGAAAGTTTTGATGAGAACTCAACACGAGATTTTCTTGATTATTATATTAAAGTAAAAAAGGCAAAGCTTGACGAGGACTTCGACTTGACAAACCAGTCGTATTTTAACAACAACAATATATATCGTGTTATTAACGATCTATTCATGTCGGGTAGTCAAACTACTTCGACAGCCATGCATTGGTTCTTTTTGTATATGATCGAGTATCCGTCTGTACAAACGCGTTGTCGTGACGTCATTCGTGACGTAGTGTGCGAACGCAACGTTCAGTTGTCGGATCGCCGGAATCTACCGTTTATAGAAGCTACAATTTGTGAAGTTTTGAGATTAAGTAATATAACACCCATGGGCGTGCCAAGAACATGCACCGAACGTGATATAATCATCAATGGATTTAGAATACCAAAGAAAACAATTATTATCGCAAACCTGTATTCAGCGCATGTTGATACAAACTTTTGGAACAACCCTCTCGAGTTTCATCCGGAACGTTTCCTAGATTCGTATGGTAAAGTTATGAATTTGGACGCATTTATTCCACTCTCAGTAGGCCCAAGGTGCTGTCCGGCTGAATCCCTCGTTAAAATGGAGCTGTTTCTTGTGGTAGCGACATTGTTACAGAGATTTCAATTTGAGCGAGATGAGAATGAACCGCCAAACGACTTTTCCCCAAGGCCCGGTCAGTTTATAACACTTGTTCCAAAGGCATACAAAGTGAAAATAATCCCGGTATCTTAAGCTATTTTTTTTTTATTTTATTTTTTCAATTTTCAAGATGTCGGCAAGATCGTTATTACGATTTAACAGAAAGTGATGTTTTTAAAGCATGGCGCTCGTTCAAGCACCATTTTAAGAGTTAACTGTGTAAGCATTCATAATTTAAAATTATTAATATCGTTTTTCTGTGGGTGTATTTATTCTATGTTGACCCCGTGGCATATAAAGCGTCTGTCCTGAAATGAACTACCTACTGATTTCACTGAAATATAGGTCACCATAGGTAGAATATGTCTGCCCGAGCTATATAGTACTGTCTAGTTAAATGATCTTTTCTCAATCCCGTACTCAGTACGTAACCTAATCAGTATACAATTCTCACATTATATGTTTACTCATGAATTACGCCCTTGAATCATATGTATAGTAGTCCCTATTGCTCAGTCTGTCTGTCTGTACTCATGAATTACGCCTTTGAATCATATGTAAAGTAGTCCCTATTGCTCTGTCTGTCTGTCTGTACTCATGAATTGCGCCCTTGAATCATATGTATAGTAGTCCTTATTGCTCTGTCTGTCTGTCTGTCTGTCTGTCTGTCTGTCTGTACTCATGAATTACGCCTTGAATCACATGTAAAGTAGTCCCTATTGCTCTGTCTGTCTGTATGTACTCATGAATTACGCCCTTGAATCATATGTATAGTAGTCCCTATTGCTCTGTCTGTCTGTCTGTACTCATGAATAACGCCTTTGAATCATATGTATAGTAGTCCCTATTGCTCTGTCTGTCTGTCTGTCTGTCTGTCTGTCTGTCTGTCTGTCTGTACTTATGAATTACGCCCTTGAATCATATGTATAGTAGTCCCTATTGCTCTGTCTGTCTGTCTGTCTGTCTGTACTCATGAATTACGCCGTGAATCATATGTAAAGTAGTCCCTATTGCTCTGTCTGTCTGTCTGTACTCATGAATTACGCCCTTGAATCATATGTATAGTAGTCCTTATTGCTCTGTCTGTCTGTCTGTACTCATGAATTACGCCCTTGAATCATATGTATAGTAGGCCCTATTGCTCTGTCTGTCTGTCTGTACTCATTAATTACGCACTTGAATCATATGTATAGTAGTCCCTATTGCTCTGTCTGTCTGTCTGTACTCATGAATTACGCACTTGAATCATATGTATAGTAGTCCCTATTGCTCTGTCTGTCTGTCTGTACTCATGAATTACGCCCTTGAATCATATGTATAGTAGTCCCTATTGCTCTATCTGTCTGTCTGTACTTATGAATTACGCCCTTGAATCATATGTAAAGTAGTCCCTATTGCTCTGTCTGCCTGTCTGTCTGTCTGTACTCATGAATTACGCCCTTGAATCATATGTATAGTAGTCCTTATTGCTCTGTCTGTCTGTCTGAAAGGAGGAGAGAGAGAGAGAGAGAGAGAGAGAGAGAGAGAGAGAGAGAGAGAGAGAGAGAGAGAGAGAGTGAGAGAGAGAGAGAGAGAGAGGGGAGGGGGAGAAGGAGAGGGAGGGGAGAAAGAGAGGAAGCGAGAGAGAGTCGATAAAGAGAAAGAGAGAGAGGAGAAGAACAAAAAGGAGAGAGAGAGAGAGGAAAGAAAAGGAGAGAGAGATAGAGAGAAGAAAAAAAGGAGAGAGAGAGAGAGAGGAAGGGGGAGAAAGAGAGAGAGAGAGAATAAAGAAAAGGAGAGAGAGAGAGAGAGGAAGGGGGAGAAAGAGAGGGAGCGAGAGAGAGAGAGAAGAAAGAAAAGGAGAGAGAGGCAGAGGGAGGAGGGAGAAAGAGAGGGAGCGAGAGAGAGAGAAGAAAGAAAAGAAGAAAGAGACAGAGGAGGGGAGAAAGAGAGAAGCGAGGAGAGAGAGAGAAGAAAGAAAGGAGAGAGAGACAGAGGGAGGGGAGAAAGAGAGGGATCGAGAGAGAGAGAGAAGAAAGAAAAGGAGAGAGAGAGACAGAGGGAGGGGGAGAAAGAGAGGGAGCGAGAGAGAGAGAAGAAATAAAAGGAGAGAGAGACAGAGGGAGGGGAGAAAGAGAGGAAGCGAGAGAGAGAGAAGAAAGAAAAGGAGAGAGAGGCAGAGGGAGGGGGAGAAAGAGAGGGAGCGAGAGAGAGAGAAGAAATAAAAGGAGAGAGAGACAGAGGGAGGGGAGAAAGAGAGGGAGCGAGAGAGAGAGAAGAAAGAAAAAGGAGAGAGAGACAGAGGGAGGGGGAGAAAGAGAGAAGCGAGAGAGAGAGAGAAGAAAGAAAAGGAGAGAGAAGAAAGAAAAGGAGAGAGTGAGAGAGAGAGAGGGGAGGGGGAGAGAGTCGATATGGAGAAAGAGAGAGAGAGAGAAAGAAAAGGAGAGAGAGACAGACAGAGGAGGGGAGAAAGAGAGGAGCGAGAGAGAGAGAGAGAGACAGAGGGAGGGGGAAAAAGAGAGAAGCGAGAGAGAGTCGATACAGAGAATGAGAGAGAAGAAAGAAAAGGAGAGAGAGAGAGAGACAGAGGGAGGGGAGAAAGAGAGGAAGCGGGAGAGGAGAAGAAAAAAAGGAGAGAGAGAGAGAGACAGAGGGAGGGGGAGAAAGAGAGGAAACCGAGAGAGAGAGAGAGAGAGAGAGAGAGAGAGAGAGAGAGAGAGAGAGAGAGAGAGAGAGAGAGAGAGAGAGAGAGAGAGAGAGAGAGAGAGACAGAGACAGAGACAGAGGGAGGGGGAGGGGGAGAAAGAGAGGAAGCGAGAGAGAGAGAAGAAAGAAAAGGAGAGAGAGACAGAGGGAGGGTGAGAAAGAGAGGGAGCGAGAGAGAGAGAGAGAGAGAAGAAAGAAAAGGAGAGAAAGAGAGGGAGGGGGAGAAAGAGAGGAAGCGAGAGAGAGTCGATAAGAGAAAGAGAGAGAAGAAAGAAAAGGAGAGAGACAGAGAGAGAGAGAGAGAGAGAGAGGGGAGGGGGGGGGGAGAAAGAGAGGGAGAGAAGAAAGAAAAGGAGAGAGAGAGAGAGAGGGGGGA